>OZ020551.1:42242602-43473386 GCA_963971465.1 Lepidochitona cinerea | reverse complement strand
TCTAGGGGCTGCTGTGCACCGTACATTATCATCTCATTAGCATATTGAAGATGGCTACCAGGTGGCAATGTTGTTTTCAACCAAAATTTCAAGGGGAGCTTACTTTGTAATTCACAATTCAATTTTCCTCAACAATAGTCATCTCCCTGGAATAAGATTTTTCTATGTAGGCCCCAATTCCTACATCCAGTTATTGTTTGTAACAATCTTTAATATGAATAGATGAACGCGGACGTTAAGATCCCTTTAAGGGATCTCTTGTTTAATTTTGGTTTATTGATACAGGATAAGCTATCGGCTTTTCTCTCAGACAGAATATATGCAAACATAATATAACAAAATTACAACGGAAAAAACATTCAAATCATACTAAAACAGACTTTACAATCTTCATGTCAAAATACAATGTATACAGGTAATTTACCAATAGCATATTAAACAATGTTAGCGGTGTTTCTTTCATTGGGTACTGTTATCTTGCGATGGCATCTTAAAGATTTTATGTTTCGAGGGTTCATCAGGTTATGAAATGTGTATAGATTTGTCCATGAAACAGATTTTGGGGGGTAATATATTAATTCTTGAATGACGCGTATCTTGGTCAAACAAGCGTAACATGGAATTCGTCTCAATGACTCCCATCTAGCATCCTTTACATTTTCTGGTAGATTTTGAGAACGTTAAGGTAACAACCCTTTTCAATTTAATGAGAAATAATTAATGCAACAGTTCATCAGTAACACTTGATGAAGACACCGGTATAGGAGTCGAAAGCTCGTGTTGTTCACAAACAACTAACTTCGTGATGATGCCTTCATTATTTTTCATTAGTACGGAACCCTCGTTTTAAAGACAGTTTCAAACATTTTTTCATTTTCAACCCATGGTATCCTGGTTGGCGATTGATAGTGTGATCGGAAAAAGTCTGTTTAAGCGAAACCAACGTAACTTTCAAATCTTGTCGAGGTTAAAAAATCAGTCCTCCAGTTTTTTAACAAAACAGTCTTGAACCGTGTGTTGACCGATTCTAACAAAGCATCGTATGGCCATAGGGAATCTCCTTCGTTTTGTTCTAAACACTAAAACTTTAGAATTGGTTTTGTTGGCTTTAGTCACATCGGTCACAAAACACCTTCAGTTTCGGCTGTAAAAGTTGTAAGCTTTGAGAGGACTTTGCAAATAAAACTCGTCATCAGCAATAACAACGTAAAAATCTGAAACTCATTCACAAATATAATCCACGGGCTCATTGGTGGCCATGCAGTTCGTTTCACCAATTATCGTTTATGAACAGTGAGAATAAAAATAGGTAACGTTCTCCTTTGTTTTTACGTTGCTCAAAAATATATGCTCCCATTTCAGCGAAATAATCTTGAGTACGGTGTAAAACTCCAATCAGTCAAAACATATGACACATTTGCAGTACAGTTTTATGGCTGATCTGACCGTAATATACACAGACTGGATAGCCAACTTAGTACTACATGGATTCGATTCGATGTTGTCAAAAACAAACGGTGAAAAACACTACACTTTATTTTTGTGCTAGAAATAGGAATATTTTTGTCGGTCAGAAAAAGTATCTAATGGCTTTGAAATTGTATATATCTTGACATGTCTCAGAAAAAGACTTTGGTAAAAAGTATGGGTTGTAAGTTGAGAATCACAGATAAAACAACAGGGTATCAACCGATCTCCATAAACACTAATGTTGATCGGACAGGCGATATGTGAAAGTTCTGCCAAACTCAAAAGAGGCTTATTAAGGACAATGTCATTAAAAAGTCAATATCTGTATTGACCCGTATTGTGTTTTACATTTTACAATCGAGACGTTGGTTTAACTCAGTAGATATTGGCTGCTGGTTTAACTCAGTAGATATTGACTGTTGGTTTAACTCAGTAGAAATTAGCTGTTGGTTTAACTCAGTAGATATTGACTGTTGATTTAACTCAGTAGATAGTGACTGTTGATTTAACTCAGTAGACATTGACTGTTGATTTAACTCAGTAGATATTGACTGTTGATTTAACTCAGTAGACATTGACTGTTGCTTTAACTCAGTAGATATTGACTGTTGCTTTAACTCAGTAGATAGTGACTGTTGATTTAACTCAGTAGACATTGACTGTTGCTTTAACTCAGTAGATATTGACTGTTGCTTTAACTCAGTAGATATTGACTGTTGATTTAACTCAGTAGACATTGACTGTTAAATTAACTTAGTAGATATTGACTGTTGATTTAACTCAGCGCGACTTTGTAAGATTTGTATTTACAGCGCCGAATATATTAGGTCATGCTGCACTATATACAATTTTGAGTATTTTATTTTATGCAGTTTTCAGGACTAATAGGGATTCAAACAAGCGGCCCATTGATGAAAGTCCCGTCGGATTTAGCTCCGATTTGTTTACTGAGTTTTGGAGCCACTCCGCCAGTAAAGTTCCACACTCGTTGTCGTATCTGTTTTTACATTTGGGAAAGGATCGTATTCGTAGTCGCTTGCTACAAGTAAAACAACTAAAATTGTACATAGTGCACATTACATATGTCCAGTTAGTTTGAAATGTCTATAGAGTTGTGTACAAACATACATAGAATTGAAACCCAAACAGAATCAATTCATCAGAAACCTGGTAACCTCCATCGTCGGAACCGACGATTAAAACTTACTCTCACACTCAGTTTTAAATGTGAGCTTATTGCGGGATCTTAGGGTGGATAACCTCAGGTTTATATTGCACTCATTTCAGACCTTTTTTTACTTTAGTGTACAATCTCAAATTTTCCAGTATGTCCTCAAAGCAAATCCTTCGTTTGTATTTCTCAGATAAAGTCCATTAAATACTCTTACCACTAGCTCACTTGACCGATTCACGCCATTCGACGGTTGTGAGCATGCGCAGATTCGGGGTTTGTTTCAATCATAAGTAGGGACTGATCCAATCTGACTAAAGTCGAGATGCTTGTCTTTTCAATGAGCATCTCGACTTTAGCCAGATTGGGACTGATCCTACTGTCATTCGTTGATATATCAACGCGTTGAAGATCTCGATCGTAGAATAGCACGAGATATCCATTGGGTTTGTTTTACATTGCGGATACAGGTTTTCAACTTCAAATTTAAAGTACAAAACAATATAAAAAACTGTCAATTTTTAGCAAAAATAAAAATTTTCTAACTTTTTCTGTCTGGAATAAAATACAGAAGACAGTATGCTGTTTTATAATTCTGTATTTTAGCAGCGAGCGTGATTGCGATCGACTTGGACAGGTTTACTACGAACACGAGGCCAACTCAAACGAACATATCTGCGAGAGATTTGCGGTCGGCTACCACGCGACTACACTCGCCTAGATCTTCACAGTGCATATTTGTGGTTATGGCCACGATAGTGCGTTGAATTGAGCCCTGGGGTTCAGTTCGACCCAGAACATACGAGCTCAACAGGGAAAAGTAACAGGTAGACGGTAAATAATGTTCACCGTGGAATAGCTGCGTTACGGGTCATGTATTACTCTAGAAAAATTGCAAATTTTATATTGCGGCTAGGCATATCGGGGAAACAAATTTTCAACACGTGTATATACAAAACAAGACGAGAAATAGGAAGCGGAACACTATTCAAAGTAGAGAGGCTAATAATTTGACTGACACGTGGTGAGATAAAAGCCAGTCAAAAAACACATTATTTTTTGACAGCGAGTTTCGAACCCGAGACCCTTTAGTGTTATGCTCAGGTCGGTGCCCACTTTAAGATGAACGGGTGCTGTATCGTCTCCTAATAGACTGATAAACTTTTAAAAAATGTTACGAATGTAAGAAATGTTTGAAACTCTCTTTAAACGTGGGTTCCATACTAATGATAAAAAAGACATCACCACGTCGTCAGTTGTTTTTGAACAACACGAGCTTTCGACACATGTGCCACCTGTTACACTTGACGAAGACACAGACGTCGAAAGCTCGTGTTGTTCAAAAACGACTGACGACGTGGTGATGTCTTAATTTTTTATCATTAATGATACGAATGTTATCTCATTAAAAACTCCGCGTATCAATATGCGAATAAATCTGTTGAAGAAGAAAAGCTATTTGTTGGTAATTTTTATCACAATGTACAAAGTAAGAGGTTTCTGTCGATATCAATCTTGCAGATGTACGTTTAGGTAGTTTTATAGCCTAAGCAACAAAACCCCAAACAATGAACTCATACATACCGACTATAGTCCGTTATTGCGTATACATGTATTTATTTTTAGGTTCACACGGTTTACTGATATTTTTTTTATTTATTTCATCGACAATATTTTATTTTTTTCAAGATACTTAATTCAAACGCTGAACTTCTCTTGACGATCAGGATTTCTGAAAAAAATTCCCAATGTTAACAGCTTTAAAGTAGATAATTTGGAATCTCTCCTATACAGAGAAGGCGGGGTTAAATGGTCGTGGGAGCTTATGGTGGGAAAAACTTATTTCCCATTGGTTCTGACGAGATGACTGGGGCGATGAATGACATGTCTATAATAGATTTATTTTCTCCTGTCACAATCTTACCGAAAATTGGGTTGACTAAAACTGTGTCTGAGCGGCGGGCATATAAAGCCGAGTCAGTCAGCCCTGGTGTTGGCAACTCGCTAGCCTTACTATCGTTACGCACACAGTCAGTGTTGTAGTAAAACGTGTTTGTTATCGCCCTACAACTTGGGAATATAAGAACTGTTTTTATGCTGACAAGCGTGGAAGATCTGTTTTGTACCCGAACTGCATCCATGGCAGGGCTGCATTTGACTTCTGTTCCCTGCTCGCCCTGAGTCCAGTACAGGGAGTGAGTAGTTACTTAAAAGACGATGAGGGGCCAGTCATTAGTTGTATTAGCTGTATTTAGCACTTATCTGATCTCCACCGCAGGTAATACTTTTAATTTTCATATTGAACGTATATATTGCTATTTTAATGTTCGAACTAGAAATAACATTTTTTTTTAGAAAAACTAACTTGCACGTGGTACAATAATACTAATCGAAATCTAACTGATGTTAATAGTTTATTGTTTAAATAAATTGATTATATTTGACCCGATTTCTGTGAGAAATGGGTCAGAGGACTGATTCAACATCATGTCAACATGTCATTCATTACACTAAATAAAAGCGTATATGTGGAAGTCCTGGTATTTATTTTTTGTTTAATTTCCGACATTTTTCTCAATTTCGCCAATTGAATTTACATTATAAGTCCCACCAGAAGTTTATGAATGTCATAGACTTCTGGACCGTCCCACTTAAGCGTTTGCAATGTCTGCATTGTTTGCAATGTCTGCAGTTGCCAACTCGTGGAAAGAACATACATATTTTTATACTCTAAAACTGCAATTCTTGTGGGTTATGATATATTTGGTCAATCTACCAATACATGTTCTGCTTTTACTAGATACATTTTTCTTTGCCGTTGTGTTGCAACAGCTTAATGTGGTTAACTGACATACATGATTTGGGTCTGGAGGTGTTTGCTTAAAGTCGGTCAACCATCACGACAAAAAAAGAATATCTCTTTTTTTTAAATTTAGCTTTCACCTGAGTGCACTGCAAAGTTTTCTGGTCACACGATAGGTCACTGCTTATGTAACAAAAGAAAAAACATATTTTATCTGATTTTACCAGAAGGATGTTAATAGTCCAAGCTTTGTTACCAAAACATGGTTTAATACAAATAGTCAAGTCTTATGTGTTGTACGTTTGTTATAATGATAAAGTCCCATGAGCTGCAATAATGTTGATATTTTCCGTTAATACAAAATGTGGAAACTATCGGCAATTTTGAGCATGTAGCTTTTTAGTGCTACTAGTCACTAGGACATACGTTAAAATAGTCTTTTGAACTAAAAATCTCTAAGTGTCGTGATAATCAGAATTTATTAAAACAGTTCGAATTTTGGCACCTCATGCCCCTTTGATGTTACAAAGCTTTGGAACGTATTAGCTGCAAACGGGGCCCTCCGTCATCTGTATATGCTACAGGGACAGCATGCCTACTTGCGTCGAACAATGGAGTTATATCATTTATCAGCGTCTCAAAAAAACGAAGGAATATAGCTTGGTGCCAAGACCAATATATCCCTTCAAGCTATTTTGGTCTCACTATTCAAACTGCCTATATATTGACCCGATTGTTTGTTGTCGTATCAATAGCTATTTTACCCCACCCTGTTTGACTTTATAGTTGTATATACCTACGGGTAAGACGCTATGTACAGCGCTTCTTTGCAGTTTAGTTCGTTTTGCCCTGCGTGCTTCTGTGTAGCGCTTCTCCGCTGCGCCTATCAGAAAGTCTGTCGGTCCGTCTGTCAGTTTAAAAGAGAGAAAAATCTTCAAGACAAAGTGTCATTTTACCCGTCTACTTACTTGTTCTCCCCTAAAGCTCCGTCGACACGGATAAAAGTTTTTGTACTAGAAGACTACATTTGTTTCACGGTATTCAATGATGTTTCTGTATTCCAACAACGTGCCACTTGCGTTGTGTCTTACTTTTGACGCCAGCCAGGCAGTTTTTTGACATTTTTGGTTCATCTAGTTTTTGAAGGTACTTCAAACGCTCCACGTCTCACGACGATAAAAGAATATGAACAAAATATCCGATTGTGGGCAGCTCATGGCACTTAAACATGTGGCATTGGTCAAATCACTGGACTTTTCAGAAAACAGTGTCACTTAGTAAGCATACAGTTGCTTCTTAATGTCTTATAACTATGCAAACGTGTGTTGATTAGAATTTGATAAAATGTAGGTTTTCTTGTCTTTTGCAGTTGAAGGAGTGCGACCGTTTTACCGACCAGAGAGTGCCTTATTCCGACGTACAGGACAACGATTCAAACCATCACATAGTAAATGTTGTAAAATAGGAGAAAAGACTGCTAAAAGACGTATGCCATGTGTCGTGGGTCTTCAACATATTTCTAGACGTTTCAATTCTGTGCATAGAGCCAAATCAAGATATTCCCAACATGGAATACGACGAAAGACTTATGGAAAAGCGTTAGCCAACAAAATTAACAAGTGTTCAACTAGATTTGCCAAAAACTTTGAAAAATGTTGCAATTACAGAGCTCAGCTTATAAAAGAATTGCAAATGTGTAAACGGCGGCCTGGGCGAGAACGTAAACATTGCAGAACTGTAGTCAGACGAAGATACCCTTAGTGTTCGCGGGATGGAAGCTGAGACGTACAATTTAGTCAAATGATCGAATCGAAATCCTCAACTGTGGTTGTTAAAAACGGAACTAGGTCCAGCATTGATTCTAGATTGCCCATATAAAAACTGCTAACACCCAGCTCTCGTTCACGGGAATACGTTGTTTGTGCGGACACAAATATCTACATCTATGGTGTCCTTCCATTCTGTTATTTGACTTTGGACGATCATGGGCGCCGTCGACAAAGTCTGTCTCCCGAATGCCGTCATATAGCCTTGCAATTACGCACATATTTGTAACTACAAGTTTACCACGTGGGAACGGTGGATATTTTATGGCTGGGAGATCAAACTTGGTTATTTCAAAATGTGTGTAAGGACTGTTTCGTGTAACCGATCATATTCCATGTTCATTTTCCTATGGTGGATTTTTCGATTATGAGGAGACCTAAATGCCCTTTCTCAATATGGACACCGGTGAATGTATCTCCTCTCCAGTCTTCATTCCGCGGTTTATGTGCATGTGTGGTTTGCTTTTTTGTGCCAACAAGAAGCTGCAAAAAGTGAACGATATTTCCAAATCAAGAATGTCTTAGAGGCATGTATGTTGATGGTTCGAAATTCCAGCTTGAAATGGTATAGGTAGACCCTTATCAACTCTAGGTAGCAAGTTGCTCCCCCCTCTCCCCCCCAACAAATCCCGTAGACATTGGCAACGGTTTCAACTATTTTCAGGTCCTTTTTAATAAGCAGAACTGTGATCTAAGGCTGTGTATATTTTATAAAACCAAAATATACAACACGAATACGAGGGTAATGTACATGATGTAAGGTGACAGGTGTATCGTAATCCTATATTGTATCACAATTATATGCCAAGATAGTCCTTGAACAACGCACAACTGAATTGAACAACTGAAACGGAATCAGGCTTTTTTTTTAGAAAAAAACCCTTAGAGTCTATTTCCATACGTTTTTATACCGGTACCAATACAAATGTACTGTAAAATTACTGCAGAGAAAATTGTTTTTAGATAATTTATCGAAGTTTTAATAAGAATCGTATTTGAAATACATTACCTTCCTCAAATCCTATATATAATAGTTGTACTACAAGTTGATATTCCGGCCGAGAACACAGTTTTTGGAACTCAAAACCAAGAGAAGTTGTCACCCATAACAATCCTTCTTGTCCATGATATCTCCTTGTATCGCAATTATCTTGTATCGCTTTCCAAAGAAGATTAACATACAATAAGTCTGTATCCAGTGACAGTAAAACACTTGCCGAGCGAAGCGGTTGTTTTTAATGTGATAAATCTTTATCCTAATGTCTAGTATGTCATTTGGAAATTTCTACAATACTATTTGGAGAAATGGTGATATTCATATTTTGTGTTTTAAATGATAATAAATCTTCGTGGAGATGAAACCGAAAGTCTGTTTTTTGTCTATGCATTTCAGGGCCATAACTCAGCACAAGGCACATGTTCACTTCTTTCTCAAAATAGAGAATGCGTGACATCGGCCTCTCTTGTATTTATTAACACTAAAACGCACGAGAAAATCTTCTTGAGTAAAATAACCAAACAGACAAGTTTCTAATTGCCTTCACCCTTTTGTCCAATCATAAGCGTAGAGATTTCTCCTACCTGTTGCTTGTGAAAGTCTTTGCACGTGATAACATAAATGATGTTATAGGAGTTGCAGTTAAGGTCCTCTGTCATTTGATATTTGTCGCGGGTTTGTTCTTCAAAAGGGTTCCACGACCAGGGACTCGTTTCACAAAGCATCGCATTGCAAATGACGCATAGTTGCCAATGGATACCATAGTGAAGAGATACGACGCCATGACAACTGCGATTGATCGCACTTTGCGACGGCTTCGTGAAACGGCCCCCTGGCACGTATATACCGAGTTTGCATCGCGTCATAAGATAGTTTGATGTACCAGGTAGTAACATTGGG
This sequence comes from Lepidochitona cinerea, assembly GCA_963971465.1. NCBI lineage: Eukaryota > Metazoa > Mollusca > Polyplacophora > Chitonida > Tonicellidae > Lepidochitona > Lepidochitona cinerea. The sequence goes on along the minus strand of OZ020551.1, from coordinate 43,464,219 downwards.
TACTCGCAATAATCCAGCCGTGAGGGAGGACCAAGCGTGTCGGGAGCTGAAGGGGGAATGATTTGTCTGTCTTAATGTGCACATTTGATCCTTCTGAGTAATCTAACAGAATACCCCCTGGGTAGACGAGCATTAAAATGCAGAACACAAACCTGCTTGAAAAATCTAAAGAACAAAATTTTGTTATAGAATATAAAAACCTGAAACTTGAAAGTGTGGTTAGGACGGTATGACTGAGCATTAATCAGCTGATGTGTGTCAGTAGATTTGATGAATACTTTGTCGCTTGATATTTATGATCGTTGTAGATAGGTACATCCAAACAATCCACAGAAGTGTGGTCAATAGTATGTTGTCGTTTGATGCTGAGGTCATCCATAAACCGAATGTAAATGAATGATTTTCTGGGACGTTTGTGAAGTGCATCACTCTCCCATTAAGCCGTAAAAATGAAGGCAAAGTTAGGACTAGAGCGTTTTCCAAAAGCATATTTTTAATTTGCTGAAAAATCATTACATTACTTTAAATTTCAACAATCACAAAATGCTTTTGTCCGGACGATACTGGTCAGGATATCTTTGGAATAGTGAGTTAATGGATTTAACACCCAAGTTTATGTCAATGTGTGTATACATATCCTCCACATAGAGTAACCAAAATCAATGGCGTTACTTCGTAGATAGTAGGCCTATTGATAAATATCATAGGCCTTCACAGATGAGAACTTTCCTAATCTAATCCCATCGACATGTATCTATGTTAACATTTTTCGCGAGCAATCGTAACACGACGTTTCGGTGTAGCTCCTAACACCGTTATCAAGTTGCTCACCGTTATCATCACTTAATAACGGTGTTAGGAGCTACACCGAAACGTCCATACGCAAGAGTGTTCTTTCCTTCATTCCTTCAACTTGTAAATGCCACTTAAACAAGTCATTTTGATTTTTGCCTGCTAAAAAAAAACGGTGAATAATATGGACCATTCAAATATGGTCAAGCAAAGCTTTTTAACGTAAAGTTTTCGATTGTTCTTCATTCTGTATCAATGGTATCAATTATAAATAGTTGGAAACACAAACGATGTCGTAATGTTGATGAGTAAAACAGTAGGCATATACCAAGGTTCAAGTTGCCGTTATTGAAACTATTTTCATAAATTCCGATGGTCAAGACAATTTGAGCTCTTAAAGTGCACTGAAAGGAATGACGCTGAAATAAAAAATAATTTTTACAGCCAATGACACATCATATTAAAGGCCATAAGAAGAGTGCTGATAGCGGTCAAAATTCAAACAGCAGGGAGTTCATTTTATGGTTTTGGTGTGTATAAAAACTCTCCAAGAATGGTGTCAGCGAAAAGCTCTTAATTTGTCTTTCTTGTTTAAATGAGTACCAAGTTGCTGATTCTGTTTTGATCGAAATTTTTCGTACATTCGGCAGCTTTGTCATTTTAAGTTTTTTCTTTATTTCAACTTCTAATTCAATCCAAGTGAGAAAGGAAAAACACGTAAAACAGATTCACTCTATGCGGAGCAAAGGTTAATCATCCTGTTCGTTTTCTGGTGAGTTGTAAGCGAATTCGGCTGTTTCTGGGTTACCAAGACGACGCTATGTAAACATATAGTTGTAAAATAACAGTATGTGTTGGCCGGGTTCCAGCACGAAGACAGTGATGAGAGTACAACTGAATGTAGTTGGATTTCGTTGACGTAAACCGTATTTCCTGCTCCTTGGATAGTGACCTCGGGCAGAGGTCTTCACTCTACTTGTTTCTGCAGGTTCTACGAGTGCCAAACCTAATTACTATGATCCTTGTAATAGACCCAGTGGAAGGAGAGCAAGAAAATCAAAACAATGTTCAAGACGACCTTATGTCTCCATAGTTATTTTAGACAAGAAGATTTTCCCTGTGCCGGTGTGTTTTAGTGTTCAAAAAATTATATATATAGTTCCTCCCTATCGTTCTTACAAAAGTTTTCGTTACAAGTTACAATGAATTCCCTTATACTCTCGGTAATGACATCGCCGGATTAAAACTTACGCTCACGCTCACTTTTAAAGGCGAGCTTGTTGAGAATTTAACCCTGGGCATCCGAGGATGGATAATAATGACAATCAATAAACTGGTGTGAACACTTTAACTAAAATATTTCTGATTCCATGTTAACAAAAATATTTATCTGATTATCGAACAGGTTTCGGATAAATGTTATAATGTTTCTATCAGAAACTTTGCGTTACTTAAAGTTAAAAGCCAGTAGAAAAATTAAATATGGCGTTGTGTTTCCCGACGATAACTTGGACACTATAGGGATTGGATTGTTCTCTATTTTGCAATTCGTTAATATGGTTTTGTAGATTTTAGCAAAGGCTAGATTCTACGTGTCCAGGAGAAATTCTAATACCAAAAATCATTTCTTTACCAGCATTAAGATGAATGTATTTGTATACCTGAGTAAATTATTTACAACAGCTCGGTGCAAGATTTACAAGACAGGACGAATTCTCAAAGGTCCATGTTGCTAAAGACCAAGCGCAATAGCCCCTGTAGAAGTGTTATTCACAATTCAGGTTTTTGTGTGTTAAAGGACAGAAACTTCTCGAGATGTACAAATTAGAGAACGTGCTAGTGTTTTGAACTAACTCTAAAATGAATTCCCGTACGCCCCGGTAATTTAAATTTTGTTTACTTTTCGAACACCTTTTCGGTTCGTATGGGCCACATATACTGTATGATGATGACGCCAATCGCTTACTTTTTGATGAACTTCAAACACTTGTTATGAACATCAGAAGTTATGAAAATAAGTGTGAATTCTGATTTAACTTATCTTAATTCGGTTTTATCGAAAACACACTAGGCTACATTTAGTAACGAATATAGTGGAAAGGGAAACTTCATCAGAGGCGATGGTGTTTTTGTTACTATCTTGGAAAGGGACAATACGCTCTGATATCTGTTCTTTTACAGTGAAAGTGGCGAATGAAACAGAGAGGGAAGTCTTGGATTGAACTCATTCCGATAAGGAAGATGGGGTGGATCTATATATAATACTTAACGATAACCGACTGAATGTTATGTTAATAGACATATATGTTGAGCTATAAGCCACGCTCTATGACTTCTTCTAGATAAAGCTTTCCTGTGTGTAGACATTCCACAAACGACTCCCATTCCAAGACATAGCACCTGGAGTTGTAACTCTCCAAGAAAAAAATAGACATTCTACTGCGATCGGTAATCACACCATATGGTTACTCCGGCTATAGCTTTATCTGAGGTGGTGATTGGGAGGGATTCCTGGGGAAACCAATACTTTCCACCCGGCTAACTACCTCAGTGATTCCCTGTGCAAATGGCTAAACCTTCTCCTCTCCTTGACATTCTATCAAAGATCATTTGGAATTGATGCCTATTGAACAATCACACTTCTGAATTCTGCTTACGGATATAACCACAGCAATTGTCTCAACATTTCCGTTTAAATTAGAGTGTCGAGAAAAAGGTGTTATACCATTTGTTTCAAAGTTTGATAAACCTGAGATGGACAAATAACCAGAACTAAGTCATTACACCGAAGAGAAACTAAAGTTTGGATGGTCTACTTGATGGAAGTAAACCTCCAAGCAGTAGTGTAGCCATCGGCCCCTCCTCTCTCCTTCACCGCACACACACACCATGGCCTTTGCACCTTTTTTATTCCTAGATTCTGACCTCCAGATACAATTTAATGGGCTGCATTTGCCAATACTAGGCCTTTTAAAGCCCAGGGGCGGGTTGTTCAAAAGGAAATTAGCTTAACGGCAGGTTAAATGACGTGACGTAACAAAGAAATTCCTTTTTGACGCGACGTGATCTTACCTGCCGTTAAGCTAATTTTCTTTTGAACAACCAGCCCCAGAAGTCCACAAGTCAATGTGACTTAAATTCGCAGAAAATGTACATTTGACCCACATTTACTATATGTTTTCCAAAATGACCCCTCCCCCCACCCTCTGTGTGTAGATACGCCCATTGTCTCCTTCCAATCCACTCCTCGTTCAAAAATTTACTTAACCGACAAATCTTGTCTGTGTGGTTTTTCTTTATTTCTATATTACAACTAGCTCTACATGTTAGATTCTCAGTACCATTGTTTGGACTAGAAATTCAGTAAACAATTATGTTACAGTTTCCATTTACCAAATAATGGACTATAACGCATCTTCGTCTGTCTAGAACGTCCGAGTTTCCAGAGCCTATGGGCGGCCATTGACCCCCTTGTTGTGTGCAGTGCGCATGCAACTTGATTACTGTACCCCCCCCCCCCCTCCTGCTCTACGTCGTTAGGCCCTACTGCTTCCAAGTCTCCTCTCAATTTATACCTTACAGAACGAACAGCTTAACGTTAGATACATGAAATGATAGAGATTGCGTATGGTGCATAGATTATGTAATACTCCCCCACCTCTACCAATTCTCCAGAAAACCATGTGTTCTTCAAACGCCTCCATCTTTGAAGTTCTGATTTTTGCAGGAACAGGTCTGATATCAAAAAGACTGAATCGTTGGATGTGCGTGAAATACCAATTGAATTTTGTCTCTAGTTACCCTTCCTCTTCTTTGTGACAAATCGTCATGTGTAGCATTGGGTGTGCAGGAGAATTCAAAGGAAATTCTGCTTCTCCTCCAACTTTCAAAAGACATGTTCTTTAGATCCGAAATTTGTTCACTGTTGATTTGCACACATATTAACACAAATATCTCTTGTAAGCAGCTAACTTTTCCCCATACTTGAGAGATTTTTCCCTGAACCCCCATGTCTTATTATAGAGAGGGCGGATGGGGAGGGGGTGAGATATTTGTTGCAGGACTGTTCTCCGAAACAAGTTCCACGATGTGGCAAGTATTCATCGAGTTTGCATCGACAACCAGTGGGGTTTTTTTTTTGGGGGGGGGGGGCTTAGAAGAGTTCAATGATACAAATCTATGGATTATAATTTGATTGTTTGGTGTTTTACGCCACACTCAAGATTATTTCACTTTTATGGAGGCGTTGCCAGGTTTAGTGGGCGAGGAAACCAGGCTCTGCGCCTGGAGGAAATTCCCGACCTTCGACGAGCTACAGGCAAATCTTCCATATACGGCGATCGAGTGAAAAATACACTCAGAAATATTTTCAAGTTTTATTTGGTCTAAGTATGAACAATTTGAGGTGTACATTAATGTCTGGGTTATTGCTGTTAGTCTAAATGTTTTCCAACAGGAGATGGCATATACTTGTTCAGAAAAATCTGAAGATGCAACCTCTTGATCTGTAGAAGGGTTTGGTCCAAACAGTGGGTGAAGTTGATGTACCTTTATCACTTACACTTGGATCAGATGACTCAAGCGGAAACCGACATCCTGTCGACCAGCAAGAGTACGCGTCTACTAAAGATAAGTCAGGAAAGCATGTTATTTTCTCAATAACTCGCTATCTGATGATCTTAATAGATTTTGACACCATTGCCTGGCTATAAAAGCAAATATTTATCACTCGCTTTGCTCTTCAGTTTGTTGGAGGCGTTTGGGTTAGATACCACAATACATCACACGAGCCTACCTTACATTGTTTGGACTATCCCTTCCTCCGAAATAAAAGACTTTCTACCAAACCGCACTTGTTGACCCCATCCGGTACGTGTCGGGGTTTGCTTCCAAATAATGACTTCTGACAGTTCAACCCCACCTTGTACCAAAGTTTTATTCTTACAGAGTATGTTATGCCCAGCCCAGCCCAAAAAAGATCAATTTGTACAAATACCATATTGTTTAAAGACCGGAAAAACTGACCAAAGTAGAACAATTGCCATCTACAGAGGAAGCACCAACCGTAGAGTTAGTTATGTTTTAGGGTAGTATAAATAAGGATGAAAAAACTAAAACCCCGGCTATTTGAATTGTGTCCCCTATTAGAACACATCGTCTGTCCGCATGAGTTACTGGTTTTATTATTGATATTCTGTTTCAACGTCAATCATGCAGTTTGTCAATGTACTTCAAACGCTCAACTTTCTCGACAAGAGGAATTTTAGCAAAAGTTAAGCTGTCAAAATGTGGGGCTTTTCATGAATTGAGATTTTTAAGATAACATTTAAGTTAGACGTTCATTAAACACTATTAAATCACTTAAAATATTTTAATTGATTTTTTTTAAAAATTTTTATTAAGAAAAAATCTTTCGGTTGTAGCCGCTTGAAACAGAATCTTTTAATTTTCACCCAGGCCTGTGTCCGAATTTTTGCAGTTTATGTCCCTGAATTTAAACCTATTTCTGATAAATGAAACGCTTTAGAGAAAGAAAGGGGGAGAAAACTAAATATTTAAATCAATGTTATCTGGTAAACTCAGATCTTCCTATTTAAGATTGATTGATTGATGTTTTATGCCGCACTCAAGATTATTTCACTTATATGGCGGCGTTGCCAGGTTTAGTGGGGGAGGACACCGGGTTCATTGCCCGGAGGAAACCCTCGACCTTCGGCGAGTACCTGGCCATTCTTCCACATACGGCGACCGAGGGAAAAGTTTCTCTTTAAAAACATTCAGATCAAAATCGTTTAGAGGTTGATATGTTACCACCATTCCATGCATATGGAATCGGATCACGTGCACATTTCCAGATATTTGTGTTTCTCTGCCCCAAAAGGGTTTATTTTGATATTACCCTGTCTTACAAAGCTGGCGTAAGTTACGTTGGACGTATATCAGTGTTATAGCTATAGGAACTTACGCCCTAGTCGCAACTCGTCCATGGTGTTGGCCTATGCGCAACTTTACCCCCAGCTTCGTAATACAGGGCCCATTTTATTCAACAAATCAGTTAAATTAAGTACAAATTCTGAGAAGGTTGCCAAGTGCAGTGAAATCTGTTCAATGTGAGAAAAAATCGAGATTTTTTTTTACTATATTTTTTTAAACATTTAAAGCATTTCCGATTACGCAAGAAGGTATATTCTGCAATGTACAATCACATAACGTTCATGTTATTAGCTTGGTGTACAGTGTGGCGTATGAGTAATAGAGTAGTCTCAAAACGAAGGAAGCACTTCCGCCTAGCTTGTTAATCAACACACAGTTTATGAATGTAGATTGATGTATTAAGATGTTAAGAGGACCGGAAGTGGAACATTATGCGGGGGAGACCAAGAGGAAGTTTTTCTCGACAATTAACGCGGAAGTTGCCGATGAATGAGTTAGTATATACAATCATTGAGCTGTGTTCACATATGTGATGATAAAACGGCTGACTTGAAGATTATAAATTAACCATATTTAAAGCATATCTACGAATAAACCATAATATGAGAGTATTGATGACAGGCACCTGAGGGAGATTGATTGTTTGTTTCCTGCAGGGCGCAAGGTTTCCTTTCAGCCAACGGTTTTCTCCCCAACTTTACCTGTCAAGGCCACCATATAAGTGAAATAATCGTGAGTGCGACGATAAACATCAATCAATCAATCGAAACTTCACCGCGACATAATATATGTCAAATGGAATTAGGCCTAACTGTAGGGCGAAATTATCAATCAATTAACAAATCAATTTAGACAAGGAGATTTTCCCTGTGCCCGTGTGTTTTAGTGATCATAAATATATAATAAAAAAAACAAATGCTTTAATGTAAATGACAAATGGAACGTTTTCCATCAGCTTCACTAGTATATCGAATGACGTCAAAATTTATTCGAATCTGGGAGGTCAAATGTGGCAGGGAGTGGAAAATTAATAAACGGATATGGTGGACGACCGTTATCAAATGACTGTAGGATTGAACCGACAAGGAGCTATGCAAGGGGATTTCGTTATTAACATAACTTACATTTCTTCACAAATATCAGAATGGCTATAATGGCGATTGTGTCTCTAAACAACGTATTTGGGATGGTTGCCAGTTACCACCGGAAGGTCGTGGGTTTCCTCAGGATATATAGCCCGGTTTCCTTCCACAATAACGCTGGCAACGCCGCCATATAAGTGAAATAATGTTGAGCGCGGCGTAAACACCAAACAATCAATCAATCTAAGCAACGTACATATGCTCAACGTCTGACCGGCAAGTAAGTAACACAGGAAAGAGACTCATGCGTGCGGCTACGTCGACGTGTGAGAGAAAATAACGCTAAGCTGGTTATTTAGACCCCAATATAGAAAACAAGCTGACACCCTATAAACTCATTTCACATTTGTTTCCCTGTTCAGGGTTTACGGGTGAGGGAATCCGAGCCTGTATCCATTGGAAACCCATGGACTTCATTTGGGACTTGACAGCCGTTCCACAAAAGTCGATCGGAAAAGAAAACGGTCTGGATTCGAACCCCCAACTTACGGGTGCACAAGACAACGAATGTCTGTAAATGATATGTCGAAGCAATTCCAGTGGATTAAAGTGGCATAAGCTTCGGAAGTTCGGACTTTTTCATAAATTCCGATCATTAAGAGAAGTTAAGCATTTGAAGAAGCTTAAAAAACGAAATGATGTCGTCGAAACAAAAACATATTGGAAGAACCAGTAGCCGGTACGAAACGCAGATGTTTGATCATAACGGACAAAATTTAAATAACCCGGATGTATGAGTAGATTTTGGATGTTTTGCTGCTGATTCTGTTTTAACGTAAAAACTGCATAAACGTGCATATTCAAGAACGTGTATAAGCAGCGGAAAACTTTTTTTGCACTTCTTGATTAAAATGACGAAAAATTAGCCAATTACATTTCAACGAAAATGTTCCTTATATTTGGCAGCTCATGCCACTTTAAGTACGACGGTGTTAACAGTCGGGTTAAAAAAAACCAAGGTGGTATAAGAACTGAGAGACTCCTCGGGATACCCGCTTTTTGATTTCATATGAGCCGTGTCTGTTGAGAGCTAGAATTAAGTCTAAATAAAACCAGCGTATCTATTTGGGGTAGAGGGTTGAGCTATTTATAGAATGACTCCCTTAGATTGATTACCTCACAAGGCGCAAACAAAAAAGTAAAAAGAACACATTTTGTGGCAACGGGCCATTGTCATATCATTTTGTGGTAATGGTCGGTTAAAAGTGCTATCGTTTCTCTCTAATGCGATAGCAATGTAATTTTCTCCGAGAAACACGTTTATTGCTTTAGCTATGCTGAGCAATGTTTTTTACAAGCTGTTAGATTTAAACGAAATATTTACAAAACAAATTTAAGACTTGGGAAAGTAATGGCCCTTCAGTTAGTCCTTACTGTGAACTTTGGAGAACGATTTCACTTATAGTCTATACATTTATTGCACGACACTATAAATGTTAAAAAATTTGAAATTTTTCAAAATTATTCAACTAATATTGTTTCCTCCTCCACTAAACCTGGTAGCGCCGCCATAAAAGTGAAATAATCTTGAGTGCTGCGTAAAACATCAATCAATCAATCGAACCCGAGAGGTATAGTGCTTTATAGTGCGCATGGACAGGAACTGCTTAGCTTCTGGTAAAGCGACAATCGTATTTGGATTGATTTATTCGATCCTGTTTGGTAGAATCATCGCACAGAAACTTCATTCCACCCTCGCTGGGAACGTTATAGTTCCAGCAACTCTTGATGATAATATTCATAGGCAAAAAATAGTACTTAGCTAATAATAAAAAAACAATAAACAATAACAAGTGTTTGCATTAAGAAAACAGGTTTCGTTATTTGTCAAACTTTCTTCAAGATTTGCGGGCTGATTATATTACGATGAATTTACCAGAAATGATGACAACAATCCATTAGTATTATTACAGTTAGTTGTTCGATTATTACACGAAAACAAAACTAAATCGAAACTTCTCTTTTCCTTCTAAGGCATATTGTCGTTTAATTAAATCAGTTTTACTGTTAATTTTGACTGAGTAAGAAATGTATATATATTCCGTACGAGGAATCTGTGATTAACATGGCTCATATTGGTAAAATCATCAATACATTTCAACGCGATAAAAGATTCATTCGTTCAGATAACCGAAACTTGTTTGCCAAACTTATCTCAAGATTAGAAAATGACCACAAACTCGCCTTATACGACCTTTAGCATTTGAAGCACCCGATCCTACTTGTAACGGAGTAAAAACGATAACAGAACTGAGCTAATAGCTGCTAAAAACGCGAGGATCGGGTGCTTGAAGGTATATATCGGTGCCCTTACCCATGTGGCTCGCATTTATGGTCTGGTAGAAGATGATCATAAAATGTATTGTTATTCGCGTCAGATACATTTGTAGGAGTGAGTGTTAATGAAACAATTGTCAAAGAAGTCGTTTGTCATGAAATATTCCACACTTTGCTCAGTGCGATGTCCGATTTGCATGCCTTGTTAATATGGTTAATTTGGTTTTTAGTAATTACAACATCACTTATCCCGTAAAACACCGGTTGTCACATTTCAAACCTTTAAAAGAAATTCGCTGTTATATTCAGCAGTATAGGAGTTTCCATTATAGTTGTGAAAAGTATACACTTTAGAATCCAGTTTGATACACGTTAACCTTCAGAAGTAATGATAAAAAATTAAGACATCACCACGTAGTAAGTTGTTTTTGAACAACACGAGCTTTCGACACCTATACCGGTGTCAAGTGTAACTCGTGCTGTTCAAAAACAACTTACTATACGTGGTGATGTCCTAATTTTTATCATTAGTATGGAGTTTCAAACATTTCTTATAACCTTCACAAGGTTCCAAATTGGTATGGGACCTACTTTCTGGGAAATAGGAAACCGCGGAATTAATATGCATGTATTCTATATTTATAAGTACAAGTGCACTTTCATGTATACCTTGGGAAGGTAAATAGATTTAAACATGCGTCTGAGACATGCGCACTTGGAATATCTGACAGAAAATGGGAAAACGGAATTAATATGTTCTATATATGCGCACTAATAATTCTTCTTAAAAAAAGTCATTTTTTTTGGTAGAAAGGTGTACTTCCCGGCATTCCAAGAGAAAGATAATAGTGTCTGAGAAATATGGTACATATTCATTTCAAATTCCACGATTAGATACCCTGTTTTCATGATAGAAATACCAGCGATGTCTCTCCCTGCGCTCCACGCTCGCTGAGTAGCAGCATTTTTTAAACTCGTGGGCTCTTCCAGCTAAGCATTTACGAAACATATATAAAAGTGCCTTTGACCGTTCCATCCGATGGTTATGTTTTAGGTGAGATCGGTTTTTCGATTTTTGGGCAACCATGGTTTTCCAAGAGATGCTTGCTCTATGAAACTGTGGCTGACAGTTTAGTTCTTTATCCCCAGCCAATCGTCCAACTACACAACAAGACCACTGACTTCGAGGAACCTCTACAACAAGAATATAATAATAAAAGTTCGTTAAAAAGCATAAAAGAACAATGACACATAGACAACCAGTTTAATTTTATAGGCAACACTTGAGAATTCCATCTTTCTTTATACCACCAGTAAGCTGATAGATCTACCCCTAGAATATACAAACTACGCATGATCGACTCATTAACGTCACAAATGTGAATTTCTTGAATGAAAAAAAAAGAATTTTAGCAGGATTTCGAAACAGGTTTTAATTTAGTCTTTATTGGCCCACGAAGTACATCATAGGATGAAGTACATCGTTGTCAAAGCTTGGGCTACAGAAGAAATTGTTGAGAACATAAATGATTGAGTGACAGGCTCTTTCCGTGGAAGAAAACCCCCAACCTTCGGCTAGTACCTGGCACATTTGAACTACCATAATGACAGGATGATAAAACCTACACAGAAATTATTAAATTTGCCGTGAACTGAGTCGGGTTCCAACACAAGAAACTATCATTCTGCCGAATGTACCATCGAGTGCCCCCCCCCCCCCTACACTATCCCCCAACGTTTTATTCAAATGCTGCCGTCTATAGGCCAGACCAGTTACGCATTAATTTTCTAGAAATTTGAGACGGTAAGCACCAAGTCTAGCTTATGAGATGGCATCTTTTGTGTTTAAAGACCATAGGAAATCGTATAATTTTAAGGCGTGTGAAGCGTTTAAAGCCGTTAAAAATTACGTTTGTAACGTAATGTGATTATACAGCAGGTAAACGAATAAGGCTCAGCTGTACGAATACAATAACGTATATACATGTACCATGCTTTCTCGAACTTGACACAAACGTCGACATTGGCCGGTGCACTTCAATATACCCCTGATGGCTATGTGTGGAAGAGCTGCCAGGCACTTGCAGAAGGTCGATTGATTCCTCCAGAGAAAGAGTCATGTTTCCTTATAAGTGAACTGATCTTGAGTGCGCAGTAAAGCGAACATTTATATTCCTCGCGTACCTTTTAAATAATCCAGAATGGTTTCCCTTGGTGATGGCCCTGACCCGCTACCCACAAATTGGTCGCCCAAATCCTCGTCGTCAGAGGTCATTCGGTTTAAGGCCATCGATCTCGAATGGTGCCTCCGAACCGGGCGCTTTCGTCCAAAATGGCTCAAGTAATCTAAAAAGGGAAAAATACAAACGTACAGGGAGTATCCGAAAAAATTGCAACAAAGGCAATACAGTGCATTCAATGTGTAATAAGCCCTACTAAATTAAATTTCAAATAACTCTAAGAATTCAAAACTCTTTAAATTCCACACATAGCAATAACAAGTTTAGCTACAGGGCAAGATTTGAATAATTGCCAAAGAAGCATGCTAGACGTTTGAATTTAATTTGGCATAGCTAAATAAACGTTGTCATTGCCGCTGATCGACTGGGACAGGGACGTAATGTTCTGGCTGACACAGGCCTAGTGCAAGAAGCATCATTGTGGTTAGCCTAATACAATAATTCGACTCTAAGGGAGCTATTTTATCTGTTTTTACTATCTTAGAAAGTAGCTCAGACTATCGTTTTGATATCTTTTAAAACAACGGGGTTTGGCTTAGCCCCAGGTGACTATCCTGCCATTCTGTTGTATAGTCACAGATCGGTGCCATTTGGCTCTGTAGGACGGTTCTAACTTTTGGTCTTGTAGCCTTTATCAGGCCTTTCTATGATTAAATAACATACTTTATTGAAAGTTTGGGTGTCCCGCTTGCATTTCCGATGGTAAAAATCCAAATAAAAGCCTAAACACTAATTCTACGGTCCATTTTGACCTAGGTACCCCTATAGACATCAGAGGAAAACAAAATGGCGACCGCTCCCTCTGCATAAGGTACTGATGTTTCGTATAAAATTTGGCGCAATACACATGCGCACGCATGCGCTCCACTGTAAAAATCCAGTAAGATATACGAAACTGTGACTTGCTCCACAAATTAACGGTCGCCATATTTGTTCGGGCAAACTGTTTTAACCGTTATCGTGGGTCAAAATGGACCATAGAAAGAGTTTTTAAACTTTTATTTGGATTTTTACCATTGGAATTGCAAGCGGGACACCCAAACTGTCAATAAAGTATGTTATTTAATCATTTAAAGCCTGATTAAGGCTACAAGGCCAAAAGTTAGAACCGTCCTACAGAGCCAAATGGCACCGATCTGTGACTATACAACAGAATGGCAGGATAGTCACCTGGGGCTAGGTTTGGCTCTATGGGCGTTTTTTGTTGTTGTTGTTGTTGTCACTATTCTATATGCGTTTTACGTAGCAACTTAAAATTTGAAAAGGAGAAGAACATGTCCGCCTAGTGGACTTACGCCAGGAATGACACGATTGCTAAAGATGGAATTCGCTGTTCTCAAATCCCCTTAAACTTTCATCGTTACGAGGCTTGAGGGGGTGGGGCGGGGGTGTGTGGATATTTGCTTGAGATGAATTAAACATGACAGTGCGTTAGTCTCACGACTGTTTTCACTGCTTTATCCTATCTTAACACATTTACTCATCCTCTATAAGACGACAGGTGCAATAGACACGCTCTCTCTGTCTTCACAATTCACTGTAAACTGATGACTATTTGTCTGTAGATTAACGTCAAGGTAACGTGTACATGCAAGCTTGTCTACACTCTTTTCAAAACATTTACTCAAAGTAAATACATCATATGAGTGTTAGTCTTGTTTGGGAGAAAGACATGGTCGAAAGTTCATCCCAGAAACGGAAAATTCAATTATTCTACAAACAAGTTTTCAAGAACAGCTTCTTCATTCAGTGTTATTAGACGTCTTAATGAAGGCCCCAATCCCTGTCCATTTACTACAATAAGTCTGCATGTGACACGGAAAGAAAAACGCCGACGCTGTTAAAACGTATTTTCAATTATGGATGAAAAGGCATAACTTGTTTCAAATGCTTGCTATAAGAGGTCACTTATGCGAATTTTATAAAAGGGACAATCCCTAAAACAATCCGTTTCATTAGAAGGTATACTTAGGCATCTTTCTGAAAACTTTCCTATTCGTTTCGGAAGAAAAGAAAATGGCGTGTAAATTGCATTTCAATTATACCGAATAACACCAAGTTAATAGTAAGAGTTATTATATATTTAGCTACAAAGGTAGTTTAATATTAAGGCTTTGAGGTCATGTGTAGGTTACTGATGACTCTACTTGAAAAAAAAAGAAATTGAAAAAAAAACCTAACTTCTTAAGCACGATCTTCTCGGAAGCTACGTCTTGGAATCTTGCTAATGTCTGTAGTATGTCGCGTGCACGAGTACTTTGTTTACAGAGTAAGGTGTCAATCACTTGGTTTGGCAGATGTCAGAATACAGGTGCTGTTAATGACCTAATCAGTTTCAATAGCTCCCTCTCCAGTACCAAAATGAAGACACGTCGGTTTGCGGTTTAGATGAGAACAAATGCCAGTCAGGGAGGGTGAAGGGTTCGCATAGTTACAGGTGTTTTTGGCTTCCCTTCGAATCTTTGTACGGTTAATACTGACGCCGATGTATCCGAAAGGCCCCCAATTTAACGTCGGCTGCCTCTACGCAAAGTCCTGACAGCCTTCGTTGTTAAACATAATTTTGCTTGGGATCGGTGATTGTACATATCGCCTTGTAAAAACTGCAAATAGTGATTGAATTCAAAATCAATACTCGTAGACAAACTACAATTGGCATATTTGTCATCGTGCATTTAGATTAAAAGTTTACAAGTTGACAACTTTGATTACACAAACATAAAATCGATTTATCTACATGTTATATGTTTAGCCATATAATATACCTTTCAAATCTTTTGTGGGAGATGGTGTGTTATATTTCGGTGATGAACGGCATTTGAGAGGTGTATTGTTGATCGAGACTTAGGCGGGTTTTGGAATGGTTGAACCGTTGGCTTCTGTTCTATACTGAGCACAGACTAATTTGTGCAAACTACATTCAAGTGGCATGAGCTGTCAAAATTCACACTTTATTCATAATATCTGATCGCCACGACAGTAAGAGGCTTTGAAGGCCATCGGAAAACTAAATGATTGGCGTTGGAATGAGGAAAATCCATACAGTGTGTGGCCTATACGAACCGGAATAGTATTCGAAAAGTAAGCAAAATTTAAATAACCGGGACGACCATTCATTCATTCTAAGTCAAAGTTTGTTCAAAACAGGACTTTATCGTATATTTTCGAGACCAGATGCACTAAAAAGCTTATGAATTACGTGTCTTGAGAAAAATAGCCAATAATTTCAACGTTATGTTGTAACTTCAAAATATCAACATTTTGGCAGCTCATGCCCCTTTAAATATCTGTTTCGTTGCTCTGTTACCGTTGAGCGTGACCCAAACCATTGTGGTGCAAATTATCTTTAGTTGTCCTATATCGAGTTGAGCCCAAAAAGGTTCCATAATATACCTTATTAGCAGAAAACGAGCCATTTACAAATGGTTTAATTATCGCCCACAGTGGTTCAAAGTTTAAATGTGTGTGATAAACATTTAATGATTTACTCGTATAGTAGATTGAATCTTAAATAATGTTATGAGAATTCCTGAGTTGATATTTAACATTTATTTTAAAAGAATAAGTATTACACTATGATATCGTCTTCCAAACCAAAGTAGCGGGGTAATGGTCAACTTACGAAGGGTCTATCTCCAAGATTGGCTTACAATTCAAATGTGTGTGGTAAACATTTAGTTATTTACTCCTGAAGTAGATGGAATGTTAAATGATCTATCGCACCATGATATCGTCTTCCAAACCAAAACGTTTTCCAAACAAATAAGCATTTAGTTATTCACATCGATAAATTTGATGCCATGCTTTTGGGACATGTCGGCTGAGGAAATACAACCGGGACAGGTCAGTTAAATGTCAACGAAAATAACCCAGCCAGACAGTATTTAGTTCAAGAACTCTCGGCTTAAACCTGAAAGACAGACCAGATCATTTTGTCATTTTAACCGAGCTTGTAGAGTTATAATATCTCATTTAACCGACCAATGAAATCGCATCAGATGATGTCTGACAAGGCCTGTCATCTAATGAAGACACTTGTGTCAATTTCTCTCGATAACCGAACCTCTCCACGTGACATTCTCCATTATATTTATGGAAGTTTCGTCTGGCTGTCATACTTCTTATGCAAGAATGCTTCGTTAAGTCTCGGTGTAAGCTTTACAAAAAACATGCAGTTTTCCCTCTTCTATGCTATATTTGAAATGATTGAAGACGGCCCTCGGGAGATAAGATTCATTTACCCTTATATTAATACTTAGGCTGATTTAACTATTAAAAAACTGAAACCAGTAATATTCAGTAATAGTTGACTATTCTTGACAGAATTGAATTTCGGCAGCATCACACTATACTTGTGTTAGAGTATTTCACCAATACGGCGCAAGCCTCTGTGGATATAAGATAACAAGTTCTACTAAACTAAAATATCAATCTGACAAAATATGCAGAAATACATTTAAAAAAGCTTGTTATCAAATCAAGGTAGATATAAGTAGACGTACCAGTTTATTTTGTGTGCGATAGACTTACCTTGGAATTTATTCCTACGGTGTGCGTTGCCAGGCCTTGATGACATCACAGATGCAAGGGTCAAAATAAGACAGAAAATGACCAATAAGCTTGAAAAACTGGACATTCTAACACGCGACGGTATGATATAATGTCAAGAAGAACACTAGTGAATGTTCGAGTACAGAGTTAGGGCCTACTCAACTGACGGTCCCCACGGTTTACTGTTGCCGGGTTGTGTGTTACTCTTTCAACCAAGTCAGAAGACAACTGTTCGCAAGGTGGACGTAGGTATTAAATACCCGATCTCTTTCACATTACGTGTGTTTTTAATGAGAGACATATAGACAATCTCTGTTATTACATAGCCCTATAAATTACCTCATAGCGCACATGGGAATGTTGCATGGAAACGTTTTTGGCGCATGGTACAAGATTATCTTAGAACAAAGCCAGCGGTTATGTGTAGCGGATCCCCTGCAAAGATGTTTTTTGTTGTCATATGGATATTATTTTACATGCCTTTTTTTCTAGGCGTTTTGGGTGGACGTGTAGCTGGAATTTCTTACGTTTGTTATTACGACTTGTAAAAGTTAACCCAAGGCTAGAGAATCAGCTGATGCCCCGGATGTTATAACGTCTTCTGGAAACTCTCAATCGGCCAATCAGACGTAAGACGAACAGGTAAAAGCATTTGTATGTTGAGAGAAAGAGAGAGAGCAGTTGGGGCAAATTCCACTCACGCAGATGTCTGATGTTTACTTGTGCTGACCTTGACTACATCTTCAACCCGCAGGCCATCCACAGCTTCCAAGGGTAGATAGTATAATTGTTGCACACGGAGTTCTTGTATTCGAATAGAGATACAGCGATTTTGCCAATATTATGAAGCCTGAATAAAAAAAAAACAGTGATCTTGTGTCAGATGTTGACAATAATATAGTAAGCAGGGCAAATTAGTTACAACTCAACAGTCTACCTCTAGCAAGGGAGAGTAAATATCGATATTGATCAAAATATCCCCCCCCCCCAGCCCCGCCCAAACTTTGTGCATAAGCAATTTTTGTGGTGCGAAGGGCGTTTCTAAAAAAGCTCACACCACATCGTCGACTTGTGTCATTATATTAAGCGATTCCATCTAGACCTTCCACCGCGAAAAAAGTTCCAACCAAGGAGAAAACTTTTCTTTCGCGAAGAAAAAGTGTTTACTACCGGAGAAAAGGTTTTCGCTGGGTTGGAAGCATTTCCAGCACGTTGGAAATGATTTATATGCAATTTAGCAGATTTCCGACTTTTTTTTATTTGTTCGCCAATCTTTTTAATTAATTACCGCCAAGTCGGATGACGTCACATATATTTATGCAGTGCTTTCTGGCTAAATTGACCGATTGCTTGATGACGTCACTTGGAAATTACGAGCAAAGCATTTCGGGGGATTGAGGGATGTTAAAATGATTTTAAAATATGACGGAAGAAATAATACTGTATCGAACAGAATACGTAAAAGGCGTAAAGTTACCAGAAAAAATGTGTGGATAAAAACAGGTTATGTCATCAATGTTTTCCAAAAAAGTAACATCTTGCTAAGTACCAATAAACAAAATGGCGAACTGAGGTACAGTTTACCCAGAAAGCTTTGCGTAATTCTATGTGACGTCATCAGGCTCGGCGGTAATTATGAACCTCAGTGCGCCATTCTACCGGTACTTAACAAGGGAAAGCTTTTTGGGAAAGCATTGGAGACATAATATATACTTATTAACTCGCATCGGAGTCATTACCGTGAATTACCGGACCCAATATGAGACGCTACCAAGATAAACTTGGCAGCGTCACGCCGAGGATACGGAATTCATGGTAATGGCTCTGATGCGAGCTGGTAAGTGTTTTATTTTACCGATGTCTTCATATTGGAAGTATTTTCAGTGGGTTATTAATGTCTCGATTTTCATTGAGTATAAAACCACATATATCACGTGATCAGGTATATCAATTCAAGACTGCGCGTTTAATGACGTCCTATAAATAACTGTTTCGGACTCCTCTCCAGGTCATGCATCGAAAAATGTTGACCCGGCACGTGGTACGTATTGACCAATACAATGACAGTAAAGCCTAATGAATATTGATGATGTATAATAAAGTGTTTTATCCACACATTTCTGGTAATTTTGCGCCTTTTACGTCTTTAACGTCACGATACAGTGCTATTCCTTCCGCCATTTTGTAAAATTATTTGAACATCTCTCAATCCCCCCGAAATGCTCTGCGCATAATTTCAAGTGACGTCATCAAGCAATCAGTCAACTGTAATAACAATTTCTATAATGCACGCTTGATTTTCTTCGAGATACAAAATCTCTCGTCTCAAAACCAAGTTTCACTTGTGTAAAATTCTGCTTAAGACTCTAAATACTCTATCGAATTCGGTGGATGAGATAAACCTTGTAAGTAAATCGTTGGACATTAAAGCCAGATTATACAATCAGCTGTTATGTCAGATGCAATCGAATACCCTGTGTTAAAGTGGCATGAGCTGCCAAAATTCACACTCTTTTCATAATTTATGATCGTCACAACAGTAAGAGGCTTTGAAGGCCATCGAAAAACTAAATGATTGGCGTCGGAATGAGGAAAGTATGTGGTCTATATGAACCGGAATAGTGTCCGAAAAGTAAACAAAATTTAATTGACCGGGACGACCATTCATTCAGTTTAAGCCAAAGTTAGTTCAAAACAATACTTTATCGTACAAACTCGAGACTAGAAGCACTCAAAAGTTGCTGAATTATACGTCTTGAGAAAAATAGCCAATAATTTCAGCATTATGTTTTAACGTCAAAATATCAACATTTTCGCAGCTCATGCCACTTTAAATATAAACAGTTGCAACCCAAAAGGCTGTTAATCTATTCTTATTCGATGTGTTGTTTGTATGAGGTACGCTGGGCAAATTCCACTCACCAACTCATCTTATGTTAACCCTCGCTGACCTTGAGTGCGTTTTCCCTCTAGGTGTTCTCGATTTCTGTTAACTGGGGGTATGGTGCGATGTTAAATACGTTGAGTTAGATTATGAATAATTGTGTGGTTAGGAATGCTCCAGGCCCACTGCTCTACGAATTCGTGATTTGTTTTATGTCCGCACTCATCTTGAGGTTTCACGTACGGTTGACTTTTCTGCACTGAGTCTTGTAATATATATAGTTATATACTGGTTGTTTCACGTCCCATACGAAGCCATTTCGAGGCCTCGTTGGCTCACTTTGCAGAACCAGAGTATCTCGGTCCGGCACAGAACTTTACACCCGATACAGTAAAATGGTACGGTTTAATCCCCGGCTAAAGGGGCTTTCACAATTGAGACTTTCGCCGCACGGTCAAAATACTAAAATCGATAGCACGGTGGAGATAAATTTTTTCGGGCCGCAGTAGAATCGGAAAAATTACCGCAAGAAAATAATCCATTTTTCGATTGGCCGGGGCATCGTAAGGGCGTGGCAAGGTTCCCGCACGTTTTAACCCACGAATCTCTTGCGGAGTGACGCAAGCAGCGCACGTCTAGCGCACGTGATCCGTGAGACAGTTGCGCGGAGGTGCTACGTGATTGGTTGGAACTTGCGACGTGCCGCAAGATGCATCGTGCGTCATTGGTTTTCGCCGCGCACCAATGAGCGGGCGCCTTACGGCGTTTTGGTGGCACAAGTAGAGCAGCATCCATTGTAAAAGCTTCAACTGTTGTGAGATAAAATGAAGCACCCCAAAATATATACCTGTATCACACCTGAGGGTATTTTTCGCACGGTGAACGCAAGGCGGTGCAAGACGGAGACGGCGAATCGTTCAATGGTTTACGACTGCCGCAAGGCTGGCGGAACAAGAAACTTCACTGTACGGAGCATCTTATGACACACAAAAATCGTGCAACAACCGCGCGTCAAGATACAACGGTTTACGATGAACGTACTAGCGCTCGCACGGATCGGAGGTAATAAAAACATTCGCACGGCCGAAAATTGGATTCCATGTGCACACTAAACTTCTGCGGCCCGCAAGGAAGGCTGCGGTCCATCGTACGGAAGGTCAAAATTCATGACCGCAAGAGCCGTAAACCCGCCGTATCTCAATTGTGAAAGCCCCTTAAGCCTGACAACGCCGCACCATATATGTAAATAATCTTGATTTGGACTATCGATCAAGATCAATCAATCAACCAAATCATTTCCGGGATACCACCACGTCAAAAAGCCTCAAAAACTAAGGTTTCCATAAATCCAGATTATCAAAAAAACAAAACAATACCCAGAAAGTTAAAGTGGCAAAATTTTGATATTTTTCCGATAAAACAGAATTCAAAATTTTCCCAAACAGTAAAAGAAGAGCCTTTCGTTAATATCAGCCTCAGAATTGCACGTTTTGCAAGTAATTGTTTAGAAATATCCAACACACAAAAATAAACTCATATGTCTGGGCTGATTTAGGCATTCAAAACCCATATATAGATCACCGCTAAACTGTAGGACTTTGGGAATGCAACGACAACCTCGCTTGAAGCAAGTCAAGTCATTCGACGAAAAGAAGGTTTGGAATCAGTAACAAATAGCGAGAAAATGGTTCAGGACATCATAAAGTATTCTCGGTGCCCTTTTCGGGATAGGCAAGGGACCGAGGGGGGGGGGGGGTGGGGGGGGGGGCGAAACTACTTGGGAACGATCAGCCACGGTGCCTAGTACTTACAAAGCAAAATTGCCCGCCTACTTTTAGTCTCAAACAAACAGCAATAAATTTCTTCGACTTCTGGTATTATAGTTTTTTCACGACATCTTCAAGGGTCCAAGTTCAAACCCAAAGGATAAATAGTTTGTAACATTTGAATCCAAAAACTTTGCCTTTCGAAAAGTTTGTGCTTGGTATCTGCAGTGGAATTGAGAAAAGGGATTTTTTTAATGGGAATGGTTTCAAAATGGTCTTTTGCACGTAGTAACACAATAGATATCGCAATTAAGATTCCCTGCCATTTTATATTTGTTTCGAGGTTGTTCTCAGAAAAATATTGCATGATCTCGCCCGTATAGGTCAAGTTTGCATCGCGTCTTTAGGCATTTCATTGATGTACCTGAGAGAAATGTTGGACGGTAATAGTACACTCATGAACGAGAAGCAAGCGTGTCGGGGGCTGAAGGGGGAGAAATGATATGTCTTAATGTGTCAGATTTGATCATTCGGAGTAACCTAATAGAATAACCCATAGGGAGAAGAGCTTTAAAAAGACAGAAGAAACCTGATAAAAAACAATCTAAAGAACTGCAGTTTCTATAGAATCTAAAAAACTGAGACTTAATGACTCCCTGGAAAGTGTGGGGAGGGTGATATGACCCTGTATATACCAGCTGATGCGTGTCAGTAGGTTTGAAGAATACTTTGTAATCCAGTCACCCAGTGGTACGACATGTATGACCCTTGTAAATACTTCCATCCAAAAAACTCCACAGAAGTGGGATCAATACTAAAAGCTGTAGCTTAAAGCTGGGGTCATGAGAATTACAAGTATCAAGGAAAGTATAAAAGTCCTCCAACGTCCAGATACTCCCACTCAGCCATAAACATAGAGGAAAAGTTTGGACTGAAACGTTTTTCCATAGTACATCCTTTAATTTGCTGAAATATCTCCCCATTGAATTCAAAATCATTACCTTTAAGCTAAGTTCCAACAATTGGTTGCTTAGCTGCCTTTCTACCTCTTCAATATAACTCTGTCTAAACATAATAACAGTTGCCGAGCCTTTATCACGAGGTTCAATAATTATGTTTTGATTTCCCCTTAGCATACTTAGAGCAAGACATTTTGAATGAGTATTAGTTAATTTAGCATTTAGGATTAGCTAAACCATCAATTTTCCTTGATACAGAATCACGACTTACGTTTTTTTCTGGGTCATACATGTGAGAAAGGGGTGTTTAGCCGCTTTTAGATATAAACGGCTTGCGTACCCCACCTATAATTCTGGAAAAGTGCATAACATGAACTAATTTGCTAATAGAAAAGTCCCTAATCAATATAGATAGTGATTTGGGACAAGGCACAAATCCTCAGTCATATACACGTACAAGGATACAAAGAAAAAGGTCAGTAATGCATTGTAAAGTAGGTTTGTTGTTATACACGTATACAATCTGACACGGTTTAGTAACACAGAAACGTCAACTCACTGGTTATAAATTACGAGTGGATGACACGTGAAAGTAGGTACCCTACCGAATAATAAAGTGTTAGCCTAAAAATATATTTATTAATTACTAACAGATAAGATGTGTGTGTTCGCACATTTAGAAAACACTGTAGTAACTTTACATCCAGGATCTCAACATATAAAACTACATATACACAAAGAAAAAAGTTAAGCACCTCCTGGAAAGTCTGTACCGACTGATAAAATAATTGGTGTAGGGAGATTGTTGGCAAACTGATGTTGCAGAAACGATTGTGATCATAAAGGGCAACATTCTGGCGATAAGAAATCACCATTAATTGTAAAAAGCTATACAATTTATTCAGAGTATCGTTAGACAAATCAAAAGTCCATCAGAGTCCATCTGGCTTCACAGGGTGAACATATTGAAGTAAAAATGTCACTTTGAGTGTGTAGAACACATCACAGGAGCAGAAGGTCAATGGCATGTATAGCCTCCATTAGCTTCCAGCCTGCGTTTCATCCCTCCACTGGGACGTCGGATCTGTTGAAAGGGTAACTCCATAAGGACTCCACTCATTCTAATTCAAAGGGTACATAACTACATACATCATTTTTGGGTAAGATTTTGACTCTTGTAATCAAGAAGGTCTTTATTTTTCAATATTGCCACCAATGTCCAGAATTGTCAGTTTCCAGACGTTCCTTCTTCTAAATATGTTGTTTGGTCAATCGAGGTGCTACCATAGGGTCAATCTTGGCAACAAACCTGGCTCCATAAAGGTTTGTTCTTCTGCAAAATATTGGGACAGCAATTCCTTGTATGTAATGCTATGACAAGCATCGTTGGGTGTAGTGACAAATGGATCAACAAGCAATTGTCTAGATTCCACTGGTGCTCTTCGGTCTAACTTTTTCATTATTTCGAATGCCGAATACTATCGGTGCAATCTTAGGAATGTGGACAAAATGATGTTAGGCCAGCAGCCTGCTAACTCATTGGCCCAATAACAGTGTTTTTGGCCACCCATATTTGGCCTGACAAAGCTTTGGTATCATGATAACGCCGATTAAGCAGATAATTTAAATTTTAAAAATTATTTCGCTGTAACCCAACATTTCGAAGGAGAGACCATTTCTGACCATTTCAGCGTCAAGTAAAAATCCTCTTAGAAATCTTTTTTTTTTAATATATTTTTTTTCTCTTGGGCTGTGAGGGATTCGAACCTGCAAGGTCCAGTGGGCCATGTATTCCTTGAAAGAACCCTAAAGTAAAGAGGAAAAACACCGATGGATCTAGTTAAAACATTAATCGTTTTGATAAAATTCCAAGAGATCGAATCTGTTGATTAACTCGTGTCGCGTGTATTCGCCCACTTTTTGTCCTACAAATCTTTTATCCCCATGCCCGTTTCTCCGCAGCCCAATTCAGAGTCATGTTATGACCGTTAGAAACAACTCTAGACTCAACTTGAGAAGATCGGCAGAGATGATTCGTAACTTCCTGTCACTTCTTTTCCTACCTACCGAGACCTCTGTCACCGGGGTTAAAGAGGTGCCGTCTCATAAACACTCTTCGTTCACCGTAACACTGCAGACAACATACTCACCTGTCAATGTCAGCCTTAATAAATGGCCTCTTACTCGCATGACTGAATGTAATGGGTGTTTAAGTCGGTTAGAATTGTTTGTACAATTCGTTTAACTCAGTGGGAATCTATAATATGTTATTTATTTTAACCCGATACATTGCATGATATCCCGAAATCCATTTCTCCCAGGTTATTATTCTTAAGAGTGCACTTGCGGCTTATTCACCTGGTCATTTTCAAACTGAAACAAGATGCGATCGTAGATCAACCAACTGTTTTCTCTCAATACAATATGTTTAATTTAATTGGTGGTCCGCATGGATTTCCTTCAAAGAAAGCAAGATAATTCTTGAACTTAAAGGAAAATATATTTTTCGTGCGGGTGGGGGATGGGGGTTGTGGTGGTGAGGGGACTTAATACGGGGAGATGGGGTGCCTTTTCCGTACTACATCCTCCTACATTTTCCCCATCTCTTACGTTGCCCTTTTCGTACTTATTCCCTCCTCGTATACAAACATGACCACACAATTGATTCATATACAAATATTCCATACTAGTTTGAATCATAAAATCTAAATACCGGCGTGGACATAAAAAGAAATTGTCCAATATGCTTTATGTCACGGAACAATATAAAATGTGAGGTCATAACAGCCATATCAGAATCCAGAATACTGTGAACGTAAAAAAAAAACAGTGGGCGGTTTTCTGTATTTCCTCAGACAGAAAAAGTTAGGAACTTTCTATTTTTACCAAAAACTGTTTTGGCATCATTTAGTATTTACCTCGTCTAAATTTTCCAATAGGCTGCGGCGGCACGTGGGCCTTTAATAATCCTTTTTCCCCCCTTCAAACGTCCACCATATCAACAGTTGCTCACTCCGTATTACTCACGGACACAAGCCTTCTTTTTCATTTCAGTTTTGTTTGACCATATAGCTGCTTTTTACTGGCTTTATATTACGGTCCAAAATTTAGTAGTTCTTTATTCATAAAATCTATTATGTTTTTTGCCCGTGATATGAATCATATGCTATAAGGAGTGAGGTACAGGAAGTTATGTCATTAAAGAGACCCAGAGCCAGCGAAATGAAGATCGTTAAAATGTGTGATCTTCGACTTTATATAAAGATGTGACATTTGGTAACTTATAGCCCCATGTACCGCTGGATAATGAGTTTTATTAGAAGATTCCTATCATCCTATGTCTTTTTCGTTATATACATGGTAGTATTGGTATATGAACCCAAGTGCCAAAATGTAGATGGTTGGTATATTTTGTCGCCACATGACCTAAGCCATCAATTTAAAAAAAACACAACTGGAAACCAAGAAGTGTCGAGTCTCAAATTTGAGGTGTAACGAAATTTTACGTGTCAAAATTGTAAGTGTGTACATACCAGAGTATTTCTGACGCCATAGGAATATAGACACTATTGTTATATCTATCATTGGGAGTATCAGTCATTAGAATGGACTGACGGTTTATACCAACACGTGTCATCAACGTGGCAATACAGAATGGGAAGGTGTAACGAAACTCCAGAACATCTCATCGAAATTCGGAAGGAAGCTATTTAAGTATTAAACGCACATGTATAGTCAAGTGTATTTTTACACAGATGGATAAATATTTTTTCGACATATGAAGGAAATTGTTTTAACCTTTGCTATTCCCATATGACCAGCATTAATGTATCTATTTAAACAATAGCAAGCAGTAGACCGTTCGTCGCCATGTATACCAATGACAGCATTGTCTCTGATCGACTCTATAAGCGCCAGACAGGGTAAACAGAAATGGTGACATGATAGGACCCTGACAGACACCAGGTCACTTAGGGTGCGTTTTCTCAGTCATTGGTAACGTTTTAAATATTCACACGTGGGAATTTGTTTCATATTTAACCCACGCTTCTAGTTCATTCCATTCACTTTTCTAAGAAGACACGAATATCTGAATCTGATATTATATTCGGGAATATTCGCCTCATTTAGAAATAGTACTAATTTTTGAGATTATCTGGTTTGAAACAGCAACAAATCTCATAGCAATTTTGGTTGGTTGGTTGTTTGGTGTTTTATGCCGCGTTCAAGATTATTTCACTTATATGGCGGTGTTGCCAGTTTTATTGTGGGAGGAAACCGGGCTCAATGCCTGGATGAAACCCACGACCTTCCAGTGGTATCTGGCAACCATCCCACATAGGTCGTTCGAGTTCATAGCAATTTTGGAAATATGCATCGATGCGGAATCGATGAGAGACTTTAGAGATTAGGTAAATACTGCATTAAAAACATATCCCTTTCCTTTCCAACGTCCGGGCGTTATATTTCCGCATTTGGTCTACCTCAGGTAACATTCGTAGCCTATATGTATACCTTAAAGGCCCACTTGCCGTCGTAGCCTGTTTAAATTTGCTAAGAAAACCAATTTACATGAGCTTACTACGACTAATACCACTAAACTTAAACATAGGACACATAAAACATGTCTAGTTAGCTTTAGACTGTAAAAATGGGGTGAAAAACAAACGAAGAATCGAAGCCTGATTACAACAACAACGATCAGTGTCGGTCAACTTTCGTGTTGGATTACCCTCCTTTCAGGCCTTTGTATCTGTGGTTTACACTCAAACAATTATCAGCAGGCTTTTCCAGTCGCTGTTAACCGATCGTCAGTCTGTATTTCTCAGATAAATAGGCCTACGTAAAATTACACTGTGCCGTTAGTTCACTCACTCGACTGAAACATAAAATCGCCAATAGGGGGCAGATCGGTTTGTTTACGTTCCGGGTACGTAACAATTCAAATTTTCAAATTCAAATTAAAAATACAAAGTGACGTCCAAACTTTTAAATTTTGGTAAAAATAGAAGGTTCCTAACTTATATTGTCTGGGAAAAATACAGAATACGGTCTTTCTTTTTTAATGTAAACAATATTCCTGATTTTCGCGGCAAGTGTGCCTTTAAGGCTTAAGTGTTTTTCCTTATAGCATATGATTCATATCACGTGCATAAAACACAATAGATCATTAGAAAAAAAAAATTAATGTCAACACCGGTATGAATCAATTGTGTGGTCATACGAGAAGGGAATAAGTACGAAAAGGGCAAAGTAAGACATGGGGAAAATGTAGGAGAATGTGGTACGGAAAAAGCACCCCATCCCCGTATTAAGTCCACTCACCACCACAACCACGCCCCCCCCCCCCCCCCCCCCCCACCTGCGCACGAAAACATTTTCCTTTAAGTTCAAGTTCTTGGACATATCTTGCTTTCTTTGAAGCAAATCCATGCGGACCACCAATAAAATTAAATATATTGAATTTTTGGTTGAGTTACGATCGCATCTTGTTTCAGTTCGAAATTGACCAGGTGAATAAGCCGCAAGTGCACTCTTAAGAATAATAACCTTGGAGAAACGGATTTCGGGATATCATACAATGTATCGGGTTTAAATAAATAACATATTATAGATTCCCACTGAGTTAAACGAATTGCACAAAAAATTCTAACTGACTTAAACACCCATTACATTCAGTCATGCGAGTAAGAGGCCATTTATTAAGGCTGACATTGACAGGTGAGTATGTTGTCTGCAGTGTTACTGTGAACGAAGAGTGTTTAGGAGACGGCACCTCTTTAACCCCGGTGACAGAGGTCTCGGTAGGTAGGAAAAGAAGTTTGTCAAAATGACAAAAACTTACGAATCATCCCTGCCGATCTTCTCAAGTTGACTCTAGAGAGTTGTTTCTAACAGTCATAACATGATTCTGGATTGGGCTGCGGAGAAAGGGACATGGGGATAAAAGATTTGTAGGACAAAAAGTGGGCGAATATAAGCGACATGATTTAATTAACAGATTCGATCTCTTGGGATTTTATCAAAACGATTAACGTTTTAACTAGACCCATCAGTGTTTTTCCTCTTTACTTTAGGGTTCTTTCAAGGAACATATGGCCCACTGGACCTTGCAGGTTCGAATCCCTCACAGCCCAAGAGAAAAAAATATATATATATTTAAGATTTATAAGATGGTTTTTACTTGACGCTTCTATCTGAAATGGTCAGAAATGGCCTCCCTCGAAATGTTAGCTTACAGCGAAATAATTTTTAAAATTGAATTATCTGCTTATCGGGCGTTACAATGATACCAAAGCTTTGTCAGACCAAATATGGGTAGCTAAAAACACTGTTATTGGGCCAACGAGTTAGCAAGATGTTGGGCAAACTTCATTTTGTCCACATACCCAAGATTGGACCGATAGTATTCGATAGTATCACCTGTCGAATCTAGACAATGCTTGTTGATACATTTGTCACTACATCCAACGATGTTTTTCATGGCATTACATACAAGGTATTGCTGTCCCAATATTTGGCAGAAAAACAAACCTTTATGGAACAAGGTTTGTTGCCAAGATTGGCCCTATGGTAGCACCTCGATTGACCAAACAACATATTTAGAAGTATTCTCGTTATTTTGGGATTACACTTTGTTGAAAATATGGTAGAAATTCCTCTACCGATTTTTGGGTGACGCCCGAAACGGGAATCGAACCCAGGTCCCAGAGTATGGCACCTATCACCAGCACTAAATGCCGGCTGCCTTATCCATTCAGCCAACCGGCCTCCTCAACAAAGTGTAATCCCAAAATAACGAGAATACTGTTATACCCACTTTCTAAAAGACACTAATTAATTAAACTAACATATTTAGAAGAAGGAACGTCAGGAAACTGACAATTCTCGACATCGGTGGCAATATTGAAAAATAAAGACCTTCTTGATTACAAGAGTCAAAATCTTACCCAAAAATGATGTATGTAGTTATGTACCCTTTGAATTAGAATGAGTGGAGTCCTTGTGGAGTTACCCCTTCAACAGATCCGACGTCTCACTGGAGGGATGAAACTCATGTTGTCCAACGTTAATTTTACAGCTGTTTCTTCATATGGAGTCTTAGCATATCAACGCTATCATTTCTTAAATGTTTCACATTCTCAGAATTTCTGACTTGTTCACTTGAACACGGCTGGATGATAAGGAGGCTAACTAGAAAACCGAGAAAGAAATTAGCACAAATAATCAAAAAGAAAACGAAAACTTCCAGAAGCTTAAATACTGGTGACATTTTCTCGTATCTGGTTGGGGGTTTCCTCCTGGCAAAGACCCCTACCCTCGAAAAATGTTCGGATTTTGGCATCTAATGCCACTTCAAAAATTCTGCAGCACAAGGAATCCCTCTGTTTAAAATGTACGATAACGTCACTGGATGCATTGCCCATGTAGTGCATCCATTATGGAAAATATATTTTATTCTAAAACAAATTTGTTAACAGTTCCCAAAAAATACAAATTTATGCTAATTTAAAAGTTATCATTCTCAATCAAGCAATCGTATAATTCCCCGATGGTCAACAAATTTGGTCAAAAACTACAAGTAGAAGTTGGGATAGAACAAATTAACTCTATGGAGTTTTGTTCCCGCCTATTTATGCTATACAATCTACATGTATATTCGTCTTATTGTCTAATTGGTGAATATATTTATCAAATATTACATTAAGGATAATAATTTATGAATAATAATTAATTATTATATCTGGTAGCTTTATTTTTATGAAGCTTAATATCATAACAAAAATATGTTACACAACATGGACAATTTGATAAGACATCTTCCGTACAATATGAATATGCAACATCAACCCTTAAAAATTGAGGCAAAATTGAATTAATGTACCCCTATTAGATACGAGTCATTGAGGAATTTAACAGTCGACTTATTTTACCCGTCATACTATATAATTCAATTTACTTGTCAGTGTGTCATTTAATATCATGTGTGACTTACCAATTGAATAATTTACTTCAAGTATTAAATATCGTGTTTAATAGAAATACAAAGGCGGGCAGGAATTCGAAAATCTATTTTGGCCACGAGAATTTCATGCATGATATCAGATGACAAAAACAAGTATATTAAACAACCCTTGAAGCGCACTCAGACAAATTTAAAGGGCAGCTGAAGTATAAAAGTAGATTTGTAATTTGATAAGTGACACAATGTTTTTTTCTTGCTTTAAATCATTTTAATGTCAGAACGGCACAAGGTGGAATATTTATGACTATTTGTATTCAAAATGATTGTGACTCTGAGGTCGTTCATGAACCGGGAGTCTGTTTCTCAAAACGGCGTAGCGTAAGTTTTTACGTATCTGCCATGGCAACCCATACCGTAGGGATACGCTGCTATAAAAGCTACACAAAAATACAACTACTCTCCAGGAGCCTGTTTCACAAAACGGTTTAGCGTAATTTTTGTACGTACATGTAACTGTCATAGCAACGTATCTCTACAGTATAGGTAGCTATGGCAGTTACGGAAAAAGTTATTCTACGCCGTTTTGGGGAAACAGGCTCCGGGCCCCCCAATTACAGTACAACGATATAATTTATGCTGACTTCTTTTCTCCTGATGTCTCTCATATATATATAAAAAACTCTTTAAATGTATTTATTTGCCGGAAAATTAACTTGTGGCCCGTCATTCGAGATTAAGTAGGCCTACTTCTTTTTTTTTAACCTACGATGTCCGAGAAGTGACACAGTGTTATACTAAAAAAATGGTAACACGTGACACTGATCGAACCATTGCCATTTCATTCTAAGGGAGACTGTCATCTGCTACCGAGTGGAGAATTTCTTCTAGTTATAAAAGCAAATTAAAACAATCTTGTAAATGACTTTCAACACAACACAAATATTTGACCCCAAGCAATCTACATGTATGTTTTTATTTAACTTGAGGTTCATTAACCTTTGCAGCTTACTCGGTGTATCAGAGTTCTCTATGTAACCACAGATTTCTAATTAAACACCTTCTTGGTTTAGAAGCTTATTTAAAAAAGCCAAGTCAGTCAACTACCACTTAAGGCGACCTCTTGAAGATGTATATATCATCAACTGACAGAAGTGTCAAACATGACACCTTCGTGGCCCGAAGACAAATTATAAATAATGTTCTCTATAGAATAAGAAATCTCACCCCTTGGCAGAGTAACTTGATTGACGGGTGTCTAATATCTGAGATGTTACTTTCCATTTACACTATCAAGCCACCTGTTTTTGACGGGAGTATTAAAATAAATACGAGACCCTAAAAAATAAAGGAAAGAAAAAATATAGATCTAATTAAGTACATGTATCTGGCCACGAGTTAACTCTTATAAGTCGTAGGGTTTTTCAGGGACAGTGAATTTCATTACTTGTAGCTGACAACTGGCATAACGCGGCTTCAAGCACGTATATCATTAGTCCGGGTTTCTGACTCGAAAATGACTATTGTTTTTTTATACTGACGGTCGTATTATACAACCGTGAGTATACAATAATAGTCATTTTGGAGTCAGAAACCCGGACAAGTATACCATGTCACTGTATAGTCCGAAATATCTGCGATGATGATGTAAGACATTTTCTGACAGATAGGCCATCATCATCGTCTATCTGTCAGAAAATGTCTTACATCATCATCGCAGATATTTCGGACTAGTCACTGTACTACTCAGATGCTCGAAGAAAAGTGCTGAGTCAAAGAGACTGTAAGTCCATATAGCAATCTTAGTCCCAACTTGTGTGTACTTGGATTTTCGCGGCAAGTGTGCCTTTAAGGCTTAAGTGTTTTTCCCCCTTGGGTGGGGGGATAGATGAGCTGCCTCTATTGTTTGGACTGAAATACGAATTATTTTTAAATTCTCTATCTTTGTACACACAAGTTGGGACTAAGATTGCTATATGGACTTACAGTCTCTTTGACTCAGCACTTTTCTTCGAGCATCTGAGTAGTACAGTGACTAGTCCGAAATATCTGCGATGATGATGTAAGACATTTTCTGACAGATAGACGATGATGATGGCCTATCTGTCAGAAAATGTCTTACATCATCATCGCAGATATTTCGGACTATACAGTGACATGGTATACTTGTCCGGGTTTCTGACTCCAAAATGACTATTATTGTATACTCACGGTTGTATAATACGACCGTCAGTATAAAAAAACAATAGTCATTTTCGAGTCAGAAACCCGGACTAATGATATACGTGCTTGAAGCCGCGTTATGCCAGTTGTCAGCTACAAGTAATGAAATTCACTGTCCCTGAAAAACCCTACGACTTATAAGAGTTAACTCGTGGCCAGATACATGTACTTAATTAGATCTATATTTTTTCTTTCCTTTATTTTTTAGGGTCTCGTATTTATTTTAATACTCCCGTCAAAAACAGGTGGCTTGATAGTGTAAATGGAAAGTAACATCTCAGATATTAGACACCCGTCAATCAAGTTACTCTGCCAAGGGGTGAGATTTCTTATTCTATAGAGAACATTATTTATAATTTGTCTTCGGGCCACGAAGGTGTCATGTTTGACACTTCTGTCAGTTGATGATATATACATCTTCAAGAGGTCGCCTTAAGTGGTAGTTGACTGACTTGGCTTTTTTAAATAAGCTTCTAAACCAAGAAGGTGTTTAATTAGAAATCTGTGGTTACATAGAGAACTCTGATACACCGAGTAAGCTGCAAAGGTTAATGAACCTCAAGTTAAATAAAAACATACATGTAGATTGCTTGGGGTCAAATATTTGTGTTGTGTTGAAAGTCATTTACAAGATTGTTTTAATTTGCTTTTATAACTAGAAGAAATTCTCCACTCGGTAGCAGATGACAGTCTCCCTTAGAATGAAATGGCAATGGTTCGATCAGTGTCACGTGTTACCATTTTTTTAGTATAACACTGTGTCACTTCTCGGACATCGTAGGTTAAAAAAAAAGAAGTAGGCCTACTTAATCTCGAATGACGGGCCACAAGTTAATTTTCCGGCAAATAAATACATTTAAAGAGTTTTTTTTATATATATGAGAGACATCAGGAGAAAAGAAGTCAGCATAAATTATATCGTTGTACTGTAATTGGGGGGCCCGGAGCCTGTTTCCCCAAAACGGCGTAGAATAACTTTTTCCGTAACTGCCATAGCTACCTATACTGTAGAGATACGTTGCTATGACAGTTACATGTACGTACAAAAATTACGCTAAACCGTTTTGTGAAACAGGCTCCTGGAGAGTAGTTGTATTTTTGTGTAGCTTTTATAGCAGCGTATCCCTACGGTATGGGTTGCCATGGCAGATACGTAAAAACTTACGCTACGCCGTTTTGAGAAACAGACTCCCGGTTCATGAACGACCTCAGAGTCACAATCATTTTGAATACAAATAGTCATAAATATTCCACCTTGTGCCGTTCTGACATTAAAATGATTTAAAGCAAGAAAAAAACATTGTGTCACTTATCAAATTACAAATCTACTTTTATACTTCAGCTGCCCTTTAAATTTGTCTGAGTGCGCTTCAAGGGTTGTTTAATATACTTGTTTTTGTCATCTGATATCATGCATGAAATTCTCGTGGCCAAAATAGATTTTCGAATTCCTGCCCGCCTTTGTATTTCTATTAAACACGATATTTAATACTTGAAGTAAATTATTCAATTGGTAAGTCACACATGATATTAAATGACACACTGACAAGTAAATTGAATTATATAGTATGACGGGTAAAATAAGTCGACTGTTAAATTCCTCAATGACTCGTATCTAATAGGGGTACATTAATTCAATTTTGCCTCAATTTTTAAGGGTTGATGTTGCATATTCATATTGTACGGAAGATGTCTTATCAAATTGTCCATGTTGTGTAACATATTTTTGTTATGATATTAAGCTTCATAAAAATAAAGCTACCAGATATAATAATTAATTATTATTCATAAATTATTATCCTTAATGTAATATTTGATAAATATATTCACCAATTAGACAATAAGACGAATATACATGTAGATTGTATAGCATAAATAGGCGGGAACAAAACTCCATAGAGTTAATTTGTTCTATCCCAACTTCTACTTGTAGTTTTTGACCAAATTTGTTGACCATCGGGGAATTATACGATTGCTTGATTGAGAATGATAACTTTTAAATTAGCATAAATTTGTATTTTTTGGGAACTGTTAACAAATTTGTTTTAGAATAAAATATATTTTCCATAATGGATGCACTACATGGGCAATGCATCCAGTGACGTTATCGTACATTTTAAACAGAGGGATTCCTTGTGCTGCAGAATTTTTGAAGTGGCATTAGATGCCAAAATCCGAACATTTTTCGAGGGTATGGGTCTTTGCCAGGAGGAAACCCCCAACCAGATACGAGAAAATGTCACCAGTATTTAAGCTTCTGGAAGTTTTCGTTTTCTTTTTGATTATTTGTGCTAATTTCTTTCTCGGTTTTCTAGTTAGCCTCCTTATCATCCAGCCGTGTTCAAGTGAACAAGTCAGAAATTCTGAGAATGTGAAACATTTAAGAAATGATAGCGTTGATATGCTAAGACTCCATATGAAGAAACAGCTGTAAAATTAACGTTGGAAATGGTTCATTAAATTTAAGACGGTTCAGGGTTTGGGTGTTTTATTAAAACGTATTGATTGACACAAAGATGATCCACGAAGGCTCAAATCACTTTCTATCGATTAAAATCTCTTTAAACTTCTCCTGTTTTTTCACCATACAACTCAGTTATCACCCTGTACCAAAAATGTCCGCGATTAAATGAAAAGAACGTGGAAGCGAAATAGGCTATAAAAACTGTTTAAAAAACCTGAGCTTGTAAAGTTTCACTTTTTCGTAAACAGAAAACGTAAAGTTGAGCGCTCATTAAAACCCCTTGGCTTGATCTTGGCGCACGTTTGATTTGTCCACCTATGTTCTTTTTGTTTATTCAGGTTACCGTAGTTTGCATAATAGGCCTATAATAAAACAAAATTTAGCTTTCCGCCAATAAAGTCGAGAACAATAGCGTATAGGGAATGAACCCACGGAGCCCTGCTACAATGTAAACGCATCTAAGTGTTTCTCTATTTGTCCGGATTCAGCTTTGACATATTGAATTTATATCTCCGTGGGGTGCCACATCTTTGCCCCTACCATCTCCCCCTTTTAATCATTGTTTCTCTTATGCGCCATAACACATATAAAAAGACTGTTACCATATTGTAACACCTAAACTGTACACATTATAAAATTCTACTGACTAAGGCCAAGCTCCTGTCAGTCGTCAACCTAATG
Organism: Lepidochitona cinerea; assembly: GCA_963971465.1. Classification (NCBI taxonomy): domain Eukaryota; kingdom Metazoa; phylum Mollusca; class Polyplacophora; order Chitonida; family Tonicellidae; genus Lepidochitona; species Lepidochitona cinerea. The sequence goes on along the minus strand of OZ020551.1, from coordinate 43,428,343 downwards.
AAATATCATAGCTTTACTTTATTACAACAATTTATGATGGGGTATAAAGGTCTAAATGATATACCTCTTTTTAACACAATTAGAAACTTGTCTCCATGGTTATTTTAGACAAGAAGATTTTCCCTGTGTGCGTGTGTTTTAGTGTTCATAAATATATATTTGATAGTGTTCCAAGTGATCTTTTTCTCATTTCAGTTATCGTTTGCTACCAGAGGAATTCCATCGGTACGTTTGGGCCTATAAGGAGTTGACTCATCAACAAGTGGTTTACCTTACGAGAAAGTGGTCTTGGCTAACTTATCCAAAACTCAACGACTAAACACCCGAGTATTTATAAAAAGAAATAAGTGGTGTAATAAAACACATGTGTTCTGCTACAGGTGCCAATTCTGTTATCAGTGGGGGCAACATTCCAGGTAAACATCTGTCTCCCTGTACCAGCTTATTGCAACAAACATTGTCGACAAAGGTATAAATAAGCATAAGAAAAAATATATATATATACCAACGGGATTGATTGGTCTTTAGCTTTAGCCTATATTAATTATTTTGTCACAATAAATGGTTTGGAACCATATAAGATAATGGAAAGAATACATGTAACTGTACAGTCTTTCAAAGAAACCGGATTGTGAGTCAAGAAGAACAAAGAACTAGTGGTCGGTAGTGACCCGCACCCGTTCACAATATGAAACGGGATCCAGCATTCTAAAGATTGATTGATTGATTGGTGTTTTACTCCGCGCTCAAGATTATTTCACTTATATGGCGGCGTTGCCAGTTTTATTGTGGGAGGAAACCGGGCTCTTTGTCCGGAGGAAACCCACGACCTTCCGATGGTAACTGGCAACCATCCCACATAGGTCGTTCGAGTGAAAACCCAGTCAGAAAATTTTCCAATTTTTGGACTGAGTGGGATTCGAACCCACGACCCATTGGCGGAAGGCTGTTCGGATTGAGCGTCCAACGCTCTACCTACTGAGCCACGGAGGCCCCCCGCATTCTAAAGAAGTCGGACAGAGATTCCACGCAGGCTGTAATTCATATTTGTGTTACCCAAAGATACCAGACTCCGCCATGATGGGAGTCCGCCATGTTGTTTTAAACTTCAGTATTTTCTAGCATTTAATCCTTTCTAACACATATATATATATCGATTATCCCAACCTATTATTCTACAACCTATAATGCAAATATCGATGTCGTGAGAATATTGATCAGCATTCTACTCATACCTTTGGTAAATTCCGATCCCGATGGTGCGGCGAGAATCTCGTCGGAATTTAGTATTCGTGTGGCATGAGCTGTCAAAATTCGGAATTTTTATGAATGTTGATTGTCAAGACAATGGGAGAGTTGGAATATCATCAAACAACTCAATACTTGACGTCGAGATAAGGGAACTGCGTGCAGCCTGTGCCCTGTACGAACAGAAATAGTGCCCAGAAAGTAACCAAATCTAAATTCGGGGATGAACGTTCATTTATTAGTCTTAAATTTTTTTAATGCACATTCTGTACGTCAGTAACACTTCTGATTTGCACTTATTTCTTGAGAAAAATAAACGATAATTTCAAAATTTTGTGTCAATATTTTGGCAGTATATTGGCAGCTTATGATTGTGGAGTAAAACATCCTTAGGACTATGTTTGTGGAAGGTTTGGTCAAATATATTACCAGTATTGGCTATCGAAAATAGATTGACAAGGCTTGGACACGACGCATGCGTTGGAGTTGTACAATTGTCAATTGAGATCTCGTGCCATTCTACGAGATTTTTAACACAAGACATGGCTCGAGGGCCGTCGCCCTTCATTTTCGCGCATAGTGAATTGTAAGAAACCTACTGAGAATTTAAAATGTGCATGATATTTAAATCTCTGTTCTATACTGTTCTCAAACATGTAACCCTACAATAATAACCTGTATCGCAAGACCTTTGGACATAAATACTTGTTAAAAATCAAAAAATATAATCTGCACTACATCAGCTCACAGATACATTCTAAAACAAGATAGCAGCGCCCATGGATGTCAAAGCAAAATATGATATGGATGAAGGAATAAGTTTCAAGTTATTTTACATGTATTATGAGAGTAGTAATCAAAACCGACCATCGGCGGCTTAAACGTTACCTACCAGAATTATATCGGATATCTATGTACACAACCGAGTCAACAATCGGTGTCAATTGTAGTTATTTACAATTTTAAGGACGACGACAGTAGTTGTCTCCCCTTGTGTTCAAGCAACATGTCAATGATTGGTGTTAGAGTTGATATCTAACAAATGGCAGTAGGATCAATCTCTATTTTAGATTGTACAATAAGCTACAAAATAGGGAACAGCAGTCTGTGCTGGTTCATAATTCAAAAATGATATTGGCACGAGTAGGTTATTTGTGTATAAGAGATGGTATTTGTAAATGAAACACAAAACAGGTGTGGCCTCTTACTGAGGAATACCTTAGTCTGACATATCGAATACCGAACATCTGTGTATGTACATACAACAAGTGTTAAACTGACAATTCCAGCCACGAGCCCCCGATAAGCCAGTACAGCTTTGCTATTGGCATTGTGTTCAAAGAATGTCATTTTGTGAGATAGAAGGTTGGGTAGTGATTGATTGAGTGATGGATTGATTGATTAGTTAATAGCTTCATTGATTGCCAACCATTGATTGGTTGACAGATCGATCGATCGATTGATTGATTGATTGGTAGATTGATAAGCTAATTGATTTGTTAGTTTTTGTTTTGTTTTGTTGTTTTTTTTTGGAGAGGGGGGGGGGACAGGCGGGGGAGGGGAGTGGGTGCCTGGAATTCGAGTGTGGGTTCTGTGCTTTACCGAGATAGTTACAACCTCATGGTGAGGCTTAATTAGGTGGGTCGTTAATTTAAAAAATCAAGTGGCTTGTATTATAAATGGGCAGTATTATCTGACATGGTTTGCAAAACTGACGGTAAACGATGAAATAAAGCACAGGTGTTCTAGCAAAGGTGCCGTTTTTTTTCACAGGTGGGGTAACATTCCAGGTAACATGACGTTTTTTAGCAGCTCCAAATGTATTATCCACGGTGTGATCTAGAAAACGGCTCTAATGGTTATGGCCATGAAGTTGTATGACGCGGTTTCTGAAATAAAACTGACATTTCAACCGTACGTCAAAACTAGGCTTGTCGTTGTGTGTGTAATATCAGGAAAAACTCCTCACCCACTCGATGCCTGTAATCAAAGATTGAAAATGCCAATCTGAGGACGATCTTGCAAGCTAAACCGAAATGCACCGCTATTTTCGTGAACTAACCAGTTTGCAAAGGTTATAGTTATTTTCATAGTTAACCAATTACTAAATGTCAATTACACACGCAAAGAAAAGAAATGGTCCCAAGGAAAGACTCAAGATATGGTCGGACAACCACCGTTTCCTGACCGTTAGTGAAAAATGTAGCCGTGCTGACGATGGGCTCTAGTACTTGGTGAGAGTTCCAACGTCTGGTATCTTTAGACAGATATACTGACTGTCAGGTGCTAGAATTTACGAAACTTCAGTTTCCAATGAGGCCGATTAACACATGGATTCCACACACCGATCCCCATGCTCCCGTGGTTTGATTCTAACCACCTGCTATAAAATAAGCCTGTGTTGTGTCAATTAACATCGTATGTATTTTCGCTAAACGATGAAATATTAGCTCGCCATGACTAACATACCTGGAGCAAACAGCCCGTTACCGGCTGGGGAATTCCGCTTGTCGGAAGGTTTATTATTCACGCTTTACGGAATGTATGCCAGATTGATGCATGTTTTATTGAAGATATATGATTTACAGTATATGCCTATCTACTAGCCTGAAAAATCGGTCTTTATGGTTCTGAGAGTCTAGCATCCCTGACGTCAGCTTTATGACGAATTCGAACAAACACAAAAACCTCAGCATAGAATCCAGATTTCTTGTCTAGCCTATCTTTAAAAAAAGAAAATCTTCTCAATAATGAGAGAACTTAACCTAACGCTGATTACACTCAATTTTAAGTAAACAAGCAGCTCTGAATGGTGATAAATTCGTTACATGACGCCTTTGCGTGGGTATACGGATATATATGTGGTGTCTGACAGATATTTATGTCAGAATAATATCCGAACGTATGAGATAAATGTCCGTATCCCAAAGTATCAGATAAATGTTCATACCCCAACCGATCAGACAGATGTCCGTACCCCAACGGATCAGATAAATGCGCATACCCAACGGATCAGATAAATGCTCCTACCCCAACGTATAGATAAATGCCCGTACCCCAACGGATCAGATAAATATCCGTACCCCAACATATCAGATAAATGTTCGTACCCCAACGGATCAGATAAATGCTCCTACCCCAACGGATCAGATAAATATCCGTACCCCAACATATCAGATAAATATCCGTACCCCAACATATCAGATAAATGTTCGTACCCCAACGTATAGATAAATGTCCGTATCCCAACGTATCAGATAAATGTCCGTACCCCAACAGATCAGATAAATATCCGTACCCCAACAGATCAGATAATTGTCCGTACCCCAACGGATCAAATAAATGTCTGTACACCAACGGATCAGATAGATGTCCGTATCCCAACGGATCAGAGAAATGCTCATACCCCAACGGATCAGATAAATGTTCATACCCCAACGGATCAGATAAATATCCGTACCCCAACGGATCAGAGAAATGCTCATACCCCAACGGATCAGATAAATGTCCGTACCCCAACGGATCAGATAAATGCTCATACCCCAACGGATCAGATAAATGTTCATACCCCAACGGATCAGATAGATGTCCGTACCACCAACGTATCAGATAGATGTCTGTACCCCAACGGATCAGATAAATGCTCCTACCCCCAACGAATCAGATAAATGTCCGTACCCCAACGGATCAGATAAATGCTCCTACCCCAACATATCAGATAGATGTCTGTACCCCAACGGATCAGATAAATGTCCGTACCGCAACGGATCAGATAAGTGTCCGTACCCCAAACGGATCGTATAAGTTTACGTACCCCCAAAAAATCTGATAAATGTCCGCATTGTATCAGATAATTGTCCGTATTTCCAACGGATTTTGACGGTCCAATCCTGTTTTTATGAATACCATTGTCCAATGTTTGTTTTCAGTTTGTTTATTTTTTTTTTTTTGGAGAACTTTTGTTTTGGAGAACTTTTTTGGTTGACCAATGCTTGGCCGTTAAATTCGTTGTTTTAATACTTTTTAGAAAATCTTTAAAAAAACTTGGATCGATTTTGATATAATTCTCCTGGTCAATCGGTACGCGTTCGGTGACCCGAGACTAAAGGTACATATAAGGTTATCGAAAAGGTATAATCTAACGAGCAATGAATCATCAGACTTGTCAAACAACTGGTCATTTGGGATACAAAATCATGACCTTATATATGATGAAGCTTTCAACTATCAGAGTCAGGTCGTATTCATTTGGACGGCAAGGTATGATTAGGGCAATATCAACGACCCTTAATGGCTCTAATTACATACTATAGATATGACAACAACGCGGAGCACTTCCCATCTGAGGCTTGGTCAGCCTGTCATTTCTAACTTGGCTTTGTGTGGTTGACTTTGTAACGAATGCTGCACAGAGGCGGATCAAAGGCACATACATGTACCGGTACATGATTTTGGTGTTAACTTAAAAATTAAATATTGCAGGTCGACATGCCTATTTTGCTAGGGTTTACATAACTCCATGGTTAAGTTGAATTGTATGGTGGCTGAAAGGGGACATCGGGTTAGACATACTGTAGCGGATTTTGACCTTTTCGTCACTGAATCGATCATCTTTTAGCGAGCGTATAACTAAATTGCGGAGTTTGCTCATTTAAGTCTAACTTAATTAACCTTGGTAGCGTAAACGCGGTTAATTTTGGGTTCGAGTTGATTCTGTTAACTTGTCCTTATAGCTCTGTTACAATAATTGAGTCGACTAATGTTTCAAATTCAACAAATAAAATAAAAACATTTTATTACAACTTGAACACACATAATCCAATTTTCTGAAGAGAGTAAAGATTTTTGTCACAGCAAACATTGTTATAGCAAAAGCTTCGTCAGGACAAAGATTGTCGACATGTATAGTAACAGTTTTGTCACAGCAAAGATTATTGTCACAGCAAACAGTTTTTGTCACAGCAAAGATTCATATAGAGCAAAGATATTTGTCAAAGCAAAAATTTATGTGGAGCAATGATCTTTTTAGTAGCAAAGATTTATGTGAAGCAAAGATATTTGTCATAGCAAGATTTATGTGGAGCAATGATCTTTTTCGTAGCAAAGATTTATGTGGAGCAAAGATATTTGTCATAGCAAAGATTTATGTGGAGCAATGATCTTTTTCGTAGCAAAGATTTCCATAAGTTTGTGAATTCGTGAGAGTTGGTTGGTCCTAGTCATTCGTTATGAAGGGTCCTTAATATTCACCGATGTAGGCACAGAACGAAGTAAAGCTGGCGGCAACCACAAGATGTCTGTACTACCTGACAGAAAAACTCTTTTTTTATAGGACAATCTCATGAATATTCATCTGCTTACAGGCGTTGAGAGTATAAGTTCTTAGGTTCGTTACAGGCCACGGCTATGCTGACGTCATTACTGATGGTCGTCTGTTGAACTCAGCTTCGAATAGACCGAATAAATTTTAAACGGTATATAAAACTGACTGACGCTGCTCCTGTTTGTTAGAAATCGTCAGTCCACATATCTTTTTTGTACGGAAGCGTATCTAAGCGTAGCTAATTCGGAGTTAGTAACTCCGAATTAGTGGCTAATTCGGAGTTAATAAGTCCCACGTAGCTAATTCGGAGTTACTAACTCCGAATTAGCCGCTTATTCGGAGTTACTAAGTCCCACGTAACTAATTCGGAGTTACTAACTCCGAATTAGCGGCTAATTCGGAGTTAATAAGTCCCACGTAGCTAATTCGGAGCCCGAATTATAAAGATTTTTTTTTCACCTGGCCCTAATACGCTTCCGTATTTTTGTAATAAAATATGCTGATTCGATATATATATAGCTTAGTGGAGATAATACACGCAAACCAGTGACATCACAAGTGATGTAATTTGGTAGTCCGACAATATGGCGAAGCTTGTAATGTTTTCTGATACGACGTCTTGTTGAATATGCTGTTATGCAGCTTAGTCTGAGAGATAATACGCTTGTAACTCGTTTCATATGAAATCTTGACACAAGAAAAGTAAGTGTCACTTAAAATTTTAACCTAAGTATATATTGTTCCTAAACTCAAAACCTTTATTCGACAGTGTAAGGTAATCCTCCATTTAAATTTGTCCGAAGTCCGGTCAAGTCTGATTGTCGTTACAAGCCAAATACGATACCTATTGTGTATTCTGAATTGTGGAGACAGTTAGGTCTACTTGAATTTAACTAATAATGCAATATTTTTTATGAACAAAAAAAGCATGCATAATTTTATGGAAACGGAAATAATATACGTTATGTATTTGGACAGATCGTAGAATTCGTTAATTTGTTGTTGTTGTAAATAACTGTAGATTGCCGGGAAATTTACAGATTTCTTTTGATCGATCAAAATAAGATCCACAAAATTCTCTTTATCCAATCAGAGTTGAAATGTCCTTTTTGGCAGCCATCAATTATAGTTAATGTTTTGGTTTTTTTGAGAGATGACAGACATAATGATTCCTTTTTGTACTCCGTGTCAAGGACAGTCATAGCAAGAACTAAGTATCAACCTGTGTATTCTGTGTCAGTAAAAGTCAATGCGAAAATTGCCACACCACCCCCTTCTAAAAAATGTCGTTCATCCAGAGCAAGCGTATGAACAATCCGCAGAGAAAACAACAGGTGAGTCAACAGCTTTGTGTCTAATTGGTCCAAACCAATTTGTTAAGATATATTTGTACGTTTAATTCTTTTTGAAACAGTAACAGATAAAGTTTTAACAGTAAGGTTTGTAAAATTTGTGAATCGAAAAATTGACAATTCAACGTCGAGTGAGTTCAATACAAAAATAAACGCAAATAGAATGTTTCAATTCCAGGGGTTCGGCACGCATTTTTTACAAAACAAGCAACAGTCCTCCTGAGTTTGGATTTCTTCCCTTCGCACCTTCTTTCCCTTAGGCAATTCTGTCCCCACCAGTGTGTGAACGTACCGAAAAGATTCCGCCCTCCTGGAAATAACCATCGGGGTTTTATTAGATCCTTCCTGGTGGTTCGACGATACGGGGATGTTCATCTGAGAGAAAACAGTAGGCACACAAATGGAAGCTGTTGTAGACGTTACTACCAAAGACTCGGAGACAGGTTTCTTGATGATGGGAGCTGGCTTCACGAAAGGTTTCAAAGTCCGGAATCTTTGGAAAAATCTGGATTCCTGTCTCACCATCCAACCTCAGCAATGATGTCGAAAGCTGAACGTGACGGTGAAGAATCTGGGGAATTGTCATTGAAGACAATGGTCGCTTCCGCTCCGACGAGAAACCAACTTTGCAGGGTCCGCGGCTTTTGGGGACGAGGGTTTGAGGGGTTTGACGGCCCTCCTCACCCAAGGTGTTTCACAACAGGGGTCCTTGTGCCAAATCCATTCATTTTTGTCCTTATAGAAGAACTGACGATAGGGATAACATGCGGATTGCAATCTGCAAGCTGACTTGTGACGAGATAAAGAAAACTTCGTCCTAAATGACCGACCACAACTACAAGGGTGAGCTTTATCAGCCATAACTGAAACATAGGGGGAAAAGTTTGTCAGTCAAATTGTATAGGCCTACCTTCCTGTTCGAGGGTTTATTTATCTAAGTGTGTCAGATTTGATCCTTCGGAGTACCCTTACAGAAAACTCCCCTGAGGAGAACAGCCGTAAAAAGAACATAACAAGCCTGATTAAAAATTCTAAGGAACTACAGTTTCTATGGAATCTAAAAACCTGAGACATAATGAGTCCCTAGAAAATGTGGCGAGGATGACCCACATACTTGTTAATGTTTGTGTAGGCTACATAGACTCCACATCTAGAATACCGGTAACCAAAATATAACATCCCGTTGTGTGGATTTCTCAGATAGGCCCTAATTTGGCCAACAAATTATCAGTATTCTTGATATTAAAGCTAAGATGCCGATTCGCTTTAATAGACAGTAATCATTATAGCTCTGATATCATTTATCTTTCACTACCACAATCCGAGATTTTTGGACGCCCTGAGAAATTGAAAGCTTGGGCCATTTTTAATGGGTTTGTGAATTTTCAGAGAATATAGAAGACCCTGTTTTTAAAGTTATGATCAGATTCCAAATAGTGATAGGCCTAGGCCTGGCAAAGTCTTCTTAACCGCTGACATCATGCATGTTCTGCATCTGATTTAACAAAATAACTGGCTAGGTAGGCCTAGAACTTTGTCTTCTTACCGATGTTCAAGATAACTTTCTCAGGTTTGGGACCTTGATAGGCTACTTTTGAATTAGTCCGAAAAGAATTACAATTGGCACCAGGAAAACATTCTACCTACATATCAGGGTGGGGGTTCTAGATAGATTTAGATTAGAATCTCCAAGTAGTAATACTTTCTTAGTTAGGCCTATATCCATTGTTTGTGTGCCGGCATAATCAACTATAAAGTGAACTTGTCTGTACTTGTCTCACATTGTCAGTGTATCATATTTCTCTTTTACCAAAAACCAGGTTTATAGCCCCGATACTAATGATGTTCCACTGAACGCTTTAAGGCGGCGAAAGAGAAATTTTTCTGGCTTCGCTTGTGCAGAACGCAGGATTCGATAAATTGTATCATCTAGTTTATTTATCACAAGATATGGTCCTTCCCAAGGCAAGGACAACTTTGGAGAGATATTTTTTCTTTCTCGCAGGCTGGTGTAACCAAACAGCGTTCCCAACCTCATAAGGTTTTCCTTATGATTGTTATCATACTAACGTTTCTGTCTAACATTATTCTGTGTCTGGTGATTTCTGGCTCTAGCATGAGCTGCTTTTAAACGCTCCCTAAGTGTGTCCGTGTATTATGTGACATCTTTTGGAGTCGGATTGGAAGGTTTTCCAACAATCAAGTCCAATGGTTGGTCAACTTCTCGTCCGAGCATCATGTGATTTGGCGTTTGCTGACAACTCTCGTGAACGGATGATCTTTAAGGTTTCAGCTCTGGTTGTTTTGAAGTCCTTGGTTGACTTCTGGTTTGTGACTGCTGCAACTGCCCGCAACCTGTTGTGATCTGTCTTTGTTCTGGATCCATATTTAGTTCCTTTATGACCCCATCACTTTGGCAACCATTTTACTTTTGTTATTATAGTTTCTATAGGCCCTGAATGATCAGTCTGGACTTCTGCTTTGCTGGAGTTTATATAAGGGAAAATCTTCTTGTCTAAAATAACCACGGAGACAAGTGTCTAATTTAGACCTTTATACCCCATCATAATTTGTTGTAATAAACTAAATCTAGGATATTTCATTAGGTTGACTTGCATACTGTGTATGTAACATTTGCAGGGTTTCCTTGATAGTGCATCCGCATAACCATGGGGTTTGCCTGGTCGATGGATTATCTCGAAATCACATGTGCTAAGTAACCCCAGGCTCTTTAAAATTTAATAATCATCTCAAGGCATTGTGATGTGTTCTTATTGTAAAATGATGATCGTAAAGGAGGTGTTTAAAGTGTTTTACAAAGTTTACTACTGCCAAAAGTTATTTTCTTGTCAAACAATAATTTCTTTCAGCTTTGCTAAGGGCTCTACTTGCATAGGCGATAACTTTTTCATCTCCACCTTGTACCTGCGATAAAAACCGCTCCTATTCCAGTACCACTGGCATCAGTGTCTAGTATGAACTCTCCCGATGAGCTCGGGTTAGCCAAAATAGGTGTTTGGTTTGCAAGAAAACATTGGTCACATCCATCAACAGGTGTAAAGGCTTTGCAATAGTTGCAAAGTGTTCAATAAAACGTCGATAATATCATGCCAATCCCAGAAAATTTCGTATTTAAGTCACTGAAACTGGTGTTGGCCATTTTCGGATTGCACTTATTTTCTATGGATCAGCCGAAACCCCTTCAGCCGAAACTATGTGGCCTAGATAAGTAACTTGCTTTTGAAATAAGTGACATTTCTTTGGCTTTAAGTTCGCGCCTCGTAGTCGTTGAAAAATGTCCTCAAGATTTTATATAGCCTCGTCCAATGTTTTCCAAACACAATCACGTCGTCCAAATAAGCCAAGCAAATGTCCAATTGAAGGCCTGCTAGGACCAGTTTTATTAAGTCTTTCGAATGTACTTGGAGCTGAACTTTATCCAAAAGGCATGATTTTAAATTTTCGTAGATCGGTCATCAAGTTCTACCTGCCAATAACCACTAACTAAATCTAGAGTAGGAAACCATTTAGCCCCATGCACAGAATTTATTCTACCAGCGGAAGGTCGTGGGTTTCCTCCGGGCACAGAGCCCGGTTTCCTCCCACAATAAAACTGGCAACGCCGCCATATAAGTGAAATAATCTTGAGCGCGGCGTAAAACACCAAACAATCAATCAGAATTTATTCATCTATTCGAGGAAGTGGATAATTATGTATCCTTGGTTGAAACCGCATTAATTATCCTGTAATCTACACAGAAACGAGCACGTCCATCTTTCTTTGTTACGATAAGTATAGGTGAAGCCCATGGGATTGTCTCCCTAAGACCAGTCAGTTTTAAGATACCAATTGAAATATATGTAATATAAATCCATTTCGTTACATATAAAATAAACATGGAGACAAGTTTAATATATAGGCCTATAACTGTGTGGATGGCCGGCATGACATCAATATATAGGCCTACTTGGAAAGTTGATTATTGCGTTTGGGCATTCCCAACCCAATCCACTTTGATCAACCAGACAGAAAGGCTAAATCACAGAGAGAGAGGCTGCGCGTCTACATATTGACACAGATCTATGCATTTTTCCTTCTTTATAATTGACGGAAAACGGCTGGGGTCCGATTTGATGGCAGATGTAAAGAAAATCACCTTTGTGAAGTTTTTATTGCCGGCAAAGCTTCCTGGAAATCATAAAACAAACATAGCGTGGGCGTTTATTTATGCCAACAAGCGCTGCGGGCATCTTTTGCATTAAGGAGATAAAGGTAACGCAAAACTGGCAGCTTTGATTGATAGTTGATTGATTAGCCCACCTTTACGACAATGTCAACAACATTTAAAACTGACACATGCAGCTCCGTTTCTTTGGACGCCTACCATGTTGGTAACATTTTAACAACATCACTGTTGGCTTAGATAAGTTTTGCTATTTTGGTTTCACTATTCATTGAACAAATGGTATAATTTCTTCAACCGATTCTAAAAAGCCACCACTAACGGGGTATAGAATCCATGTGTTACGAGACAAAATATTGAAAGTGTTTCCAGTCACAAAAGAAGTTTGGATTTATATTAAAAATATAGTAACGTATTTACATCCAAATATCATACAAGCAGTAGAAAGAAACATATGTCAAAACCACTTACAAAAATATAAAATAGTTGCAAAGTAGAAAACTGTATGCCGAGTTCAATGGTAGGAATGACAGTATACATCTGAATTTACAGATCACTCTAAAGACTGTATCTGACTGGGTTAAGCCTTAAACATAAGCAAATCTATAGCCAGAATATTGTCCTTTGGGACGAGACGTTGAATGGTATCCGTTGGTTTAACATATTTCTTGCCCGATGGTATTTGACGTACAAAAATCAAAAGTGTGATGTGAGTTCACGATAGTGCCATTAGTTATACAAAGAACTTGGCTTTCGAACCCAAACAGCATTTATCAAAACAAAGAGTTTTCCAAATCATTCAATTCATTATTTTGGGGCCTCGGTGGTCCAGTGGGTTAGATTGATCACCCCTCAGTCCCACACTGACCTTCCATCGATGTGGTGCGGGTTCGAATCCCACTCAGACCAAATAAAAATTGAAAAATTCTGAGTGGATTGTTCACTCGGTCGCCGTATGTTGAAGAGTTGCTAGGTACTCGGGATTTCCTCCGGCCAAAGAGCCTGGTTTCCTCCCCCGCCCCCCAAACCTGGCAACCCCGCCATATATGTGAAATAATTTTGAGTGGGGCGTAAAACATCAATCAATCAATCAATCAGTATCTTTTTTAAATAAGCATTTAGTTTAACGTGGTTATCACCTCCCCTCTCATTAGCACAACGGAATGTGGCAATATTTAATAAACATGGAGTGCACGTTGTAAATATACGAATTTTGGCACGCCTATATGTGGAGTCGTACAACTTTATCATCATGCTGCTTGAGGGCTTGGAATCTTAAGTGTCAGAAATGCATCATGTTGGCAAGAAGACAATAAACAACGGAAATCAAGTGAGAGAATGTAACATAAATATCCGGGAAACATAAATGGAAACCCTCGACAATCTAACGCCTCTGTTAATTTGGAGCCTCCTAATTTTCTCTAATTGCTTGTTTGTGTTAACTTGTTGATAATAGTGTGGCAGTTTGTGAGCCGCACACACTGGTGTTATTTATGGAACAGGGCCTTATGCCGTTGTAAGGAGGCCTAGGCCTGCAAACCGATGGTATGATGGATGAATCATATCAAAAGCGATTTTTTTCACTCGACAAAATGCAATAAGACAATAGTGAGGTGATTTCTTCCACATAAACGTTCCTTTAGTCGAATACAGACATAGTTCGTGTGCTTGGCGACCCCTCACCAAAGCACTACCAAAGCACTTTCTGTAAGCGACAAAGCACACCAACCAAGGTAATCAAAAGTAAAAAATACCATTTTCTTTTCAAATCTTTAATCCCGTCCTTTGCTACCTTGGAGTGGCTGGCGGGAATGGGAAGGTCGCGATTCTATTTCAATCCGTTTCAACCTTAGCGGGTGAATTCCTTAGTTTTGGTGAGATTGACCAGCGTGAAGTACGTGAAGGTCGCGATTTCGGGATTGAAAAAAATAGTATTCGATAGTGCTTGACATGTTTGGCGTCCCCACAAAGGTCTAAAAAGTTGCTAATGAAATAGAACCGCGACCTTAAAGTGGCATGAGCTGCCAACATGTTGATATTTTGCCGTTAAAACAGAATGTTGAAATTATTGGCTATTTTTCTCAAGACGTTTTATTCAGAACCTTTTTAGTGCTTCTATAGTCTTGAAAATGTACGATAAAGTATTGTTTTGAACTAACTTTGGCTTAGAATGAATGAATCATCATTCCGGTTATTGAAATTTTGTTTACATTTCGAACACGTTTTCGGTTCGTACAGGCGACATACTGTATGGATTTTCCTCATTCCAACGCCAATCATTTAGTTTTTCGATGGCCTCCTTAGCCTCTTACTGTTGTGTCGATAAGAAATTATGACAAAAGTGTTAATTTTGCCAGCTCATGCCACTTTAAGCCGATAAACAAAATATTTTTCTTTACAGTTTAACGTTTGCTTAAGTTCCTATCGCCACAGCCAAATGACCAAATGCCGGATCATTCAAAAATAGTAATATGCAGGATATCACATCTCTATGCTTTTTGCAAATTATCGGGAGGGGTCGGGATATGGTTGGACCCACCCACTTTTAGCCGTCAACTGACCTCCACAGCAGATACAGTGTAACAACATTTCAATTTTTTTAGGTGCCCGCCCCAGAATCAAATTGTATTCAATATATGAATGAATGTGTATATAAAACTCCCAAATGCGTCCTTCCATCTACAATGGTTATACATGTATACAAACAGCAAGAAACAAAGGTGGGGTTGCCAAATACCTAAAACAAAAAACTCTGAGATTGTAATTTAGACTGCTTAAAGGCCCACTTACCGCCGTAGCCTGTTAAACATTTGTTAAAGGCCCACTTGCCGCCGTAGCCTGTTTAAATTTGCTAAGAAAACCAATTTACATGAGCTTAATACGACTAATACCACTAAACTTAAACATAGGACACACAAAACATGTCTAGTTAGCTTTAGAATGTAGAAATGGGGTGAAAAACAAACGAAGAATCGAAGCCTGATTACAACAACATCGATCCCTCAGTGTCGGTCAACTTTTGTGTTGGATTACCCTTATTTCAGGCCTTTTTATCTGTGGTTTACACTCAAACAATTACCTGTATTTCTCAGATAAATAGGCCTACGTAAAATTACACTGTGCCGTTAGTTCACTCACTCGACTGAAACATAAAATCGCCAATAGGGGGCAGGCTGGTTTGTTTACGTTCCGGGTACCTAACAATTCAAATTTTCAAATTCAAATTAAAAATACAAAGTGACGTCCAAAGTTCCTAACTTATATTGTCTGGGGAAAATACAGAAAACGGTCTTTCTTTTTTAATGTAAACAATATTCCTGATTTTCGCGGCAAGTGTGCCTGGAAAACCCATTTACAGGAGCTTACTACAACTAAAACCACTAAAATCAAACATAAAACACACATGTCCAGTTAGATTTAGAATATAGAAATGGGGGTGAAAAACAAACGAAGAATCGAAGCCTGATTACAACAATCAGTGTCGGTTAACTTAGTGGTTGAATTACCCTCATTCCAGGCCTTTTTATCTGTGGTTTACACTCCAAAAAATTATCGGCAGGCTTTTCAAGTCACTCTTACCCAATCGCCAGTTTGTATTTCACAGATAAAGTACGTAAAATTATACTGTGCTGTTAGATCACTCACATGACTCAACCATTAGGGGGCGCTTGTGTGCATGTTCAGGTTTGCGGTATGTTGACATTGCAGGTACCTGATAAATCTAATTTTCAATTTCAAATTAGAAATACTAAATGATGCCCAAACATTCTATTTTTGGTAAGAATAGAAAGTTCCTAGCTTCTATTGTCTGGGGAAAATACAGAAAACCGCCTACAGTTGTTTATGTTAACAGTATTCTGGATTTTCGCGGCAAGTGTGCCTTTAACAGGACAACCGATTGACTAGTTTTGCTGCTGCTCCATACCGTCTTGTCAACTGATTGCGGGGGGGATTATTACTCCATTTTAAATTTTTTGGGTGATATATTGAAATTTACCGGAGATATACCATATTGCACAAGCTTATGATAATAATATATACAAGTGTGCATGGTATATATGGCGGTGTATAACAGTTTATAACAGTAGTAGGTTACATAATTTTGCGTATAGAGCCATAGTGGAAGCCAAGTGTGACTATACAGAGAACAATTCCGAATATGCTATATTTATTCTTTGGGCTTGGAGCGATCGGAACCCGTACCCATCGGTGTGTATGTGCCTATCAGCGGGAGAGGCTATCCCTTTGACATGGTTTTGGATTTAGTGGAATTTCAGCCGGGATTGGTGGGGGTTTGACAGGATTAGTCCGGGTTTCTGACTCCGAAATATATTTTTTTTTACAGTGATGGCCATAATACGGCCATCAGTATAAAAATAGTCATTTGTTCGGAAACAAGACACATACCGGCATGAAGGCATGTTTGTAGATATCTATAAATAGACAAAACTCCTATTTGAGTGTTTTTCTTTTTAAAGTGTCCAGGCTGTCAGTTCATTGAAATAGTAAACCTCCCACGCGTGTCAACTTACACTTAACTGTGAAAGAAAACTGTTTGACTGTAAGCTCAAAAACTTTGTATCCTTTTTGTTTTTCCGGTGATGACACCTAAGCCTCAGTCCTCGAGATGTATTCGTTAAGCACGAGTTTCTTTTAATTTGCACGTTATCGAAAACTCAGCCACGATAAAAATGTGTTTGATTTAATTAAAGGTGTAGTATTTATCTTTTGGTTTTCAGTCTTAAATATAGAATTGGTTAAAAAGACGGCGGGTAAGTTGACGTAGAGAGAGCGTGTCCTCTGAACACAAGCCCGAGATCTATCTGTATATGCAATCCACACCCCATAAAACACCATCTCTTCGCTACATGTTTCCAAATATATCCTGGGATTAACATATATGTTGTATAATTGACACGAGATATTTATAAATTAGGAAAATAGGCGAATCAAAGCGACCCACGCCCAAGTTCCAGAATCAGAAAGGGAACACCCACGGCTTCATTTCAAGACCCACCTCTGCAAAGAAACGCTCTAAAATTTCGTTGTCAACACTTTTCACTTTAAATGATGTGGACAATAATAAGCCGATTTGAATAACACTCAAAAATAGTATAGTATTTAGATCTATTATAAAAGCAAAATTTAGTTTCGTATATAAGCTAGTTTAAAAAAGGTATATAATAATTCTACAGGTAAGTTCTAAAAGTGTCTATAAATAAATCTTGATGGTAAAAGATTCAAACAAACCAGAGCGGGGAGAGTAAAAACAACTTTTTTATTATCCTATTATCCTATACATACGCCAATGCACGTTTGACTATCACTTTGACGAAATATTGAGTTGGTCTTGTAGAGTTACCCCCCTTGGCCTTTGATATTTTTCACTGAAACAAAATTAGGATTTTTTTCTCTACTTTACTCAAAGATTATTCTGAATTAGAAACTAAAAAAGACGGAAATACTAGTCCACACTATAAGTTCCCCAGTTATTGAAGTAGTCATTTGTATTTCTTTTTAACAGTATGCCGTATATCCGATATCAGATATATGTTCAAGCATTTTATTGTCGCCCCATATAAAAAGAAGAGTTTTTAAACGAATGTGCCGTGAACACAGTGATTGATTGGACTAAACTTCATTCAACTGTATGAGATAGGTTAGGATACTTTTTATAAGACAATTTATAATCTTTTAAGTGATACGATTCTGGGAAAAGTTTGTTAATGTAGCATATTGCTTAAGTTATAACTTAGGCCTAAAAAGTTCGTCCCGGATATTTTAGTTCTGTGTACTTCGAGGACACTATTTCGGTTCGCACAGGCCACAGACGGTACGTGTATATGTTTCACATCCCAGCGTCAATAGTTTTCCCACAACGCTGAAACAGAATTAACTAATTGCTCGTTGTTTTTTTTTATTTTATCAAGAAGTAGAAAATTAGAGCTTTCCATTGATACCAATCTTAGATATGTATAGGCCTAAGTTAGATAGTTCTATAAGGAACAAAATGCTCTCATACATCCCGGCTATTTGACTGTTGTCTGTGATTTGCACACATCTTGGGTTTGCACGGCCGAAAAGGTTTACCGATCTTTTGTAATTTCTACAATATTTTAGCTTTCCAATCGACTTCAAACGTTGAGCTTCGCATGCAATTGGAATTTATGAAAAAGTCCGAAGTCAGCTCATGCCACTATAAACCCCTCTTATTGTTGTCACAATAAAAATTTATGAAAAAAAAAAGAGTGAATTCTAGTATATATAGTATACCAGTATAGCCACTTAAAGAATGAATGATTAAACCAAACCACTGTTTGAAACTCTCTTTTAAACGTGGGTTCCATACTAATGATAAAAAATTAAGACATCAAGTTACACTTGACGAAGACACCGGTACAGGTGTCGAAAGCTCGTGTTGTTAAAAACAACTAAGTTCTACGTGGTGATGTCTTAATTTTTTATCAAACAAATGTTGTTGTTTCTTTTCAAGCGACGTAATAGGCGAATATTTTGTTAAATCTAGAATCTGTTTGTTATAGTTTAATTAAATTAATTAATTTAATTTAATTACCTACTAATAAAATACGGCAACTTTAGATTCGTTTAGTACGGAGACCTATATTATATAAGTGCAATATGTGACAATTTGCTGTGTTTTTTTTTTTTTTTTTTACCTTTATCGGAATTTTAAACCGGTAGGAATTTTGTTTTAAACACTGTCTTCAGTATGTTATAGGAAATCCAGAGTGTATCATAAAAGCCATACCTTTAGCCTTTTTAGGCTTTAACTAGAAAGATTTGCACAGAAACTAAAAATTCGCATGTAAAGAATCTAAATTTATAATTATAGGCCTATATAATGCCTTAATAGGCCTACCAAATAAACATTACCTAGGCCTGTTTTTCAGCCGAATATTTCAGTCTGGCCACTTCAATATATTTTAAATACTTCATCCACTTGCCAGTTGTTTGTCACATAAAACTTTCGCCAGGTGTCAAACAAACTGTCAAATTTCGCGCTGACACCTGCGATGGGGAATATAGTCCGCTGCATAGAAACCACTTCGGGCAAGAAATTCATATCTAAATGAGCGTTGTCGATATTGTGTTATTTCTGAAGAAAATGGTCTTATTTATAACAATTTATCGTATAAACTGCTGAAAAATGCTGTATTAGTCTGTTAATCAAAGCTAAACTCTTAAAATCATATGAGATACTTCGAACTATTTATGATTCGTCTGTCGCGGAAGGAGACATTGTGTATATCGTAGTGAGGCGGTCGCAACAAGCAAGCAAACATGGACGTCTCTCCGAGAAATTACTGATGTTTGGATCTTCTCAATATCTTAATTAATTGTATGTTCGGTAGATAATTAAACTAGAAGGATGGCATCAGACGCTGTAGTAAAATCGGTTGGTAAAAAATTGTAAGTAGAAATACTCTTACCCCTATGAATATCCTTCGTTTTGTTGGCCTATTTGAGCTTGTATAATTGTAAACAACAACAACAGCCATTTAAAACGTCAACGTCTTACTTCAATCTACAGATATAATGCATAGCATAATGCTACAAATAGCCAGAGATTAGCTAGAATTTAACAACATTCAACAATTTATGTAGCATATCCAATATAATAATACATTAAATTTGAACCGTTTCGTTTTTGAGGCTCAGATTGGATTGTCATAATGACAAATGTCAATGTGAAATTCGGGCCTAATATTTTAATAATTCATCAGATTTTTAACGATAACTTTTAAATATTATGATTATTTTTTTTACTAATGCCGTACTGGGTCTCATTGAAGTTATACAAAAATGTTTTATCATTGACATTCTCACATTTGAAGATTTTTGCCGTAATAAGGTACACAGTCTCTGTTTGCCACACATCATCAATACAATATACTTTGCCCACAGAGTTTGGCTAGGTACACATTGAAGGTTGTTTTATTTTCTCCCATGTTAAGAAACTTAAAGGATATCCCAAATGCCTTCAATTTCCTTCAAATTGCATTTTGTGCTACAGAGGATCAAATTAGTAAAGTAAACAAGTCTATGAAATTTATTGAAATCCAAGTGATCAATTATCATTATTGAATATTGTTTTAACGTATTGACAAGTTGCACTTCCATTCCCTGTAATTGTGTATATCATTTTGTTGTTTGCTTTGCTGAACGTAGATAGTTTGACTGTGTGGCATCGGCTATGAAATATTTCCCTTGCATGGTCACTGTCCAGGAATAGAGTCTTGCCAGGCAGACATTTCATTGTAAATCACTTGAACAGATTGACATCGTTAGCAGTCCCACTGGTTAATGCTCTAATTATGTGGATAATATGTTCCCAAATGAATAAAGAATCAAATGAGAAATATGTTACTTCTGTTCCCCCTTGACGTAAAGACTGAAGAATTGTTTTGGAAGGGAATTGCCTTTACATGTGGGCTGCAATATCTGCATTACTACATTGTATGTGTGGCATGCAAATAATTATCATTTTTGGCATGCAAATAAACCTCATATGTAACATGAATGAAAGCAAAATTCTGTTATATTTCTGATTTTGATATAGTGCCTGGGAGTCTCCCACGAGATTTCACGATATCTGGTGACAGATGACTTTTTTTGATGACGTCAGCTTGATTGACGGTTTTTGTTCAGAACTGAGTGTCACATTCGAATGATAAAGGCTACTGACATGCACAATGAACAGGGCCGTTGACAGGAAATTTGTGAAATTCTCACAATAGTCCCGCTCCCTATTCATATAAAGTAAATATATTCAGTATGTAACATGTGTTGTTCTTTTTGCTGCAGACGATATTATTTTGAGGTGAAGAGATTAGAGGATGGATTTGATCTCTCTGGAGTTGATAAACCTGCCTTGGACCATCCACGATTAAAACCTGTAAGTCTACATGCATCAAACGTTCTCAACATATATTATTGCTCATTTTTTACATCTTTGATATTTCAACGATTTTAATTTATATAATTAATGAATGTCTCAAGCAATTTTGTGAAAAATACAGACAATTTCCTTACTGTTTACTTTTAAAGGATGTATGAACAGGTCTTATATCTTGTATGTAAGCACTAATTGGCTAAATATATACATTAAAAAAAGAAAAGATGAAATAAAATCAGTTCAGTGTACGCTCTCCGATCATTTATGTAGGCGTACGTTGGTGTAGTATGCATATATTCCGTAACGCTCGGTAAACTGTCAAATACGACCTCCAATGAGTATAAAGCAGTGTATGAGATACTTTTTTGACAAGTTTTTTTCGAACTGATCAGTTTCTGTAATGGCCATAGAACTGCAAAAGAAGCATTTAATTTTGTATATTTTACTTTCAAAATTATATTTTCTATTGGATCTGACTTGAAAAGTACACACTCACAATTAAATTTAACTTAAAAGGGGATATATTAGCCAAAATTGTTCCTAAAAACAAAATTCATAACAAATTAGCAACTCGTTTATAGTTTAGCTAGGGATGTCATTTTACCACATGTTATGCAATGTACAAGTATGCCTATAGTGTTTACATTTATTTTATTTATTTTGTAGAGGAAGACTTTACAATGTGAATTTCTTCGTGATTTGCCTCTTAAGCATCATTTCAAATCACCTGGTGTAAAAGTGAAACTTACACAGATGCCCGGGGTAAGATTATCATTGAGCCTGCTTTTACACAATCTTACTGAAAGTTAATCTGTTATCACGTACACTTTAACTTAACTCTTGCTTATCACAACAGAAAAAAGGGCAAAGTAAATCTGATTTAATAATAAATACACACAATTTCAAACAAAATGTACAGTGTATTCAGGGCCCTGTCTTACAAAGCTGGCATAAGTTACGTCGGACGTAAATCAGTGTTAAAAATATAGGAACTTACGCCCAAGTCGCAACTGGTCCATGTTGTAGCCCTATGCGCAACTTTACGCCAGCTTCGTAAGACAGGGCCCTGGAGACCTTTTTTCTGTTGACCAGTATCTATATTAACTGCTGTTTACTGTTGACAATAATGAAAAATCAATACGTCCGCTCTGATAGGCATAGATAGTAAAATCAATGTATTTAATTAGCAGCTTAAGTACATGTATGCGGGTGTCAATGACGTGTCAATGTATGTATTTCCAGTGATGATTGGGTCTTTCCCATTTAATTGAATACATTATGTAAGCCCTTCATCAATCATATTGATTTAATCATGTATATTTAATCCCATATGCATGGTAAATTGTTTGTTGGAGGTTTTACAATTCCCTCAAGATTACATGTATTCCTCTTATATTGTTTTGGTCTGAAATTTGGTCTGTATATTCAATCCCATATGAATGGAGAGTTGTTTGTTGGAGGTTTTACAATTCCCTCAAGATTACATGTATTCCTCTTATATTGTTTTGGTCTGAAGTTTGGTCTGTATATTGAATCCCATATGAATGGTAAGTTGTTTGTTGGAGGTTTTACAATTCCCTCAAGATTACATGTATTCCTCTTATATGGTTTTGGTCTGAAGTTTGGTCTGTATATTGAATCCCATATGAATGGTAAGTTGTTTGTTGGAGGTTTTACAATTCCCTCAAGATTACATGTATTCCTCTTATATTGTTTTGGTCTG
Organism: Lepidochitona cinerea; assembly: GCA_963971465.1. NCBI lineage: Eukaryota > Metazoa > Mollusca > Polyplacophora > Chitonida > Tonicellidae > Lepidochitona > Lepidochitona cinerea. Next base: position 43,405,596 of record OZ020551.1, on the reverse strand, counting down.
AAATTGCCAAACAGAACTGAGTACAGACCAAAGGTATACTTAACCTGGTTGAACTATAATTATGGCAACTTGGTGGTTCAATCAGCAATTTGACACAACTCTCCCACTCAGGCTAAAGAATAATTTCTGTGTGTGGGTAAACTTTACTCAATTGCCCTATGTGTGAGAGGTGCCAGGTGTCGTCAAAAGTTAGGGGTTTTTTTTCTCGTTGAAGAGCCTAGTTTCTTCCCCCACTAAACCTGGTAACTCTTGTCATTTAAAGGAAATAATATTATTAAAGTGAGACAAATAGCATAAATCAATCAATAATCTTTAGTAAAAAAAAACCTGTTTGTTTTAATGCTGTTGCAGCTGTTTTACCATCTAAAAAATGTTCTATAAATTATTTCACAGTTCTAAAATTAATTGAATTAAACTACTGTTCTTCATTATAGATTTATTGCAAAATGTACTTGACTGAGCACTTCCTCATAAGTTTTGTAATCCTTGTTTTGGAAGTCTGATTTTGGAGCACAGAAAGGCCCCTGAGCGCAGATTATTGCTGAAATAAATGTTACAATGTTATAAGGCCTTTGACTGTATGCATGTTCTTTTATATATTTCTATTCTTTATAATTTGAAGAAAAAAAATTTTATTACAGTATAAGGCGCCTGACTCCTCTAAAGAACGTCGAGTAAGAAAGATTCTGGAGAAATACATAACAAAGTCTGATTTTACGGTATGAGCTTTAGTATATATCCCAATGCCATTAAATTATATCATTTGATATTGACAAATCTAAAACTTTAAATCCACCTATATGTTGGGGTGTTTTTGCCACTGGTAGGAAGCCATGTTCACTTTTGGAAAAGGTTAAGAAAATCTAGTGGGACAGCTTCTGGGTGACATGGTTTTTGTAAACTCCTATATTAATCTGGCTGAGAAATCGATGCTGTCCATATCGTCCTTTGCTAGGAGAGTTACTGATAATAATAATACTGGTCTACAGATAATCTACATTTCCTGGCAAGAATTTACCTACATGTAATCATTGACATAAACATCGAACAAAAAACAACATTATTTACAATTTACAATTTTTTTTTTTCTTTTTTTTTGTAATCTAAAATATGTATTAAAATGTAGGTACAAGGAACATAGCTGTAACCTTTTTCTTTTGTTGAAGTCTCCTAACTGTTTTTGTAACTTTTGTTGACCAATTTTATTGAAACCTTAACAGGCTGTGGCACTCAAAACCTGGCGTTTTGGAAAGGTAATTTTGGGGGCTACGGTTTTACTTGCCTTGGCCATGGGAGTAGAAAAAGTAGATTTAACTCACATATAGTGCCTAATTTACCATTTAGATATACTAACCACATTTGACCGTTTATTGTCAAGAATGTAGATGGCTCTACTATGCCTGAGTTTAAGGTATATCTGTATTCATTAAAAAATGTAGTTACAATGCTGTCTTCTTCCTCTTAATTTAGCTCAGAAACTCATGTTAGTGTTTTACTTGCAATCAATCAACCAAAGCCATACCCCCTCAAATATCCCATTATTTTTTATGTGGCGTCGATAAGATTCAGACCAATAGCTAATAAGATAGAAACCAAGATTGGGCTGGTTGAACATCTTTAAAAGCTGAGCTGGCTTTATATCATCCAATCCTCTCCACAATAGCCCGTTTTAAAGCAATCAATGAGACACTTTTGTGCATGTCACTTTTTGTGGATTTTTTCTTTCTTTTGTTTTTGCCACCCTACTACCCACAAGTACAATATTTAAAAATCCGGCACATATTTTTTAACTTTGACTGAATGCATGTTGAAATTACTTTCACAGCGGCCTAAAAAGGCATGGAAGCCAAATCGTAAGGTACACAGTTCAATATTGCATATTTCAGTTGAATTAATTTTTATTTCTGATTTTTTAGCTATAAGTATTCTTATTTATTTTTCGTTTATCTACTCAAAGTAGGCAATCCATCAGTCAAATCCTCCATTTTCTTTTTTAATTTAATTCTTCTATTACTGTTATTTTTAACTGCAAGGTATCACGGCTCTGAAACCTTTTTTGTTTTTCTTTGATCTACTTTTTCTTATCTCTTTACAACAACCCTCGTTGGGTAGCTCAGTAGAATGACGTAACGTTCCTGTAGTTTACGTCATAGAGAAGTACATGTATATCTATTTCTCAATTTTAGACAAGAAGATTTTCCCTGTGCTCTTGTGTTTAGTGATCATAAATATATCTATTTTTCTTTCTGTTCTAGAACCTGCCTCAAAACTTTCTTTTTGTTGGATAGATTTTACTGTTTAAGTTTTATAGTTGTTTCAAATATCAAATAATAATCAAAATTATACTATTGGCAATTTCAAACTTCTAATACAAATAAATGGTGGTTTTTATTATTAAAATATGAAAGGTTAATTAACAGGCTACTAAAGAAAAATACAATAACTGTTCTCAACGCCCACCTTATAAACCAATTCCTTTCAACTTTAATGTTGCAAATAGAAAATAGTTGATGTATTTTTTAGTAGCCTATCAATTAACCTTTAATATTTTAAAAATAAACCACCATTCATTTGTATTAGAACTTTAAAATAGATTTAAGCTTTCAGAATGTTGTTTGGCTGTTTTAGGTATCTTCAATTGAAAACGATTATTAACTTACAAAGTTTTGTCTCTGATCTTTATTGCTCTTTGTCTGGACATTTTTGTTTTCATTCATGAATATTTCATTGTTTTTCCTTAGTGCCATTTGTCAGCTAACTTTGATCTTTGACATTTTGAATAATTGATGATAATTGTTTTCATCCATAGCAACCTGTGTATATGTCCAATTACTCCTATATGCAGACTCCCAAGGGGAGAAAACTCCGCCCAGATGCTTCATGTGCATTGAGATCGGGTAAAAAGACGTAAGTGGCCAAATTCATTTCTTAAATCCAATATTTTTTTTATTAAAAGAATACTGATATGGAAACCCGAGAAATATCACCGGGTGGATTTCATAAAGCTGTATCTGATAAACAAGCCTCAGTTGCCAAGGGATACTGTACTTTTAACAAACAGATGCGAGAACATGACAATTGCGACTTATCAAACTGTGACGTCTGCTCCTGTTCTTTACTTTTATGGATGTACAGACTACCTTACACAATTAGAAACTTTCCCTTTGCCACAAGAAGATTTCGCTGTGTGCATGTGTTTTAGTGTTCATAAATAGTACATTGAAGATCTAGCAAAAATATTACGATAAAAATAGATAAATTTGAATATTTTCTTCAAGATTTCTTTAATATAAATCAGTCTGTTAGTTTCTGTCCATAGTTCTGTTTAATTAACTGTTGTTTTTTTTTCTTTATTCTATTTTATTATAGAGCTATGTATTTTATAACGATTATTTATTTTTGTTTTTAAAGCCCTCTAACAGGCTCTCCTCCTGTGATGAGAAGTGTTCATCCCCATTATGTAACCAAGAAACAGGCCAGCAGAATGGTTACAGTTGCTTCCAAACTACTAGTGGCTAATGTAAGGCTATATGATCATCACATTCGCACACACTATCCTTTCTAAGTTATCTTATCACTTTTAATGAACAGTTATTTCCTGAGACCTTCTGGTAGCTTGTATGGATCTAAAAATTGACAATGTATGTGTTTTGAAAAATATACAGTAAAAATAAAAGAAAAATACCACAAGCTTCCTATCACCTCCTTGACAGCCAAAGAAATTTGATTAAAATTATGGATATTTTTCGTCACCACTTGTAGAAATCCTAGTATTTGACGTCATGCTTATATGAAAAAATTTTTAGGCCACCTACCTGGTTGACTCGTCCCAATGAAAATCTAGACTTTTACTGTATCTAATTCATTAGTCTTCTTTGTATGTCAACGTACGATGCAAGAAATGCTTCTATTTTCAGCAAGCGTTTTATTACTTTCAGATTAAATGTAGAAGTCATATCTTGGTCCAATTATTATCTATTTTATTTCAGGAATACATTCAGGATCTGAAACCAAAACCTCCTAAAAGTGGCACCAAACCCCAATCAGCACCTACACCATTTGAGGTAGCCGCTTTTATTATTCTGAGACAAGATTTTTATCTTTACAAAATTTTAAATATCTAAAGCTTTTTTTTTACTTTAAGCTAAACACCCCTAACTTTATTGTTACAGGGTAAATTCAAGTTTTAAACTGAAAGCGTCACATGAAGAGTTAAATCGTCAATGAAAAAAGTGATCATCTGTTTTTATTTAAATATTTTGTAGACTGAGCGAGCTTTGCCCCATATTTACGCGGAAAGCAGACCGAAAGTGAGTGGATATTTCATCATAATTCTATTATTTAACTTGACGGCGTCATTAAGTGAAATAGTCCTGTAGTGCACAATGGAAACAAACCATTCTCCCCAATTTGTAACTGCCGACTTTTACAGGTTTTTAGATGTAAAACTCATTTGACAGCTAATTTTGGGTAAAGGTAAAGGATCGTTTAGGCGGTCAAAGAAAATAAAACAAGATGTCCGCTATACCTCAACCACTTTAAAATGCCAATTCATCAACTGTCAATATTTTTCTTATTTTTTCAGACATCTCGAGGTTTTCACGGAAATAACAAGGTTATTATTGAATCCCTAGTATTTGGCTTTACTGCATGTATCTTAATAATTTTCTATTTTTTGTAGAGGCCTCGGTGGTCCAGTGGGTTAGAGTTATCGTCCCTTAGTCCCACACAAACCTTCCATCGATGCGGCGCTGGTTCGAATCACACTCAGACCAAATGCTAATTGAAAAATTTCTGAGTGGATTTTCCACTCAGTCGCCGTAGTGGAAGAGTTGCCAGGTACTTGCCGAAGGCCGAGGTTTCCTCAAGGCAATGAGCCCGGCTTCCTTCCCCACTAATCCTGGCAACGCCGCCATATAAGTGAAATAATCTTGAGTGCAGCGTAAAACATCAATCAATCAAATTAAATCTATTTTGTGTAGCGTTAAACATAATGTAAATGTGCTAGTAGTAATCCGGTTTAGAGACTTGGGTTTCAGAATTCTGACTTGAATATTTCAGACCTCTGAAGAGGGTCGTGACAGTGCCTATACCACAGACAGGAATTCTCCAGGCTCCGAAGATTATCACAGGTTAGTGGGAATGTTTGTATTAAACTTGGTATTCAAAAGTATTTTACATGCTAAATGAAATACAATGCGGACTTAAACATAAATTAGTATCAGAGGGGGAGTGCTAAGTCACCTTTACCCTGTACACCTAGCCTTATAATTCCAGCCCAACCCCCATCCTTGTCATTCTTCTTGTGGAGTAATATTTAGTGTGATAGATAGTTTAATGTTCCCGATGATCTATCATTTGTTGAGTTTAATAAAGTGAAAAATTACTTATGAATAACAACTTCTTGGTTTATTGGGTGACGACGTTTCGATGTAGTTCTTACATCGTTACCCAAATTGTTATGACTCTGCAAAGCGAAAGCGGAGCCATTATGTTTTCTGGTTTTCCGTTCGTCTGTTCGTCCGTCCGTCTTTCTATCCTTGTCCATACAATAACTCATGAATGATTCATCCGATCAACTTCAAACTTGGGGTGTGCCTTGACATCAGGCAGAGGACGGTTGGGATTGATTTTCAGCAATGTGCGCAATCCAATATGGTCGCTATCCGTCATATTGGATTATGAGCATAATTTTCTTGTCCGGGCAATAACTTGTGGATGATTCATCCGATGAACTTCAAACTTGGGGTGTGCCTTGACATTGGTGAGAGGATGAATGGGATTGATTTTCAGCAATCTGCGCAATCCAATATGGCCGCTATTCGTCATATTGGATTATGAGCATGATTTTCTTGTCCGGGCAATAACTTGTGCATGATTGATCCGATCAACTTCAAACTTGGGGTGTGCCTTGACATTATTGAGAGTACGGTTGGGATTGATTTTCAGCAATATGCGCAATCCAATATCAAACCTGGGGTGTGCCTTGACATTGAGGAAAGGGCGATTGGGATAAATTTTCAGCCATGTGCCCAATACAATATGGCTGCCATGAAGCATATTAGATTATGAGCATATTAGATTATGACATTGAACAGTGCTCAGCGCTCCAGATAAGGGGCATATCGGCGTATTTTACGCCTTTAAAATGACCTGTTGCGTCCTTTTTATAATAAAACTGAGGCGTACACATTACGCTGTGAAATTTTTAAAACAGATGATGTAGCAACACCAGGCCATCACCATTGTAATGCTAAAATTAATACCAAGTAAATACCAAGAATATCATACATCAACTTTATTGTTTCATTTCTTCTTTATTTCACCTCTCAAACCACTCTGCCTGTTCTAATACCCTTGTCAATCAGTTCCCCTCCTTTGCGGAGCCATCTCCAGTGATTGCTAAATTACTAAATCTCAAGTTCACCTTATTGTAGCCTTTCAACTTCTAAATGGCATTGAAAGATTTGATTTGTTGAGTTTTAGTTTGAGGGTTGGCAACAGTTATCACCATACAGTCATACATGGAGCTGTTTTGAGTTCATTAAAATCTCCGGACCATTTATTAAAACTGAATACTTTCTGTTACAGAAGAAAAAGTAGTAGAGATGCAGAAAATAGACTTCTGTCCCCTCGATCATCAGATTCTGATCAGGAGCGTTCGCCTCGCCCACCTGTCAATCAAAGACCACCAGGACGAAGGAGACCTCCGTCGGCTCGCACCCTTAACCAGAGTCAAATCATGGATATTTCCCATCCTCCTGCGGGACAGGTCGCCGTCGAACTTGGGGTACAAACGAGGACCAGTGCCGTAGGCATTCAAACTGACAGTTCTGCTGAAATGGTAAATTTGAGTTTCTGACTCTACAACCCTAATATTTCCACTTTTAGGCAGTGTGTTACAGTTCTGGGATGGGTTGTTCAAAGCGCCGTTAGCTTAACAGCAGGTTAAATGATATCGCGTCACAAAGGAAATCTTTGTTACGTTACGTCATTTCACATGCCGTTCAGCTAATTTTCTTTTGAACAACCGGCCCCTGATAACAAACACTATAACCTCACAAAAGAAGTCAAAACTTACCTTTGCTATCAGTCATTATGATGTTCAGAAGAAACGTCCAGTCATCATAGATGTATATTGATTTGATTGATTGATTAATGGTTTACGCCTCAACAGGTTTAGTGAGAGAAGAAACTCTTTACATACGACGATCCAGTGAAGAATTCACTCAGAAATTTTTGCAATCGGACTTAGGGACCATCATTCTAACTGACTGAGACCCCTTATGTATATTGAACTGATTGCTTGATATCTGTTTTATACCTCTGTTAAAACTCAGACTTTCAATTTTTTTATCAAGTAAGCTTTTTGTTAAACCTGGGGATTCCTTAAAAAGAATAATAGCCCAAAATGAAAGACATTCATTCTGAGTAAAAGAATTCATACAAAATTGTTTTTGTGATGTATTTTTCAGCTAGATTTAGAGAATCATTTGGATAAGGTAATTTGGATGATTTTCTGAGGTTGTGTTTTGTCTTTGATTACTAACTATGGTGTGCAGCAAATGTTTCTCAATTCATGGATCTTTGTCATAACATATTCTTCAGATACAGCTTCTAAACTACCTAAACGTCATACATACTGGTGCCACAAATTTCTTCTTTGACTTCTTTTTATGACACAGCACACTACTCGTCGGAGGGAGGGAGGGGGACTTGTTGTGTGATGGGATAGAACAAGTCTATTGGACTTTATTTCCACCATTCAAATTTCTTGTTAAGCATCTGCCTGGTAAATGTTTAGGTTTCATGTGACCACACAAAGATCTTAATTAACCTTGTATTAAGCATAAAAGCATGTGATATTTTGTTAACTAACAATTCCTTTGTGAAATTCCAATAACTTTGTAATTCTTTTAACCAAATCGTTTGCTGTGATTTCATTGACTGCTGTGATGAAATGAACTTATTACTATCTTTTCAAAATGGCAGTAGTTTTACTGTTGACCCATGGGAATATTAAAATCACCTTATGTTGCATATCATGTTACAACTATGGTTTAATTATGTTGCTACAACACATAAAACTCATCAAATAACCACATACATATATATATATTAACACAATTATATAATTAAAATCAAAATTCACATCTGGCCATTGTGAATTTGCTTTAGCCATGTTTGCTGACTTCATAAGGAATATTAAGTATGCCAAATACATTAGCCTTCCTGATGTTCAGCATCTCTGCAGCCTATTGTTAAAATTTAGATGAGGAGGAGTCTGTGTGAGGTGAGGGTCATCTTTTGGTTGGTTGCATCTTCTCTAGCCAAGATAAAATCTGCATGTCCCCGTTCCGTGTTTTACTTTGGCGGACTACCCCACTCAAACCCATAAAGCGCACCGCTGGTTTTGATTGGATGCGAGTAAAACTTCTCGTAGCTAATCAAAACCTCGGGCACTTATACTGAAAATAATGTAATGGCGGCTGTGTTTACCTTGAACACGTCGCCGGTTGGTAATTTTGTCGCCATATGACCACCTAAGCTGTTAAGTGCGACCTTAAGCCTCAATCAATCAATTCCTCGACATGATGATCCATAATTAAGTTATATTGGTACGGAATCATATTGTCAATCAGTATTTATTCTTTTCTGTGTATTTTCAGGGAGAAAACCTGGTGAGGTCGGGCCATCCTGTAGATTATAACGTCTATGTGAGAACGGGTAAAAGGATAGGTGCCAGTACTAAAGCCGAAGTTAAAATCACGCTCTATGGAGAGAAGGGCCGTTCTCAGGAATTTCTTCTCTCAGAGTCCAAAAGACACAAGATCAAGTTTCAAAAGGGTCATGTAAGTTCTTTTGATTCATATTTGTGGTTGATATCCTGATATCTTTCAGAAATTGGGGTGAGGGGAGGGGACAGGGGATCTTGAGGTGAGAGCTATATTAGCTCACTTCAACACTGGGGGCCGTTTCAGGAAGCCGTCGCAAACTGCGATCAATTGCAGTTGCCATGACGCCGTATCTCTTCACTATGGTATCCATTGGCAACTAGGCTTCGTTTGCGATGAGAATGCTTTGTGAAACGAGCCCCACGTCAAGTCCTCAAATGTAACACTTGCTTTCATCTCTCACCCTATTGACCCTTTTATCTATTTTTTTCTAATCAAATTATCTTTGTTTTTAATTAACAAATTTCTTTCCTAGGAGGATTTGTTTTCTATACATTCCCCATATGTAGGACCACTAAAACATGTGAAGATAGGTCACGATAGACCAGAACTCAGTAAGTAACAACTCAAACATCTTTAGTCAAGGTGGCTCGGTGGCTCAGTCAATTAGAGTGATAGTCCCTCAGTCTGATACAGGCTTTCCATCGATGGGGCACGGGTTCAAATCCCGATCAAACCAAATAAAACAATTAGAAAATTTCTGTGTAGATTTTTCTCTTGATCGCCATATGTGGAAAAGTTGTCGAAGGTTGGGACAAAGAGTCCTGTTTCCTCCCCCCACTAAACCTGGCAACGCTGCCATATACGGTAATGTCTGAGTTAATTCAAGAGCTGGAAAAAAGTAGAAGAGTGCAAATTCTCATCTTAATTCAAGAAAGAGCTTGTAAAACATTCAAGGATTAACTGCTGGTCAATCATCTCCCTGGACTGAGATGTGTTGAAAGTTTAAATCTCATTCAGAACCTTTTTGTTATTGAGGATTTAGCAACATGCATAGTCCTCTAATTAACTCAGGTATTACCGTAAGTGAATTAATCTTCAGTGCAGTGTAAAACAGCTATCAGTTAATCAATCAATCAATCGTTGTCCAACCTTTTGGCCTCTATGTCTTATTCCTTTCTGCAGGCTATCTGATATCACCGATGCCAAACTGGCCTTGAGAAAGGGTGTTCCAAATTATCCACTCAAACGACCTATGTGGGATGGCTGCCAGTTGCTACCGGAAGGTCGTGGGTTTACTCCGGGTATAGAGCCCGGTTTCCTCCAACAATAAAACTGCCAACGTCACCATATAAGTGAAATAATCTTGAGCGTGGCATAAAACTCCGAACAATCAATCAATCAACCAAATTATCCCAAAAAACAAACTTTGTTATAATATAGGATACTTTGGGGTTAAATTGAAGCCTATAGTAGTTACCACGTAACTAGGCATAAATTTGTGCTGCTTTTTTTATTGCCTTTCAACAGAGAGTTCAGTTTGATTGGAAAGTACAGTATGTCAAAAGTCAATATGATATGTCATATTCTTTTCATTTTAGTGTTTGCTTGGTTTCTGGAGGGGGTTACAGTTGAAGATTTGGACGGCCGTAGAGTTTATGAGTTCCCGTGTGAGAGATGGCTGTCAGGACAAGATGGCGACAAGAGAACGTACAGGCTGCTTCCACTGGATAGAGATAGAGCTCTTATTGAAGGTACATTATAGAAGTATTGTTTAATTGGGTGCTCTAAAGTAAATATTCTATTGACTTACCTTACATGTAATCCACATTTGGGTTGAATGCTCAATCTGACAAAATTTCAAGAAATTTTGAACGGGTTCAAATTTTATCATTAATTGTATGTATGTATAACTTTTGCTAGTTTAATAGTATCCAGGAGGCTGTTTCTCAACTGAATTATGCCCGTCGTAACTTTGTGCCTGGTCGTAACGTAATGTTGAAGGTATATGTTGCCATGACTGTTAGGAGTTAGCCCTTGCATTGGACTTGCGTAAATGTTTTGAGAATCAGCCTCTTGATACTCACCGATGATTGAAATGATTCATTTTTTTTCTCCTCTGGCTCTCTCAATAAAGCTGATCATTGAGCAATGTAAATATAAAGGAAATATTGTGTGTCAACAATCAATCACTCAACCTTTTCTCCGTCTATTTCAGACTCTGATGAGGGCAGCAGTGATGTATCCTATATTAAGGAGTATGGTAAAGAATCTGTGTCAGAGAACACGGAGGAGGATTCAGGTGACAGTGACCAGGATTCCACGGACAGTGTCAGAGCCAGGAGGAGCAGGCACACATCACAGAGATCTAAAAATGAAATCGAAACTGAAACTGAAAGTGAAACAGACACGGACAGCACTGTTAGCGAAATCAATGAAAAGGAAGTGGCAATTCCAGTCAAACCTCCCACAACTGAGGCAAAACCAACTCAGACTAATGATACCAGTTACAGAAAAGACAAACCTGATTTATCTCCAGCCCAAAGAGTTAAAGATGACTTTTTTGATCAGCGTCCTGCAGGACCTGTGTACACTTTCAGAACTGGAACCTCAGTCGGCAGCCAAGATGGCGACGGACAAAAACTAGAGTTCTCGGACACAGAGAGTAGCACATCCAGGACTTATGCATCAGACACAACAGAAGCAGCATCTGTAGTGCTCCCTAATTCTACCTTTCCCGTTATCACTGAAGAGACAAATTCCTTCCAGTCACCAATACAGTCCCCGAGTCATGAAGCTAAGGACATTAACACCAAGCCTACACCAAACACTGCTAGTGGTTCTCAAGGAATTGTCCCAAAGATTTCTGTTGAAGAGGTTTCAGAGCCTGCCGAACCATCTGTGTACAAGACTCCACCTCCCCAACAAGTCTCATCAGAAAAATCTATTCTGGAAATTATGGAAAAACAAGATAACTTAAATGCTCAGAAATCTGAAACATTAGACACTTCACGATCTGGCTCAACTACTGACAGAACCACAACAGATTTGACCACTGAATCAAGTACTAGTAGAACTGAAAGCGAAAGTGAAACCAATCGCTATCATCCAATCAAAACTACTACAGCTCAAATAAACAATGTAAAGTCTCAAGAGGAATTGAAGCCTGTTAAAAAGGATGTAAATGAGGAATCTTTCACAAGTGAATCAGAAACTGAACGGTCCTCAATGATAACTTCGTCAGAAAAAACAGAAACTCCACGTACCCAATCTGAAGCCCCTCAACCCCAACCTGTGAAGACCCAGATATCTCAGAAAACCGAGTCGGGATCGGATACAGAAGATTCAGAATCTGATTCATCCACAGATTCGGAGACTGATTCAGACTCTTATACTGAAGGGGACACATCAAGGTCTGAAAAGGTACGGAAAATGCAAAAATTCACACAATCATCCTGTTGCCAGGTAACTGCCAAGGGGTTTTCCTCTCCCACTAAACGTGGCAGCGCCACAATATAATCGAAACAATCTTGACTGCAATGTAAAAAAACATCAATCAATCAACTCGCTTTATGAGGTCACTCGAAAAACTTTAGGATAGTTGGGGTTTGAAATGATGGCATTGTAACAAGCTCTTGTGGTGATGCATGACTGCTACCTAGATACGTCACTATGGAGAAAGCTATCTGTTGACCATGTTCTGATGTTCGTCCCTCAGTATGCCGTGTTCACACCATTAAGCAATCTGTCTATTGTTGAATGTCATTCACCTGGTTATGGCTTTGCGGCGAATTTTCCCAAAATGTGGTCTTAATTTTGTTTACATGCTCCATCGGACAAAGAAAAAACAATAATGATTTTTCGAAATAATTCCATTGTAATATAGGTCTGAGTAAAATTGAAAACATTTTTTATTCAATTGTAGCAAGTAATGGCAAGATTTCATTTAATGTTGCACTTTTTTAACTGTTTTATTTCCTGCCCTATAAAGATACTATAATTTCAGAGTGTAAAGCCGCCATCTGGAGGGACGAAATCTGGAGAAACTATAATACCTGAAAGAAAAGAGTCTGTACATGAGGCGGCTAAAAAGGGAGATCTGAATACGCTAAAAGAGATTCTACTGACATCACCCGCTAGCAGAAAGTAAGTGAATAGGGTGTTATCCTATAGTGTGAATGTACTGAACTCTCCGCCAAACCACGTGGTCAAGCCAAACATTCAAAAAGGTTAGACGCATTCAGTGAAACTGCTCTGTGAGGTCATGACTTTTGTGACGTCATGACTTTTCTAACGTCACAAAGGAGACGTACTGGATTTGTCACCTTTTTGAACGTCTGGCGAAAAGGTCAATCATACATTGTATACTGCTCCTATTTAAAGTGTGAATCAGAACCCTATCGGTTTTCATCATACCTCAGTGATAGTTTATATATTAAACTGGTATATTTTTCATTTATTCATGCATTCTCTTTTTCAAAAATTTTGGGGGCGCAGTCGGCTTACCGATAGGCTCTCAGTCTAACGCCTTTAATCAATGGGTTCCTGGTTCCATTCTAATCCCAAAGAAGATTTGACAAATTTGGGAGTGGTCTTTCACACATTTACCCTTTATGGAAGATCAAGAACAGGGTTTCCATTGGGATCTTACGATTTCCTCTCCCACTTCACCTGGCAACACTGCCATATAAGTGAAATAATATTGGGTGTGGTGAAAAATATCTATCAATCTTTGCCAAAATTATCTAACGCTTTGTTTATTCATTTTGAAATTAGTTACATTTAGTAGTGATTTATGGAAAGCAGAGTTGAAACACTAATTTCAAATCTATTTATCCATGGTTATGCTCATAACTCTGAAAGGATCGAAACTATACATATTATTACGCTTATTTTGTCAAGCTCCTCTTTGAATCGAGTCTTCAGTTTGTTTTAATAAGACGTGTACCAACAAGTCCGTAAGATACAACCCAGATAATTATATTATGTCTTTATTTTCTGTTACAGAGCAGTTAATGAGGTAGGCTGGACAGCCTTACATACAGCGGCCTCTGAGGGCCGTGCCGAGGTGGTCAAATGGTTAGCCAATTCAGGAGATGGTCTGGAAGCTAAAACCCCCACTGGTTATACAGCCATGCATCTTGCTGCCCTGTACGGATATGTCAACACACTTATGGTACGTCCTTAATGGTTTTGTTTAAAGTCAGAATTCTTGGTTTTACAGCTTTTTTGTTTAAATTCCCTGTTCTCTTCATGAACAAATAATTGATTGCAGGCCTTATTTTTTCAAAATCTGTCGCATGGTTTCGCATGCGCAAGTCGCTAGTGAGGAAAATGTGGCTTCTTGCTGTGACCCAGTGACCGCCTGTTTTCCCACACGCCACTATTCGACTGCACGGCGGGGCGGGCTTGTGAAGGTTGATTGCTGTTCACACGTCAATGAAGATGCTAAATACTATTTAACTAAATACTGTTTGATAATTTCAAAGTTTTTGCTGAAAGTTTTCTTTATTCAATTCGACTGAGTATAGGCGTTCGGCTTTTAGCCTACGCTAATTAGACTTTGCATAACCTTCACGTAACCTGAACCACGGTTCGCGTGAAAAAATAAGGCCTGGATTGATTCCATGGGGAGCAGATAGCCTCTGTCCTCTCAATCAGCATTTTTTGTCACCAATTATCACAAAACCACTGGGTTAACTCGTAGGTTTGCAGGTTCAAATCTCATTTACCACCAGAAGGTCGTGGGTTTCCTCCGGGCATAAAGCCCCGTTTCCTCCCACAATAAAACTGGCAACGCTGCCATATATTAAAGTGAAATAATCTTGAGCGTGGCGTAACACCAAACAATCAATCAATCAATCCCATTCTGTCCAAGAAGATTTTGAAAAGGGTTTTATTTCCTCACTTGTGCCATTGTACATTTGATATGGGTTGCTCACTGTCATTTCTCATGCCTACTATGATCAGAATACTAGGGGAAAAAGACAAATTGCAAAAAGCGGGACACTGTTTATAGGCCAAGGCTTAAAACCTGGTGTTCAACACCACTTATAACGTAACATGCCTGTTGATCCAATTTAATGAAACAAGGTTAGTACGCTCCCCATTTTGTTTTTTGAAGATTCCAGAAATTGCATTCCACAGCTTCACATTTTTCCTAATATTCTGATCCTGGTAAGGCGTTAGAATTAACTATGGGTTAGGAGTGACAAATGGAAGCTTTGGTTTTTACTCTGGGCAAAAAGCGTGGGTTGCCTCCCCCAATTAACCTGGCAAAGCTGCAGTTATTAGCAGTAACCTTGATTGCTGAAAAAAGCAGCAAACAGTACATGGAACTAACAAATGTGTTTTTATGTTAAAGGTTTTGTCATCATGTGGGGCTCAAGTGGATTGTAGAACCTCAGATCAACAAACACCACTACATTTAGCTGCCAGGAGGTCAGTCATTTTCAATTTATCATAAAAAAACACCCCTTAAGCTGTGTTTAGCTTCAACAGAGGGGGGCTTCATATTTATACAATATGTGTAGGTTGGTAATATGATCATTGAAAACTGCTTCCCGAGGGGGCGTCATTTCATATTTATAAACAACCAATCAACATGCTTATGATCCTAAAGTCGCCCCTCTTAAAATTTCAATCCCATATAATTTTAAAAGCTGTTTTTATCATCACTCAAATGACATTGGTAGTTTGATAAGGAGTAAATGTACAAGTAGCCCATATTGTTGTGGGGAAATGGTAATCTTAGAAATAATCATAATATTTTTATTAATGTGTGTTATCTTGTAAAGGGCTAAAGTAAGACTTGTATTCCATGCGTCTCTCAACTCTTCAGTTACTGCCGAGGCGTAATTTGACCGGTGTTCTCTCTGTTTGGTTTGGTTGCATGTTACAGATACGTTCTACGAATAGCAAAATGAGAACAGCCCTTAAAGAAACTGTTTTTATGTACAATGCCGTATATAATTGTTGGGTTATATTTGTTTCAGCGGAGACCTGGGCTGTGTTAAATGGTTATGCAGAAATAATGCTAATATCGAAGCCAAAGATCAATTTGGTCGGAAAGCCAAGGACTTGGCTGAGGAACACGAACAAGACGATGTTGTAGAGTTTTTATCTCTGTGCCACCAGGGCAAAATTATCGTCTCAGAAGGAAACCTAATAGAGTAAGTTCTCCATTTCTGTCAGATTTCAAAGATAAACAAAACAGCTGTATGCAACACTGAAAATGTTCACCTTGAAAAAAAATGCCACATATTTTTTGTTCTTTTACTTCCATAAACTGATAGCATATCAAATTTTACTGATTGGTTGATTTCATTTATATGAGATGCCTATATATAACATTAGGAAACCCAGGCTTAAGCCTGTTGAGCTGCTGGCCAAGTGTGGTTGAGAGCTAAGCTGTTTTCAGTGAGATTTTTGTCCTACGAGGCGGTCAGGAGAGTATCTAGCATGTTTTATATTTTCCTCCTCACGAGGCAAGAACCTCACCATGTAGGCACAATGTGAGCTGGCAGTTGAGGAAAGAGATCATATTTGGCCACTTAGAATGTTACGTAACATGGATAGTAACATTTATGTAGGTCATTGAACTTCGGTGACCAGGAGCTTACCTTAGCTGAGAGTTCATTGTCTGCGGTGAAATCTAGCTGCTCCCTCCGCTATGTGTTCCGTAAAGCTCAGTTGAATCCCCCTCATCTGCACTGGGTTTTACCATCCATGCGCCGCTTCCAACCTGTATTTGTGTATAAGCTGTAAGAATACATATTCCATTCCTCTGTATTAGTTTGATATTTTGATTTTTGTTTTTTGCTATTTCAGGAAAGATGAAGTTGCAAAGGAAAATTCTGGTGACAAAAACAGTTTAAATACTGGTAGTGCAGGAAAGACTGAGGTTTGTTGATACATTCAGGTTATTAAAATTGTCCCTTTTCTGATCGATCTCTCCAACAGGAGAAAGTCAGCAAATTTTTTCTATGATGTCTCATGTTTGAAGGTTACATAATACAGTTTCATTTCCCAGGCATTGATTGAAAGCTTAAACTCATGTACAGTAGACCTACGTTAGTTTCAATCCAATATTCAAATAACCCAGATACCAAACTATCACTATGTAAGCCACCTCCTAGCTCTTGTATACCCGAAATCAATTTTCATTTGCTGAGAAAACACAAACTGGGTGTTGTGACCTGAAGTGTCCCAAAACGCTGGCCAAGTTTGTATAACATTATCAAAGTTAATGACGTCTATATATTTTATTCTCTCTCAATTAAACCTCATTAAGAGAAAATTTTGATACTTTTATCAAATTCAAGCATTAAAAATGCTTGGCGACTCAACATGTTACTTGCAATTGCAATATAAAGTGTAAACTGGTCAACCCAACATGGTGGACAGAAGACAATGAAAGGTTTTCCAAATTTGCTCTGTTACAGCTGCAATAACAAGGAGTAATCCTGCCATATAAATGTAATTATCTTAACCTTCAATGCCTAACCTCCTCCCATTTATCACATATGTTGAAATTGTCCTCCTGATAATTCGTGAGAAATATCCAAACATGTACAACCATCAGCTTTCCACTGACCCACCCAGAGTGGAATAGCTGTCAGGTACTCGCCAAAGATCGGAGATTTCCTATGGACAAGGAGGCTGGGTTCCTTCCCGACTAAACCTGCTAATGCAGGCCATATGAGTGAAATAATCTTGTGTTCGTCTTTAAACATCAATCAATATTTTATCATTTATGTAGGTTATCAAAACAGAAGCTGAAAAGCCATTTGAGCAGAAGAAATCAACAGAGAGTGTTGAAGTTGTCCAATCTCAATCTACAGAAGTTATCCATTCTATACCAGAGGTTGTCCAATCTCAACCTGACATTGTCCAATCACGGCCTGATGTGGCTGCTAAATCAAAATCTGATGGAGCTGTCCAATTTAAACAATATGAAGTTGTCCAATCTAATGATGCGGCTCAATCTCTGTCCACTGAGTTTGTCCAATCTCAATCGGATGAAGTTGTCCAATCGAAAGCTGATGAAGTTGCTGAGGAGCCTCCATCACATCATAGACATCTATCTATCCATCAAGCAGCCAAGAAGGGTCATTTACACAGGGTACAGCAGATCATTCGAGATTTCCCCGATAAGAGAATGTAAGTAAGCTGATCAAAGTCGCTTTGTTTGATCAACTGTTCAAAGTCTTTGAGTTTCTAGGAGGAAAGTCTCTCTCATTTGAGCTCTTGTCCCTGACGCTGGTACAGGTCTTCTATCTCTGGAATATGTGTTAGAATCACATTCAGTCAAAAAAAAAATCCGAGTGGGGTTTTCACTTGAAGACCCTATGTGGAAGAGTTCTCAAGTACCCTTTGAAGGTTGGGGATTTCATCACCGGCAAATGACCCGGTTTCTTTCTCCATTTTACATCAATGAAATAATAGTTTTCTTTATTTAAGTTGGTAATCATTTCTGGGAAATAGGGCTCCGTGTAACTTTTGAATACAATATGTATTTTTATCCTCGAGTTTGTATGCACAGTAGAAGTTTGATCGTGACAAGTACAAAGTGAGCCAGAGAAAATGACCGATAAACAGCTTCACTTATTTTGATACATCAACATTCATTCTAGGTCTTCACCATCAGAAAAATGCCACAGGAGCAACTAAAGGCTCCCCTTTAATGGGGCTTGAAGAGAGATGGTACCAGCTCCACACTTTATGCAGGTGTACTTAGATTTATTAATGAATGCCCATTTTATTATAATCATTGAATGTTTGAGCCCACCCAGCGCAGTCTGATGTAAACTGAAGTTACCCAGAGCCCAAGGAGGTGGGCATTGAAGTTAATGGGGCACTGGCCTCTTTTAAACCCAACGGTTTGAACAAATCTAGATTTTGGAAGGCAATACACCACGTCTTCTGAAATGATTCTAAAAACAATCTTAAATTTTGTTATAACAGTTCTGTGAATGAGGTAGGTTGGACACCTCTTCATATAGCCTCAGCAGAAGGTCAGACTGATGTGGTCAGATGGCTGTCCGAATCCAGGCAACATTTAGAGAAGGAAACGCCCACTGGGTACACGGCAATGCACTTGGCAGCTCTTCACGGCAAAGAAAATGTTATGAAGGTAATTGATTATGGCAATACCTGAGTTAATTAGAGGACTGTTGCTAAATCTTCAATAACAAGGTTCTGAATGAGATTTAAACTTTCAACAGTCCAGGGAGATGATTGACCAGCAGTTAATCATTGAATGGTTTACAAGCTCTCTCTTGAATTAAGATGAGAAATTGCACTCTTCTTCTTTTTTCCAGCACTTGAATTAACTCAGACATTATCGTAATTATCTGTTCACAGATTGTCTAAACCTGACTGGGATATTACCGGACCAAGTTACACACTTGTCTAGCTTTATAAACTCAAACTTCTGAACACCATAATGCTTTTTTGAGATGTCATATCACTTTTATAATGACGTATAATACTAAGCACAAATGTGGTGAAAGACGCCAAACAAGTAGTAAATCAAGCTACATGCAACATCTTTTAATCAGCTGCTTTCTTTTTTTTTAAGTTTAAAATATTTGTCATTTTTACTTAAAGTGACATGAGCTGCCAAAATGTTGATATTTTGACGTTAAAACAGAATGTTGAAATTATTGGCTATTTTTCTCAAGACGTATAATTCAGGAGCTTTTTAGTGCTTCTAGTCTCGAAAATGTACGATAAAGTATTGTATTGAACTAACTTTGGCTTAGAATGAATGAATGGTCGTCCCGGTTATTTAAATTTTGTTTACTTTTCGAACATGTTTTCTGTTCATACAGGCCACATACTGTATAGATTTTCTTCAATCCAACTCCAATCATTTAGTTTTTCGATGGCCTTCAAAGCCTCTTACTGTTGTGACGATCAGAAGTTATGAAAAAAGTGTGAATTTTGGCAGCTCATGCCACATTAAGCTACATATTTTATGTCAACGTTTTGGTTCTTTTTATTAGGCTTTGTCCTCGAAAGGAGCCCAAGTGAACTGTTCGACGACTGACGGTCAAACTCCTCTTCATTTGGCCGCTATGAGGTAAGCAATAGGATGGCTACTGACAATTTCTAGCTGTTTATACAAAATATAATGTCATGTTGACATGATGTAATGTTTTTCTTTTTTCTTCTCCTGATTTCTAAACATATACTGTTCATATTTGTATCTTGTTAAATAGCCATGTTACATGAATCAAGAACTGTAACTGGGCATTTGCTTGTTAAACCCTACAATAATACTATACACAAATTAAAGTTAAAAAGTCTATACACCCACCCAAAGGAAAAGTTAGATTGTGGCCTGCAAGAATGATGGAGTATTGTATAGAATAAAGGTCTAAATGATATGCCCCTTTTTAACACAATAAGAAAGTTGTCTCCGTGGGTTTTTTTTTAAACAATTTTTTGTCTAAAATTTTGTCTTCATGGTTTTTTGTCAATTTTATTTGACAATTTTGTCAATTTTTTGGTCTCAATGGTTTTTTTTAGACAATTTTTCCTTTTCCCCTGTGTTTTAGTGTTCATAGATATAAAACTCCATTTGTACCTAAGCTAACCTTTCTACCGTTCCTTCACAGTGGTTACCTGAACAGTGTCAAATGGCTAGTCAAGAATCATGTTCCTGTACAAGCTGCTGATTCTTTTGGGAGAACGGCCATGGACTTGGCTGATGAAAATGAACATGAAGATGTTGTGAACTTTTTAAAAGCTGCTGAAGATGGTTATGAACCATTAGCTGAGGAGATGAATACAACAAGGTATATCAATAAGTAATATTGATCCCTCATTGATTTTTTTAAAGGGGGAGATAACAAAAAATCACTTCAGGGTTCGAAGCGCACTAACTTTTCCTTTCCAACGATACCAAACACATATTTTTGCGATTTTTTTACTCCTAACAGTGAAGTTAATAAAATTCCACCATAAGAAAAACAAATTGGTCAACTTTCAAAATCTCCCATTTAAGCCTAGGTTAAATTCATCTTCTTCAAGGCCTTCTTAATTCACCAATATGACCCGCAGACCATGTTTTGCCAGTCACATTTTCCTCAAAGCTTCTTTTGTAATTCAATATAAGTTTAGTGAAACTGAAAGCAATTTGCTGGACATAGGAATACTTTGAAGAGAGTGAAATTAACCTGGGTTTTAATGGGAGATTTTGAAAGTTGACCAATTTGTTTTCTGTGTGTAACATAATACGGTATTTTAAAAACAGCATCATGTCCCATGAGAAAATCGCAAAATTATGTGTTTGGTACCGTGGGAAAGGAAAAACAAGCTCGCTTGTTTTGAACCCTAAAGTATTTTTTTGTTTTCTTCTCCTTTAATGTTAACACTAAGCACTATTTGATTTGTGTACTTCCTCATTATTCCCTCTGGGAGTTGTCCGTATACTATTGGTTATTGCTATCTTACCGTGAGTGTATGAATCCTTATTACCTTCCTGATTCTCATACAGCTTCCTGATTGGTCAACGGCTCACATTGTGATTTATGGCCAATTGCTATTTCCTTCTTTTCGACAAGTTACCGTTCCTTTTCAGGTTTTTAAATTATCACTTTCTTGTGCAGTATTTGAAGAAAAATAGCATTATTCAAGAACAAGGAAGTAAAAAATTCAACAAGCCAATGTCTGTCAAGCCTTAAGTTTTTATGTCAAATATTGATTATTGTGGTTAAATTTCACGAGAACAGTGGATTGTTTACGCCGCCAACTTTTTAAGAAAATAAGGCTGGAAACTTTTAAACTAGTGATGATGTTAGTTTGACTAAGAAGTCAAACAATCTGATTGACTGATTAAAAGAATAGACCTTCATTTTCAAAATTTTATGAGTTGAATTGAACTGATTTTCTTGACATTATGTTCAGTGTGATTAGGAACAAGTTCTTGAAACTTACGAGTCCCTCTCCCTACATTTGTGCAAAATGATAAGTAAAAATGCAAGACAGAAAAAAAATCAATCAATTTAAAAGTGAACTGATATTATTAGTTACAGGGTTTGCTCGAGGGGGGATACGGAAATATATGGGGTCAGTAAACGGATATACTGTTTACTGACCCCATATATTTCCGTATCCCCCCTCGAACAAACCCTGTAACGAATTTATCCCCCCGAAGACCTAACTTGTACGATATTCAAGCCTTCTTTCTGAAAATTGGCTAATGTGTATGGCACGAGCAGACACGACTAGCAAGCGTCTAGACATGACGTCACAAGCCATATATGGTAGTCGCCCTGTATGGATCAGCACGGCGACATAATATGGAAATATACAGGGTCTCCACGTGACTGGTTTGAACCAATCAACAGGAAGTATTCAGTGTGAGGTGGGATAATTTATAATACATGCATTTAACGTTATCAGGGCAATATAGGCACACACAGTAAAACATTAAAAAATTCTAACATTTTCACCTGGCTAATCACAAGGTTTGTTTGAATTTTATGAAACCTGCTTGAGGAGATAAGAAAGATAAATACATGTTTTACAATTCTATCCACTGTATTGTAACACCTTAATTGACGTTCATTTCAGTGAAACAGATGAAAAGCCTGTCAACGATTCTGCAAGACTGAAATCCAGTGTAAGTAAAATGCATTTGTTAGAGAGTTGGGGATACGGCCCAGGAGATTCTCACCTTTGTGATCATGATTTGCCGTAGACACGAGTAGAATGCATATGCACGCTCTGACCTTGATATTTGCATCAAAAATCTGAAGATTTGAAACATGGCGGGCTCTATAAGGAAACCATGGAGAGCAACTCTTTTAGAGTAAAAATCTCAACAAAGAGTGCCGTATGTAGTTTTGTACTCTGTGGCCTGAGTTGGTGATTCAGACAATATGGGCCTGAGTAGGTGGCTTAGACACTAGGGGCCTGAGTAGGTGGCTCAGACACTAGGGGCCTAAGTAGGTGGCTCACAGTAGGCCTCTGCTGCTCATCTTTGTTGATCTTGTCACAGGGCCGAATCTGACTTCAGTCTTAACATTTTTGGGGGTTTCATATGATATCATTTGTCAAATTTATGACTTATTTTTACTTTACTTTATTCATTGTCCCTTTTGATTTGGGTGTTCACCAATTAGGTGACCACTGTTGCAATCTATCAATACTCCAGATTAAAGCTAACAACTTTACCCCATAAATGTGTCTGCTCTGGTCAATTCATCTCTTCTTTCTTACAGGAACCTGTGACTTCTTCCAGCTGGGAGTCCAGTTCCGGATCCAGCTCGGACTCTGACGAACAGACAGATGATACCCCCGATCCAGATCTAGAGGTAAATAGCTGCGTATAAAAATATGATCGAGTTCTTTTACATTTAACGTTTTAGGGGTTTGTTTGGTTTTTTTTCTCAGCTAAGAACAACTTTTAGTTAAAGATAGATAAAAATATTAGGTTATAATTTAACTCTTGTACAGCAATTAGTATATGAAGAGAGCATTCATGTTATACTAAATTTCCCCTGATAAACGGATTTCATCTTTAAGCACTTTCTTTGATGATCTTGTGGGGTTCGATATCAGTCTACCGATATTCTTGCCATAGCTGAAGATGCGTAAGCATTATCAATGTATTACAAAGTGTTCCAGAAAATTCTACTGACTAAGGCCAAGCTCCTGTCAGTCGTCAACCTAATGAAATATTATAGGTTTATTACAACAACTTATGATATACCCTTTTTTAACACAATTAAAAACTTGTCTGCATGGTTATTTTAGACAAGATTTTCCCTGTGCCCGAGAGTTTTAGTGTTCTTAAATTACATTTATAATCACAGTTTAATTTGAGATTCAAGCCTCAAGCTGTCACAGCGACATTATAGAGATCGATTGTTTGAATGATTTGGGCTTCATATGAAACTCAACAGCTGAAGTCATATGGTGACAAAAAATACCAATCGACCAAAATTATGATCCCCCCTATCCCAATAGACCCTTTCGGCTTAAGGATTGACACTTGCCTGTGAGGAGCCTGTGTGGATGACTAAATGATGCCACATGGAGTTTTTGGCTGGCAAACGTCACTATATATCAAAACCATACTACCGGTTGCTCCAAGCATCAAGAATCAGCATTTTAACTACATGTGTAGACAAGCAATTTTCCAAAATTTGACATATTAATTATTATAATTGGTTGTTTTAAGTCAGTAAATTATTATAATTGGTTGTTTTAAGTCGGTACTTTATTATAATTGGTTGCTTTAAGTCAGTACCTTATTACGATTGGTTGCTTTAAGTCGGTACTTTATTATAATTGGTTGCTTTAAGTCTGTACTCTATTATAATTGGTTGCTTTAAGTTGATATATTACAATTGGTTGCTTTAAGTTGGTACTTTATTATTATTGGTTGCTTTAAGTCTGTACTTTATTATTATTGGTTGCTTTAAGTCTGTACTTTTTTATCATTGGTTGCTGTAAGTCTGTACTTTGTTATAATTGGTTGCTTTAAGTCGGTACTTTATTATAATTGGTTGCTTTAAGTCAGTACTTTATTACGATTGGTTGCTTTAAGTCAGTACTTTTCTATAGTTGGTTGCTTTAAGTCTGTACACTATTATAATTGGTTGCTTTAAGTCAGCACTTCATTATAATTGGTCGCTTTAAGTTGGTACTTTATTATAATTGGTTGCTTTAAGTCAGTACTTTATTATAATTGGTTGCTTTAAGTCTGTACTTTATTATAATTGGTTGCTTTAAGTCAGTACTTTATTATAATTGGTTGCTTTAAGTCAGTCCTATATTACGATTGATTGCTTTAAGTCAGTACTTTTCTATAGTTGGTTGCTTTAAGTCTGTACACTGTTATAATTGGTTGCTTTAAGTCAGCACTTTATTATAATTGGTTGCTTTAAGTTGGTACTTTATTATAATTGGTTGCTTTAAGTCAGTACTTTATTATAATTGGTTGCTTTAAGTCTGTACTTTATTATAATTGGTTGCTTTAAGTCAGTACTTTATTATAATTGATTGCTTTAAGTCTGTACTTTATTATAATTGGTTGCTTTAAGTCAGTACTTTATTATAATTGGTTGCTTTAAGTCTGTACACTATTATAATTGGTTGCTTTAAGTCAGCACTTTATTATAATTGGTTGCTTTAAGTTGGTACTTTATTATAATTGGTTGCTTTAAGTCAGTACTTTATTATAATTGGTTGCTTTAAGTCTGTACTTTATTATAATTGGTTGCTTTAAGTCTGTACTTTATTATAATTGGTTGCTTTAAGTCAGTATTTTATTATAATTGGTTGCTCTAAGTCTGTACTTTATTATAATTGGTTGCTTTAAGTCAGTACTTTATTATAATTGGTTGCTTTAAGTCTGTACACTATTATAATTGGTTGCTTTAAGTCAGCACTTTATTATAATTGGTTGCTTTAAGTTGGTACTTTATTATCCTCTTGCGACGAAAGTCGGGGAGGGATATAGCGTTGCGTTTGTACGTACGTACATACGTAAGTACGTACGTACGTACGTATGTTCACCTTTTGTCATCACTCTAGCGACTTCATTTTTGAACGGATTCTGACCAAACTTCATATATGAGTCCAGCATAGGAATACCTCGACCAAGTTCGTTTTTCAGGGGGTCAAGGTCAAGGTCACAGTTACTATTTATAGAAAATCTTTGTCAGCGCTCTAGCGACTTTATTTTTTAACGGATTCTGACCAAACTTCATTTATGAGTCCAGCATAGGAATACCTCGAACAAGTTCATGTTTCAGGGTGCCAAGGTCAAGGTCACCGTTACTATTAATAGAAAATCATACGTACGTATGTTCACCTTTTGTCAGCGCTCTAGCGACTTCATTTTTGAACGGATTCTGACCAAACTTCATATATGAGTCCAGCATAGGAATACCTCGAACAAGTTGGTTTTTAGGGTGCCAAGGTCAAGGTCACCGTTACTATTTATAGAAAATCTTTGTCAGCGCTCTAGCGACTTTATTTTTGAACGGATTCTGACCAAACTTCATATATGAGTCCAGCATAGGAATACCTCGAACAAGTTCATGTTTCAGGGTGCCAAGGTCAAGGTCACCGTTACTATTAATAGAAAATCGTACGTACGTATGTTCACCTTTTGTCAGCGCTCTAGCGACTTCATTTTTGAACGGATTCTGACCAAACTTCATATATGAGTCCAGCATAGGAATACCTCGAACGAGTTCGTGTTTCAGGGTGCCACGGTCAAGGTCAAGGTCACCATTACTATTTATAGAAAATCTTTGTCAGCGCACTTGCAAATTCATTTTTGAACGGATCCTGACCAAACTTTATATATGAGTCCAGCATAGGAATACCTGGAACAAGTTCATGTTTCAGGGTGCCAAGGTCAAGTTCATCGTTACTATTTATAAAAAATCTTTGTCATCACTCTTGCGACTTTATTTCTGAATGGACCCTGACCAAACTTTCTATATGGGTCCAGCATGGCAATACCTCTAATGCGTCACCGCTTTTGGGACTTCATTTTTAAATGGGTTCTGACCAAACTTCATCCCCACCCCCCATTTAGCGTCAGAGTTCTTGTGTTAGCACGCGAGGGGATTTGTATCGTTTGCGATGCCTTGTTATAATTGGTTGCTTTAAGTCAGTACTTTATTATAATTGGTTGCTTTAAGTCTGTACTTTATTATAATTGGTTGCTTTAAGTCTGTACTTTATTACAATTGATTGCTTTAAGTCAGTATTTTATTATAATTGGTTGCTCTAAGTCTGTACTTTATTACAATTTGTTGCTTTGAGTCAGTACTTTGTCATAATTGATTGCCTTAAGTCAGTACCTTATTGCAACTGGTTGCTTCGAGTGGGTGCTTTATTGTAATTGGTTGCTTTAAGTTCACACCTTTTTTCTATACTTGGTTGCTCATGGTCTACAAAAATGATCTTTTTGAGAATTCATTGATATGATTCTGTTTGTTTTCAGATGAAAAGAAAAATGTACAACGATCAGAAAGCGAAGATGGAAGAAACTGGGACAACTTTTCTGGACAGCATTCGACAAGAATTCGACTAATTATTTCTTAGCTTAAGATTGGCCACTTCGTGTTAACAGATGCGAGGGGGAGAGATTGAGGAACCAATGGAATATTGTGGGGTGTGTTACATCCATCTGGAAAATTCAAGGTGTTGAAATTGTAAGGGGTGTTAGGCACATTCAGAAAATATGAGAATGTCTTTTGTAATTAGGTTTTACAGTGGCAGTTTAAGGATTCTTCTATGGACAGAGCTTGATTCTCTACCAATAATATTAGGGAGATCTATTGATGTGCAAAATTAACACATGGTATACAAACCAAGGAGATTTTCCCTGTGTGATTTAGTGTTCATAGAGTATATACATGTACAAACCATGCAGGATTTGCTCCCCAGAGGTACTCTGTGCGGAAATAGAGACTTATGCTACATTATATTCCAGTCATGTCAGCGTTTGTAAAATTTCAATTGTTACACTACTCCCAGTGCTGACTTTTAAAGAAAGCCCTTATCTATCCACTACTTACATGTTGCCTTATAGATTCATTAGAAAATAGTATTTAATTTGGCAATACTATGGAAATATATATATTTTTATTCTTTTGTCATAAAAACAATGTTATATGTATGGTGGAGAAGAGGTTGAGTAACTAATTATTTAGGGTGTTTACACGGAATGATTGGAAAACACTTTTAAAGTGGCATGAGCTGCCAAAATTCACACTTTTTTCATAATTTTTAATCGTCACGACAGTAAGAGGCTTTGAAGGCCATCAAAAAAGTAAATGATTGGCGTTGGAATGAGGACAATCCATACAGGATGTGGCCTGTACGAACCGAAAGCGTGTTTGAAATGTAAACAAAATTTAAATAACCGGGACGACCATTGATTCATTCTAAGCCAAAGTTAGTTCAAAACAATACTTTATCGTACATTTCCGAGACTAAAAGCACTAACAAGCTTCTGAATTGTAAGTCTTGAGAAAAATAGCCAATAATTTTAACATTCTGTTTTAACGTCAAAATATCAACATTTTGGCAGCTCATGCCCCTTTAAAGTATCAGAGTTTTTTTTTTTACTCTTTAAGTTTTAGGTATTAGCTGCTTATATATTCTCAAAGTAATTGTTCAAATTTTTATTCTTGAGTGTGGCTTAAAACATGGAACAATCAATCAAATTTTGATTTTTTTTTTTTTTTTTTTTGTCATTACCTGGAATGGGAATCTGTGTGTAACATATACTTTTTGTACGCCTGGCTTAAAAAAAGTCAGTTGCATTATGGTATACTCAGCATCGTCTGTCCGTTCCCTTCCCCTCCATAACTTTAAGGGTTTTGATCCGATCGTAATTCTTTCACAACAAATACCCCATGGATGAATGGTGTGTCATCAACCATTTATGACGTCTTCGGTTGCATTATTGAATAACATGGCATCTATATTAGATTATATCTTGTCTTTTATTCTGTATCTTCCACTCCATAAGTTGAAGAGTTTTAATCCAATCTTTACAATTCTTTCACAGCATATACATGTACCTCATGTTTAGACGATATGTCATCTCCGGTTGCATGATTGCATAATACTGCATCTATATTAGATTATATAATATTCAGAGCTATACCTAAGTGGTAGATGGCGCCTGGGACAATTTAGGACATCCCTGGTTGCATAATACTGCATCCATATATGTTCATGGAATGGAGAAATGGAAAAATTGCATATGAACATTGGATTTCAATTGCTAAAATTCAAACAAATATTTTCTATAATGCAGAGTAGTCAGTCGTAGCGGAGGGTCTGCCAGAGTGTATGCTGAGCTTACTCAAGTTTAGATTTCAGTAATTCATATATTTATCTTCGTTTCGTCGTCTTATTATTTTTTATTTCAGTTTTTTTGCCAAAAGATTTGTTCAGAATTTATTTTTTTCTTATTGCAATATATATTTTGCTTTATTGCAGAGTTCTTTAGTTTACAGTATATTTATTGCCTCTTTTGTTATAGCGTAAAATTTTAAAGTTGTTTATTGGGTCCATTGTTTAATGTTTTAATATATAACATATTAAGTGTACCACAAATCTATTCTACGTGTAATATATAATTTTCTTACTTTTTTTTCTGTCTAATGATTTTGGTTTGTTTGTTTCCCAAATGTTTATTTTAACACTTGGCAAATATTTTCTGTTGTGTTTGCTATATAACAATCGAAGCCTTTTACCTTAGTATATGCCCATGAACTCTAAATGGGTCCCATCGCCTGTAAGAAACAAGTGCTCTCTGTCCACTACCTAAAGGGTTTGCTGTCTGACAGGTACACAAACTCATTAAGAGAACTCCAGATTGTACAGTAATGATAAGATGTATGAGCTTGTAATTATGACGTCCTCTTGGTGATGTTTGATTCAGAGCTAAAATACCCTGGAAATCTCGGCGTGTCGGGTTTTTGTTTGTCAGGGAGTGTTTGTTCGATTCTCAGCATTATAGAGACCAATAGAGATCCGGCTTAGAATAAGTTTTTCATGACGTTCGAATTGTATGGCATTCTCTATTGCACGATTTCGACGTCAGATTGATCCATTTTGTCATACACAGAGACTTCTGCACTGCCACAAGCATCAATTCTTAAGCGGAAATGGTCTATTGTTTGGGCTAAGAGTATTTCATCCAATGATATGCAATCATTACATTCTGATGCTGCTGTTTGTAAACTATAAATTGATCTATATATTGATAAATATATTTTCCCCATTTATGAATAAATTGATGTATAGATAAATTTCTATTTATAAATTGATAGGAAAAATGTTTTCCATTTTTAAACTGATACTTAAATTTGCATTTTTTTTTTAAACTTGCTCATTCCCTCATTCTGTGATATTCATTTTTTTTTTAATTACCTTTACTCACAAATTCTGTGTTATTGACTCGACCTGGTTAGAATTGTACATTTACAATTAAATTATAATATAAAGCAAATTGTGATAAGAAATAAACAAAGTAAAAAATCTATGTTTAGATGTCTGGTTATTTTTATAAACATGGTTAAAACATGGTAATACTGTACATTTAGATTGTAATATTCTTTGAAATCATCAGAATGAAAGTAAATCTCTGACATAGGATGGTTTTGTGCCCAGCCCCCCTCCACCCACTTATTCAAGATTATTTCCCTTATATGTTGTCTAGCAATCTACCCTCTGAGCTCCTCCTCCGCCCTAATAAGGCTTTTTATCCTTTCCTGTAAGAAGCTCAAACACCTGTTTATGACACTGTCTTGATATCATGTCCGCCTAACCCAGCTATTATCTGTTTATTTCACTACTATGAGGCTGCTTATCTTGGGTCGACTGTGGAGTAACGACGCATGCCCAATCTTCCCGATCTTCTACGGGAGACACGCTTTTACGGCTAAATGTAGAGGTACCATAAACTGGGGTAACTTTGAACGGCGGGGTATCTTTGAATAGTCAAAATGAAAATCTAAATTTTTGCCATTTGGTAACAAATACTAAGAAAAGTTGTGATAATTATGTTTTTAGCTTTTTCAATAGAAATCTGGCAGATTTGTCTTGATACAGAAAGTAGCTTTTCGTTTCATTTAGCCTATATGTCCTCGAGTTCTCAGTCAGACCAAATATAATTAAAACACGTTTGATGTTTGTTGTGGGATGCCAAGCAGCCGCCGCAGGTCGGGTTCCTCCCCAGCTAAATTTGAGTAGGGGGTAAAACACCTATCAATCAATCATTTAGCCCAAGACATAAACGCATCGCCAACTAGAACATCATTTAGACCAATACTTGAACTTGTCGCCAACGAGAACATCATCTAGATCAAGGCAAGAATGCGTCGCCAACGAGAACATCCTTTAGACCAATACTTAAACGCGTCGCCAACGAGAACATCCTTTAGACCAATACTTAAACGCGTCGCCAACGAGAACATCCTTTAGACCAATACTTAAACGCGTCGCCAACGAGAACATCCTTTAGACCAATACTTAAACGCGTCGCCAACGAGAACATCATTTAGACAAGACATGAACGCATCGGCAACAAGAACATCATTTAGACCAATACTTGAACGCATCGCCAACGAGAACATCATCTAGACCAATACTTGAACGCATCGTCAACGAGAACATGATTTAGACCAATACTTGAACGCATTGCCAACGAGAACATCATTTAGACCAAAACATAAACGCATCACCAACGAGAACATCATTTAAACCAATGCTTGAACGCGTCGTCAATGAGAACATCATTTAGACCAAGACATGAACGCATCGCCCACGAGAACATCATTTAAACCAATACTTGAACGCGTCGTTAACGAGAACATCATTTAGACCAAGACATTAACGCATCGCCAACGAGAACATCATTTAAACCGAGGCATGGGCACATCGCCAACGAGAACATCATTTAGACCAAGACATGAACGCATCGCCAACGATAACATCATTTAAACCAGTACTTGAACGCGTCGTCAACGAGAACATCATGTAGACCAAGACATGAACGCATCGCCAAAGAGAACATGATTTAGACCAATACTTGAACGCATTGCCAACGAGAACATCATTTAGACCAAAACATGAACGCATCACCAACGAGAACATCATTTAAACCAATGCTTGAACGCGTCGTCAACGAGAACATCATTTAGACCAAGACATGAACGCATCGCCCACGAGAACATCATTTAAACCAATACTTGAACGCGTCGTTAACGAGAACATCATTTAGACCAAGACATTAACGCATCGCCAACGAGAACATCATTTAAACCGAGGCATGGGCACATCGCCAACGAGAACATCATTTAGACCAAGACATGAACGCATCGCCAACGATAACATCATTTAAACCAGTACTTGAACGCGTCGTCAACGAGAACATCATGTAGACCAAGACATGAACGCATCGCCAAAGAGAACATCATTTAAACCAATACTTGAAAGCGTCGTCAACGAGAACATCATTTAGCCCAATACTTGAACGCATCGCCAACGAGAACATCATTTAGACCAATGCTTGAACGCGTCGTCAACGAGAACATCATTTAGACCAAGACATGAACGCATCGCCCACGAGAACATCATTTAAACCAATACTTGAACGCGTCGTTAACGAGAACATCATTTAGACCAAGACATTAACGCATCGCCAACGAGAACATCATTTAAACCGAGGCATGGGCACATCGCCAACGAGAACATCATTTAGACCAAGACATGAACGCATCGCCAACGATAACATCATTTAAACCAGTACTTGAACGCGTCGTCAACGAGAACATCATGTAGACCAAGACATGAACGCATCGCCAAAGAGAACATCATTTAAACCAATACTTGAAAGCGTCGTCAATGAGAACATCATTTAGCCCAATACTTGAACGCATCGCCAACGAGAACATCATTTAGACCAATACTTGAACGCATCGCCAACGAGAACATCATTTAGACCAAGACATGAACGCATCGCCAAAGAGAACATCATTTAAACCAATACTTGAACGCGTCGTCAACGAGAACATCATTTAGACCAATACTTGAACGCATCGCCGACGAGAACATCATTTAGACCAATACTTGAACGCATCGCCAACGAGAACATCATTTAGACAAAGACATGAACGCATCGCCAACGAGAACATCATTTAGACCAATAACTTGAACGCATCTCCAACGAGAACATCATTTAGACCAATACTTGAAAGCATCGCCAACGAGAACATCATTTAGACCAAGACATGAACTCATCGCCAACGAGAACATCATTTAGACCAATTACATGAACGCATCGCCAACGATTGATTGATTGATTGTTTGGTGTTTTACGCCGCGCTCAGGATTATTTCACTTATATGGCGGCGTTGCCAGTTTTATTGTGGGAGGAAACCGGGCTCTGTGCCCGGAGGAAACCCACGACCTTCCGCTGGTAACTGGCAACCATCCCACATAAGTAGTTCGAGTGAAAACCCAGTCAGAAAATTTTCAAATTTTTGAACTGAGTGGGATTCCAATCATTTAGACCAAGACATGGACGCATCGCCAACGACAACACCATTTAAACCGAGGCATGGGCACATCGTCAACGAGAACATCATTTAGACCAAGACATGAACGCATCGCCAACGAGAACATCATTTAGACCAAGACATGAACGCATCGCCAACGAGAACATCATTTAGACCAAGACATGAACGCATCGTCAACGAGAACATCATTTAGACCAAGACATGAACGCATCGCCAACGAGAACATCATTTAGACCAATACATGAACGCATCGCCAACTAGATCATCATTGAGACCAATACTTGAACTTGTCGCCAACGAGAACATCATCTAGATCAAGGCAAGAATGCGTCGCCAACGAGAACATCCTTTAGACCAATACTTAAACGCGTCGCCAACGAGAACATCCTTTAGACCAATACTTAAACGCGTCGCCAACGAGAACATCCTTTAGACCAATACTTAAACGCGTCGCCAACGAGAACATCCTTTAGACCAATACTTAAACGCGTCGCCAACGAGAACATCATTTAGACAAGACATGAACGCATCGGCAACAAGAACATCATTTAGACCAATACTTGAACGCATCGCCAACGAGAACATCATCTAGACCAATACTTGAACGCATCGTCAACGAGAACATGATTTAGACCAATACTTGAACGCATTGCCAACGAGAACATCATTTAGACCAAAACATAAACGCATCACCAACGAGAACATCATTTAAACCAATGCTTGAACGCGTCGTCAATGAGAACATCATTTAGACCAAGACATGAACGCATCGCCCACGAGAACATCATTTAAACCAATACTTGAACGCGTCGTTAACGAGAACATCATTTAGACCAAGACATTAACGCATCGCCAACGAGAACATCATTTAAACCGAGGCATGGGCACATCGCCAACGAGAACATCATTTAGACCAAGACATGAACGCATCGCCAACGATAACATCATTTAAACCAGTACTTGAACGCGTCGTCAACGAGAACATCATGTAGACCAAGACATGAACGCATCGCCAAAGAGAACATGATTTAGACCAATACTTGAACGCATTGCCAACGAGAACATCATTTAGACCAAAACATGAACGCATCACCAACGAGAACATCATTTAAACCAATGCTTGAACGCGTCGTCAACGAGAACATCATTTAGACCAAGACATGAACGCATCGCCCACGAGAACATCATTTAAACCAATACTTGAACGCGTCGTTAACGAGAACATCATTTAGACCAAGACATTAACGCATCGCCAACGAGAACATCATTTAAACCGAGGCATGGGCACATCGCCAACGAGAACATCATTTAGACCAAGACATGAACGCATCGCCAACGATAACATCATTTAAACCAGTACTTGAACGCGTCGTCAACGAGAACATCATGTAGACCAAGACATGAACGCATCGCCAAAGAGAACATCATTTAAAGGAGGGGAAAACAAATAAACAACATGAAATTGTAACGAACAATCACCTCAAGAGTGTCAATTTTTAAGCTGTAAATCTTACCTTCGTTTTAGGGTGATGCAGAAAATTGCACATGTTTAAATTGGGTCACAAAAACGATGGGGGCCGCCATTTGTAAAACGAGAAATTGACCGGAAACAGATGTGCCTAGAAATTAACCTAGGCTAAAATGGCAGACAAAGAAAGTTGACCAATTTCACTCGCACGTGCGCATTTGGGTTGCTGGGTATGCTTCTACTGATTGGCCGAAGGAGACACACCCCTAAGCACTGTTGTGATGATGGCGGCCAAGTAGGCAAGTCGGTCTCAGTCGAAATCCGATGGTTTTATATAACTTGACTTTAAGACTGTGCGGTGGGAAAAAATCGTAAAAATATGTATATGGTACCATTGAAAAGGGAAATTCGGCGTCCGTTTTGTGCATTTGCCAGTTTTATTTGTTTTCTCCTCCTTTAAACCAATACTTGAAAGCGTCGTCAACAAGAACATCATTTAGCCCAATACTTGAACGCATCGCCAACGAGAACATCATTTAGACCAATACTTGAACGCATCGCCAACGAGAACATCATTTAGACCAAGACATGAACGCATCGCCAAAGAGAACATCATTTAAACCAATACTTGAACGCGTCGTCAACGAGAACATCATTTAGACCAATACTTGAACGCATCGCCGACGAGAACATCATTTAGACCAATACTTGAACGCATCGCCAACGAGAACATCATTTAGACAAAGACATGAACGCATCGCCAACGAGAACATCATTTAGACCAATAACTTGAACGCATCTCCAACGAGAACATCATTTAGACCAATACTTGAAAGCATCGCCAACGAGAACATCATTTAGACCAAGACATGAACTCATCGCCAACGAGAACATCATTTAGACCAATTACATGAACGCATCGCCAACGATTGATTGATTGATTGTTTGGTGTTTTACGCCGCGCTCAGGATTATTTCACTTATATGGCGGCGTTGCCAGTTTTATTGTGGGAGGAAACCGGGCTCTGTGCCCGGAGGAAACCCACGACCTTCCGCTGGTAACTGGCAACCATCCCACATAAGTAGTTCGAGTGAAAACCCAGTCAGAAAATTTTCAAATTTTTGAACTGAGTGGGATTCCAATCATTTAGACCAAGACATGGACGCATCGCCAACGACAACACCATTTAAACCGAGGCATGGGCACATCGTCAACGAGAACATCATTTAGACCAAGACATGAACGCATCGCCAACGAGAACATCATTTAGACCAAGACATGAACGCATCGCCAACGAGAACATCATTTAGACCAAGACATGAACGCATCGTCAACGAGAACATCATTTAGACCAAGACATGAACGCATCGCCAACGAGAACATCATTTAGACCAATACATGAACACATCGGCAACGAGGACATCGTTTAGACCAAGACATGAACGCATCGCCAACGAGAACATCATTTAGACCAATACATGAACACATCGGCCACGAGGACATCATTTAGACCAATACTTGAACACATCGCCAACGAGAACATCATTTAAACCAATACTTGAACGCGTCGTCAACGAGAACATCATTTAGACCAATACTTGAACGCATCGCCAACGAGAACATCATTTAGACCAATACTTGAAAGCATCGCCAACGAGAACATCATTTAGACCAAGACATGAACTCATCGCCAACGAGAACATCATTTAGACCAATTACATGAACGCGTCGCCAACGATTGATTGATTGATTGTTTGGTGTTTTACGCCGCGCTCAGGATTATTTCAATTGTATGGCGGCGTTGCCAGTTTTATTGTGGGAGGAAACCGGGCTCTGTGCCCGGAGGAAACCCACGACCTTCCGCTGGTAACTGGCAACCGTCCCACATAAGTAGTTCGAGTGAAAACCCAGTCAGAAAATGTTCAAATTTTTTAACTGAGTGGGATTCCAATCATTTAGACCAAGACATGAACGCGTCGCGAACGACAACACCATTTATACCGAGGCATGGGCACATCGTCAACGAGAACATCATTTAGACCAAGACATGAACGCATCGTCAACGAGAACATCATTTAGACCAATACATGAACACATCGGCAACGAGGACATCGTTTAGACCAATACATGAACACATCGGCAACGAGGACATCGTTTAGACCAATACGTGAACACATCGCCAACGAGAACATCATTTAGACCAAGAAATGACGCATCGCCAATGACAACATCATTTAGACCAATACATGAACACATCGGCAACGAGGACATCGTTTAGACCAAGAAATGACGCATCGCCAATGACAACATCATTTAAACCGAGGCATGGGCACATCGTCAACGAGAACATCATTTAGACCAATACATGAACGCATCGCCAACGAGAACATCATTTAGACCAATACATGAACACATCGGCAACGAGGACATCATTTAGACCAATACTTGAACACATCGCCAACGAGAACATCATTTAAACCAATACTTGAACACATCGGCAACGAGGACATCGTTTAGACCAAGACATGAACGCATCTTCAACGGGTGCATCATTTAGACCAAGACACGAACGTATCGTTAACTAGGACATTGAACAATAAGGACATCATTTACCAATAACATGAAAGCCTTGTCCACGAGGCCATCATTTAGACCAATACTTTAACGCATCGTCAACGGGGACATCATTTAGACCAAGACATGAACACATCGCCAACGAGAACATCATTTAGACCAATTACATGAACGC
The DNA here is from genome assembly GCA_963971465.1 of Lepidochitona cinerea. Lineage (NCBI taxonomy): Eukaryota > Metazoa > Mollusca > Polyplacophora > Chitonida > Tonicellidae > Lepidochitona > Lepidochitona cinerea. Next base: position 43,368,627 of record OZ020551.1, on the reverse strand, counting down.
GTCGCCAACGATTGATTGTTTGGTGTTTTCTGCCGCGCTCAAGATTATTTCACTTATATGGCGGCGTTGCCAGTTTTATTGTGGGAGGAAACCGGTCTCTGTGCCCGGAGGAAACCCACGACCTTCCGCTGGTAACTGGCAACCATCCCACATAGGTCGATCGAGTGAAAACCCAGTCAGAACATTTTCCAATTTTTGGACTGAGTGGGATTCGAACCAGCGACCCATGGGTGGAAGGCTGTTCGGAATGAGCGCTACCTACTGAGCCACGACCTTCCGCTGGTAACTGGCAACCATCCCACATAGGTCGTTCGAGTGAAAACCCAGTCAGAAAATTTTCCGATTTTTGGACTGAGTGGGATTCCAACCCATGGCCCATTGGTGGAAGGCTGTTCGGATTGAGCGTCAAACGCTCTACCTACTGAGCCACGGAGGCCCCCCGTCGCCAACGAGAACATCATTTAGACCAAGACATGAACGCATCGCCAACGAAAACATCATTTAAACCGAGGCATCGTCAATGAGAACATCATTTAGACCAAGACATGAACGCATCGCCAACGAGAACATCATTTAGAACAATACATGAACACATCGGCAACGAGGACATCGTTAAGACCAAGACATGAACGCATCGCCAAAGAGAACATCATTTAGACCAAGACATGAACGCATCGCCAACGAGAACATCATTTAGAACAATACATGAACACATCGGCAACGAGGACATCGTTAAGACCAAGACATGAACGCATCGCCAACGAGAACATCATTTAGACCAATACATGAACACATCGACAACGAGGTCATCATTTAGACCAAGACATGAATGCATCTTCAACGGGGGCATCATTTAGACCAAGACACGAACGTATCGTTAGCGAGGACATTGAACAATAAGGACTTCATTTACCAATAACATTGTCCGCGAGGCCATCATTTAGACCAATACTTTAACGCATCCTCAACGAAGACACGAACGCATCGCCAACGAGGACATCATTTAAACCAAGACACGAACGCATCCCCAACGAGAACATCATTTACCAAAAACATGAAAGCATTGTCCACGGGGACTTCATTTAGACCAAGCCATGAATGCATGGTCAACGCAGAAATAATTTAACCCAAGACATAAGCGCATCGTTAACGAACACACCATTGGGCCTTAGACATGAACATAGCGTAGACATCATTTAGCCCAAGATATAAGCAGTTTACCCAGAGATTTGGCCAAAGATACAAAGGCGTCGTCAACAAGGCATCATTTAGCTCAAGACACAAACACATCGTCATTGGAGTATCATTTAGACAAAGGCATAAACGTATCGTCAAATTGGGCACCATTTAGCCAAAATTATAGGCGAATCGTTAACGAGGACGTCGTTTAGCTCAAGACACACACACGTCAACATGGTCCAAGACATGAACACATTGTCGACGGGGATATCATAAACCCCAGACACACACACGTCAACATGGTCCAAGACATGAACACATTGTCGACGGGGATATCATAAACCCAAGACACACACACGTCAACATGGTCCAAGACATGAACACATTGTCGACGGGGATATCATAAACCCAAGACAAAACATACTTATCCACAACGGGGACATCATTTACCATAGACAAAAACAGGTCGTAAACGTGGACCTCATTTAAACTAAGATTTAAGGGTTTACATCTCAACCGAGGCTGTGCACAGATTACATTTCACTCGTCTTTTCCACAGAATTTAAACATAGTATGCTGAATAGGACTTTCTCTATATCTTTTGAACGTATGTAGGCTAGTACTACGGAGAGATGATAGATGATTTCAACAGTTTTGATTTCCAAACCGTATACACCTTTCAAAACGTTTCGTGAAGACTGCTTTTAACACAAAGAAGTTTTATCGTATACGATTTTCTAGAACTTGCCATTTGTCAAAAGCAAGAGTAGAATGCGTCTTCACGTACGTCACTCTCAATTTACTATCGGGACTTTTTTTCAGGCACAAGATATACTAAATACAGTACAGAAATCGCCAATCTGACTTTAGAAGAAATGTTCATTTAATGGACATCTCTACGTTAGTCAGATTGAGAATTCCTATAATCCCCTGATAGATTGCAGTCATATGTTTTGGCGTTCACCATAGATTAGTACAGTACAAAGACAGTATACATCACCTAACGGTATCGGATTGGTTTCAAGTCACGTACATATACCGTAAGCATTGTTGATGTATTACAGACTGTACGAGCAAATTCTACAGACTAAAACCAAGCCCCTGTCAGTCGTCAACCTAATGAAATATCATAGGGTTTAGTTTATTACAATAACTTATGATTGGGTATTAAGGTCTAAATGACATACCTCTTTTTAACACAATTAGAAACTTGTCTGCATGGTTATTTCCCGTATCCGTGTGTTTTACTGTTCATAAATATGCATATACACGCAGTGTTTGTGGGTTTTTTTATGTACAATCGGACATATCCATTTTAACCGCATTCTTTATTCTGTCAATACTAGAGAGCTATGTGATTTATAAACTGTCCCACTTTTTACACTACTTTGTGACAACTAGATAATTTATCTGATAAATAGAACTGCGGTACCCTCCTCTGTGTGGACGATTGTTTGAACAAACAAGCAGTCAGAATAGTTAGTATTGTCAAAATGAGCTTGCTCTCGGCTTCGGATACCCAGGGTCAAATAAAAAAACCGGAAAAATGGACTTGATTTCTGTTCGATCGCCAGGTAGCCTACCCGCGGAATGTCACTGGTTTCCTGCTCGGCGTAGAGCCTGGTTTCCTCTCTTTTGTATATTTGAACCTTGCAACCTGCCTTGTATAAGCGGAATCATTTTATCTTACTACTGTGTAAAGGTACGTTCACACTATACAGCGAATTCGGATCGAGGTACGAACCGGATTTCGGACAGGTCAGCGTATTCGGTGTGTTGTGTTCACACTGCAACGAATAATCGGCCGATTCTATCAAGTCAGTTCATATCCACACAACAACAACACAACTCAGCAACAGTTGAGAGCGGTTTGCAAGATAAGATTCGTTTGCTTGAATTTTTGAGGAAAAGAGACAACTGTTGTCATAATCCTTCAGAAATCACGCAAAAATGTTTTTAGCTCCATCTCTACACGAAACCGCTCGATAGTTTAATCTCCAAACCACGTTGTAGGTCACTGTATTTTTGATTGCCATGTTTTTCACAGGTCGATTCTGATTGGCCAAGGAGGAAAATCGTGGACGAATTTGATCCCGGACCGAATAAAATGGCTCTGTGAGCCATTTATATTCTTGCTTTCCGAATCCGGTGTCCGTAGCGAATTCGGATCAAGCTAGTGTGAACAAATGTACTGATAAACATTGAAGCCATTTTAGTACGGAAATCGTTTCGGACCCCGAACCGAATTCGGGGTATAGTGTGAACGTACCTTTAGACGGACAAAAAAAAACCCCTGACGACCAGTATATGACATTACGTCGATGAACTATATGCGTGGAATGGACACGTCTCATTGGCCGGTTCGGATCTGACTTTGTAAAATGTGCCGCCATCGGTAGTCGAAGAGCGCGAGTGTAACACGAACTTGATCGAATTTGCCCCATCTCCTAGTAATGGCGGCATTCGATGCAAATCCAATACCACGTGACCTCAATTCCACGCATATAGTTCATTGCATTACGTGCAGTGTTCTTCTGAATGAAAATAGACATTGTGAACGCTAAACGTTACAAACTACACAGTATCGGCAACTAAGGCAACGGTAAAATACTTTACAACATGCTGAAAAGAGTAGTCCCGGGTTTCTGTCTCCAAAATTACTATTTTTTTTATACTGACTGGCTTATTTTGGAAAATTTTCCAAAATACGACCGTCAGTATAAAAATAGTAATGTTGGAGACAGAAACCCGGACAATAGCCGTATTCGACTGGTCGTTTTCGAGCAGCTCATTCTTCTCAAACTACACAATTTCTATTCGACAGGTCGCTTGATTTGCACAAACTCCTCGCGCGTGCACGCTCGAAGTGCTCGCTGATTTCGTAAGAGCAGAGAGAGGGGAGCTGGTCACGTGGCAAAATATTAGTACTTTCATGACTCCAATTATATAATTCTTGATGTGTTTTGACTATTTTTAAGCATTCCTGTATTCCGAAACTAAAATTACATAAAATTTAACTCTGACACCCTTAATCTCAACGAATAAATGTTATTTATTTTCTATGAAAATAGGCCAATCACGCTTCGGAAGTCTACTTAGCTGAATTTACCCAAATCGATTTGTTATAGGTCTGAAAAAATATTTGCAGTTTTCCTAGATTATTGACGGAAATATTTAATTTTGAAATGCAAATATTTATTTTCTCAAGTCCGTGTTCGCCCTCCACGCACCCAAGCCTACCAGTTGATCGTCACTTGATGAATATTTTATGTTGCTAGGTGGGCGATTTATGTTGCCAAGCAAATGACCCAAACGCTCCTCAATTTACTCAAATTCGTTCGACTGGTACTTCCCCTAGCAGTTAGTTTGAGCTGCTGCGCAGGTGGGCGGAGCTTAAATTTACTCCTCAGAAAACGACCAGTCGAATACGCCTTATGAAAAGAGTAACGAAAAAGAGAAGGAAAACAAAGCCCGGCTTGTAATATCACAGATTTTATTGGCTTCATATATCCAAATATGTAAAATAAGACTTCACATTATAATATTGATAAACTAGAATTGGAATGTTAATCGAGATCGTATTTATTAAAGCATTCAACCTCTGGTACGTGAGAAACCTGTAGGCCCAACCGCCTCTTGTTTAGTATTGGTTTAACTTAGTCAGTGTCTGAAAGAATAAGATTGGTGCGTATAAATTCCTGAGCACAAATACAGTAACATAGAAACAATACAACATGCACGTGGTGAACTGTTCAAACTGAGAACGTAAAAGGTTGTCATAATTGGTTGTTGATATCCGAGCGAAAGGTGCTCTTTTTGGAAGAGCTGTCCGGTACTCGCCGCGGGTTTCTCCGGACAAAGAGTCCCGTTTACTCCCCGACTGGCAACATCGTCCTATAAGTGAATAATCTTGAGTGTGGTGTAAAACATCAATCAAAACATGCAGAGTATAGAGAGTACTCACCTTCTTCAAAAACCCAAGGGGCCTCAAGCAGTTCAATTTCACTGATAAGTCCATCCCCTAAACCACAAAACAAAAACACCGAGGTCAATTTGAGTTTTACACGTTTAAAACTATTTTCGATCATACCTGGTTTGTTCATCTATAGATACGTCATTATCTCTTGGATAAAACCAAAATCGGTAAAGATGTAATACACGGGTAATGTCTCTCTGAAAAACGTCAAACCTGGCACTATTCATATTAGTCCCAGGTAAAACCACTGTTAACTTTTCGGGGTGACACTATTATACTCGTGTATTACCCAAAACTGATCAGTGAAACTACATGTAATAAATCGGCGGATGTGTAATTCGACTATTTTCAAATAACTGTATCATTATTTTTCAAAAAGATGATAACCAATATTCTAAAAATAACGATTTTTTGACGATGAAACATTGAAATGACGAATTTTCTAGCTTTTTCAATAGAGGAATGGACATGTGTATGAACCCTAAACTATTCGCAGATACCTGATATACACTGTAAGTCCCATTCTGTTAACTTTTCGAGCACTATTTCGGTTCGTACAGGTCAACGACTGTATGTTCTTTCCTTATTCTAACGCAAACCGTTTAGTATTTTCAATAAATTTCGAAATTTATAAAAAAAAAAAAATGTTTGGCATCTCATGCCATTTTAAATTGTGGTTTTGTCATTTATATTGGACTTACCGTCCGAGTCCGCGAAGGCAAACGTTTCCTTCACATCATCTCGGCTGGCGTCTAATTCCACAACATTGGCAAACTCCTGAATTGTGATAAACCCATCTTTGTCTGTATCGTACTCATCGAAATCTGTGGGCAGGGGGAAGATGACCTTATCCTGAAAAAAATGGAATTTAAATTGGATTTAAGTAACAATTCAACAAGAGTCAAATATGATACAGATAGATGAAAATTATGATAAGAAATCAGGTAGTTTTTGTTTTGTGGTCATTCTGTGCCTATATAGCAGTCTTCATCTGGTAATACATTTTGTAGAAGTATTATTTCTGGGTCTTTCATATTGTCTCGAGGTCAATTTTAAGCCTTCGCGCAAATTACCTTCAGGTAAACTGATCAAGTAATGTAGGCCCACTAAATGGAATCTGAAGTCGACCGAGGCAATTCAATTTTTAATTAGCTTTCATCAATGAATATACCTATTAGAGTTATTAAAATAATAAATTTATTTGCGTCTAAAAACTGTAAGAAGTCCATCTCGGCTGTTTTGTATTCAATTATTATAAAGTAAGCTTGGATTTTTTCTATCTATCCCAGATCCAATCCTTTCACTTACGGTTTGGCTCTCTTCAGCAGAACGTCTTTTTTTGCCACAGATTTTGTTGCAGGCAAGTCCACAGACGGGAGCTGCGGTTCCGGATGTTGCTGCGGTACAAACGTAGGAGCAGGCTGTTTTGCAGAATGGTTTCTTGAGTTCTCGAAGTATACGTCGACCCCGGATACGAAGCCTCAAAGCATCTGACTCAACCAAGAACGCCACACAAAACAGCGCCAACACGATAACTAATTTACCATTCATCTTGGCTGAAACATAAAAAGAAGGCCAGATGTAATTTTGTTTAATCGTTTAGTGTTCGACTCGCTAACTAGGCCTAGATCCTTTTTTCCTGCAAGTTTTCCAAGTTAAGGTTAACATGGGTACTTATGCAATGGCTGGTTTATGCTTGTAATGTTAAAGTGGCATGAGCTGCCAAAATTCACACTTTTTTTAGAATTTTTGATCGTCATGACAGTAGAAATGCCACGTCATGAAAGCCATCGAATAACTAAATGATTGGCGTGGGAATGAGGAAAATTCATACAGTGTGTGTGGCCTGTACGAACCGAAAACGTGTTCGAAAAGTAAACAAAATTTAAATAACCGGGACGACCATTCATTCATTCAAAGTTAGTTCAAAACAATACTTAATCGTACGTTTTCGAGACTAAAAGCACTAAAAAGCTTCAGAATGATACGTCTTGAGAAAAATAGACAATAATTTTAACATTCTGTTTTAACGTCAAAATATAAACATTTTGGCAGCTCATGCCACATTAAAGATAGTACTTACCTTCGGAGTAAATGAACTTTCTGTTTAGAAATCAAACGTGTCGTATGGGGCTATATTGTGTGTGGACTTGGTGAGCAGTTGTCGAAACCTCAATTTTATAAGCAGAGAGATCCTTGTTGGCGACCCGGATTTCAACCGCCCTTCAGGAAGTCGTCATGGAAAACACAAAAAAGTCTCGCACTGATTGGATGCGAACATGACCTGTGATCTTTGGTGAGTTCAATATTTGTATTCGGTTAATTTTCACAGAAAGTTAATGCAGTCCCAAGTGCAAACAATTGACTGAAGTGTTTTGCACGTTTGTTGACATAAGATTTTGTCTCTGTAAGTTAATTTTAGCTCTCCTCTTTTAATATTTCTTATAATTGAATTGAACTGAACTTACTCTAAAATAAAAAATACAGTAAACAAGTTCTGAAACCTCCCCCCCCCCCCCCCCCCCTCCCTATAAAACTGTACACATTCTACATAGTGTATTATGAATTTTGTCCGTTATTAGTACAACAATTTGGTTAGTATAGCTTGCTGAATTTATTGGTATTTTATATTTTTGAACACTAAAACACACGAGCACAGGCAAAATCTTCTTGTCTAAAATAACCGTTGAGACAAGTTCCTTATTGTGTTAAAAAGGGGCATATCTTTTAGACGTTTATACCCAATCATAAATTTGTTGTAATAAACCACAACCCATGGTACTTCATACGACAGGTATGAGTTTGGCCTTAGTCAGTAGAATTTTCTGGAAAAGATAATTTGGCAACAAATATATATATGGCTGTCAGTCCATTCGATTTTCAAGATACTTAAAACGCTAAACTTTGGCAGATCATGCAGCCTTAAATTGGCATGAGCTGCCAAAATGTTGATATTTTGACGTTAAAACAGAATGTAGAAATTATTGGCTATTTTTCTCAAGACGTATTTTATAATTCAGAAGCTTTTTAGTGCCTCTAATCTCGAAAATGTACGATAAAGTATTGTTTTGAACTAACTTTGGCTTAGAATGAATGAATGGTCGTCCCGGTTATTTAAATTCTGTTTACTTTTCGGTTCGCATAGGCCACATACTGTATGCATTGTACTCATTCCAACGCTAATCATTTAATAGTTTTTCGATGGCCTTCAAAGCCTCTTACTGTCGTGGTGATCAGAAATTATGAAAAAAATGTGAATTTTGGCAGCTCATGCCACTTTAAGAATGATGTAAATGGAACGGTTTACCCATGACAAAATATTTTGACTGAGTTTTTTTACAAATAAGTTTTAATTTTGCTAATTTCCTTTCGAGCCAGCGAAACGAATATCATTATTAAAGATGAGGTTTCCAGATGACCATTGGTAACTTTCCTAGCTCCCTGAGACCGATGGATGGGGAGTTAGGTTTCCTTTGTCCGCTTTGTTTACTGACTGAGAATCGACCTGGGCTAGCTGCGCAGTACAAATCCTTTGTGGGTGCGCGTGTGGTGTATTCTCGGCTTTTTGCTTAGCGACTGTCGGACAGAAAACAAAGCCCTAAATAACACTTTAAGTGTACATTTTTGACTGAAATTCTACTAACAGCGTTTCCTCCGAGAACTAATCTAAGGATCAATGGAGAATCATAGCAAACGTAGGCGGTGTCTCCTTTTAAAGGTTTATATTGTTTCAAATTTCAAGAGAAGATGTTAAAGGAGAAGAAAAGGAAAAAACTAAGTAAATACAGTACAGGCGCGACACATTTTCCTTTCTAACGGTACCAAAACCATATTTCTACGATTTTTCCTCGCTCAACTGTGCTATAAGAAAGTTAACAATCGTTATCAGAGAACGTCTAAACTGACTCGGCAGCCATCTTCACAGCAGAGCTTAGCTGTGTGTCTCGACCGGCCAATCAGCATACGCCTGGCCACCTGTCACTCACTAGCCTAAGAGAAATTGGTCAACTCTGAAAGTCTCCCATTTAAACCTAGGTTAATTTTGATCATTTCGACGCTCTAATAAGAGAAGATAAACACTCTAGCAGCTCTGAAATGTACACTGGCTAGTAAATCAACCTTTTGGGAAGACGTGACAGGCTGCTATGTTGTCTACGCGACTTGTGGGGATCGTTGTAGAATTTTAAAAAAAGGTAGTCTTACCGCTGACATTGCAGGTTATAACCATACAAGATATGATAAGCTCGCAAGGGAAGTAATCTACTAATACTTTTTCCGGTCAATTTCAAACCGTCAATGGCGCGCTCCACTGACGATCGAGCACGAGCTTGTCGGGTAGATTCATTTTCATTGTATTTTCACACCGTAAACCACGTGCAAGACTCACACACATGAATATGATGGTCTATGGGAGCCCGTTCGATACGATTGCATGTTGTTTTTTTGTTTTCTCCTCCTTTAAGAAAAAGTGATGTGTTCTTGAGAAAGTGATAGGAGAATTCGGACGGTTTTGAACCAATATTCATTGGGGAAGTTTTCTGACAGACTAGTAAGGGTGAAAACTATTCAGGAAGGGTGAAAACTATTCAGGAAGGGTGAAAACTATTCAGGAAGGGTGAAAACTATTCAGTAAAGTTCTGGAGCGTTGCCACATAATCTTTCAAAGAGAGCTTTGACATATCTCTTCGAACGGATAATTTCTCATCCCGGTTTTCCTTCTATAAGGTCGGAGGACCAGTGACCTATAACCACTTCTTAGATCAATTAGAAATCATCCCAAGATCAAGGATAAATGCGGAAGTTTTAATGCTGGCAGTTGAAGTGTCTCTAATTTGTCATATTTGTGCAACCATCTCCTAATAAAACACTATAAATTTACTCAGAGATGAACTATTCAACTAGTATTTATGGTTTCTTCAAATTCCAATCTTTCGCTATCTGACTTGACGATATGCGTTTGAAGATAAAGCACTAGGTGTTGGGGATGGTTGGAAATTGAAGAGTAATACCATCAAAATTGAGCTTTGGAAGACAGGAACCTCGATTTTAGTCCGGCACAGAACTTGAGCGGTTTTGAATCCCACACAGTCCCTAAAAGATTGAATGAAAATCTTAGAGGATTTTTCATTTCAGGTAATCTCCGAGGTTGGGGTTTTCCTCCCACAATAAATTTGACAAAGCCGCCATAATAGTGAGATAATATTGGGTGTAGCCTAAACGTGAATCAACCAATCTGTGGCAAGCAGTTAAAATGGGGTATTGTGTTTTAATTCAATAACCACTTCTTAGATCAATTAGAAATCATCCCAAGATCAAGGATAAATGCGGAAGTTTTCTGACTTCATTGTATCTGTATTAGTAGGCCTATACTGTTTAATTTGTATTCCTTTGTTATTTTGTCAATTTTTTTTGCCTCGTACTCTTTATTTAATGTTAAAAAATGTGTACATTAATGTGACTACTTGTAATTAAAAAAATGAAAAAAATATAAAAAATGCGAAAGTTGCTTCTAGGTTTAGAGTATTTTAAGCAAAAAATAGTCAGACAATCGTCCAGATGATGATATGCTATTTATGTTTTCGCAAAGTTTGTTTTTAGAAATTAAGAAAAGAAGAAGCCTTATCATAGATCCCTGTTGCACTCCTGCATTTACAACTTGTGGTTTGGAGGGACAAGATTGTCTGCTTCTTCCGGAGTCAGGAAATTATAATTTTGCCGCGCCTTCCGAGTGTTTGTCGTGTAACTTTTAATAAGCACTCATTTTAAAAGGTTTTCCAATTAAGCTCTGGATTATTTTTGAGAAATTCCACTTTAAACTCGAGGTCATTGAAGTCGTTTAAAATTCGGGTGCATTTTTTCACCTGAACTGACTATAGTTTAAATCTATACGCCAATCTGTCTGCCTGCATGGTTGTCCCTGTTTGTTTTCTGATGCTTGCTCTCTAAGGCTTGTTTTCTTTTGGTTCTCCTTAATATCGATTGATTGATTGATTGCTTGGTGTTTTACGCCGCGCTCAAGCTTATTTCCCTTATATGGCGGCGTTGCCAGTTTTATTGTGGGAGGAAACCGGGCTCTATGACCGGAGGAAACCCACGGCCTTCCGTTGGTAACTGGCAACCATTCCACATAGGTCGTTCGAGGGAAAACCCAGTCAGAAAATTTTCCAACTTTTTGGACTGAGCGCATGATTGAAGTTATAAGCAGTAGTGAAATCAGCAAAATCTCTGGGGTTAAAAGGGGGATCATTATCAGTATCAAGTGTGTCGGAAATTTCGTGACGTGCGAGATGACTGTTGAGTTTTTGTATTACTTGTTTCCCTGTTTTGTCCGGGATATGGCCAACTTCAATAAAGTCACTGAAATAGTCTACTGTCACCAGATAGTCTTTCTGGTCATTTGTAAATATATCAGCACCCAATTTTGACCAAAGGTGGTCACGAATGTCATGAGAAATTAGGGATTCTTTGGTTTACGTTTGCTAGGGGTAAGTGTGAGCGTATTGCGATTCTAACCCTTGGGGTCCGAGATAGGATGACCGGAGTCATAACCATGAATTCTATACCCTCGGCGAAACGCTGTCAAGCTAACCTCGGGTCCGGTATTCATGGTAATGACTCCGACTATCGAATTATGCACGACTTTGTCCCCGGGTCTAACTATACTTTGTTGTGAAGGGTACACTGTATCGATCAGTAATTTCGTTCGTAAAGAAGTTGATATGATTGTAAACCCGTTATAACTTAAATACAATAAAATCGTTTACTATTCAAATGTTAATTGCATGGGAAAAAGAGAAATTATTGAAAAAAAGAAAAGGGTGCTAAGTTAGAGAAACTTTTCTTGTGACTTCACTTTTAAAGACCAGGGATTAGTGTTTAAGACAATTGACTGTCTGAGCTATTAGCTCAAGCTGTATATTAAATGAACAGTTTAGCTTGGAAATCTTTGATATTAATATTTCTGAACACTATTAAAAACACACGGGCACAGGGAAAATCTTCTTTTCTAAAATAACCTCGGAGACAAGTTTCTAATTGTGTTAAAACGAGGTATATCATTTAGACCTTTACACCCCATAAATTGTTGTAACAGTAGATAGCTATATGAGAGAACGGCAGCACTTATGTGACGTCATTAGGTGGCGGCATCTGCACCTGACGACCCCACATTTATAACATTGTAGGAGAGTTCTAAAACAAAAGCTGACCCCCATACCTACAACATTATGGCCTAAAATAGATTAAACGAGTGGTAGTCACTGACACCAGTCAGGCGTGACAATAAAACAACCCGAGACGGGAGCAGTGGGAGAAATCTAATTAACTTCAAAATCACTCAACCGATCAATCCTCGAGCAATCACGACTCGTTTTAATTTTCCGCGTCTCAGCTATTTATATAGTGCATGAAGACACGCTGAAGTGCGCCCGAGGCCTTCGCGTCTATATTTATACCGACAAAATCGTATAAATACCGAGGTTTGTACGGACTCAGCATACATTTCAAAGCGGACCTGGAAGCGCACCACAGCTGGTAAGTAGAATTGTTCTATTATTAACGGTTAATGTTTAACAATATTCCACGATGTTACATTTTGGTCAAAGCCGATGGTCAGAGCCCCCAAAAATTTTCAAAAACTTCAAAATTTTCAAAATTTTCAAAAAATTTCAAAAACTTCAAAATTTTACCATTCATCTTTAATCGATCCGAAGTCGGACCGGAAGTGACGTCATCGAACCGGAAGTTGACCGTAAATTCATTATTTTCTGTCCTAGAGGTTAGGGACTAACGCCATTCATCTTTAATCGATCCGAAGTCGGACCGGAAGTGACGTCATCGAACCGGAAGTTGACCGTAAATTCATTATTTTCTGTCCTAGAGGTTAGGGACTAACGCCATTCATCTTTAATCGATCCGAAGTCGGACCGGAAGTGACGTCATCGAACCGGAAGTTGACCGTAAATTCATTATTTTCTGTCCTAGAGGTTAGGGACTAACGCCATTCATCTTTAATCGATCCGAAGTCGGACCGGAAGTGACGTCATCGAACCGGAAGTTGACCGTAAATTCATTATTTTCTGTCCTAGAGATTAGGGACTTACGCCATTCATCTTTAATCGATCCGAAGTCGGACCGGAAGTGACGTCATCGAACCGGAAGTTGGCCGTAAATTCATTATTTTCTGTCCTAGAGGTTAGGGACTAACGCCATTCATCTTTAATCGATCCGAAGTCGGACCGGAAGTGACGTCATCGAACCGGAAGTTGACCGTAAATTCATTATTTTCTGTCCTAGAGGTTAGGGACTAACGCCATTCATCTTTAATCGATCCGAAGTCGGACCGGAAGTGACGTCATCGAACCGGAAGTTGGCCGTAAATTCATTATTTTCTGTCCTAGAGGTTAGGGACTAACGCCATTCATCTTTAATCGATCCGAAGTCGGACCGGAAGTGACGTCATCGAACCGGAAGTTGACCGTAATTTCTTTAGTTTGTATCCTAGAGCTTAGGGGTTAACGCCGTTCACCCGTAAGCGGATTTACCCAAGACCTCCGACTGTCGAGACTTAAGGTTCTAACAGGTAAGTCATTTTATCATATGCATGTGATGGTTTAACTATAATGGTGATCGGTTCTCTCCGCAATCTGAGGTAAAATCTACTGGTCTACATCTGCGACCGTTTCTCTAGGGCGAGCTGGCTTATCTCAGATTCGAAGGTGAGAGCCTGACTGTCCCCGTCATGAGATATGCGTCCCTTCGAACGTAACGTATGCCAGGGCTCGTATGGGCGCTACTCCACGCGAGGCGACTCGTGCGTTGATTGGGCGTGATTTCTCCTTGTCATCCACTTCTGGATGACTTAATCAGATCGCAACTGTCTAGCTAACTCTAAATATCTCCACACATGTTGGCCTGTCTGATTTCTGCTTGTAATCTACTCCTGGATGACTTAATCAGGTTGTAACCCTTACCACACACCATTTCGCATAATCCTCAAGGTGTGACGTCACGATTAAGACAACCAATCAGTGACGTTGTACACAGATTCCGACAATCGGAACAGGGAGTCAACACTTTTTAAACACTATCGGTAGTACCACTCACCACTCGCTCACTTGATTTGTAGAAGAGACGACGTATTTTAGTGTTCCTCCTTCCACAGACATGAGCTCGATTTGCAACATCTGCGGGGCAGCTTTCACCTCCGGAATCCGTCTACATGAACATATGCGTCGAATTCACCAACGCAAAGTACATAATTGCGATGTATGCGGCAAAACCTTCTCCAGGAGTGATACTCTCTACAAACACGAGGCTATTCACAAGAGGATGCGGCTAACTCCTGGTAAGTTATCACCTTGTTAAGCCACACTTTCGGACTTCGATTGATTATACTGATCAAATAGACACTCGGTTATATCAACATTTTCTTATTGTAGATGATCAGCAGCCTTCAACCTCTTCTGGAATCGTACATAACCCGATTGCAGACATTCAGAGTAAGTTTTCTCGTTGAAATTCTTAAATTAACTTCTTTGTAAAAGACTTTGGAAACTTGCAACGCTTTGATTATTGGGTACATGTTATTTAACTAAATTAAAACTGTATATTGTTTTCAGGTGAGCTCAACACGTTACTCTCTGAAACGACAGAAGAGACCTCCACCGATCGTCCGTGCAACTGGTGTGGGAAACTGGTCAAATTGATGCCGGGGAAGAATTTTTGCGAAAAATGCGGAGACCGAGGTATACAATGTCGAGATTGTGGACGACCTATGCCTCAACGTTTCTACACCTCGAGTGTGGAAAGGTGTAACGCGTGCTGTCGAAAGAGAGAGAATCAGACCGGAAGAGGATCCCAAAAGGTTACCGCTCTCGAAGGACGAGTTAGCACCCATACTTTGGAGTCTACATCTTCGAACAAGATCGACGTACTAAATTTTTTGAAAGAGAACGAAACGCCAGTCATGAACATTTTAAATACCGAACTCGACGTTCATAACGGTTTGAAATGGAACCTAGTGCTTTGCGTGCGTTTAGTTCGATACACTACAGAAGGGGATGAAATGACAACTGAGCCATGCTTTCGTAGTCTTAATTCAATTACCACTAACAGTAGTCAGTTCCAACAAGCTATAGCCGATGCCTACCATAGGATGTATACGAGTTTCCAAACGTTTCAAATGGAAGGAAGTGGTTGGGTGTTGGATGAAGTGGTGAATATGCAACTAAACGTTGCGAAGTATAACCCTATGCGCGGTTCTACCTATATCCCCACCCCACAGGTCTTGGTTAAAAAAATGGCCCTCGTCAACGTAAAGAACTCGGACGACTTCTGCTTGGTGCGGTCGCCTAGCAATCGGCTTAAAGACTTGATCAAGCAGTAGTGTCTAATGTTTCCTTTCGAGATCAGCAGCAAATCGACATGCTTGTCGCATCTGTTTGAAGTCACGCGAAAAGGATATACGTCGTCTTCGTAACCAAACACGTTGACCGATAGACCGTTTTGAGATTCAAATTTTGAAACTTGGTCTAAAGTTAGAGGAAATTTAAGGCCCTCTAAATTCAAACTGTTAAAATAAGGTTTGTAATTTTGAACTCGATTCGGGGTGTTCCCCCCAGGATATAAAGCCGCTAGGACTGACCACGCGCGATAATTCGGATGGGTAGAACAAACAGCCGATCCCCATACTTACAACATTATAGGAGAGTTCTAAAACAAACCCTGATCCCCACATTTATAACATTATTAAAATAACCCGTATCACAGTCGGTTAGCGCCTATTCTTAAAAAAATATGCTGAATAATACACTCCCAACCTCGGGGACCTGTTCGTCAGATGGACGGAAAAAATATGCTTAGTAATGCAATACTGGTCTAAAGGACCAATTAAACCGACTGACACTGGTGATAGACAATATATAATAAACGAATGTATAAATAACCTTGGACTGTATTAACTCAACGTATAGATCATATCGGTAAGTATGTGTACATCAGTTAGCTGGCGGATATTGTTTCGCGCTCCACTGCACATCTCATTAAAATCTTAGCTCTCGGTTATTGGTCACGGTTCGCCGCATGTCTTATTAAAATCTAAGCTCGCGGCTATCGGTTCACTACGGTACACATGTCATTAAGAGTAGAATCTAAGTTATTTATTAAATTATCTCAGTGGCATTGCATATCAAAAATATACTACGTATAATACTTAAGTCTTAACCACTGGTCATCAACCCGGAAGTCACCGGAAGTTACCCGGAAGTGAACCGGAAGTGACCGGAAGTGACTGCAAGTAACCTGAAGTGAACCGGAAGTGACCCGGAAATGACCGGAAATAACCCGGAAGTCACCGGAAGTGGACCGGAAGTAACCGGAAGTGACCGGAAATAACCCGGAAGTCACGGGAAGTGGACCGGAAGTAACCGGAAGTGTACCGGAAGTGACCGGAAATAGACCGGAAGTGACCGGAAATAATCCGGAAGTGGTCGGAAGTAACCGGAAGTGACCGGAAATAACCTGAAGTGAACCGGAAATAGACCGGAAGTGTCTGGAAATATTCCGTAAGTGGCCGGAATTGAACCGGAAGTGACCGGAAATAATCCGGAAGCGGCCGGAACTAACCGGAAGTGACCGAAAATAACCTGAAGTGGACCGAAAGTGACCGGAAATAGACCGGAAGTGGTCGGAAGTGAACCGGAAGTGAACCGAAAGTAACCGGAAATGAACCGAAAGTAGCCGGAAGTGACCGGAAATATTCCGTAAGTGGCCGGAAGTGACCGGAAATAATCCGGAAGCGGCCGGAACTAACCGGAAGTGACCGGAAATAACCTAAAGTGGACCGGAAGTGACCGTAAATAGGCCGGAAATGGACCGGAAGTGACCGGAATTGAACCGGAAATAACCAGAAGTGAAGTGATTGAGCCGAAAATAAGTTCCAAGCCCGGAAGTAGCCAAATTCTAACCGAATTCGGTCGTGTTACATATCAAAGTAAAGGCTGTAAAGATGTCTGCAAGACTTACTATAGCTCGTGGTTTTTGCAATTCTGGTTTTACACAAATCGATTGAAACGTTCAAATCTAGCATTAGTCGGAGAGCTTAGGGACTAACGCCATTCACCTTTAAACGGTCCGACTTCGAACCGGAAGGGACGTTATCGAACCGGAAGTCGTCCGTAATTTCGTTACTTTTTGTTTTAGAGCTTAGGGACTAACGCCATTCACCTCTAAACGGGCCGACCTCGAACCGGAAGTGACGTCATCGAACCGGTAGTTGTCCGTAATTTCGTTATTTTTTTTTTGTCCCACAGCCTAGGTACTAACGCCATTCAATCCGTTACGACATCATATCCGCTATTGTGCGGCGTAAAACACCAAACAATCAATGACTCTAAGCAGTCGTCCTACATCAGGCGTTTTTCACCCCAGAACTGTATTGTGAAAGTCTCAACCAATGCCTTAACATAAAGAAACATAAGACATCGTTCGTTCTGATGAACATTTTATTATCTTCATGGTGAACATTCTTCAAGTACATCGTTTCCGGTTTTCGTAAGGGTATTCGTCCGGTAAAACCTTATCAAATAACATATAGCGTATTTTGATCGCGTTCGCTAATGCCTCGTCAATCGGTAGGCCAATTACTCCGCGTAAAAAATCCCTAGTTTTCACCATTTCTCGGTGAAGCGGGTCTCCCATTAAATGCATCCAAATAGTGTTGTACTGTCCGTATATAGTCATCAAGGTTTTCTTTATTTCCGGCCTGCGCCGTCGGTATTCCTCCTGCAAACTGCAGCCGTCAACAGACATATGAGTTTGAATAGCTTCCTTCACAATGTCGTCCCATACGTCGGAAACTGTATCAGCCATACCGCTAGCGGGCGTAATGATCCTCGTTAGAAAAACTTTACGGTCATCTTCTAAAGTATTTTCATCCGAGGGATGCCCTCCATAAACGGTCATCTCAGTATTCTGCGAATCGGTTTTGTGTTTATTGAAAACGTGCCGCTTCATGTCATGTCGGCGACTAAAAGTCTTGTTACAAACGTGACAATTGAATCTCATTTTGTTTCACCCACTGTGGAATATAATTTATAGCGCTATTTCAGCGGTCGGTCTAATCCAATGTGAAGGACGCGCCGCCTTTTATACGCTTCTGTCTTGCCTTCAATTCCGACTTAGCCATTTCCACCGCTTGCTGTGCGTTAGATACGGCAATAATCCGCGGCAAATCCGCCTTTTCACGGTTGGGGGAGCTTTCGCGATAATAGGGCTCGACAGTTTTTCTTCGTTTAAAGGCTTGACTTTGTGGCGTACCACTTTTTCTGCGTTCCTGTCTGACCTCCGATCTGGTCATTTCCACCACTTGTGCGGGAGACACCACATCTATCTGCGGTAAATCCGCATGGTCGGCGTCAATTTGCGGCGGATCCATCTTTTCACGGTCTGGAGAGATTTCACGGCAATAGGGTTCCAGAGGGATGAGCGTGTTTCTGCTTCTGAATGCTTGGCCGAGGGGCGAGCCTCTCTTTCTCATTGCACCTTCGTTCATGGGTATTTTACCCTTTTCCATATTGCGGTAAAAACGCACCAATTTATCCACGTTCGACATGTTTAAACGTTACAGACACCGTCTGCGTAAGGAGTGTTGTCGAAGTACGATGATAGCTCGTTATATAAAGCTTTATGATACGCGCCCGCTGAACGCCAGAAGCGACCGTTAACGCAGCTAATTGTGAGTGAATGATAATATTGTTTTACGCTTAAGGCTGCGTTAACGGTCGCTTCTGGCGTTCAGCGGGCGCGTATCATAAAGCTTTATATAACGAGCTATCATCGTACTTCGACAACACTCCTTACGCAGACGGTGTCTGTAACGTTTAAACATGTCGAACGTGGATAAATTGGTGCGTTTTTACCGCAATATGGAAAAGGGTAAAATACCCATGAACGAAGGTGCAATGAGAAAGAGAGGCTCGCCCCTCGGCCAAGCATTCAGAAGCAGAAACACGCTCATCCCTCTGGAACCCTATTGCCGTGAAATCTCTCCAGACCGTGAAAAGATGGATCCGCCGCAAATTGACACCGACCATGCGGATTTACCGCAGATAGATGTGGTGTCTCCCGCACAAGTGGTGGAAATGACCAGATCGGAGGTCAGACAGGAACGCAGAAAAAGTGGTACGCCACAAAGTCAAGCCTTTAAACGAAGAAAAACTGTCGAGCCCTATTATCGCGAAAGCTCCCCCAACCGTGAAAAGGCGGATTTGCCGCGGATTATTGCCGTATCTAACGCACAGCAAGCGGTGGAAATGGCTAAGTCGGAATTGAAGGCAAGACAGAAGCGTATAAAAGGCGGCGCGTCCTTCACATTGGATTAGACCGACCGCTGAAATAGCGCTATAAATTATATTCCACAGTGGGTGAAACAAAATGAGATTCAATTGTCACGTTTGTAACAAGACTTTTAGTCGCCGACATGACATGAAGCGGCACGTTTTCAATAAACACAAAACCGATTCGCAGAATACTGAGATGACCGTTTATGGAGGGCATCCCTCGGATGAAAATACTTTAGAAGATGACCGTAAAGTTTTTCTAACGAGGATCATTACGCCCGCTAGCGGTATGGCTGATACAGTTTCCGACGTATGGGACGACATTGTGAAGGAAGCTATTCAAACTCATATGTCTGTTGACGGCTGCAGTTTGCAGGAGGAATACCGACGGCGCAGGCCGGAAATAAAGAAAACCTTGATGACTATATACGGACAGTACAACACTATTTGGATGCATTTAATGGGAGACCCGCTTCACCGAGAAATGGTGAAAACTAGGGATTTTTTACGCGGAGTAATTGGCCTACCGATTGACGAGGCATTAGCGAACGCGATCAAAATACGCTATATGTTATTTGATAAGGTTTTACCGGACGAATACCCTTACGAAAACCGGAAACGATGTACTTGAAGAATGTTCACCATGAAGATAATAAAATGTTCATCAGAACGAACGATGTCTTATGTTTCTTTATGTTAAGGCATTGGTTGAGACTTTCACAATACAGTTCTGGGGTGAAAAACGCCTGATGTAGGACGACTGCTTAGAGTCATTGATTGTTTGGTGTTTTACGCCGCACAATAGCGGATATGATGTCGTAACGGATTGAATGGCGTTAGTACCTAGGCTGTGGGACAAAAAAAAAATAACGAAATTACGGACAACTACCGGTTCGATGACGTCACTTCCGGTTCGAGGTCGGCCCGTTTAGAGGTGAATGGCGTTAGTCCCTAAGCTCTAAAACAAAAAGTAACGAAATTACGGACGACTTCCGGTTCGATAACGTCCCTTCCGGTTCGAAGTCGGACCGTTTAAAGGTGAATGGCGTTAGTCCCTAAGCTCTCCGACTAATGCTAGATTTGAACGTTTCAATCGATTTGTGTAAAACCAGAATTGCAAAAACCACGAGCTATAGTAAGTCTTGCAGACATCTTTACAGCCTTTACTTTGATATGTAACACGACCGAATTCGGTTAGAATTTGGCTACTTCCGGGCTTGGAACTTATTTTCGGCTCAATCACTTCACTTCTGGTTATTTCCGGTTCAATTCCGGTCACTTCCGGTCCATTTCCGGCCTATTTACGGTCACTTCCGGTCCACTTTAGGTTATTTCCGGTCACTTCCGGTTAGTTCCGGCCGCTTCCGGATTATTTCCGGTCACTTCCGGCCACTTACGGAATATTTCCGGTCACTTCCGGCTACTTTCGGTTCATTTCCGGTTACTTTCGGTTCACTTCCGGTTACTTCCGGTTCACTTCCGACCACTTCCGGTCTATTTCCGGTCACTTTCGGTCCACTTCAGGTTATTTTCGGTCACTTCCGGTTAGTTCCGGCCGCTTCCGGATTATTTCCGGTCACTTCCGGTTCAATTCCGGCCACTTACGGAATATTTCCAGACACTTCCGGTCTATTTCCGGTTCACTTCAGGTTATTTCCGGTCACTTCCGGTTACTTCCGACCACTTCCGGATTATTTCCGGTCACTTCCGGTCTATTTCCGGTCACTTCCGGTACACTTCCGATTACTTCCGGTCCACTTCCCGTGACTTCCGGGTTATTTCAGGTCACTTCCGGTTACTTCCGGTCCACTTCCGGTGACTTCCGGGTTATTTCCGGTCATTTCCGGGTCACTTCCGGTTCACTTCAGGTTACTTGCAGTCACTTCCGGTCACTTCCGGTTCACTTCCGGGTAACTTCCGGTGACTTCCGGGTTGATGACCAGTGGTTAAGACTTAAGTATTATACGTAGTATATTTTTGATATGCAATGCCACTGAGATAATTTAATAAATAACTTAGATTCTACTCTTAATGACATGTGTACCGTAGTGAACCGATAGCCGCGAGCTTAGATTTTAATAAGACATGCGGCGAACCGTGACCAATAACCGAGAGCTAAGATTTTAATGAGATGTGCAGTGGAGCGCGAAACAATATCCGCCAGCTAACTGATGTACACATACTTACCGATATGATCTATACGTTGAGTTAATACAGTCCAAGGTTATTTATACATTCGTTTATTATATATTGTCTATCACCAGTGTCAGTCGGTTTAATTGGTCCTTTAGACCAGTATTGCATTACTAAGCATATTTTTTCCGTCCATCTGACGAACAGGTCCCCGAGGTTGGGAGTGTATTATTCAGCATATTTTTTTAAGAATAGGCGCTAACCGACTGTGATACGGGTTATTTTAATAATGTTATAAATGTGGGGATCAGGGTTTGTTTTAGAACTCTCCTATAATGTTGTAAGTATGGGGATCGGCTGTTTGTTCAACCCATCCGAATTATCGCGCGTGGTCAGTCCTAGCGGCTTTATATCCTGGGGGGAACACCCCGAATCGAGTTCAAAATTACAAACCTTATTTTAACAGTTTGAATTTAGAGGGCCTTAAATTTCCTCTAACTTTAGACCAAGTTTCAAAATTTGAATCTCAAAACGGTCTATCGGTCAACGTGTTTGGTTACGAAGACGACGTATATCCTTTACGCGTGACTTCAAACAGATGCGACAAGCATGTCGATTTGCTGCTGATCTCGAAAGGAAACATTAGACACTACTGCTTGATCAAGTCTTTAAGCCGATTGCTAGGCGACCGCACCAAGCAGAAGTCGTCCGAGTTCTTTACGTTGACGAGGGCCATTTTTTTAACCAAGACCTGTGGGGTGGGGATATAGGTAGAACCGCGCATAGGGTTATACTTCGCAACGTTTAGTTGCATATTCACCACTTCATCCAACACCCAACCACTTCCTTCCATTTGAAACGTTTGGAAACTCGTATACATCCTATGGTAGGCATCGGCTATAGCTTGTTGGAACTGACTACTGTTAGTGGTAATTGAATTAAGACTACGAAAGCATTAGGCTGGTGGCCGAAGCTTCAATTCGATCAGTCCGTAGCCGATCTCAAGAATATACGTTCCGATAGTTTTTAAATAGTAATGATTAACTAAAGAATATGGAAAAAAAGTTCGTCCATGCAGAACCCCGGCGTTTATAAGATATCTTCAACTGAATATCGATTTATGTTTCTGACCTATCTTAACCTTTGTGGCCTACTTACCCGTTTCTGGCGGTATAATTTTTGAACAAGCCAATCAGATCACTGAATTTTCTACTTCCGCTATAAACAATAGTTTGTAAACATACAGAATGACAGCAAGATGGCAGAGCGATCGGATGGAAAATCAAGTACTTATTCCTGTATAGTACACACGCAAAGCAGGGAAAATGAAATTGAATTGCCTTTCACTAGCTAGAACTAGATGGAGCAGTGTCAAAAGATGTACGATAGACTTCAATTTAAACAGGATACAATAAGTCACTTGGGGTTTTATTCCCGCCAGACCACAAATATATTATGAATATACTATTAAATTGTAATATTTTATCTGGTGAATAAATCAAATCAAATCAGAATGGGTACTTTTAGACAAAAATGACATATTTAACAAATATTGGGTATCATCGATCCTGTTATAAGCATTTCACAAACAATTAACGAATGTAGGCTGCCCAAAAAAGAAAGTCTGAAGCTCCTATAAAGCCCCAACACCGAAATAGTTAAGATCGAGAAAAAGCAGTCGAACTGCTACACGGTCTTCGGCAGTGCTGCCGGGACTTCGGTAGTCCAGTGGGTTAGGGGTCGTCCCTCAGTCCCACACAGACCTTCCATCGATGTGACGCGGGCTCGAATCCGACTCAGACCAATTACAAATTTAAAAATTTCTGAGTGGATTTTTCACTCGATCGCCGTATGTGGAAGAGTTGCCAAGTACTCGCCGAAGGTCGTGGGTTTTCCTCCGGACAATGAGCCCGGTTTCATCTCCCACTAAACCTGGCAACGCCGCCATATAAGAGAAATAATCTTGAGTGCGGCGTAAAACATCAATAAATCAATCGGTAGTGCTGCCAATGCAATACATTATATGCAAGACAGGTGTAGAGATTAAACTTCCCCACAAAATAGTTAAGAGATAAACTTCTTCAAGTCGAGACCGAAGACGGGGGTTTGTATTTTCTATTATAGCTATTTTCTGTGTAAGCCTAGTTCTGTAGTGTAGTATGGTGCCCTAGTTTAAATTATAACGTTAAACTTGACAAGGGGGGGGGGGGGGGGGGGGTGAATTAAATATTTGTTAATACTCCCTTTGTTTAATACAATAATTCGATTTAGTGTGGATCTGCTATGTGCTAAGTAGATGTCTTTCTTAAATAATCCGGAATTTACTGTGGCACTTCATGTGCGAGGTAAATTCTCGATCACTCAGGGGGCCATGAACGATGTAAGTGGAATGGTCACCAGGAACCAGCGAAAGGTCAGGGTTTCCTTGGGGGAGGGGTATAGATTAAGCCTGGTTTATCTGAGTGTCCTCCAATAATCCTGCCAACACCATCATACATGCGAAAAAAAATTTAGAGTGAAGTGTAAAAAGTCAATCCATCCATCCCACTACCTTTGAGGATGGAAATTCTATTCTCGGTTTTGACACCAAATTTGTTGACAATTACTTATCGGTCGGCCTCAAGTTGAACGATAGCCAGAAACCAACAGAAAGAACCTTGGGGTGTCATCTGACATTGAGTTTCTTCTGGTAATAATCCTGACAATGCCACTATATAAACAAAATAAACTTGAATACGGTGGTAAACCACCAATCAAAAAGTATATTCCTTACAGCGCAAATGATTTCTATGGGTTGCTGGGTGTGGAAGGAGCTCTTAAAAAAATTTAATTGCCCCCCCCCCCCCCACTCAATACCGAAAATTCTTAGATTAAACTAATATCACCGAAGCTTTTTTAATACATTTATTAATTGTATCTCTAACTTAGATTATATGTTGTCTGGCCCACATGTCTGATTTTAACATTACATTAGCGGGGAAAAATTGGATGAAAATATAGTGTTCAAAAATGTATAGTGTTAATTTGCATAAACATGTTGATCCTCATACAACTCTGTTTATTTTGACTTTTCTCTCATATACGACAGAGGAATGCAAATAGTGTCTGCCTTCAATCCTATGTCTATGGAAACGACCCAAAAAGGTAGTATTGGTGCAAAAAGTATTATAGCCAGTGGCCTGTTTCACAAAACGGAGTAGATGTATTTTTTGCGTAACTTTCGTAGACCGTATCTCTACAATATGGGTTGTCATTCACGTAAAAACTAACGCTACGCCGATCTGTGTATTCCGGGCCTATGTGTCTATATTATATGTATTAGATAGAGGTAAGGGGAGAGCACTCATTTTGCCTATGGCGAATGTATATGCGAAAAAGTGTTCCTTTCAGATGGCTTTTTTGCGAAAACGCCGGGGTTTGGAGTGGACGAACTTTTTTTGGTGCTAAAGTATGTCCTAAGGAATATAAGAAAACATACAAAAAGTATATTCCATAGATCGGCCACGGAACCCTATTTATAGCGACTTTTCAAGTTACAGCCACCGGCCTACATGGCTCAGTTGTCATTTCATCCCCTTCTGTAGTGTATCGAACTAAACGCACGCAAAGCACTAGGTTCCATTTCAAACCGTTATGAACGTCGAGTTCGGTATTTAAAATGTTCATGACTGGCGTTTCGTTCTCTTTCAAAAAATTTAGTACGTCGATCTTGTTCGAAGATGTAGACTCCAAAGTATGGGTGCTAACTCGTCCTTCGAGAGCGGTAACCTTTTGGGATCCTCTTCCGGTCTGATTCTCTCTCTTTCGACAGCACGCGTTACACCTTTCCACACTCGAGGTGTAGAAACGTTGAGGCATAGGTCGTCCACAATCTCGACATTGTATACCTCGGTCTCCGCATTTTTCGCAAAAATTCTTCCCCGGCATCAATTTGACCAGTTTCCCACACCAGTTGCACGGACGATCGGTGGAGGTCTCTTCTGTCGTTTCAGAGAGTAACGTGTTGAGCTCACCTGAAAACAATATACAGTTTTAATTTAGTTAAATAACATGTACCCAATAATCAAAGCGTTGCAAGTTTCCAAAGTCTTTTACAAAGAAGTTAATTTAAGAATTTCAACGAGAAAACTTACTCTGAATGTCTGCAATCGGGTTATGTACGATTCCAGAAGAGGTTGAAGGCTGCTGATCATCTACAATAAGAAAATGTTGATATAACCGAGTGTCTATTTGATCAGTATAATCAATCGAAGTCCGAAAGTGTGGCTTAACAAGGTGATAACTTACCAGGAGTTAGCCGCATCCTCTTGTGAATAGCCTCGTGTTTGTAGAGAGTATCACTCCTGGAGAAGGTTTTGCCGCATACATCGCAATTATGTACTTTGCGTTGGTGAATTCGACGCATATGTTCATGTAGACGGATTCCGGAGGTGAAAGCTGCCCCGCAGATGTTGCAAATCGAGCTCATGTCTGTGGAAGGAGGAACACTAAAATACGTCGTCTCTTCTACAAATCAAGTGAGCGAGTGGTGAGTGGTACTACCGATAGTGTTTAAAAAGTGTTGACTCCCTGTTCCGATTGTCGGAATCTGTGTACAACGTCACTGATTGGTTGTCTTAATCGTGACGTCACACCTTGAGGATTATGCGAAATGGTGTGTGGTAAGGGTTACAACCTGATTAAGTCATCCAGGAGTAGATTACAAGCAGAAATCAGACAGGCCAACATGTGTGGAGATATTTAGAGTTAGCTAGACAGTTGCGATCTGATTAAGTCATCCAGAAGTGGATGACAAGGAGAAATCACGCCCAATCAACGCACGAGTCGCCTCGCGTGGAGTAGCGCCCATACGAGCCCTGGCATACGTTACGTTCGAAGGGACGCATATCTCATGACGGGGACAGTCAGGCTCTCACCTTCGAATCTGAGATAAGCCAGCTCGCCCTAGAGAAACGGTCGCAGATGTAGACCAGTAGATTTTACCTCAGATTGCGGAGAGAACCGATCACCATTATAGTTAAACCATCACATGCATATGATAAAATGACTTACCTGTTAGAACCTTAAGTCTCGACAGTCGGAGGTCTTGGGTAAATCCGCTTACGGGTGAACGGCGTTAACCCCTAAGCTCTAGGATACAAACTAAAGAAATTACGGTCAACTTCCGGTTCGATGACGTCACTTCCGGTCCGACTTCGGATCGATTAAAGATGAATGGCGTTAGTCCCTAACCTCTAGGACAGAAAATAATGAATTTACGGCCAACTTCCGGTTCGATGACGTCACTTCCGGTCCGACTTCGGATCGATTAAAGATGAATGGCGTTAGTCCCTAACCTCTAGGACAGAAAATAATGAATTTACGGTCAACTTCCGGTTCGATGACGTCACTTCCGGTCCGACTTCGGATCGATTAAAGATGAATGGCGTTAGTCCCTAACCTCTAGGACAGAAAATAATGAATTTACGGCCAACTTCCGGTTCGATGACGTCACTTCCGGTCCGACTTCGGATCGATTAAAGATGAATGGCGTTAGTCCCTAATCTCTAGGACAGAAAATAATGAATTTACGGTCAACTTCCGGTTCGATGACGTCACTTCCGGTCCGACTTCGGATCGATTAAAGATGAATGGCGTTAGTCCCTAACCTCTAGGACAGAAAATAATGAATTTACGGTCAACTTCCGGTTCGATGACGTCACTTCCGGTCCGACTTCGGATCGATTAAAGATGAATGGCGTTAGTCCCTAACCTCTAGGACAGAAAATAATGAATTTACGGTCAACTTCCGGTTCGATGACGTCACTTCCGGTCCGACTTCGGATCGATTAAAGATGAATGGCGTTAGTCCCTAACCTCTAGGACAGAAAATAATGAATTTACGGTCAACTTCCGGTTCGATGACGTCACTTCCGGTCCGACTTCGGATCGATTAAAGATGAATGGTAAAATTTTGAAGTTTTTGAAATTTTTTGAAAATTTTGAAAATTTTGAAAATTTTGAAGTTTTTGAAAATTTTTGGGGGCTCTGACCATCGGCTTTGACCAAAATGTAACATCGTGGAATATTGTTAAACATTAACCGTTAATAATAGAACAATTCTACTTACCAGCTGTGGTGCGCTTCCAGGTCCGCTTTGAAATGTATGCTGAGTCCGTACAAACCTCGGTATTTATACGATTTTGTCGGTATAAATATAGACGCGAAGGCCTCGGGCGCACTTCAGCGTGTCTTCATGCACTATATAAATAGCTGAGACGCGGAAAATTAAAACGAGTCGTGATTGCTCGAGGATTGATCGGTTGAGTGATTTTGAAGTTAATTAGATTTCTCCCACTGCTCCCGTCTCGGGTTGTTTTATTGTCACGCCTGACTGGTGTCAGTGACTACCACTCGTTTAATCTATTTTAGGCCATAATGTTGTAGGTATGGGGGTCAGCTTTTGTTTTAGAACTCTCCTACAATGTTATAAATGTGGGGTCGTCAGGTGCAGATGCCGCCACCTAATGACGTCACATAAGTGCTGCCGTTCTCTCATATAGCTATCTACTTGTAACAAACCAAACCTATGATAATTTATTAGGTTGACGACTGACAAGAGCTTAGCCTTGGTCAGTAGATCCATTTTCTCGTCCTGTCCGTTACTAGTAGGCCTACTAAATGCGCAAATGGAGACGGATCAAAACGTTAATTATAATTGTTGGTTTTTTGTGTGTGTGTGTGTGTTTTTTTTTTTGGGGGGGGGAGGGGGGGGGGGGGGCAAATTGAGATTTTCAGATTGATAGTTTTGTTGAGCTCATACTGATATCCCTTTAAAGGAACAGATATAAGATATTCAAGTTTTGAGACTATTACTTTCGTACATTTAAGCTATGCACACTAAATAACTTTTTATTTAGTGGGAAATTTAGTCTTTTTTGTTGAGGAAATTTCGATCCGCATGATATGTGCATGATATTTGGGGATATAAAAATAAACATAAGCAGTGCGCTTTATTTCCAAATCAAGTTCTTTTTTTTTTTAAGGAAAACAGCTGCGCAAAATATTTGAAGGGAACAAAATATTGACATATTCAAGACCAAGTCCTACCACCGTTCTCCCCGAGGTTAGCATGTATTTGTCAATCAAACCAGAGTCCGGGTTCTCTAGAATAACAGACGCCAGAGAAAATATTTACCTGGTGACCCAGAAAAGGACAATTGAATTGTTAGTCTTGAACTTCGTTTTGAAAGGCACACTCGCCACCTAATTTCGAAATACTGTTAGAATGAAACAGTAGAGGGTTTTCTGTATTTTTCCCTAACAGGAGAAATTAGGAACTTTCTATTTTTGCCAAAATTTGAATATTTTGACATTATTTTTGTATTTTCAATTTTAAGTTGATAGATTTGATTTGTAGGCTCTATTTACCCGCAAATTAATCAAACTCCGACTCTGGCGTGAGCTCAGGTGCCCTTATCATTCGAATCGTGTATGCGAGTTATCTCTAGATTTTTTTTTACCGAATTATCTGGGAAATGCAGATGAAGGATTTGGTTTGAATGGCAGAGAAAGTCCACCGAGAATTTTGAAATTGACAACTAAAAACAAACAGACATGAAATGAGTAAAATCTAACGCTGACGTTCCACTATTTCTGATCGATAGATTGGGTTTCAATATGTTTTGACATTTGACTGCACATATATTATGTGATTATAAATATAAAGTGCCCATGTCTGATTTTAGTGGTTTTACTTGCATATATAGTAGCCTCATTGCAAACATCAGAAAAGTTGTTACGCCGAATGTGGAGTTTTAAACGTATTACCATACACCTGGGGTTACCTTTTAATTTTTAGGCTCAATCAAGGAGGTGTTTGAATTATTCTTTTTTAATTAGTGTGTATCTGGAATTTGATTTCAAATAAAGGAGATGTTTTTCATTGGCTACTTTTGTATGAGGCGAGGGCATCAATTTTATATCTGATAGCTATATTTATTTTATGAACACTAAAATACACAGACACATGAAAAATCTTCTTGACTAAAATAACCAGTTTATAATTGTTTTAAAAGTGGATTGGACATTGACCTTTATACCCAATCATAAGTTGTTGTAATAAACCAAAACCCATGACAGACAGGAGTTTGACCTACGTTTAAATTCGGTATTGAAGTTGAAATTCTTGGATTCCTATATACTAATGGTAAAGTTTTTCTACTTTCTTTAACCAGGTGTGTATTACACTCTTTAAAACTCTTCGAACTCCGTGTATTATTTTTTAAGATCTAATCTATTTTGACCCGTTTAAGTGCCCGTAAGATATATGTTCTGGGCATATTATATCTTTCTTGAAAGGAAACTGTCTGAATGTAAGACTGAAAACGATTTTGGGTGTGGTATGAGAACAGGTTGGGTGGATGGAGGTCTGAAAATTCGGTTACGTTTGCTATTGTCCGAATACGTGTAAAATAGCCTCTGCCATGTTTTGTCTCTAACTAAGAGTGTGTTCCCTTTAGCCATGTAAAATTTCCATTCAAAGTACTTCTGAGGGGCTGCTGAAATCACCCACCGAGCCAATTGGCTCACCGAACATTAGGGTGTCAAAATATACTCTTCCAAAAAAGAAACGCAACATCCAATTTTTTTTTCAAACATGATTTTTTTCAAAAATGTGCGTGATTGACACATGACAACAGGATCATGTTATAATGCAAATGTTCGATAATTGAATTTAAGCCCCTGATAGTGGCTGTTGATCACACATGACTTTCGGAAAGCGTAGGGAAAAACGTAGGACAGTTGCACGTGCGAATTACAACCTCTGTCATGTTTTGTCTCTAACTAAAAGTAGAATTTCCATTCAAAATACTTCTGAGGGGCTGCTGAAACGTGCGAATCACGTCTTATCTTTATGCGGGTTTAATGGGTATAAAAGACACACAACCGTTCAGTTGAATTCAGTTGTTAAATTGTTTCACGTAGTTGCTACAATATGCGAAGACTAGATGCAGCTACCCGGAACGTCGTCATTGGTCGTCCCCTGGCCGGCGAGTCACAGAATGCAGTCGCTAGACTTTATAATGTTCACCGGAGCACGATTTCCAGACTGTTGCAACGGCACCAGCAATCCGGTTCAACAGCTGATCGTCAACGTTCTGGCCGACATAGGATCCCATCAGCAGCCTAAGATCGCTACATCCGGTTACTTCACCTGCGAAACCGGACCAAAACAGCAACAGAAACAGCATCAAATACCCCAGGTCTCCGTCGAATATCGGCACAGACAGTCAGAAACCGTCTCCGTCAAAACGGCTTACGCGCCAGACGTCCTTACTTTGGCGAATACTGAGACGCCAGCATCGACTTGCAAGGGCCGGATGGTGCAACAGGTTGAGGGACTGGAATCTGCGAAACTGGAGGCGAGTCTGGTTCAGCGATGAATCAAGATTCCAGCTGCAGAGAAGAGAAGGTCGTACACGAATGTACAGACGCCGGAATGAGAGGTTCGCAAGGAACTGCGTCCTTGAGGTCGACACTTTCGGCGGAGGAAGTGTGATGGTGTGGGGTGCCATATCCTGTGCCCGAAAAACTCAACTGGTGCACATTCCCGGCAACCTTAACGCCGTTCGATACACAGATAAGGCTTTGACACCACATATGCTGCCCGTAATGGGCCTTCCGTAGAGAAATTTTTAAGCACGACAACACTCGGCCGCACACAGCTCGTGCTACTGTTGAATTTCTAGCCAACCAGAACGTAACAGTGCTCCCCTGGCCGTCCAAATCACCAGATTTGAACCCAATAGAACATTTGTGGGAGGATTTGGATAGACGCGTGCGCAGGCGTCATCCAGCGCCGCAAACTCTGCAAGAACTGCAGCAGGCTCTTGAGCAAGAATGGAGGAGAATTCCGCAAAACCGTATTCGTCGATTGATTGTGTCTATGCCGAGACGGGTCCGTGCTGTGTTACAGGTTAATGGTGGGCACAACAGATATTGACGTTGCAGTGACGTCATCTGAGCGCTATGAACTTTAATGTGATAACTTTTTACATGTGAATGAACTTTAAAGTCTGAACAACCAGTCTGCCAAATTTCAGTGTAATGTGATGCCTATTTCTGTATTAAAAATGATGTTGAAAATTCATATTTTGAAGAACAAAAATTGGATGTTGCGTTTCTTTTTTGGGAGAGTATATCAATATAGAACAAATGATAAACTATGTACTATCTTGATAACACGTCAGAGCGTTGGCGATGCATTACACAATCCTCTGCGCATGTACATGTCTCTTTTTAATAAAGCTGTAAACCCAGTTTTTAGGGAAGTTCACTGACACTGCATGAGATAAACTAAAGGGTGAAATATTGCTGTAATAAACCTCGCAGAATGTTATCTCAGTAGACCCTCTTCAACACCGTCCCTTAACCTTCTGTAATAATTTTTCTAAACAACCCTTTCACATAAAGATTGAAATCTCAACCGGTTTTTTTTTTCTCTTTTCGTTGGGTTGGATTCGAACCCATGATACACCGAGGGATGACTTGTGTAGGCATGGATACCGAATGAGCCACTGAGGCCCCCATATATAAGGCCTACATTGAAAATATATTCTCTGTTTCGTAAGCACATGCACTTAGATAAAAAGACAAAAACTGGGA
The DNA here is from genome assembly GCA_963971465.1 of Lepidochitona cinerea. Lineage (NCBI taxonomy): Eukaryota > Metazoa > Mollusca > Polyplacophora > Chitonida > Tonicellidae > Lepidochitona > Lepidochitona cinerea. The sequence goes on along the minus strand of OZ020551.1, from coordinate 43,336,353 downwards.
ACAGGAGAAAACACGTATAGAAGTTGTAGGTTATGAGATGGAGTTCATAACCTTCTTGTTTGTTGGTTGTAGGTTGTGAGATTGAGTTCATAACCTCGTTGTTTGTTGGTTGTAGGTTGTGAGATGGAGTTCATAACCTTATTGTTTGTTTGTTGTAGGTTGTTAGATGGAGTTTATAACCGTGTTGTTTTTTGGTTGTAGGTTATGAGATGGAGTTCATAACCTTGTTGTTTGTAGGTTATGAGATGGAGTTTATAACCTTGTTGTTTGTTGGGTGTAGGTTATGAGATGGAGTTTATAACCTTGTGTTTGTTGGTTGTAGGTTATGAGATGGAGTTCATAACCTTGTTGTTTGTACGTTATGAGATGGAGTTTATAACCTTGTTGTTTGTAGGTTATGAGACGGAGTTCATAACCTTGTTGTTTCTAGGTTATGAGATGGAGTTTATAACCTTGTCGTTTGTTGGTTGTAGGTTATGAGATGGAGTTCATAACCTTGTTGTTTGTTGGTTGTAGGTTGTGAGATAGAGTTTATAACCTTGTTGTTTGCTGGTTGAAGGTTATGAGATGGAGTTTATAACCTTGTTGTCTGTTGGTTGTACGTTGTGAGATGGAGTTTATGGCCGTTTAGTTTGTTGGTTGTAGGTTTTGAGATGGAGTTTATAACCTTGTTGTTGGTAAGTTATGAGATGGAGTTTATAACCTTGTTGTTTGTTGGTTGTAGGTTATGAGATGGAGTTTATAACCTTGTTGTCTGTTGGTTGTACGTTGTGAGATGGAGTTTATGGCCGTTTAGTTTGTTGGCTGTAGGTTTTGAGATGGAGTTTATAACCTTGTTGTTTGTTGGTTGTAGGTTATGTGATGGAGATTATAACCTTGTTGTTTGTTGGTTGTAGGTTATGGAATGAAGTTTATAACCTTGTTGTTTGTTGGTTGTAGGTTATGAGATGAAGTTTATAACCTTGTTGTTTGTTGGTTGTAGGTTGTGAGATGGAGTTTCTGGCCGTTTTGTTTGTTGGTTGTAGGCTATGAGATGGAGATTGTAACCGTATTGTTTGTTGGTTGTAGGTTATGAGATGAAGTTTTATAACATTTTTGTTTGTTGGTTGTAGGTTGTGAGATGGAGTTCATAACCTTGTTGTTTGTAGGTTATGAGATGGAGTTTATAACCTTGTTGTTTGTTGGTTGTAGGTTATGAGATGGAGTTTATAACCTTGTTGTTTGTTGTTTCTAGGTTATGAGATGGAGTTCATAACCTTTTTGTTTGTAGGTTATGAGATGGAGTTTATAACCTTGTTGTTTGTTGGTTGTAGGTTATGAGATGGAGTTTATAACCTTGTTGTTTGTTGGTTGTAGGTTATGAGATGGAGTTCATAACCTTGTTGTTTGTAGGTTATGAGATTGAGTTCATAACCTTGTTGTTTCTAGGTTATGAGATTGAGTTTATAACGTTGTTGTTTGTTGGTTGTAGGTTATGAGATGGAGTTGATAACCTTGTTGCTTGTTGGTTGTAGGTTATGAGATGGTGTTCATAACCTTGTTGTATGTTGGTTGTAGGTTGTGAGATGGAGTTTATAACTTTGTTGTTTGTTGGTTGTAGGTTATGAGATGGTGTTCATAACCTTGTTGCTGGTAAGTTATGAGATGTAGTTTATAACCTTGTTGTTTGTTGGTTGTAGGTTATGAGATGGAGTTTATAACCTTGTTGTCTGTTGGTTGTACGTTGTGAGATGGAGTTAATGGCCATTTAGTTTTTTGGTTGTAAGTTTTGAGATGGAGTTTATAACCTTGTTGTTTGTTGGTTGTAGGTTATGAGATGGAGATTATAACCTTGTTGTTTGTTTGTTGTAAGTTATGAGATGAAATTTATAACCTTGTTGTTTGTTGGTTGTAGGTTATGAGATGAAGTTTATAACCTTGTTGTTGGTTGGCTGTAGGGTGTGAGATGGAGTCTCTGGCCGTTTTGTTCGTTGGTTGTAGGTTGTGAGATGGAGATTGTAACCGTATTGTTTGTTGGTTGTAGGTTATGAGATGAAGTTTATAACCTTGTTGTTTGTTGGTTGTAGGTTGTGAGATGGAGTTTATGGCCGTTTTTGTTTGTTGCTTGTAACATAGTTTTGTCTGTGCCCGGGGGGGGGGGGGTCAAAATTTATGCGGTTCAATCTCAGTCTACCAATGTTCTTGCCATAGTTAAGTTAGGATGCGTAACCATTGTCAATGTGTTACAAAAGGATCCCAGAAAATTCTACTGACCAAGGCTAAGCTCCTGTCAGTCACCAACCAAAACGATTTTCCCTGTGCCCGTGTGTTTTAGTGATCATAAATATAGAAAACGTGGTTGTGCTGAAAAGACGCAGAAAGAAACAATGCAGCCTACACACTGTTACTAAAACCAGAGCCTAGGTTCGCCATGCAAAGGGACATAAACAGATAAACGGAAGACATATTTCAAATCGCCTGGTCGACTTGCGGCCCTTGAATTAACCAAAAAAACAGACTCTGTAATCGTGTCAGCCTAAACGCAGACATATCTGCAGATACACTTAGCCTAAAGTCATATGTAACTTTTTCAAGAAACAAAACAAATAAATTGTTGCTCGTTTTTTCTCAAAATGTGCAAATTATAGAAGCATTACGAGATCACAACCGCCTCGATAATGTTCGTTAAAATAACCTTTAAAGTGGCATGAGCTGTCAAAATGTTGATATTTTGACGTAAAAACAGAATGTTGAAATTATCGGCTATTTTTCTCAATACGTATAATTCAGAAGCTTTTTAGTGCTTCTAGTCTCGATAATGTACGACAAGGTATTGTTTTGAACTAACTTTGGCTTAGAATGAATGAATGGTCGTCCCGGTTATTTAAATTTTGTTTGCTTTTCGAACACTATTCCGGCTCGTATAGGTCACATACTGTATGGATTTTCCTCATTCCAACGCCAATCATTTAGTTTTTCGATGGCCCTCAAAGCCTCTTACTGTCGTGACGATCAGAAATTATGAAAAAAGTGTGGATTTGGGCAGCTCATGCCACTTTAAAGTGATCTCGTAACATATTTACTCTTTTAGAAGGTTTAAAGGACATACATGGGTTTTAAAGAACAATTCAAACATTAATTTTAAGAAGAAAATTTAAGTTCAATTAAATGCAAACTAAACGCATTTATAAGCAAAGTCCTTCAAATAGCTGGGTTTCCTGCACACAGGACCACTTCTAGTGGTGAAGGGAATGTCACTAGAGTTTGGTTTATGGCCCAGTCACAATGTCGGCGATCTGTCGGGGATTAGTTTTGGCCGGGGGTCGTCGTAGAAAAAAAAGAATCCTTGAACAATCCTATCAATAATCCTAATAAAAGTGGTTTTGTCGAAAAATCGTGGGATTAGCCTCCGATCGCCTCCGATTGTATCGGAGGCGATCGGAAACGATATCTGCGAGGGTTTTTTCTTTTAATTCCCCCCCCCCCCCCCAACATGCTGGGTATATGTGTCACAGACTCCTGCAGCAAGAGCGTCTCAAACTTTAGCGATCCGGTCGCAGGCGCCCTTATATACACGGCGATTTACTACGATTCCACCGTACGCCAGGTTGATGGTGAATTGCATAACTAACTATCATATCAGTCCAAGACAGAAGACATCGGTACTGTGAGAAAGAGCTATATTGATTACTCTAATAGACACTTAACACATGGGTAGAATATAACCGGAAAAAGACGCGCGGGAACAGAGCCCCACCAAGGATGCATCACCAATAGTTATACAATACTGGCGTGATAAGTCTTCTTTTTTTTTTTGAATTTAAATGAGGCAAACTTTATAAGTAAGAAAACTAAAACTAGAGTCAGCTATTCGGTCTGAATAGTTAATAGAAAAGTTAATTGTTCTTGGACACAAACATGTAAACAGAAAATAGCCACCATTGGATTTTCTATCCTCTGGCGTTAAAGGGGATTATTCTGCCCCATCACAAAACACAAAAATATACGTTTTGATCGATTTCGATCACGTTAACGAGAATTAAGACTTAAGAAGCTAACCATCATCGGATATTCTATCCTCCGGTATTGGGGATTATTCTGCCCCTTTATAGTTAATACATAATCACTTGGGAGTAACAAATTCGAGGGCACTACATTTCATAATCCTGGAAATGTTTCGGGAGCGATCTATGTCGAGTGGATTTACGAATCGGGTGAATAGGCTCTTTGGAAGTCAGTTTAAGAGAAGTAGGGCTAGTTGCAGGAGTGTTGTCTTTAGGTATCAAAGGGGGGTCTGTATCTTGTTGGTCTTGGGGTACAGCAACTAGAGCTGGTGGAATAGTGGATAATTCAGGGGGGTCGGTATTGGGCAGGTACAATTCATCTTCGTCTGATAAATCGTCAAGCTGGCCTTTATTTGGGTACAGAGATGGAGAAATTGTTTGAGAGGGTACTTTATAACACTCACTCTTTATGACTCTATATGACGTGGAACGGAGTTGGACACCGACAAACTTTTTGATATTACACCATTCCCCGTCAATACTGACTACCAGGTAACGATTGCGGGGTTTATGCTTGTTCTTATCACATAGTATGTAAACCAGATCTCCAACAGATATATATGGGTTGGCTCGATGTGATGCTTTGGGAGACTTTGCTGTTTCACTATGTGGGTGGTTGTCCATTCTGAAACTATGTTGTTCGGCTATGAGCCGTGCATCAGTTATAGGAAGTTGTGCGTTAGTAAATTGGTCACGTTGTAACCACATTTCTCTGGCGGATAAGCCCCGAGAACGAATTCTGGAATTAAGTCGCGCTAACGCCTTGGATAGTATTACGGGGGTTACTGGATCGCCCAAAGAGTCACTGTGGAGTAACTCGGCCTCCAATTCTTGTATTGCCTTTTCAGCCACCGGATTTTTATTGATGTTTTTAATACGACCTATTTCAAGAGTGATATTTAACTGATTCATTTGGTCATCAGAAACAAGGGACTGGAAGGCGGGGACGGCATCCGTACGAATAACTGCTGGTGGACCGTCAAGAGGCTTCATTTCCAAACAAAGGCATAAAATAGCATTTCGAAGAGTATCCGCCTTCTCATTTTCTACAAGCATGGCACTGGTATAGGAAGTAACAGTTTCGCGTAGAACAAAGATAAGTTGACGTTGTCGTCGAAGTATATCTGCGGCAAAAGAAATTCCTACAACTTCAGGGGGGTCTAATGATGCCTTAGTCCATTTGTCACCAAATTAACCAAGAAGTTGTTATCCATAAGTAATTCTTCACCTTATTGTTAATGATGATTGCTTAACTTTAAAGTCATTACACTTTTGCATGGAGGTACAGTGGTGACATCCAGCTGTGACGTTTTCTACAGCTCGGTCCATATCTTATGCATATAAGTAGCGATGGACTACCTGTTTCAGCTGGCGTGTAAAGCGGATAAGAGTCCGTCTATAACTTGACGTGGAATAATTATTCGTCCCTGAGTTACATGGAAAGGATCAGAACGTGGTACTACCAATAGTCCATCTCTTGCTATAGTGGCAACGTTTAGGTAACGTTTGACGTCTTTGATGTTAGTTAGTTTCTTGGAGGGTCGAGTGCCTTGTTTCAAATGAGCATGTGTTCTCCGTAAGTCCGAACACTCGGACTGTATGTTCAGCCAGGCAGATCTTGTTGTAAATGGGAGCCTTGTTGTTCCAGATAGTAGATTAGGGATAGACGTTCCTCGGACAACACATTCTTCAATCTGGTGTATGAAGGAGCATACTTGACAAGTTGGATTTTCACAATCTGTAGCATTACGACTCGCTAAATCGGATGGTAAGTTAGCGACACCGGCAAGGTGACGGACAGAAGCTTGGTATCTACTCACAGTAGACAAGAACGTTGTTACTCTAGGGCTAGCTGAGAATTCACCTCTTGATAACTTTCCGAAAGCTTGGACACACGCCCTTACTATCCGTGAGTACGCATGCTTTGTGGTTCGACTGGATCAGATATGGACTGAAGTGTTTTAAGGCGACTGCTATAGAGAGGGCCTCAATCTCACATGGTAGCCACGTGACTTGTTGATCTCTCAAGCGAGCGCTGAAAAATCCAGCAAGTAATTGTTTATTGTCACGGGATACGTATAGCGTTGCTCCGATGCCATTATGTTTAACGGCACCATCTGTGATAATCCACAGTTGATCAGTAGGTCGTGGTAAAACTATTTCTTTGTTATTCGACAAGTGCTTTTGGGCAGCACTGAATGTGGTTGTAAGTGAATCTGTCCATGATATCTTGTCGTTTGATTGGAGACCAGCTACGGCTTTGTCTAAAGGCGACAGGATACTGGAACAATGGGGGAGCACTCTGGACAATATCTTGTAGGATCCTATGAAGGAACGAAGAGCAGAGACTGTTTTGGGAGGTTGACATGTTGACAGGGTCGCTATGCGATGGGGGCTCGCATGGATAGATCCTCCTCTCCAAACCCACCCTAAAATATTGACAGATGAAGCACCAATGGTTGTCTTGCTTGCAGAGAGGGACAGATTGTTTTGATGCAGGACATACAATAGTCGGCTCCAGTTAACGTAGAGTTCCTCCAGAGTTTCTCCTCCACAATACAAGTCATCCGCGAGTTTTGCAACTATCCCATCTTGGAGAGATACCCAATATCCTGCACGTGAGCTCTTCCAATGCAGTTTCCGATCCAGGCATACCCATAGCACAGCGTGCATATACCCGTACGCCACGAAATGGCGTGGCAACGCCACAATATTTCTTCGAGTCTTTGGAAAGTGGAATTTGATAAAATGCATTTGTCAAATCAGTCGAGATTAAGTGTCGCCATTTTCCAATGTGACGAAGCGTAGTATCGACGTCGGGCATGATAGCTGGCTGGGGTTTACTGTAGCGACCTACATCTGAGAAGGCCGTGACCAGACGATATCCGCCGTTTTGTTCCTTGACTAAAAATGACGGGTTTAGGTATTCGACTGTAACCCCTGCATCCTCAGGACGAACGAACACACCCATGTCTTCAAGCTCGTCAAATTTCTGTTGTAATTCGAGAAGGTTGTTTCGTGAGTATTGAGGTAGACGCCCCTTTCGTTGGGGGGGGTTGTACAGGGCCCATGTTCACAACAGACTTGAAAGGGCCAGAAAATCCATTGTATCCTGTAGGTTTTGGATCGAAAACGTTGTCATATTCTCGGAGAAGGGTTTGAAAACGCTGTTTCATGACAGAGGGGAAGGTGTTATCTGGATCGAGTTTAACTTGGGCTGAAAAGGGGGGAGAACAAGGCTTCACAGTGTTTTTAGGGATTGACTGTTCATCGGTAAGGGGGACAAAAACCGATCTTACTTGACAAAAATGTTCATGTTTCTTGACTAGTTGGGGCTGATGTGTTGCATTCCTGAGATGCTAGATACGATATTTGGGGAAGGCCATTCTTGGGCTGTATTCACCTTTGTGTTGGACCGCAAATCATGGCGTGGCTCTATAGCATACTGCGTGTCTAGTGAAGATAGCGGCTCCGGTAGGTCTAATTCAAGATAATCCCCAGGCCATATTGTAGATTGTTCGGCAGGGGCACGGACTAAGTGGGCACGTCGAACAACGTTGTCCTTGGGAGGGGTATCAAGTGAACCGTACTTGTAGGTAGTTCCATTACGGAGTATGACATGACGTTTAGCTGGACGAACGGTAATATCGTTGACCTCCATATATGGTGTTCCAGCAAGAATCTCAACATCTAAATTCTCGACGACGAGTCCATCGAAATGAAATTCGCGGCCATCTCGCGTGAATGTAGCATTGACTTCGCCTAGAATTAATAGCGGGGACGATCCGTCCGCTTGGTGAGCAGATTGTGAACTTTCTGTTATCTTGAGACCTAGTCGATGGGCAGTAGAGGCTCGGAGCATATTTCCAGTGGCCCCGCTGTCGATTATTATACGCACCGTTTGGTGGTCAAAAAATGCGTCCATATAAGGTGATTGGCGAACTTGTATTCTGTTGGCATTTGTCATTATTTCAGAGGTTTCATATTCCTCAACATAATCGTCTTCTATTGTTTCTGGGTCATCAAGAATGTAGGCTATTTGGCGGGCTTTGGCCATATAACGTCGATCTTGTGCTGGAAGGTAAGTGCATTCACTTAGAAAATGTCGATCTGAACGACCAGCCTGTTTACATAAGGGACATAACTTTTCGGGGCGTCGTGGATCAGATCGTAAGTTACGTTCTTTGAATGAAGTAGGCCTATTCTGACGACTGAAGCGGTTACTGTTGAAGGCTGAAGCTCTCATGACTTTGGCATTTTCAACTGAGTGTACTTCATCAAGTAAAGACTGAAGAGCCTGTGAAATTTCTGGTTTTATGGAAGAAAGTGTTCGGGACCGTAATTCTGTGCCGTAACGTTGTTTTACTAGGCGAGGTAAATCGCGATGAATAAGACCAAGCCAGGTGAGTACAGCAAAATTTTCCAATGTAGGGGAGATATCCTCATCTTCATCAACAATTGAGCCATGGTGTAAGATTCCTCCGTCGCGCCGTAACAGGTTATCTTCTATAAACGCCATAATACGTTGATAAAGGTCCTCAGGGCGTTCATTCGGTTCCAAGTGTATAGAAGTCAAGGAAATGGGCGCCTGTTGATTGGAAGCCATAATGAAGACGTATGGTCTGCCATATTTGGTCGATGGACGTAGAGTTTTTGACGATCGTATTTCTTGAGATTATTGGACAGTAATTAGCAATCTGTCCAAGCATTAAATCGAGCATATTTGTTTTTTGCTCAGCAGAAAGACGGCTACTCTCCGGGACATCATCTCCGTCATTGATGAAGCCACGCAGTGGTGTCGACTTGCACTTCTTATCCCAGTTAGCACCGGTCACGAGAAACCAGAGACAAAGTATACTGTCAATTCTGTTTCCAATTCTCAAATGAGTTAACAGTCTCATTTTTACTAAGGCACCATTGTTTCGGAGCCCTATGTGTGTTTGCCATAATTAAAAGAAGAAAGGTTACTCACAATACGCTTCACGATGTTTCCGTTATCCGGGATAATGCAATAGCCCGACTGGACTGCCAGTTTTCGTTGGATGAAGTAGAAAGAGTCAGTTGATATTTATATGCTGAGTTCTTTAAAACCGCTGCCACCACGCCAGGTTGATGGTGAATTGCATAACTAACTATACTATCATATCAGTCCAAGACAGAAGACATCGGTACTGTGAGAAAGAGCTATATTGATTACTCTAATAGACACTTAACACATGGGTAGAATATAACCGGAAAAAGACGCGCGGGAACAGAGCCCACCATGGATGCTTCACCAATAGTTATACAATACTGGCGATACGATTCGTCGGAGACGATCACAGAAAGCGCGTACGAATCGTCGTAGGGCGCCTCCGATTCAGTTGGAGGGCGCCGGAGACTACTCGCAGATATTTAATCTCAACCTGAACTTCCAATCCCACACAGAATCTTGCGACTAGTCTCAGATTATTCGGAGGACGCCTCCGATTAATCGGAGGGCATCGTAGGTCATCGGAGATTGTGTTTGGGATGGCCAAAATGGGTGAAAAATCTTGCGAGCAATCTTAAAATTTTAAGTTCAAAGTTGGGGGCCGCGACGGCTGTGGCGATGCCTAAAAAATCTGCGACAAGCCGCAGGCGTCCTGAGAGCGCTTCCGACGGGTGCAAAATCGTGAGATCTGTCTAAAATTTCCCGGATTTTACCCATCGCCGACGCATCGCAACTGATTTGTGACTGGCCCAGACCAGTTTCGGGAACATAAGTGGTCGAGGGTTTATCGTGTCTCTGTATGTTTCTCGTAGTTGTTTCTGATGTATGCTTTTTAAGATGCCTTCGATTTCTCCGTAAGATTGTTCCATCATCACATTCGATTTCGTTGGACCGAAGCCAAGCCTTGAGATCAGGCTGTAGTCGTTGCACTAACACCTTTCCCCCTTCTTGAAGTGGGGGGAGGTTTCTGGCCGATCTGTTTTAGTGCTTGGATTGGCGAAGCTGCTTTTCCAATTTCTGATTTAAAGTGTTAGTTGACAGTTGGGATTTGAGAAGCGGTTTACTGGTTGGTAAAAGACTTTTAGTACGTCTGTTAAAGAATCATTGGGCTGGCGATGGTCCAATTCCTTCTGTCTGGCTGTTTTCTGACAATCCAGTAACGCTAAATAGGGATCTCAATAAGAATCTTTAGATTTCTGTATCAAGTTTTTTGACAGCAGCCTCAGCCTTTCCATTAGACCTAGGGTAACCAGTTGAGCGGGTCGCATGATTGAAGTTATAAGCAGCAGCGAAATCAGCGAAATTCTCTGGAGTTAAAAGGGGGATCCTTATCAGTAACAAGTGTGTCGGGAATTCCGTAACGTGCGAGATGACTTTTGAGTTTTTGTATTACTTGTTTCCCTGTTTTGTCCGGGATCTGGCCAACTTCAATAAAGTCATTGAAATAGTCTAGTGTCACCAGATAGTCTTTCTGGTCATTTGTAAATCTATCAGCACCCAGTTTAGACCAAGGTCGGCCACGAATGTCATGAGAAATTAGGGATTCTTTGGTTTACTTTTCCTAGGGGTATGTGTGAGCGTATTGCGATTCTAACCCTGGGGGTCCGAGATAGGATGATCGGAGTCATAACCATGAATTCCATACCCTCGGCGAAACGCTGTCAAGCTAACCTCGGGCCCGGTATTCATGGTAATGACTCCGATGCGAGTTAATAAGTGTATAATACACCTAGCAAAGACGTACTGCCCGTGTGTTTTAATGTCCATAAATATATTTCACAGCTCGCACCAGCTATCTCTCGGCTGGGTCAGTTGCCAGTTTCACTTAAACAAACGATAAAACAGCATTCAGATATACATATGTGACAGGGTAGATGTTTGAGACTTCTCTTATTTTTGCAATTGTTTAATTATAGGAAACAACTTAACATATTTCCATTTTCATTGTATGTACTTATTATTTTTTACCAATATGTAGTTAAGACTAGAATTTTATGATTCACTGGGAGTGGTAGCTGTGGGTAGGGAGTAAGGAAGTGCCTAACCCAGTATATGTCTTCACCCCAGCCTCCTGTTATCTGATTATGTCATCCTTGCACCCAAGTGACCTAGGGTTGGCCTCTTATCTGTAGGGACTGGACATTGGATTTATTCTATGTTTATACATGGGTTAAACCATACAACAAGATTTAGTAACTATGTAAACGCTAGTTTGGAACAATTTCCTGTTAATATAAAGTTTTTCTTATAATCACTTTTGTTAATGACTTATTTTAAGAAACATTTTTGATAACAATACTAAGTTTAAATATTGTATAAGCATTTGACCTGTTGATAAATAACATAAATAGTGTCCAGCAGGAAATGTATCATATCCGGCCAGAACTTCCTGGAAGGTGGGTGTCCCCACTGTATATAAGGAATTGGTCAGGGCAACTCGGTAGTCAGCCATGTAAGCTGCTACTAAGGACTGTCCAGAGCTTTCCTTGGGTTGGCGCACCACCCAAGGAATGCCAGTAGCATATTTTTTATTTGTAAATGGCTATCTTGATCTTATAATGTAGACCAGCTCAGCTAACAGTGTTCAGGTTAGTACTTTTGATTTTGTTTGTAAACTTCTTAGTATTATTGTATTGTTCTATCATTAGCTTTTTTTTATATAACTCATTCTCAGTAGTTGATTGTAAGCTAATAACGCCTAAGTGATTAGTATTGTTATGATTTGATATTTGTAGTTTGTTTTACTATTTTGGGAAAAACTGTTTTATCATGTAGGTAATAACTATGGAGAAAGCTTAAGCGGGTCGAATAAGCTTATTTTGGCAGTCGAGGGGCGCAATTTAAGCTTACATATGAAATGCATTCGTGACGAACGTCACGAAGGTAATAAGGGTTGATATGGTTACTGAGAGGACAATAACATGAATATGCTACCCTACTCGGTATTAAATTCTGACACGACGAGGCCATATCTTAACTGCTTTTATCTGAATGCATATTTGGGGAATTTAAGGGTGCCTCGAATTCATGATCTCTTATCTTTTTCTAAGTTCTTTACTTGTTTGTATATTTCAGTGCTCTTCCCTGGTTTTTCTTTTATGGTTTCTGTTATGGTTTTTTAAGAATAATAAAACGGTAAAACTTCTGAAAGTGTGCGTGTCAGTTGCTATAGACAGGGAGTCATTACCAGGATCCGCGAACGGTGAGAGATAACGACCATCCCCGTCTCTCGAAAACGGCCGTTTAACACATATAAAATATAACCGTTGCGGAAGGGAACTTTGTAGGCCTACCCTATTTTCTGACGTATTCTCTGTGTACGAAAAGTATAAAAACAAACCTGTTTATAGGCCTATTATTGGCTGTTCTTGAGGCATTTAGAGAATGTGTCCTTCACCAAGAGCTTCAGGATAAATTTGTTACACATAGTAATTCAAATAATTTTCTTGGTATATAGCCAATTGGTTTTGCGGAGAAAAAAAATGCAATAAGATAACATTGAGGTTTGTACACTTCTGTTTCAAATACCATTAAAGTTACAGCCTTTTGTTTATGGTGGTTTAGGGTTAGATAGGGCTTGGGAGTCTCCCGAGAGATTTCGCGATATCCGGTGACAGGTGACGTTTTTTGTTCTACTACGTCAGAACTGAGCGTCACGTTCGAAAGATGAAAGTTCTCTATATGCGCAATGGAAGCGCAGGGGAGGGATTCTCACGATCTCGCTCCCTATTCAAACCCAGGTCACAATTGAATAACAACTGCCATCAAGAACAGTTTCAAATTATGATTTTGATTTTGTAATGAATCATTAATTTGTTTTTCATTTGAGGGTGAAACCCTTTGTTTGTTATGTCCCCACATTTTATTCCCGATTCCGAAGATGCTATAATCTCGTATCCCGTCATGTGTGAATATCAACCCTGTGTTTGTATGTTGAACGACAATCGAAATCGCGAACCAATGAACTACATGCGTGGAAAAACGATCACGTGACGTTTGAGTTGTAGCGAGCACCGCCATTATTATGAGATGGCACTACTGATCTAACGTTACAGAGAAAACGAAAGAGAAGGACGTCACTAGTAGGCCTGTGGCTGTAACTTGTAAAGGCGCTATAAATAGAGTTTCGTAGCCGATCTCTGGAATATACTTTTTGTATGTTTTTTTATATACCTTAGGACAAACTTTAGCCCCCAAAAAAGTTCGTCCATTCCAAACCCCGGCGTTTTCGCAAAGAAGCCATGTAAAATGAACACTTTCCCTCGTACATTGTGGCCATAGGCACAAGTAGTGCTCTCCCCTTACCCCTCTATCTAAAGCATATAATATAGAGGGGTAAGGACTAAGGGGAGAGCTCACTCTGATAACTTCGGGGATTTACGTGCGTGAAATACCCTCTGATAGACTACAATATATAAAAAAATATTTTTCTAAATGACATTAGCATTTAATAAATTTATAATTATTTTTATTTCCTTTTTTTCGTCTGTAGTAAAACATTTTGATATTTACCTTCGACGCCATTTTTATTCAGCCCAAAAATACGGTGATTTACCGTATAAAAAGCGCAGACTGTCCGAGGCGTGTCAAAGCCGACCGGTAGCGAGCGAAGATAGGCGAAGGGAGTTCCGACTGGGGGAGAGCTCTCTGTGTGCTGTGAATTTTTTATTAAGCGTTTTTATTAAAGGTTTTATTAAGCGGACTACAGCAGCATCAAAGTTTTCCCACCTCGCTGATTCTTTCTTTTTGACAATTGGATGCGGAAAACAGAAGTGTTATTGCGGTCACGCAAAGTTCGCTAGCAAAGCCTTCAAATCATTTCTGATGATGTCGATCACCTGGCGCGTACTTTTTTCACCAATGGTACGATTTTTGGTCGTTTCCATAGCCATAAGATTAAAGGTGGTCACTATCTGCCTTCCTCTGCCGCACATGAGAAAAAAGTCAAAATAAACAGATTTGTATGAGGATCAACAAGTTTATGCAATCTATTAACACTATACATTTTAACGCTATGTTTTCATCCGAATTTTTCCGATGCTTCACGTAACAAACCTGCAAAATATATATAGTAATAATTATTTAAATTTTGTTTACTTAAGTTTTCAAAAACGTTTTCGGTACGTACAGGCCACATACTGCATGGGTTTTGCTCATTTAGTATTCCGATGGCCTTCAAAGCCTCTTACTGTCGTGACGATCAGAAATTATGAAAAAAGTGTGAATTTTGGCAGCTCATGCCTCTTTAAGTTACAGATACAATAAATCTATTTAAAAATTAATGCAAGCTTCGACAAGAGTTTTCGGTAGTGAGTGTGAGGGGGGGGGCTATAAAATCTTTTTAAGATCTCCTCCAACACCCAGTAACCCATAGAAACCATTTGCGCTGTAAGGAAAATACTTTATGATTGGTTGTTTAACACCGTATTCAAGTATATTTTGTTTATATATTATTACCACAAGAAACTCAATGTCAGATGACACCCCAAGGTTACTTCTGTTGGTTTCTGGCTACCGTTCCACTTGAGTAATTGTCAACAAATTTAGTGTCAAAACCGAGAATACAATTTGCATCCTCAAAGATAGACCTCTGAATGAGGCTTATGCTGGCTGGACTTCACTCAATTTTTTTCCGCATGTAAGATGGTGTTGCCAGGATTATTGGGGGACACTCAGAGAAACCAGGCTTAATCTATACCCCCCCCCCCCCCCCCAGGAAACCCTGACCGTTCGCTGGTTCCTGGTGACCATCCCACTTACATCGTACATAGCCCCCTGATCATAGGCCTCTGACCATAGGCCCCCTGAGTGATCGAGAGTATACCTTGCACATGAAGTGTCACACTAAATCAAATTATTGTACTACACATAGGGGGTATTAACAAATACTTCATACCCCCCCCCCCCTCCCTCCAAAGTTTAACTCTATAATCTAAACTAGGACACCATACTACACTACAATACTAGGCCTACACAGAAAATTGCTATAATAGAAAATACAAACCCCCGTCTTTGGTCTCGACTTGAAGAAGTTTATCTCTAACTATACTCTCCCAAAAAGAAACGCAACATCCAATTTTTGTTCTTCAAAATATGAGTGGTTGCACTAACACCTTTTTCCCTTCTTGAAGTGGGGGGAGGTTTCTGGCCGATCTGTTTTAGTGCTTGGATTGGCGAAGCTGCTTTTCCAATTTCTGTTTTAAAGTGTTAGTTGACAGTTGGGATTTAAGAAGCGGTTTACTGGTTGGTAAAAGAGTTTTAGTACGTCTGTTAAAGAATCATTGGGCTGGCGATGGTCCAATTCCTTCTGTCTGGCTGTTTTCTGACAACGCTAAATAGGGATCTCAAAAAGAATCTTTAGATTTCTGTATCAAGTTTTTTGACAGCAGCCTCAGCCTTTCCATTAGACCTAGGGTAACCAGGTGAGCTGGTCACATGATTGAAGTTATAAGCAGCAGCGAAATCAGCGAAAATCTCTGGAGTTAAAAGGGGGATCAGTAACAAGTGTATCGGGAATTCCGTAACGTGCGAGATGACTTTTGAGTTTTTGTATTACTTGTTTCCCTGTTTTGTCCGGGATCTGGCCAACTTCAATAAAGTCACTGAAATAGTCTAGTGTCACCAGATAGTCTTTCTGGTCATTTGTAAATCTATCAGCACCCAGTTTTGACCAAGGTCGGCCACGAATGTCATGAGAAATTAGGGATTCTTTGGTTTACTTTTCCTAGGGGTATGTGTGAGCGTATTGCGATTCTAACCCTGGGGGTCCGAGATAGGATGATCGGAGTCATAACCATGAATTCCATACCCTCGGCGAAACGCTGTCAAGCTAACCTCGGGCCCGGTATTCATGGTAATGACTCCGATGCGAGTTAATAAGTTTATAATACACCTAGCAAAGACGTACTGCCCGTGTGTTTTAATGTCCATAAATATATTTCACAGCTCGCACCAGCTATCTCTCTGCCGGGTCAGTTGCCAGTTTCACTTGAACAAACGATAAAACAGCATTCAGATACACCAGAAGTCTATGAACAGGGAAGTGTGAAATGTCGCATTACCCCATATTCAGGGCACTGGCGCTTTCAGCCTGTTTATACTACACTATGTGACGTTTATGCGCGGTAGATTTTGAAATTATCAACGGTTGCGCAATTTCAAATCAGAAAATACATTAATTCTCCACTTTCTGCATCTATCGGCAATTCCAGTAACCGCAGTTCGGAGAATGCATTGGTTTTTATAAAAGCTTTACCGAACACGCGACTCTGATATCTCCATTTCGACTCAAATCGTTCCAAACAAGTCTTCTTGTCTCATTTTCAACTTAATGAAGTTCTTCGGAAACTTTAACTTTTGCTCCATCAAGTACTGTTGTCATATCTAAAACGTTCGCCATGTTTTTTCTTATGCATCCCATAATAGTTCATAGGAGAAAGTGAAGAAAAGCCACGCTTTCTGACTAACCGAGAAAGGGCTCTGTGTATGGTGACCTCTGGGTCAAAAGGCGCCAATGCCCTGAATACTATGTAATGGGACGCTTCACACTTCCACATTCATAGACTTCTGGATATACATATAAAATATAACCGTTGCGGAAGGGAACTTTGTACCCTATTTTCTTACATATTCTCTGTGTACGAAAATTATAAAAACAAAACTGCTTATAGGCCTACTATTGGCTGTTCTTGAGACATTTAGAGAATGTGTCCTTCACCAAGAGCTTCAGGATAAATTTGTTACACATAGTAATTCGAATAATTTTCTTGGTATATAGCCAATTGGTTTTACGAGAAAAAAAATGCAATATGATAACATTGAGGTTTGTACACTTCTGTTTCAAATACCATTATAGTTACAGCCTTTTGTTTATGGTGGTTTAGGGTTAGATAGGGCTTGGGAGTCTCCCGAGAGATTTCGCGATATCCGGTGACAGGTGACGTTTTTTGTTCTACTACGTCAGAACTGAGCGTCACGTTCGAAAGATGAAAGTTCTCTATATGCGCAATGGAAGCGCAGGGGAGGGATTCTGACGATCTCGCTCCCTATTCAAACCCAGGTCACAATTGAATAACAACTGCCATCAAGAACAGTTTCAAATTATGATTTTGATTTTGTAATGAATCATTAATTTGTTTTTCATTTGCGGGTGAAACCCTTTGTTTGTTATGTCCCCACATTTTATTCCCGATTCCGAAGATGTTATAATCTCGTATCCCGTCATGTGTGAATATCAACCCTGTGTTTGTATGTTGAACGACAATCGAAATCGCGAACCAATGAACTACATGCGTGGAATAACGATCACGTGACGTTTGAGTTGTAGCGAGCACCGCCATTATTAAGAGATGGCACTACTGATCTAACGTTACAGAGAAAACGAAAGAGAACGACGTCACTAGTAGGCCTGTGGCTGTAACTTGTAAAGGCGCTATAAATAGAGTTTCGTAGCCGATCTCTGGAATATACTTTTTGTATGTTTTTTTATATACCTTAGGACAAACTTTAGCCCCCAAAAAAGTTCGTCCATTCCAAACCCCGGCGTTTTCGCAAAGAAGCCATGTAAAAGGAACACTTTCCCTCGTACATTGTGGCCATAGGCACAAGGAGTGCTCTCCCCTTACCCCTCTATCTAAAGCATATAATATAGAGGGGTAAGGGGAGAGCTCACTCTGATAACTTCGGGGATTTACGTGCGTGAAATACCCTCTGATAGACTGCAGGTCATTTTGAATATGGCGACCAAATAGGTAGCCGTGAAGCGTACAAATCCCAAATCTCCTTAATGGCCCCACAAAAGTGTCCCCATGATAATATAAGGGACCAAAACACTCGGTTTGTTAACTTTCAGCCTCGATCAGTGATATAATTGAAGCATTGGAGGATTCCTGATATGTACCGAAACTGCGTCTGTCTACAACATGTGGTTTACCGGGCAAAATAAAATATATCAAAAAATATTTTTCTAAATGACATTAGCATTTAATAAATTTATAATTATTTTTATTTCCTTTTTTTCGTCTGTAGTAAAACATTTTGATATTTACCTTCGACGCCATTTTTATTCAGCCCAAAAATACAGTGATTTACCGTATAAAAAGCGCAGACTGTCCGAGGCGTGTCAAAGCCGACCGGTAGCGAGCGAAGATAGCCGAAGGGAGTTCTGACTGGGGGAGAGCTCTCTGTGTGCTGTGAATTGTTTATTAAGCGTTTTTATTAAAGGTTTTATTAAGCGGACTACAGCAGCATCAAAGTTTTCCCACCTCGCTGATTCTTTCTTTTTGACAATTGGATGCGGAAAACAGAAGTGTTATTGCGGTCACGCAAAGTTCGCTAGCAAAGCCTTCAAATCATTTCTGATGATGTCGATCACCTGGCGCGTACTTTTTTCACCAATGGTACGATTTTTGGTCGTTTCCATAGCCATAAGATTAAAGGTAGTCACTATTTGCCTTCCTCTGCCGCACATGAGAGAAAAGTCAAAATAAACAGATTTGTATGAGGATCAACAAGTTTATGCAATCTATTAACACTATACATTTTAACGCTATGTTTTCATCCGAATTTTTCCGATGCTTCACGTAACAAACCTGCAAAATATATATAGTAATAATTATTTAAATTTTGTTTACTTAAGTTTTCAAAAACGTTTTCGGTACGTACAGGCCACATACTGCATGGGTTTTGCTCATTTAGTATTCCGATGGCCTTCAAAGCCTCTTACTGTCGTGACGATCAGAAATTATGAAAAAAGTGTGAATTTTGTCAGCTCATGCCACTTTAAGTTACAGATACAATAAATCTATTTAAAAATTAATGCAAGCTTCGACAAGAGTTTTCGGTAGTGAGTGTGAGGGGGGGGGGGGGCTATAAAATCTTTTTAAGATCTCCTCCAACACCCAGTGACCCATAGAAACCATTTGCGCTGTAAGGAAAATACTTTATGATTGGTTGTTTAACACCGTATTCAAGTATATTTGGTTTATATATTATTACCACAAGAAACTCAATGTCAGATGACACCCCAAGGTTACTTCTGTTGGTTTCTGGCTACCGTTCCACTTGAGTAATTGTCAACAAATTTAGTGTCAAAACCGAGAATACAATTTGCATCCTCAAAGATAGACCTCTGAATGAGGCTTATGCTGGCTGGACTTCACTCAATTTTTTTCCGCATGTAAGATGGTGTTGCCAGAATTATTGGGGGACACTCAGAGAAACCAGGCTTAATCCATACCCCCCCCCCCAGGAAACCCTGACCGTTCGCTGGTTCCTGGTGACCATCCCACTTACATCGTACATAGCCCCCTGATCATAGGCCTCTGACCATAGGCCCCCTGAGTGATCGAGAGTATACCTTGCACATGAAGTGTCACACTAAATCAAATTATTGTACTACACATAGGGGGTATTAACAAATACTTCATACCCCCCCCCCCCCCTCCCTCCAAAGTTTAACTCTATAATCTAAACTAGGACACCATACTACACTACAATACTAGGCCTACACAGAAAATTGCTATAATAGAAAATACAAACCCCCGTCTTTGGTCTCGACTTGAAGAAGTTTATCTCTAACTATACTCTCCCAAAAAGAAACGCAACATCCAATTTTTGTTCTT
Organism: Lepidochitona cinerea; assembly: GCA_963971465.1. Lineage (NCBI taxonomy): Eukaryota > Metazoa > Mollusca > Polyplacophora > Chitonida > Tonicellidae > Lepidochitona > Lepidochitona cinerea. The sequence goes on along the minus strand of OZ020551.1, from coordinate 43,316,716 downwards.
CAAAATATTAATTTTCAACATAATTTTTAATACAGAAATAAGCATCACATTACACTGAAATTTGGCAGATTGGTTGTTCAGACTATACGGTTCATTCACATGCAAACATTTATCCCATTAAAGTTCATAACGCTCATATGACGTCACTGCAACGTCAATATCGGTTGTGCCCACCATTAACCTGTAACACAGCACGGACCCGTCTCGGCATAGACACGATCAATCGACGAATACGGTTTTGCGGAATTCTCCTCCATTCTTGCTCAAGAGCCTGCTGCAGTTCTTGCAGAGTTTGCGGCGCTGGATGACGACTGCGCACGCGTGATCCCACAAACGTTCTATCGGGTTCAAATCTGGTGATTTGGACGGCCAGGGGAGCACTGTTACGTTCTGGTTGGCTAGAAATTCAACAGTAGCACGAGCTGTATGCGGCCGAACGTTGTCATGCTGAAAAATTTCCCTATGGAGGTCCATTACGGGCAGCATATGTGGTGTCAAAACCTCATCGGTGTAACGAACGTCGTTAAGGTTGCCGGGAATGTGCACCAGTTGAGTTATTCGGGCACATGATATGGCACCCCACACCATCACACTTCCTCAGCCAAAATTGTCGACCTCAAGGACGCAGTTCCTTGCGAACCTCTCATTCCTCTCATTTTTGGAAAAATTCATGTTTGAAAAAAAATTTGGATCTTGCGTTTCTTTTTTGGGAGAGTAAATTTTGTGGTGAAGTGTAATCTTTTTCTCTACACCAATCTGACTAAAGTCGAGATGCTCATTGAAAATAGCATCTCGACTTTAACGAAGGTTTGTGCGGGACTGAGGGACAATCATTCTAACCCACTGGCCCTGGCAGCACTGCCGAAGGCCGTACTGTATTATGTATACCCGGTAGTAGTTTGACTGCTTTTCCTGATCTTAACTTTTTCGGTGTTGGGGCTTTGATAGGAACTTCAGATTTTCTTTTTTTGGCAGCCTGCATTCGTTTTTTGTTTGTGAAATGCTTATAACAGGGTGGATGATACCCAAAATGTGTCATTTTTCTCTCTGAATGTGCCCATTCTATCGCACATCTTTTGACACTGCTCCATCTACATGTAGCTCTAGTAAAAGGCAATTCAATTTCATTTTCCCTGCCTTGCGTGTGTACTACTATACAGGAATAAGTACTTGATTTTCCATCCGATCGCTCTACCCTCTTGCTGTCATTCTGTATGTTTTACAAACTATTGTTTATATCGGAAGTAGAAAATTCAGCGATCTGATTGGCTTGTTCAAAAATTATACCGCCAGAAATGGTAAATAGGTCACAAAGGTTGAAGATCGGTCAGAAACATAAATCGATTTTCAGTTGAAGATATTTTATAAACGCCGGGGTTTTTCATGGACGAACTTTTTTAATATATACTTTAGTTAATCATTACTGTTTTAAAACTATCGGAACGTATAATCTTGAGATCGGCTACGGACTGAACGAATTGAAGCTTCAGTCACCGGCCTATAAGCGGCCTTGTAAACGAAAAACTATGTTCTAACAACCTAGCTTTGCAATACAAGCGCGACGGAATCACATCAAATGGAAACGAATTACAAGGATGTGACGAGGGATAACAGTTAGACATGCGGGTTTGCTCTCATCTTGGAACATATATTTTGCAAAAACAGAAACCTGACTTATTGAAACAAAATTTTAAAACCACACGTACCATTGAGAATCAGTTAGTCCGGGTTTCTGAATCCAAAATGACTATTTTTTATACTTACGGTCGTATTTTGGAGTCCGGGTTCATTGCAATCAAAAAGCCGGAGTTGACTGCCCGCTCAGAAGCGGGCAGTATGTGGTCCGATTTAGACAGTGAAATAACAATATAATCACCTAAATTGTGTCTAAACGGTCATAATCGTGTTAATGGATAATTTCGCTACCTACCAGCGCCTGTTTTGGACGAGTAGGATTCGTCGGTAAACATTATTCTTCCCTTGAATTCACTTTTGCCTTCTCCAGTTTCAAACTCTCCGCCATTGATGACGTAACACTGTTCAGTGTTTTTTCAGTTTTAAAACGTTTATTTCACTTTACAAAAAGCTAAATTATTCATGATTGTCGTAATGATACTATTTGAGTGAGTTGTATTGTTATTTACCGTCTAAATCTGACAGCAAACTGCCTGATCAGAAGCGGGAAGTCTACTCCGACTTTTTGATTGCAATGAGCCCTGACTCCAAAATACGCCCGTCAGTTTAAAAAAAAATAGTCATTTTGGAGTCAGAAACCCGGACTAAGAATCAGTCTGAAATCAGCGTTGGGCTGACATATTTAGATACACCAGACACTGTACCAATATGTTCAACCGACCTATATTCGTATAATATCTGCTCCTTTTTCTAAATATGTTAAATGAGGAGAACAAACCAACGTTTTAATCAACACAATTTATACAGTTTGTTAAAAAATATTGAAAATTCTGACTACATACAAAAGCTTATAGTATTAAGATTAACGTATTTGAAAATGTCAGTTCCATTTTAGTTTATAGTTCGCTCTAATTTTGACCCAAGAACAGATCAATCCAGTACATTCGCTATCTTTGAAACAACCAATTTAGTCATCAGGTTCTGAAAGAAGAAACAAAAGTTTTACCAAAAACTGGTATGTATGATAGAAAACAGGAATGCATGATTTCTAAACCTTCTTGTTTTGATATTACACGCCTAAACCTTATTGTTTTTAACGTCTGAAACGCTCAGAACGTTTGCCACCAAAAATACAACTGAAATAAAAGGTAATAATCCATAACGGTTTTGACAATCGGTCGTTCATTAGCAGGATTTTACATTTTGTCATTCAAAACAAATTCGTTATACCAAGAATATTTCATCAAACCATAAATTTTAGCAATAAATTTGTTAGAGGAGCTAGAGGATTAGGTAGGATTAAACTGTATTTTATATGACAGAACCGCTGTTCTCAAGTGAAATAAAATGACGCCATTCATAATATCAAACAAAAGAAGAAACTTTAATTGCTTTGACACCAAACGGACTCACCTTCGTCAAAAACCCACGGGGCCTTGAGCAGTTCATTTTCGGTGATTAATTCATCTCCTAAAATCAAATCATAGGCCAGAAAATCAAATCATAAGCAAAAATATAAGTTTTAAACAACTTAAACTCGCATCTCTCACTCGGATCATACTCGGGGATTTACGCACGCCCAATGTCATTCGCAACCGGTCGGCTTTTCGCGTACGTAAATCCACAAAGTTATCAGAGTTAAGCCTTTCTGACAGGCTGCAGGTAAGTGTGTTATGTGTCCACCGAAAAGGTAACAGCGAAACGAATACTTTCCATATCCTCCTGAGGGCCAAACAAAAGTTCCCCCCCCCCCCCGCGAACATAAGAGAACTCTATGCGTTAACATTCAACATCGATCTGCTATTATTAAAGCATTGGTGAAAAAAAACAACTAAGAAATATTAAAAACCAGAAGTAAATTGTACTTAAAGTAAAGTGTAACGTAATTTTTGTTTTAATTAAATTGTTTATTCACCATTCTTTGTACAAATGCATGGAGTTGAGATAAACTCAATCCGAGTCTTCGTTCTAAATATTTCGTGGTTATGAAATGGTCCCAATCGCAATGTCGTTTGCATACCCAAATGAAGAAAATTTACCAAGCATAAGAAGTTTTTCATCCACCTACCGTCAGTGTCAGCATAAGAGAATGTCTCCTTTACATCGTCACGTGTTGGGTCTAAATCCAGAAGTTTGCCAAACTCTTCAATTGTGATATGGCCGTTTTTGTTTGTATCATACTCCGCGAATTCTCTCGGCATGGGGAAGATGACCATCGTCTGAAAGAATGACGAATTGATTGGTTGTTTTAATGTTATTTTTAATTTTAACTTCATAACCATACCACGTAGGTGTATCGGACGAAACCTCGAAATGTTATTGGACTGAGCGGAATTATAGTCCTTGGCACATTTGGGGGAAGGTTGTTGAGACTGACATAAATGTCTTGATTTCTTTTGAATCGAAAGCTCACATATACCACAGTCTTCTCTAAATGCCATAAGGGGCAAGTTTTATACTAAATCTCCACCATTTACATTGCATTTTGCTGACTTACCGAATTATTTATCTCAAAGGAACGTTTTTTTCTACCGCAGACGTGACTGCACCCAAGTCCACAGGCGGGAACCGTTGATCCGGAGGTCAAGGCCGTGCAACCATAGGCACAGGATGCGGTGCATAGTGGTTTTGTGACCGCATTAAAGATACGGCGAAGCCGAATGCGAATCCTCCAAGCATCCGTCTCTACCAAGGATGCCACACACATCAGAACCAACACACACACCAATTTACCGTTCATCTTAGCTGAAAGGCAAAAAAAGAAACAACATATTTCTTGGAATAGCTCTCGTGTTTTTGATTCATAAGCTAAACAAAAATCATGCTAAACTTATTGGTTCATTTTCAAATGGAACTCTATACAATGGTTGCTTGGTAGCAACGGAGTGTACGGTGTTTCCTAAACCGACATGCAAATGGAAATGGAAAATACATGTAGCATCATTGTGAGAACATCTAAAGACAAGAATTCCAACAAAACAAAACAATGCAATGGGATAAACATAGACCGAAAAGCTTCAAATTGCCATTGGCACTACCATGCAAATATATGCTAAAAATTACAAAGATTATTTTGATGTATAGAAATTAAAATTTTGGTAAAGTGGTATGAGCTAATATTTGGATTAGTCCGTAGACTATGACAAGTTTGAAATCTGTTTGGACAAATTGAAAATAAGACAATTATATACAGATTCTAAATAATTGCCAACACTTACATTTCAGTATGGAGATGAGCTTCTTTTCGAAAATCAAGCACGTTGCCTCAGGTTGGGATGCTCGTAGACTTGGCACAGTATCCTCCAATCTGGCTTTATATACAAATATTCGAACCGCCTACCGAATAATCTAACAAGTTTATTGGATGAGAGATTGACGTTTGTCATTTGCATGCCTTGATATGGTACCATGGTATACAGTTTCATCTGGAATTTGGATTGATAACCCAGCAATGGTATAGATTGGTCCGGGATGGAAAGGGGAATCCCCATCCCGCCTTGTCTCAAAGCGGCGGAGATTATGACCATTCTCCAAGCCCAAGAAAAAACTGTATCACAATTCATCATGACAAAGCTTATTTTAATTGAAATGATGATATTTTACGTCTGCCAGACTGCAAGTCTTGAATTTAACCAAGCGGTATAAAAGCTATACAATTCCCGCTGTGTTTAGGATCGCGAGGGTCACTTTTCTGGACTGATGATATATTAGCTGGGTGTTGTAAGTTCATTCCGGGCTATAGGCTTTACCCGAAAACGAATATAAGAATTTTTTGACTGAATTTGTATAGATGCTAACAAACAGAATCTGTTATTGCTGCAAATTAATGAACAGTAAAACGAACTTATGAGATTTTTATTGTCTCAAATCCGGTAACTTATCAACTTATTATTCAAACTACAAAAGTTATAAAAATTGAGGTGTGTATTAAAGCATGTCGATTTTTTTATTTTCTTTAATATTTTCGGGGAGATTGATTGATGTTCTACTCCGCACACAAGGTTATTTCACTTATATGGCGGCGTTGCCAGGTTTAGTGGGGAAAGAAACCCAACCTTCGGCGAGTATTTTGGGGAGAGGATGGCGTGATCCAGGCCAGTAGCTAGGATTTTAAAAGGACATGTTAACTCTGAAAACAATATCAAGTATTGATTTGCATTCTAGAACGTATTTTGACAACACGGTAAAAAATGTTGTAAATCTACACCAAAAAATGTTTCACCGTGACAAAGAAATGTACTGTAAATATTTTACGTCTAAACATGATGTTATTATACTGAAATTCATGTATATTTTTTACAATTCACTGTAGATGTACATCTATTTGCAAAAAAAATACACAAGTTTTGTAGATTTACAGTTCATACTGTAAAACATTTTGTTGAATATAATTGTCAGGAATTTTACTACTTTGGAATATTGTTGAATATACTGTTGAATATTGAATTTTTTATTTGAATCCAATCACATTCAGAATGCTCCTGCATATGTCCTTAAGGGTCTAAATATGGTGTTCTACATTTAGCTTACGTAATTTACATTTGTTAAAGGGGCATGAGCTGCCAAAATGTTGATATTTTGACATTGAAACGGAATTTTGAAATGATTGGCTATTTTTCTCAAGACGTAAAATTCAGAACCTTTTTAGTGCTTCTAGTCTCGAAAATTTACGATAAAGTATTATTTTGAACTAACTTTGGCTTAGAATGAATGAATGGTCGTCCCGGTTATTTTAGTTTTGTTTACATTTCAAACACGTTTTCGGTTCGTACAGGCCACATACTGTATGGATTTTCCTCATTCCAACGCCAATCATTTAGTTTGTCGATGGCCCTCAAAGCCTCTTACTGTCGTGACGATCAGAAATTATGAAAAAAGTGTGAATTTTGGCAGCTCATGCCACTTTAATTAAATACTTGAGTTAAAGTTTTTGATTATAAAGACCACTTTCCAAAGACATAACCTGTTTTAGTACCAGACGAAAACCAACCCTTCTTCATCTAATTTTGAAACGTAAACCAAATTGCACGGGCATTTTGATGGTAGACGGACCTCTAGCTCTAGCCATATAGGGTCCGTGGCTAAAAGACAACTCCTGTAAGAACATTCTAAATGGGTTCAAGCTCAAATCAAACACTAATGCCGACTGAAACATTACCGCAATTTTACAGGAAATGTCTCTAAAAGACCAAACAAAAGTACTGTGAACTAATAGAGTAATGTAGTTCTACAAGATAATGATTACAAGATATACATGATACTTTCTGCTGTAAATTTACATCAAAAAGTGCTGGTCACCCATTTGCCAGCACGTTTTGCTGTAAATTTACAAATTACTTTTTACAGTGAAGTTTACAAGTCTTGCGTTTGTCATTTAGACAGCTCTTACGTGCTAATTAAAATTTATAAGTGAAATATTGTCGAGTATGTTACCAAACGCCAATCCACCCTAACAACAAACAGCATGTAAGCTTTTGTAAGCATGTAAGTTACGAAAAAGTTTACAAACGCTTGCATAGGCCTACTGGCGTTATTGAAAACCTTTCGCAAACACAAAAACGTACATTTTAGATGATAGTACTAAAGAGAACTATTGTACAACTTTCATAATGCTTATTTCATCGGGTGGAGTTAACCGAATCTCTTCTTAAACTGAATTACCTTATTGTTGGTTATTTTTTTGTTTCAAAAAGTGAAAAATAAGAACTTTCCGCTTATACCAGTCTTGACTACGTAGGCCCCTAAGGTAAGTTAAGGTAGTTGTATAAACAGCAACACCTCCCAAAAATGAACCCAAAAACTGAATTTTGTCCGCCATTAGCACAGTTCGTCGGTTCATACGGGTTAGTGGCTTGATAGATATTTTTTGTTTCAAAGTCAATCTTCAGTTTTTTAAACTACTTCAAACGCTGAATCAGAATTTATGAAAAAATCCGAATTTCGGAAGAGCGTTTCACTTTATACCACTTTGTAGTCAAATGAATTAATTAAATTCATTAGTGGCCATTTTAACGAATTTTTCACCAGATGGTTTTAGGGAAAACTGTTTTGATAATAACTGAAAGCTTAATCCAGACAAGTCTGTAAGATTCAAAAAGCTTTTGTCACCACTGTAACAAATATAGCTTAATTCAAATACTTGAATAGGATACAAAGTCTTTTTGTTTACCCATGCGTCTTGGGCTAAAAAAAAAGACAAAATCTTCAGGAGTAGGCCTATAGCTTAGACCACCTGATGATTGTTTGGAGTCTATGTGAAATATATTATATCACAGCCGTTACGGGCCACGGCAGATAATGTCATTGAGAAACCAGAATTTGCGAGAAGGTCATATTGGGACATAAAACTAAGTCCGTCTAGTATTTCACTTCTAGGTAAAAGAAAAAAGTAATCTCAGCTCTGGTTCCAAGAAACTTACACAATTGCTTGCGTGTTTGGAGGGGAGGGTGCTGGGGAGGGGGATATAAATTAACTTCTTCCCGTGTGGTAAATTAAGAATGACTAAAATCCCCCAAAAAGTTCAGAGAAAAGCAGGTAAATATCAGAACTGTGTACAGTAAGTTTGTGAATCTAAAATTACTTTAGATTTTGACCAGGGGGGCTCTGAGCAATTGTTTTACAAACCTTCGCTTGACTTTTTAAGTCAATAAACCCAACGCACGTGCTGTCTGACATTTATTATGTTCGATCCAGTTCTTTCCACCAATCTAAAACAAGGAATCACATTATTATTTTATATTCACGTAAAAGTCTACTGACTAAGGCCAAACTCCTGTCTGTCGTCATTTTTATCCACCATATTCTGACCAAAGTGATTTCTATGGTTTCTGTTCACCCTCTTCTGACCTAAGTGACTTCTAAGGTTTTCGCCACCATATTCTGACCAAAGTGACTTCTAAGGTTTTATCCACCATATTCTGACCAAAGTGACTTCTAAGGTTTTATCCACCATCTTCTGACCAAAGTGACTTGTAAGGTTTTATCCACCATCTTCTGACCAAAGTGACTTCTAAGGTTTTATCCACCATCTTCTGACCAAAGTGACTTGTAAGGTTTTATCCACCATCTTCTGACCAAAGTGACTTCTAAGGTTTTATCCACCATCTTCTGACCAAAGTGACTTGTAAGGTTTTATCCACCATCCTCTTACCAAAGTGACTTCTAAGGTTTTATCCACCATCTTCTGACCAAAGTGACTTGTAAGGTTTTATCCACCATCCTCTTACCAAAGTGACTTCTAAGGTTTTATTCACCATCTTCTGACCAAAGTGACTTCTAAGGTTTTATCCACCATCCTCTTACCAAAGTGACTTTTAAGTTTTTATCCACCATCTTCTGACCAAAGTGACTTGTAAGGTTTTATCCACCATCTTCTGACCAAAGTGACTTGTAAGGTTTTATCCACCATATTCTGACCAAAGTGACTTCTAAGCTTTTATCCACCATCTTCTGACCAAAGTGACTTCTAAGGTTTTATCCACCATCTTCTGACCAAAGTGACTTGTAAGGTTTTATCCACCATATTCTGACCAAAGTGACTTCTAAGGTTTTATAAACCATCTTCTAACCAAAGTGACTTCTAAGCTTTTATCCACCATATTCTGATCAAAGTGACTTCTAAGCTTTTATCCACCATCTTCTGACCAAAGTGACTTGTAAGGTTTTATCCACCATCTTCTGACCAAAGTGACTTGTAAGGTTTTATCCACCATCTTCTGACCAAAGTGACTTCTAAGCTTTTATCCACCATATTCTGACCAAAGTGACTTCTAAGGTTTTATCCACCATCTTCTGACCAAAGTGACTTCTAAGCTTTTATCCACCATCTTCTGACCAAAGTGACTTGTAAGGTTTTATCCACCATCTTCTGACCAAAGTGACTTCTAAGGTTTTATCCACCATCTTCTGACGAAAGTGACTTGTAAGGTTTTTTCCACCATCCTCTAACCAAAGTGACTTGTAAGGTTTTATCCACCATCTTCTGACCAAAGTGACTTGTAAGGTTTTATCCACCATCCTCTTACCAAAGTGACTTTTAAGTTTTTATCCACCATCTTCTGACCAAAGTGACTTGTAAGGTTTTATCCACCATCTTCTGACCAAAGTGACTTGTAAGGTTTTATCCACCATATTCTGACCAAAGTGACTTCTAAGCTTTTATCCACCATCTTCTGACCAAAGTGACTTCTAAGGTTTTATCCACCATCTTCTGACCAAAGTGACTTGTAAGGTTTTATCCACCATCTTCTGACCAAAGTGACTTGTAAGGTTTTATCCACCATCTTCTGACCAAAGTGACTTGTAAGGTTTTATCCACCATCTTCTGACCAAAGTGACTTCTAAGGTTTTATCCACCATCTTCTGACCAAAGTGACTTCTAAGGTTTTATCCACCATCTTCTGACCAAAGTGACTTGTAAGGTTTTATCCACCATCTTCTGACCAAAGTGACTTGTAAGGTTTTATCCACCATCTTCTGACCAAAGTGACTTGTAAGGTTTTATCCACCATCTTCTGACCAAAGTGACTTGTAAGGTTTTATCCACCATCTTCTGGCCAAAGTGACTTGTAAGGTTTTATCCACCATATTCTGACCAAAGTGACTTCTAAGGTTTTATAAACCATCTTCTAACCAAAGTGACTTCTAAGCTTTTATCCACCATATTCTGATCAAAGTGACTTCTAAGCTTTTATCCACCATCTTCTGACCAAAGTGACTTGTAAGGTTTTATCCACCATCTTCTGACCAAAGTGACTTGTAAGGTTTTATCCACCATCTTCTGACCAAAGTGACTTGTAAGGTTTTATCCACCATCTTCTGACCAAAGTGACTTCTAAGGTTTTATCCACCATCTTCTGACCAAAGTGACTTCTAAGGTTTTATCCACCATCTTCTGACCAAAGTGACTTATAAGGTTTTATCCACCATCTTCTGACCAAAGTGACTTCTAAGGTTTTATCCACCATCTTCTGACCAAAGTGACTTCTAAGATTTTGTTCAATATCTTCTGACCAAAGTAACTTCTAATGGTTTTGTTCACCATCTTCTGACCAAAGAGACTTCTAATGGTTTTGTTCACCATCTTCTGACCAAAGGGACTTCTAATGGTTTTGTTCACCATCTTCTGACCAAAGTGACTTCTAATGGTTTTGTTCACCATCTTCTGACCAAAGTAACTTCTAATGGTTTTGTTCACCATATTCTGACCAAAGTGACTTGTAAGGTTTTTGTTCACCATCTTCTGACCAAAGTGACTTGTAAGATTTTATCCACCATATTCTGACCAAAGTGACTTCTAAGGTTTTATCCACCATTTTCTGACAAAAGAGACTTCTAAGGCTTTATCCACCATATTCTGACCAAAGTGACTTATAAGGTTTTATCCACTATCTTCTGACCAAAGTGACTTCTAAGGTTTTATCCACCATCTTCTGACCAAATTGACTGATATGGTTTTATCCACCATCTTCTGACCAAAGTGACTTGTATGGTTTTATCCACCATCTTCTGACCAAAGTGACTTATAAGGTTTTATCCACCATCTTCTGACCAAAGTGACTTGTAAGGTTTTATCCACCATATTCTGACCAAAGTGACTTCTAAGGTTTTATCCACCATCTTCTGACCAAAGTGACTTCTAAGCTTTTATCCACCATCTTCTGACCAAAGTGACTTGTAAGGTTTTATCCACCATCTTCTGACCAAAGTGACTTGTAAGGTTTTATCCACCATCTTCTGACCAAAGTGACTGATATGGTTTTATCCACCATCTTCTGACCAAAGTGACTTGTATGGTTTTATCCACCATCTTCTGACCAAAGTGACTTATAAGGTTTTATCCACCATCTTCTGACCAAAGTGACTTATAAGGTTTTATCCACCATCTTCTGACCAAAGTGACTTGTAAGGTTTTATCCACCATCTTCTGACCAAAGTGACTTGTAAGGTTTTATCCACCATCTTCTGACCAAAGTGACTTCTAAGCTTTTATCCACCATATTCTGACCAAAGTGACTTCTAAGGTTTTATCCACCATCTTCTGACCAAAGTGACTTCTAAGCTTTTATCCACCATCTTCTGACCAAAGTGACTTGTAAGGTTTTATCCACCATCTTCTGACCAAAGTGACTTCTAAGGTTTTATCCACCATCTTCTGACCAAAGTGACTTCTAAGGTTTTATCCACCATCTTCTGACCAAAGTGACTTCTAAGGTTTTATCCACCATCTTCTGACCAAAGTGACTTCTAAGGTTTTATCCACCATCTTCTGACCAAAGTGACTTGTAAGGTTTTATCCACCATCTTCTGACCAAAGTGACTTGTAAGGTTTTATCCACCATCTTCTGACCAAAGTGACTTGTAAGGTTTTATCCACCATATTCTGACCAAAGTGACTTTTAAGGTTTTATAAACCATCTTCTGACCAAAGTGACTTCTAAGCTTTTATCCACCATATTCTGATCAAAGTGACTTCTAAGCTTTTATCCACCATCTTCTCACCAAAGTGACTTGTAAGGTTTTATCCACCATCTTCTCACCAAAGTGACTTGTAAGGTTTTATCCACCATCTTCTGACCAAAGTGACTTCTAAGCTGTTATCCACCATATTCTGACCAAAGTGACTTCTAAGGTTTTATCCACCATCTTCTGACCAAAGTGACTTCTAAGCTTTCATCCACCATCTTCTGACCAAAGTGACTTCTAAGGTTTTATCCACCATCTTCTGACCAAAGTGACTTGTATGGTTTTTTCCACCATCCTCTTACCAAAGTGACTTCTAAGCTTTTATCCACCATCTTCTGACCAAAGTGACTTGTAAGGTTTTATCCACCATCCTCTTACCAAAGTGACTTCTAAGTTTTTATCCACCATCTTCTGACCAAAGTGACTTGTAAGGTTTTATCCACCATCTTCTGACCAAAGTGACTTCTAAGGTTTTATCCACCATCTTCTGACCAAAGTGACTTCTAAGCTTTTATCCACCATATTCTGACCAAAGTGACTTGTAAGGTTTTATCCACCATCTTCTGACCAAAATGACTTCTAAGCTTTTATCTACCATATTCTGACCAAAGTGACTTCTAAGGTTTTATCCACCATCTTCTGACCAAAGTGACTTGTAAGGTTTTATCCACCATCTTCTGACCAAAATGACTTGTAAGGTTTTATCCACCATCTTCTGACCAAAGTGACTTGTAAGGTTTTATCCACCATCTTCTGACCAAAGTGACTTCTAAGGTTTTATCCACCATCTTCTGACCAAAGTGACTTGTAAGGTTTTATCCACCATCTTCTGACCAAAGTGACTTCTAAGGTTTTATCCACCATCTTCTGACCAAAGTGACTTCTAAGGTTTTTGTTCACCATCTTCTGACCAAAGTAACATCTAATGGTTTTGTTCACCATCTTCTGACCAAAGGGACTTCTAATGGTTTTGTTCACCATCTTCTGACCAAAGGGACTTCTAATGGTTTTGTTCACCATCTTCTGACCAAAGTGACTTCTAATGGTTTTGTTCACCATCTTCTGACCAAAGTAACTTCTAATGGTTTTGTTCACCATATTCTGGCCAAAGTGACTTGTAAGGTTTTTGTTCACGATCTTCTGACCAAAGTGACTTGTAAGATTTTATCCACCATATTCTGAACAAAGTGACTTGTAAGGTTTTATCCACCATCTTCTGACCAAAGTGACTTGTAAGGTTTTATCCACCATCTTCTGACCAAAGTGACTTATAAGGTTTTATCCACTATCTTCAGACCAAAGTGACTTCTAAGGTTTTATCCACCATCTTCTGACCAAAGTGACTTCTAAGGTTTTATCCACCATTTTCTGACAAAAGAGACTTCTAAGGCTTTATCCACCATCTTCTGACCAAAGTGACTTATAAGGTTTTATCCACTATCTTCTGACCAAAGTGACTTCTAAGGTTTTATCCACCATCTTCTGACCAAAGTGACTTCTAAGGTTTTATCCACCATTTTCTGACAAAAGAGACTTCTAAGGCTTTATCCACCATCTTCTGACCAAGGTGACTTATAAGGTTTTATCCACCATCTTCTGACCAAATTGACTGATATGGTTTTATCCACCATCTTCTGACCAAAGTGACTTGTATGGTTTTATCCACCATCTTCGGACCAAAGTGACTTCTAAGGTTTTATCCACCATCTTCTGACCAAAGTGACTTATAAGGTTTTATCCACCATCTTCTGACCAAAGTGACTTGTAAGGTTTTATCCACCATCTTCTGACCAAAGTGACTTCTAAGCTTTTATCCACCATATTCTGACCAAAGTGACTTCTAAGGTTTTATCCACCATCTTCTGACCAAAGTGACTTCTAAGCTTTTATCCACCATCTTCTGACCAAAGTGACTTGTAAGGTTTTATCCACCATCTTCTGACCAAAGTGACTTCTAAGCTTTTATCCACCATATTCTGACCAAAGTGACTTGTATGGTTTTATCCACCATCTTCTGACCAAAGTGACTTCTAAGGTTTTATCCACCATCTTCTGACCAAAGTGACTTATAAGGTTTTATCCACCATCTTCTGACCAAGGTGACTTATAAGGTTTTATCGACCATCTTCTGACCAAAGTGACTTGTAAGGTTTTATCCACCATCTTCTGACCAAAGTGACTTCTAAGCTTTTATCCACCATATTCTGACCAAAATGACTTCTAAGGTTTTTTTCCACCATCTTCTGACCAAAGTGACTTCTAAGCTTTTATCCACCATCTTCTGACCAAAGTGACTTGTAAGGTTTTATCCACCATCTTCTGACCAAAGTGACTTCTAAGGTTTTATCCACCATCTTCTGACCAAAGTGACTTCTAAGGTTTTATCCACCATCTTCTGACCAAAGTGACTTCTAAGGTTTTATCCACCATCTTCTGACGAAAGTGACTTCTAAGCTTTTATCCACCATCTTCTGACCAAAGTGACTTGTAAGGTTTTATCCACCATCTTCTGACCAAAGTGACTTGTAAGGTTTTATCCACCATCTTCTGACCAAAGTGACTTGTAAGGTTTTATCCACCATCTTCTGACCAAAGTGACTTGTAAGGTTTTATCCACCATATTCTGACCAAAGTGACTTCTAAGGTTTTATAAACCATCTTCTGACCAAAGTGACTTCTAAGCTTTTATCCACCATATTCTGATCAAAGTGACCTCTAAGCTTTTATCCACCATCTTCTGACCAAAGTGACTTGTAAGGTTTTATCCACCATCTTCTGACCAAAGTGACTTGTAGGGTTTTATCCACCATCTTCTGACCAAAGTGACTTCTAAGCTTTTATCCACCATATTCTGACCAAAGTGACTTCTAAGGTTTTATCCACCATCTTCTGACCAAAGTGACTTCTAAGCTTTTATCCACCATCTTCTGACCAAAGTGACTTCTAAGCTTTTATCCACCATCTTCTGACCAAAGTGACTTGTAAGGTTTTATCCACCATCCTCTTACCAAAGTGACTTCTAAGTTTTTATCCACCATCTTCTGACCAAAGTGACTTGTAAGGTTTTATCCACCATCTTCTGACCAAAGTGACTTCTAAGGTTTTATCCACCATCTTCTGACCAAAGTGACTTCTAAGCTTTTATCCACCATCTTCTGACCAAAGTGACTTGTAAGGTTTTATCCACCATCTTCTGACCAAAGTGACTTCTAAGCTTTTATTCATCATATTCTGACCAAAGTGACTTCTAAGGTTTTATCCACCATCTTCTGACCAAAGTGACTTGTAAGGTTTTATCCACCATCTTCTGACCAAAGTGACTTGTAAGGTTTTATCCACCATCTTCTGACCAAAGTGACTTCTAAGGTTTTATCCACCATCTTCTGACCAAAGTGACTTGTAAGGTTTTATCCACCATCTTCTGACCAAAGTGACTTCTAAGGTTTTATCCACCATCTTCTGACCAAAGTGACTTCTAAGGTTTTATCCACCATCTTCTGACCAAAGTGACTTCTAAGGTTTTATCCACCATCTTCTGACCAAAGTGACTTCTAAGGTTTTATCCACCATCTTCTGACCAAAGTGACTTGTAAGGTTTTATCCACCATCTTCTGACCAAAGTGACTTGTAAGGTTTTATCCACCATCTTCTGACCAAAGTGACTTGTAAGGTTTTATCCACCATATTCTGACCAAAGTGACTTTTAAGGTTTTATAAACCATCTTCTGACCAAAGTGACTTCTAAGCTTTTATCCACCATATTCTGAGCAAAGTGACTTCTAAGCTTTTATCCACCATCTTCTCACCAAAGTGACTTGTAAGGTTTTATCCACCATCTTCTCACCAAAGTGACTTGTAAGGTTTTATCCACCATCTTCTGACCAAAGTGACTTCTAAGCTTTTATCCACCATATTCTGACCAAAGTGACTTCTAAGGTTTTATCCACCATCTTCTGACCAAAGTGACTTCTAAGCTTTCATCCACCATCTTCTGACCAAAGTGACTTCTAAGGTTTTATCCACCATCTTCTGACCAAAGTGACTTGTAAGGTTTTATCCACCATCTTCTGACCAAAGTGACTTGTAAGGTTTTATCCACCATCTTCTGACCAAAGTGACTGATATGGTTTTATCCACCATCTTCTGACCAAAGTGACTTGTATGGTTTTATCCACCATCTTCTGACCAAAGTGACTTATAAGGTTTTATCCACCATCTTCTGACCAAAGTGACTTATAAGGTTTTATCCACCATCTTCTGACCAAAGTGAATTGTAAGGTTTTATCCACCATCTTCTGACCAAAGTGACTTGTAAGGTTTTATCCACCATCTTCTGACCAAAGTGACTTCTAAGCTTTTATCCACCATATTCTGACCAAAGTGACTTCTAAGCTTTTATCCACCATATTCTGACCAAAGTGACTTCTAAGCTTTTATCCACCATCTTCTGACCAAAGAGACTTGTAAGGTTTTATCCACCATCTTCTGACCAAAGTGACTTCTAAGGTTTTATCCACCATCTTCTGACCAAAGTGACTTGTAAGGTTTTATCCACCATCTTCTGACCAAAGTGACTTGTAAGATTTTATCCACCATCTTCTGACCAAAGTGACTTGTAAGGTTTTATCCACCATCTTCTGACCAAAGTGACTTGTAAGGTTTTATCCACCATCTTCTGACCAAAGTGACTTGTAAGGTTTTATCCACCATCTTCTGACCAAAGTGACTTGTAAGGTTTTATCCACCATATTCTGACCAAAGTGACTTTTAAGGTTTTATAAACCATCTTCTGACCAAAGTGACTTCTAAGCTTTTATCCACCATATTCTGATCAAAGTGACTTCTAAGCTTTTATCCACCATCTTCTCACCAATGTGACTTGTAAGGTTTTATCCACCATCTTTTCACCAAAGTGACTTGTAAGGTTTTATCCACCATCTTCTGACCAAAGTGACTTCTAAGCTTTTATCCACCATATTCTGACCAAAGTGACTTGTAAGGTTTTATCCACCATCTTCTGACCAAAGTGACTTCTAAGCTTTCATCCACCATCTTCTGACCAAAGTGACTTCTAAGGTTTTATCCACCATCTTCTGACCAAAGTGACTTGTATGGTTTTTTCCACCATCCTCTTACCAAAGTGACTTCTAAGCTTTTATCCACCATCTTCTGACCAAAGTGACTTGTAAGGTTTTATCCACCATCCTCTTACCAAAGTGACTTCTAAGTTTTTATCCACCATCTTCTGACCAAAGTGACTTGTAAGGTTTTATCCACCATCTTCTGACCAAAGTGACTTCTAAGGTTTTATCCACCATCTTCTGACCAAAGTGACTTCTAAGCTTTTATCCACCATATTCTGACCAAAGTGACTTGTAAGGTTTTATCCACCATCTTCTGACCAAAGTGACTTCTAAGCTTTTATCTACCATATTCTGACCAAAGTGACTTCTAAGGTTTTATCCACCATCTTCTGACCAAAGTGACTTGTAAGGTTTTATCCACCATCTTCTGACCAAAATGACTTCTAAGGTTTTTGTTCACCATCTTCTGACCAAAGTGACTTCTAATGGTTTTGTTCACCATCTTCTGACCAAAGTAACTTCTAATGGTTTTGTTCACCATATTCTGACCAAAGTGACTTGTAAGGTTTTTGTTCACCATCTTCTGACCAAAGTGACTTGTAAGATTTTATCCACCATATTCTGACCAAAGTGACTTCTAAGGTTTTATCCACCATTTTCTGACAAAAGAGACTTCTAAGGCTTTATCCACCATATTCTGACCAAAGTGACTTATAAGGTTTTATCCACTATCTTCTGACCAAAGTGACTTCTAAGGTTTTATCCACCATCTTCTGACCAAATTGACTGATATGGTTTTATCCACCATCTTCTGACCAAAGTGACTTGTATGGTTTTATCCACCATCTTCTGACCAAAGTGACTTATAAGGTTTTATCCACCATCTTCTGACCAAAGTGACTTGTAAGGTTTTATCCACCATATTCTGACCAAAGTGACTTCTAAGGTTTTATCCACCATCTTCTGACCAAAGTGACTTCTAAGCTTTTATCCACCATCTTCTGACCAAAGTGACTTGTAAGGTTTTATCCACCATCTTCTGACCAAAGTGACTTGTAAGGTTTTATCCACCATCTTCTGACCAAAGTGACTGATATGGTTTTATCCACCATCTTCTGACCAAAGTGACTTGTATGGTTTTATCCACCATCTTCTGACCAAAGTGACTTATAAGGTTTTATCCACCATCTTCTGACCAAAGTGACTTATAAGGTTTTATCCACCATCTTCTGACCAAAGTGACTTGTAAGGTTTTATCCACCATCTTCTGACCAAAGTGACTTGTAAGGTTTTATCCACCATCTTCTGACCAAAGTGACTTCTAAGCTTTTATCCACCATATTCTGACCAAAGTGACTTCTAAGGTTTTATCCACCATCTTCTGACCAAAGTGACTTCTAAGCTTTTATCCACCATCTTCTGACCAAAGTGACTTGTAAGGTTTTATCCACCATCTTCTGACCAAAGTGACTTCTAAGGTTTTATCCACCATCTTCTGACCAAAGTGACTTCTAAGGTTTTATCCACCATCTTCTGACCAAAGTGACTTCTAAGGTTTTATCCACCATCTTCTGACCAAAGTGACTTCTAAGGTTTTATCCACCATCTTCTGACCAAAGTGACTTGTAAGGTTTTATCCACCATCTTCTGACCAAAGTGACTTGTAAGGTTTTATCCACCATCTTCTGACCAAAGTGACTTGTAAGGTTTTATCCACCATATTCTGACCAAAGTGACTTTTAAGGTTTTATAAACCATCTTCTGACCAAAGTGACTTCTAAGCTTTTATCCACCATATTCTGATCAAAGTGACTTCTAAGCTTTTATCCACCATCTTCTCACCAAAGTGACTTGTAAGGTTTTATCCACCATCTTCTCACCAAAGTGACTTGTAAGGTTTTATCCACCATCTTCTGACCAAAGTGACTTCTAAGGTTTTATCCACCATCTTCTGACCAAAGTGACTTCTAAGCTTTCATCCACCATCTTCTGACCAAAGTGACTTCTAAGGTTTTATCCACCATCTTCTGACCAAAGTGACTTGTATGGTTTTTTCCACCATCCTCTTACCAAAGTGACTTCTAAGCTTTTATCCACCATCTTCTGACCAAAGTGACTTGTAAGGTTTTATCCACCATCCTCTTACCAAAGTGACTTCTAAGTTTTTATCCACCATCTTCTGACCAAAGTGACTTGTAAGGTTTTATCCACCATCTTCTGACCAAAGTGACTTCTAAGGTTTTATCCACCATCTTCTGACCAAAGTGACTTCTAAGCTTTTATCCACCATATTCTGACCAAAGTGACTTGTAAGGTTTTATCCACCATCTTCTGACCAAAATGACTTCTAAGCTTTTATCTACCATATTCTGACCAAAGAGACTTCTAAGGTTTTATCCACCATCTTCTGACCAAAGTGACTTGTAAGGTTTTATCCACCATCTTCTGACCAAAATGACTTGTAAGGTTTTATCCACCATCTTCTGACCAAAGTGACTTGTAAGGTTTTATCCACCATCTTCTGACCAAAGTGACTTCTAAGGTTTTATCCACCATCTTCTGACCAAAGTGACTTGTAAGGTTTTATCCACCATCTTCTGACCAAAGTGACTTCTAAGGTTTTATCCACCATCTTCTGACCAAAGTGACTTCTAAGGTTTTTGTTCACCATCTTCTGACCAAAGTAACATCTAATGGTTTTGTTCACCATCTTCTGACCAAAGGGACTTCTAATGGTTTTGTTCACCATCTTCTGACCAAAGGGACTTCTAATGGTTTTGTTCACCATCTTCTGACCAAAGTGACTTCTAATGGTTTTGTTCACCATCTTCTGACCAAAGTAACTTCTAATGGTTTTGTTCACCATATTCTGGCCAAAGTGACTTGTAAGGTTTTTGTTCACGATCTTCTGACCAAAGTGACTTGTAAGATTTTATCCACCATATTCTGACCAAAGTGACTTGTAAGGTTTTATCCACCATCTTCTGACCAAAGTGACTTGTAAGGTTTTATCCACCATCTTCTGACCAAAGTGACTTATAAGGTTTTATCCACTATCTTCAGACCAAAGTGACTTCTAAGGTTTTATCCACCATCTTCTGACCAAAGTGACTTCTAAGGTTTTATCCACCATTTTCTGACAAAAGAGACTTCTAAGGCTTTATCCACCATCTTCTGACCAAAGTGACTTATAAGGTTTTATCCACTATCTTTTGACCAAAGTGACTTCTAAGGTTTTATCCACCATCTTCTGACCAAAGTGACTTCTAAGGTTTTATCCACCATTTTCTGACAAAAGAGACTTCTAAGGCTTTATCCACCATCTTCTGACCAAGGTGACTTATAAGGTTTTATCTACCATCTTCTGACCAAATTGACTGATATGGTTTTATCCACCATCTTCTGACCAAAGTGACTTGTATGGTTTTATCCACCATCTTCTGACCAAAGTGACTTCTAAGGTTTTATCCACCATCTTCTGACCAAAGTGACTTATAAGGTTTTATCCACCATCTTCTGACCAAGGTGACTTATAAGGTTTTATCCACCATCTTCTGACCAAAGTGACTTGTAAGGTTTTATCCACCATCTTCTGACCAAAGTGACTTCTAAGCTTTTATCCACCATATTCTGACCAAAGTGACTTCTAAGGTTTTATCCACCATCTTCTGACCAAAGTGACTTCTAAGCTTTTATCCACCATCTTCTGACCAAAGTGACTTGTAAGGTTTTATCCACCATCTTCTGACCAAAGTGACTTCTAAGCTTTTATCCACCATATTCTGACCAAAGTGACTTGTATGGTTTTATCCACCATCTTCTGACCAAAGTGACTTCTAAGGTTTTATCCACCATCTTCTGACCAAAGTGACTTCTAAGCTTTTATCCACCATCTTCTGACCAAGGTGACTTATAAGGTTTTATCCACCATCTTCTGACCAAAGTGACTTGTAAGGTTTTATCCACCATCGTCTGACCAAAGTGACTTCTAAGCTTTTATCCACCATATTCTGACCAAAGTGACTTCTAAGGTTTTATCCACCATCTTCTGACCAAAGTGACTTGTAAGGTTTTATAAACCATCTTCTGACCAAAGTGACTTGTAAGGTTTTATCCACCATCTTCTGACCAAAGTGACTTCTAAGGTTTTATCCACCATCTTCTGACCAAAGTGACTTCTAAGGTTTTATCCACCATCTTCTGACCAAAGTGACTTCTAAGGTTTTATCCACCATCTTCTGACGAAAGTGACTTCTAAGCTTTTATCCACCATCTTCTGACCAAAGTGACTTGTAAGGTTTTATCCACCATTTTCTGACCAAAGTGACTTGTAAGGTTTTATCCACCATCTTCTGACCAAAGTGACTTGTAAGGTTTTATCCACCATCTTCTGACCAAAGTGACTTGTAAGGTTTTATCCACCATATTCTGACCAAAGTGACTTCTAAGGTTTTATAAACCATCTTCTGACCAAAGTGACTTCTAAGCTTTTATCCACCATATTCTGATCAAAGTGACCTCTAAGCTTTTATCCACCATCTTCTGACCAAAGTGACTTGTAAGGTTTTATCCACCATCTTCTGACCAAAGTGACTTGTAGGGTTTTATCCACCATCTTCTGACCAAAGTGACTTCTAAGCTTTTATCCACCATATTCTGACCAAAGTGACTTCTAAGGTTTTATCCACCATCTTCTGACCAAAGTGACTTCTAAGCTTTTATCCACCATCTTCTTACCAAAGTGACTTCTAAGCTTTTATCCACCATGTTCTGACCAAAGTGACTTGTAAGGTTTTATCCACCATCCTCTTACCAAAGTGACTTCTAAGTTTTTATCCACCATCTTCTGACCAAAGTGACTTCTAAGGTTTTATCCACCATCTTCTGACCAAAGTGACTTCTAAGCTTTTATCCACCATCTTCTGACCAAAGTGACTTGTAAGGTTTTATCCACCATCTTCTGACCAAAGTGACTTCTAAGCTTTTATTCATCATATTCTGACCAAAGTGACTTCTAAGGTTTTATCCACCATCTTCTGACCAAAGTGACTTGTAAGGTTTTATCCACCATCTTCTGACCAAAGTGACTTGTAAGGTTTTATCCACCATCTTCTGACCAAAGTGACTTCTAAGGTTTTATCCACCATCTTCTGACCAAAGTGACTTGTAAGGTTTTATCCACCATCTTCTGACCAAAGTGACTTCTAAGGTTTTATCCACCATCTTCTGACCAAAGTGACTTGTAAGGTTTTATCCACCATCTTCTGACCAAAGTGACTTCTAAGGTTTTATCCACCATCTTCTGACCAAAGTGACTTCTAAGGTTTTATCCACCATCTTCTGACCAAAGTGACTTCTAAGCTTTTATCCACCATTTTCTGACAAAAGAGACTTCTAAGGCTTTATCCACCATCTTCTGACCAAGGTGACTTCTAAGGTTTTATCCACCATCTTCTGACCAAATTGACTGATATGGTTTTATCCACCATCTTCTGACCAAAGTGACTTGTATGGTTTTATCCACCATCTTCTGACCAAAGTGACTTCTAAGGTTTTATCCACCATCTTCTGACCAAAGTGACTTATAAGGTTTTATCCACCATCTTCTGACCAAGGTGACTTATAAGGTTTTATCCACCATCTTCTGACCAAAGTGACTTGTAAGGTTTTATCCACCATCTTCTGACCAAAGTGACTTCTAAGCTTTTATCCACCATATTCTGACCAAAGTGACTTCTAAGGTTTTATCCACCATCTTCTGACCAAAGTGACTTCTAAGCTTTTATCCACCATCTTCTGACCAAAGTGACTTGTAAGGTTTTATCCACCATCTTCTGACCAAAGTGACTTCTAAGGTTTTTGTTCACCATCTTCTGACCAAAGTGACTTCTAATGGTTTTGTTCACCATCTTCTGACCAAAGGGACTTCTAATGGTTTTGTTCACCATCTTCTGACCAAAGGGACTTCTAATGGTTTTGTTCACCATCTTCTGACCAAAGTGACTTCTAATGGTTTTGTTCACCATCTTCTGACCAAAGTAACTTCTAATGGTTTTGTTCACCATATTCTGACCAAAGTGACTTGTAAGGTTTTTGTTCACCATCTTCTGACCAAAGTGACTTGTAAGATTTTATCCACCATATTCTGACCAAAGTGACTTGTAAGGTTTTATCCACCATCTTCTGACCTAAGTGACTTGTAAGGTTTTATCCACCATCTTCTGACCAAAGTGACTTCTAAGGTTTTATCCACCATTTTCTGACAAAAGAGACTTCTAAGGCTTTATCCACCATCTTCTGACCAAAGTGACTTATAAGGTTTTATCCACTATCTTCTGACCAAAGTGACTTCTAAGGTTTTATCCACCATCTTCTGACCAAAGTGACTTATAAGGTTTTATCCACCATTTTCTGACAAAAGAGACTTCTAAGGCTTTATCCACCATCTTCTGACCAAGGTGACTTATAAGGTTTTATCCACCATCTTCTGACCAAATTGACTGATATGGTTTTATCCACCATCTTCTGACCAAAGTGACTTGTATGGTTTTATCCACCATCTTCTGACCAAAGTGACTTCTAAGGTTTTATCCACCATCTTCTGACCAAAGTGACTTATAAGGTTTTATCCACCATCTTCTGACCAAGGTGACTTATAAGGTTTTATCCACCATCTTCTGACCAAAGTGACTTGTAAGGATTTATCCACCATCTTCTGACCAAAGTGACTTCTAAGCTTTTATCCACCATATTCTGACCAAAGTGACTTCTAAGGTTTTATCCACCATCTTCTGACCAAAGTGACTTCTAAGCTTTTATCCACCATCTTCTGACCAAAGTGACTTGTAAGGTTTTATCCACCATCTTCTGACCAAAGTGACTTCTAAGGTTTTATCCACCATCTTCTGACCAAAGTGACTTCTAAGGTTTTATCCACCATCTTCTGACCAAAGTGACTTCTAAGGTTTTATCCACCATTTTCTGACAAAAGAGACTTCTAAGGCTTTATCCACCATCTTCTGACCAAGGTGACTTCTAAGGTTTTATCCACCATCTTCTGACCAAATTGACTGATATGGTTTTATCCACCATCTTCTGACCAAAGTGACTTGTATGGTTTTATCCACCATCTTCTGACCAAAGTGACTTCTAAGGTTTTATCCACCATCTTCTGACCAAAGTGACTTATAAGGTTTTATCCACCATCTTCTGACCAAGGTGACTTATAAGGTTTTATCCACCATCTTCTGACCAAAGTGACTTGTAAGGTTTTATCCACCATCTTCTGACCAAAGTGACTTCTAAGCTTTTATCCACCATATTCTGACCAAAGTGACTTCTAAGGTTTTATCCACCATCTTCTGACCAAAGTGACTTCTAAGCTTTTATCCACCATCTTCTGACCAAAGTGACTTGTAAGGTTTTATCCACCATCTTCTGACCAAAGTGACTTCTAAGGTTTTTGTTCACCATCTTCTGACCAAAGTGACTTCTAATGGTTTTGTTCACCATCTTCTGACCAAAGGGACTTCTAATGGTTTTGTTCACCATCTTCTGACCAAAGGGACTTCTAATGGTTTTGTTCACCATCTTCTGACCAAAGTGACTTCTAATGGTTTTGTTCACCATCTTCTGACCAAAGTAACTTCTAATGGTTTTGTTCACCATATTCTGACCAAAGTGACTTGTAAGGTTTTTGTTCACCATCTTCTGACCAAAGTGACTTGTAAGATTTTATCCACCATATTCTGACCAAAGTGACTTGTAAGGTTTTATCCACCATCTTCTGACCTAAGTGACTTGTAAGGTTTTATCCACCATCTTCTGACCAAAGTGACTTCTAAGGTTTTATCCACCATTTTCTGACAAAAGAGACTTCTAAGGCTTTATCCACCATCTTCTGACCAAAGTGACTTATAAGGTTTTATCCACTATCTTCTGACCAAAGTGACTTCTAAGGTTTTATCCACCATCTTCTGACCAAAGTGACTTATAAGGTTTTATCCACCATTTTCTGACAAAAGAGACTTCTAAGGCTTTATCCACCATCTTCTGACCAAGGTGACTTATAAGGTTTTATCCACCATCTTCTGACCAAATTGACTGATATGGTTTTATCCACCATCTTCTGACCAAAGTGACTTGTATGGTTTTATCCACCATCTTCTGACCAAAGTGACTTCTAAGGTTTTATCCACCATCTTCTGACCAAAGTGACTTATAAGGTTTTATCCACCATCTTCTGACCAAGGTGACTTATAAGGTTTTATCCACCATCTTCTGACCAAAGTGACTTGTAAGGTTTTATCCACCATCTTCTGACCAAAGTGACTTCTAAGCTTTTATCCACCATATTCTGACCAAAGTGACTTCTAAGGTTTTATCCACCATCTTCTGACCAAAGTGACTTCTAAGCTTTTATCCACCATCTTCTGACCAAAGTGACTTGTAAGGTTTTATCCACCATCTTCTGACCAAAGTGACTTCTAAGGTTTTATCCACCATCTTCTGACCAAAGTGACTTCTAAGGTTTTATCCACCATCTTCTGACCAAAGTGACTTATAAGGTTTTATCCACCATCTTCTGACCAAATTGACTGATATGGTTTTATCCACCATCTTCTGACCAAAGTGACTTGTATGGTTTTATCCACCATCTTCTGACCAAAGTGACTTCTAAGGTTTTATCCACCATCTTCTGACCAAAGTGACTTATAAGGTTTTATCCACCATCTTCTGACCAAGGTGACTTATAAGGTTTTATCCACCATCTTCTGACCAAAGTGACTTGTAAGGTTTTATCCACCATCTTCTGACCAAAGTGACTTCTAAGCTTTTATCCACCATCTTCTGACCAAAGTGACTTGTAAGGTTTTATCCACCATCCTCTTACCAAAGTGACTTCTAAGTTTTTATCCACCATCTTCTGACCAAAGTGACTTGTAAGGTTTTATCCACCATCTTCTGACCAAAGTGACTTGTAAGGTTTTATCCACCATCTTCTGACCAAAGTGACTTCTAAGCTTTTATCCACCATCTTCTGACCAAAGTGACTTGTAAGGTTTTATCCACCATCTTCTGACCAAAGTGACTTGTAAGGTTTTATCCATCATATTCTGACCAAAGTGACTTCTAAGGTTTTATCCACCATCTTCTGACCAAAGTGACTTGTAAGGTTTTATCCACCATCTTCTGACCAAAGTGACTTGTATGGTTTTATCCACCATCTTCTGACCAAAGTGACTTCTAAGGTTTTATCCACCATCTTCTGACCAAAGTGACTTGTAAGGTTTTATCCACCATCTTCTGACCAAAGTGACTTCTAAGGTTTTATCCACCATCTTCTGACCAAAGTGACTTGTAAGGTTTTATCCACCATCTTCTGACCAAAGTGACTTGTAAGGTTTTATCCACCATATTCTGACCAAAGTGACTTCTAAGGTTTTATAAACCATCTTCTGACCAAAGTGACTTCTAAGCTTTTATCCACCATATTCTGATCAAAGTGACCTCTAAGCTTTTATCCACCATCTTCTGACCAAAGTGACTTGTAAGGTTTTATCCACCATCTTCTGACCAAAGTGACTTGTAGGGTTTTATCCACCATCTTCTGACCAAAGTCACTTCTAAGCTTTTATCCACCATGTTCTGACCAAAGTGACTTCTAAGGTTTTATCCACCATCTTCTGACCAAAGTGACTTCTAAGCTTTTATCCACCATCTTCTGACCAAAGTGACTTCTAAGCTTTTATCCACCATCTTCTGACCAAAGTGACTTGTAAGGTTTTATCCACCATCCTCTTACCAAAGTGACTTCTAAGTTTTTATCCACCATCTTCTGACCAAAGTGACTTGTAAGGTTTTATCCACCATCTTCTGACCAAAGTGACTTGTAAGGTTTTATCCACCATCTTCTGACCAAAGTGACTTCTAAGCTTTTATCCACCATCTTCTGACCAAAGTGACTTGTAAGGTTTTATCCACCATCTTCTGACCAAAGTGACTTCTAAGCTTTTATCCATCATATTCTGACCAAAGTGACTTCTAAGGTTTTATCCACCATCTTCTGACCAAAGTGACTTGTAAGGTTTTATCCACCATCTTCTGACCAAAGTGACTTGTAAGGTTTTATCCACCATCTTCTGACCAAAGTGACTTCTAAGGTTTTATCCACCATCTTCTGACCAAAGTGACTTCTAAGGTTTTATCCACCATCTTCTGACCAAAGTGACTTCTAAGGTTTTTGTTCACCATCTTCTGACCAAAGTAACTTCTAATGGTTTTATCCACATCTTCTGACCAAAGTGACTTGTAAGGTTGTATCCACATCTTCTGACTAAAGTGACTTCTAAGGTTTTATCCACATCTTCTGACTAAAGTGACTTCTAAGGTTTTATCCACATCTTCTGACCAAAGTGACTTCTAAGGTTTTATCCACATCTTCTGACTAAAGTGACTTCTAAGGTTTTATCCATCATATTCTGACCAAAGTGACTTCTAAGGTTTTATCCACATCTTCTGACTAAAGTGACTTGTAAGGTTGTATCCACATCTTCTGACTAAAGTGACTTCTAAGGTTTTATCCACATCTTCTGACTAAAGTGACTTCTAAGGTTTTATCCACATCTTCTGACCAAAGTGACTTCTAAGGTTTTATCCACATCTTCTGACTAAAGTGACTTCTAAGGTTTTATCCATCATATTCTGACTAAAGTGACTTCTAAGGTTTTATCCACATCTTCTGACCAAAGTGACTTCTAAGGTTTTATCCACATCTTCTGACTAAAGTGACTTCTAAGGTTTTATCCATCATATTCTGACCAAAGTGACTTCTAAGGTTGTATCCACGATCTTCTGACCAAAGTAACTTCCAAGGTTGTATCCACCATATTCTGACCAAAGTGATTACTAAGGTTTTTGTTCACCATCTTCTGACTAAAGTGACTTCTAAGGTTTTATCCACCATCTTCTGACCAAAGTGACTTTTAAGGTTTTATCCAGCATGTTCTGATCAAAGTGACTTCTAAGGTTTTATCCACCATTTTCTGACAAAAGAGACTTCTAAGGCTTTATCCACCATCTTCTGACCAAGGTGACTTATAAGGTTTTATCCACCATCTTCTGACCAAATTGACTGATATGGTTTTATCCACCATCTTCTGACCAAAGTGACTTGTATGGTTTTATCCACCATCTTCTGACCAAAGTGACTTCTAAGGTTTTATCCACCATCTTCTGACCAAAGTGACTTATAAGGTTTTATCCACCATCTTCTGACCAAGGTGACTTATAAGGTTTTATCCACCATCTTCTGACCAAAGTGACTTGTAAGGTTTTATCCACCATCTTCTGACCAAAGTGACTTCTAAGCTTTTATCCACCATATTCTGACCAAAGTGACTTCTAAGGTTCTATCCACCATCTTCTGACCAAAGTGACTTCTAAGCTTTTATCCACCATCTTCTGACCAAAGTGACTTGTAAGGTTTTATCCACCATCTTCTGACCAAAGTGACTTCTAAGGTTTTATCCACCATCTTCTGACCAAAGTGACTTCTAAGGTTTTATCCACCATCTTCTGACCAAAGTGACTTCTAAGGTTTTATCCACCATCTTCTGACCAAAGTGACTTCTAAGCTTTTATCCACCATCTTCTGACCAAAGTGACTTGTAAGGTTTTATCCACCATCTTCTGACCAAAGTGACTTCTAAGCTTTTATCCATCATATTCTGACCAAAGTGACTTCTAAGGTTTTATCCACCATCTTCTGACCAAAGTGACTTGTAAGGTTTTATCCACCATCTTCTGACCAAAGTGACTTGTAAGGTTTTATCCACCATCTTCTGACCAAAGTGACTTCTAAGGTTTTATCCACCATCTTCTGACCAAAGTGACTTGTAAGGTTTTATCCACCATCTTCTGACCAAAGTGACTTGTAAGGTTTTATCCACCATATTCTGACCAAAGTGACTTCTAAGGTTTTATAAACCATCTTCTGACCAAAGTGACTTCTAAGCTTTTATCCACCATATTCTGATCAAAGTGACCTCTAAGCTTTTATCCACCATCTTCTGACCAAAGTGACTTGTAAGGTTTTATCCACCATCTTCTGACCAAAGTGACTTGTAGGGTTTTATCCACCATCTTCTGACCAAAGTGACTTCTAAGCTTTTATCCACCATGTTCTGACCAAAGTGACTTCTAAGGTTTTATCCACCATCTTCTGACCAAAGTGACTTCTAAGCTTTTATCCACCATCTTCTGACCAAAGTGACTTCTAAGCTTTTATCCACCATCTTCTGACCAAAGTGACTTGTAAGGTTTTATCCACCATCCTCTTACCAAAGTGACTTCTAAGTTTTTATCCACCATCTTCTGACCAAAGTGACTTGTAAGGTTTTATCCACCATCTTCTGACCAAAGTGACTTGTAAGGTTTTATCCACCATCTTCTGACCAAAGTGACTTCTAAGCTTTTATCCACCATCTTCTGACCAAAGTGACTTGTAAGGTTTTATCCACCATCTTCTGACCAAAGTGACTTCTAAGCTTTTATCCATCATATTCTGACCAAAGTGACTTCTAAGGTTTCATCCACCATCTTCTGACCAAAGTGACTTGTAAGGTTTTATCCACCATCTTCTGACCAAAGTGACTTGTAAGGTTTTATCCACCATCTTCTGACCAAAGTGACTTCTAAGGTTTTATCCACCATCTTCTGACCAAAGTGACTTGTAAGGTTTTATCCACCATCTTCTGACCAAAGTGACTTCTAAGGTTTTATCCACCATCTTCTGACCAAAGTGACTTCTAAGGTTTTTGTTCACCATCTTCTGACCAAAGTAACTTCTAATGGTTTTATCCACATCTTCTGACCAAAGTGACTTGTAAGGTTGTATCCACATCTTCTGACTAAAGTGACTTCTAAGGTTTTATCCACATCTTCTGACTAAAGTGACTTCTAAGGTTTTATCCACATCTTCTGACCAAAGTGACTTCTAAGGTTTTATCCACATCTTCTGACTAAAGTGACTTCTAAGGTTTTATCCATCATATTCTGACCAAAGTGACTTCTAAGGTTTTATCCACATCTTCTGACTAAAGTGACTTGTAAGGTTGTATCCACATCTTCTGACTAAAGTGACTTCTAAGGTTTTATCCACATCTTCTGACTAAAGTGACTTCTAAGGTTTTATCCACATCTTCTGACCAAAGTGACTTCTAAGGTTTTATCCACATCTTCTGACTAAAGTGACTTCTAAGGTTTTATCCATCATATTCTGACTAAAGTGACTTCTAAGGTTTTATCCACATCTTCTGACCAAAGTGACTTCTAAGGTTTTATCCACATCTTCTGACTAAAGTGACTTCTAAGGTTTTATCCATCATATTCTGACCAAAGTGACTTCTAAGGTTGTATCCACGATCTTCTGACCAAAGTAACTTCCAAGGTTGTATCCACCATATTCTGACCAAAGTGATTACTAAGGTTTTTGTTCACCATCTTCTGACTAAAGTGACTTCTAAGGTTTTATCCACCATCTTCTGACCAAAGTGACTTTTAAGGTTTTATCCAGCATGTTCTGATCAAAGTGACTTCTAAGGTTTTATCCACCATATTCTGACCAAAGTGACTTCCAAGGCTTTATCCACTATCTTCTGACCAAAGTGACTTCTAAGGTTTTATCCACCATCTTCTGACCAAAGTGACTTCTATGGTTTTATCCACCATCTTCTGACCAAAGTGACTTGTAAGGTTTTATCCGCCATCTTCTGACCAAAGTGATTTCTACGGCTTTGTCCAACGTCTGTTGACCAAAATGACTTGTAAAGCTTTTGTTCACATCTTCTGACCTAAGTGACTTGTGACGCGTTCATCCATTAGGTGTAACTGGGCGTATTGGAATCCTTTAGAGCACATTTGGGATAGGATGGGCAGAAACATTCAAGCCCTAGAGCCTCCTGTAGAAAATCTGCAGGAATTGGAAGCCGCATTACATCGGTATGGGCGGGAGGGATGAAACGCAGGTTGGAAGCTAATAGACGCTATACGCGCTATTGACCTTTTGCTCAAGGGATGTGTTTTACACACTCAAAGTGACATTTTTGCTTCAATATGTTCGCCCCGTAAAGCCAGATGGACTCTGAAGTTTCATACTTACTAGCATCTTTTTATTTTATTAAAATACACTTTTGATTTGGTTAACGATATTCTGAAAAAATTGTATAGCTTATTGCCATTAATGGTGATTTCTTATCGCTAGAATGTTGCCCTTTATGATCACAATCGTTTCTGCAACATCTGTTTGCCAACAATCTCCATACACCAATGATTTTTGTCGGTCGGTGCAGACTTTCCTGCCGTGTCTTACAAAGCTGGCGTAAAGTTGCGTATAGACCTACAACATGGACCAGTTGCGACTAGGGCGTAAGTTCCTATAGCGTTAACACTGATTTACGTCCGACGTAAGTTACGCCAGCTTTGTAAGACAGCTTTGTAAGACAGGGCAAACGAAGCTTAGTTGCCAATAGATACCATATTGAAGAGATACGACGTCATGGCAACTGCGATTGATCGTACTGTGCGACGGCTTCGTGAAACGGCCCCCTGGGGTTCTTCACTTTTTTCTTAGTGTATAGTTCATTGGTTTGTACACGCCTAAGGTCGTGTATGGCGTCAAGTTTGACGATTTTTTCAGAGCGGTCTAGAAATGTACATTGCAAGAGAAATTGGTCAACTCTGAAAGTCTGCCATTTAATTTCGATCATTTTGAAGCGCTAATAACAAAAGACAAGCACTCTATTAAATAACTCTGAAATATATACTGGCTTTTAAATCAACCTTTTGGGAAGACTTGACAGGCTACATTTGGTGTCTACGCGACTTGTGGGGGTCGTTGTCGAATTTTCAGAAAAGGTAGCCTACCGTTGACATTGCAGGTTATAACCATACAAACTCGCAAGGGAAGTCATTTAGACTTTTTTCGGTCAATTTCAAAACATCTTTTGCGCGCTCCACTGACTATTGACCTCGAGCTTGTCTGGCAGATTCATTTTTAGTGTATTTGCACACCGTATACCGCGTGCAAGACTCACACATATGGATGTGATGGCCTATGGGAGCCCGATTGATACAATTGCATGCTTTTTTTTTTTTTTTTTTTCCCCGAGGTCCCAGCCAAGTCACGAAATTTACATGTACATTATCAAGCTCCAAAGTCCTGTTGTAGAATTTGACTTGATATTGAGTTACGATTGTCAAGCTCGATCAGTCGATAGCTCTGGGAACCCATGTCGCTGTGGAATATTAAAAAAAAAATTATACCGAAGAGCCAAACCTGCCTATTACATATCTCCCTATAGTTTAAAGTGTTTGAGCTAGATCAGTCCACAGCTAATCGTAAACAGAGAAATACTTTTCAAAGGGTTTTCCGAACTTCTCCACGATACCGCCCCCGTATAGCATTCAGACGGGTTGGTAAAGTGACCATCCAACCCCCAGCTAAAGGTTCATCACTTCAACTGAATTCAATCACTAACCCAAACACACACAACGGTTAAATAACATTCGATAAACGTGAATACGTCTTCTACAGACTCCAAGGAAGGGAGACTATGCACCACAAATGCTTGTGTACATACGGAGTTAACTTCTCTTTGACCGGTATACCGTATAGCTCCATGACACTCTGAAACTTCGGGGATTTACGTGCGTGGAATAAAAAAGCCGACCGGTAGCGAGCGAAGATAGCCGAAGGGAGTTCCGACTGGCTCCATAAATGCATTGAAAGCCACCCTCTAAATTATAAGCTATATATTATATATATGATGCTTGCTTGTTAAGATATTCGCTTATAAATGATAACCGTTCACAAATGTCATCTAAATATTCTGACAGTATGGAATGATAAAAATCTTTTTACGAGCACAGATAGGTTAATTGGATTTATTGAAAATGTTGGGTTATAATATTCGTAATATCCATTAAATCGCCGGAGTTTGCAGCATCCTTATAAGGCCCAGTCTCTCTCAGTCCTCAATCGGTATTAAAGGGGGAGAAAACAAAAAATCGCTTAAGGGTTCTGAAGAAGCGCGCTAATGTTTCCTTTCCAACGGTACCAAACACATATTTTTTCGATTTTTTTACACCTGACAGTGAAGTTAATAAAAGATCACAATAAGCAAAACAAATTGGTCAACTTTCAAAATCTTCCATTTAAGCCTAGGTGTTAGATATGTATGCATGATCTCTTCCTTATCTCCCCTTGCGCGCGCTCTTCTTATAACGGTCACAAAACATCATGCATTGAGAGCGGTTGGCGTGCGTTGGGTCTGCAACATTTATATCATATTTCCACGCTATGAAGATCCATTATTCGGGTATTTACTGTTTTATTTTCTTAATATATGTCCAGTTAACCATGTTATGATAATCATTGCTTAGGTTATCGAGCTTAAAGCTTAGTTCAAACCGTAAAAATGTATGTGGAAAATCTAGGTCAAAGTCCAATGACAAATTTCTACAGAATTCGTAACTAGCCGCTAGTTGAACATTTTGAAAACAGACACTAAGTCATTTTGATTGAAATATATTGATTGAATAATTTAGAGGTAAAGGCAAAATGTTTAGAGTTAAAATGCCAATTGTGTTTGATCTAAAGTTATTGTTTATTTCTTCTGCAGATATTTTGTAATATTGTCACGAAAGAGTTACTTCCCTTTACATAACTGAAAATGAATGTGACGTTTTATGGCTTAGCTAGGGCATTTCATTACATGCAGAGGGCTTCCATCACTAGAGAATTGGCATAATAGCTGATCAGATTTTTGTTTATGCTTTGAACATGTTAACTCTGAAAGTAGTCTTTTATTCTTGTGAATGAAAGTCTTGCTTATTTTGTTTTTGTTTTATTGTTACAGAACTCATTCAGATAATTCTGTCATGATTATTTTAATAAAAATGGCAAAGAGTTACTGAAACAAATCTTCGTAGTCTGGTTTCTGATAGATGGATTTCTTCTGAATATCAACCAAAATTTCCGAATAAGACAGAGGTAATGGATGATCATCGGGCCTTATTGTGCTGACTGAGAAGCAATTAGAAGGTATAATTTTTGTCATCTATTAACTTTGGTGGTTTAGAAGAAAACAGTGAAAATGTCTGAAGAAGCAGATAATCCTGAAATATCCAACCCAACTGCTCCAGTGAGTGACCAAGAGACAAAATTAAGAAATAAACGCAAACAGTTGCGTTCTAAAATTACTAGAACAATCACTACGCTAAATAATGTGATTGACCAGGGAGAAGAAACTCCTCGGAGAATTAAGAGAATTCTCGAAGAAATAAAAACAGATTATTTTGAGGCATCCCAGGTGCATTGTGAACTTTATGATTTTGTTGACGAGAGTCAAGAGGTTCGATTGAACCAATGGGAGAGTAATCTCTCCAATGATGTTTATGACGTCGAAGAGAAAGTTGAGGATTATTTAAATTCATTGAATGAAGGAACACCTAGTACTCGGGCGAGTGTTATGATGGCAGCTACGACAAAACCCGGTAATTTACCGGAATGTGAGCCTAATGAGAACAACCATTCTGTGAATGAACATGTTGAGACAAATTTAAACCCTCCATTACAAGAAGACAGTATCCATTCAGAACAAAGTATTCCCATTTCCTATCCAGCCGCTGTATCCTCTCCAATAACAATTCCACTTCAACCTGATTCTTTTGATAATTGGATAGATAAGTTAATTGACTATAAAGAAACTGATTTATCACAAAATATGAAAGAAATGTCTATTAGTGAGGCTCTCTATAAATTAGAGGCAAGTAAGGATATCCCAACAATTTCTTTAGATAAATATGATGGAAGCCCATTAGGTTATGTAGATTTTGTAGAAAAATTCAAAATTCACATACATAATAAACCACACCTTAACGACGATGTACGCATGTTGCAGCTCCAAATGCATTTAACCGGTAACGCCGCGCGCGCTATTTCGGGTTTGGGATCAAGCGGAATTATGTACGCTACAGCATTAAAATGTTTGAAAGAACAATTCGGTCAACGCAGCAGCATCGCACGAGCATGCATGCATAAATTAACATCAGGTAAGAGGTTAGCTTCCAGAGATAGACAGGGACTTAGGGATTTCTCACTAGACATTGTTAACTGTATTTCAGTATTTCAAAGAATTGGGTATTACTCAGATGTAAATTCAAGTGAAGCTCTAAGACAAATAATATCCCATTTACCAGATCACATGATAGGGGCATGGAAAAATGTAGCATCAGATATCAGAGTTTCTGGCCAAATTCCAACTATTGTCCAGGTGAGTGATTTTATTCGTCGACGAGTCCGAGCAGAGTTTGATCCTGACTTTGGGGATATAAATGTCGAACCAAGTAAGTATGAATCTAAAGGTAGGTGGGATAAGAAAAAGGGCGTTTATTCAACCCAGATGAAAAGGGAGGTAAAATGTTATATGTGTGAGGAAGCTCACAGAGTTACAGAATGTCCGGCTTTTAAAGACTATACGGTAAGGGAAAGGGTTAAGTTTGTCGAAGATAACCGATTATGTTTTTGTTGTTTAACCAGAGGGCATATGTCATCGGAGTGCAGGTCTAAAAGAAAATGTGACAAAAATGGATGTTTAAAATCCCATCATTTCCTTCTTCATTCAGACCGTACCCAGACAAGTAGTGTTAATTCTATTTTGGATAGAGAGGGCATTTTGCCAGTAGTAAGGGTGTGTTTTCGGTCCTCTAATGGAAAGACGCGTGAAGGTAACGTGTTAATAGATAGTGGGGCCAGCACAACAGTTATACGCAAAGAGTTTGCGAAATCATTAGGCCTACAGGGTAAGGCTGAGAGATTTGATATTTCAGTAGTAGGAGGAAATACTGTAGAACAGAGTCGAAGTAGACGGTTGCAATTTTGGATATCTTCGCTGAGTGGCGGAGAGGAGCAGTGCATAGAGGCTCATGATATTGAGAAAACAGTATTGAGTATTCCTCCTTTGAATAGGCAGTGGTTAAAGGGCTTTAGTCACCTAGCAGATTTAGATTTTCCCCATAGGGCAGGGCCGATCGATTTAATTTTGGGAGTGCAGTACAGCCACTTGCATCTAGATGAAGAAGTTCGCAAGGGTCTCCCATTTGAGCCAGTTGCAAAGAAAACACAGCTAGGTTGGTACGTCATTGGTTCGGATAATAGCAAGAAGTTATCTTCTATTTGTTCTATTGGATTTGTTCAGAAAATAGATCTTGAGAAATTTTATTCTTGTGAAGTTTTGGGCATAAGGGCTCCTGAGTGTAAATGTCCAATAGAAAGCATGTCTCCTGATGATAGGAGAACAATTAAGCTTTTTGAGAATTCTTGTAAGTTAGAGGGGGATAGGTATGTCATAGGCCTTCCCTGGAAGTCGGATCCGTCCGACTTGCCGGATAATTATGTTCTGGCAGAGAAAAGGTTAATATCGCTGGAGAAAAGTTTGGTTAAAGATAAAACTAGAGCGGAGCTATACAATAAATCTATTCATGAATATTTGGACAATGGTTGGGCCAAAGCATTGACAGAGGAAGAGTTACAGAGCAATATAAAACCTGTATATTACTTGCCACACCATGGTGTGTACAGACCAGAAAAACTAAGTACTCCTTTGAGGGTTGTTTTCGACCCCTCCTCTGTGTATAAGGGGGCTTCTTTAAATTCGTTTTTATTCAAGGGTCCATGTCTGATAGGAAATTTATTGGGAGTATTGCTACGATTCAGAGAGCACGGAGTAGCTTTTATGGGAGATATTTCCAAAATGTATCTTCAGATTAAACTTCCAGAATCAGACACTCATGTCCACAGATTTCTTTGGCGTGATTTAGACAACACTAAGCAGCCAGTAGTTTATCATTTGTTAAGAGTAACATTTGGGGATAAGCCTTCGCCAGATATGGCCAGTTATGTGGTTTTAAAGCTTGCCGATGAATGTAAACCTGATTTTCCGGAAGCTGCAGAAATTATACGAAGAGATAGATATGTGGATGATATTATTCATTCTTGTGAAACCAAAGAGGAAGCGGAAAAGAAAATGAAATCCCTTGACATCGTTCTTGCGAAAGGAAGCTTCAAGATTAAAGAGTGGTTTTGCTCGGAAGAAAGTGCAGAAAGGTCAACCGATAATGACGACGAGACGTTATGCATCGGTGAATCACAAAACAAGGAGGCTGAAATAAGATTGGATTGTGAGGAAACTATTAAGGCTCTTGGGGTAATATGGAATCCCAAACGTGACATCTTAAGGTATGTAGTCAAAACTTTCTCCACAGGTCAGCTTACCAAAAGAAAAATTCTTTCTCATATTTCAGGAATTTATGACGCGTTAGGTTTAGCATCAGTCATAACAATCAGGGCAAGGATTGCGCTCCAAGACATTTGGCGATCGAATGAGTATGACTGGGATGACATTTTACCAATTCAGATTTGTGATTTGTGGGCAAGTCTGTTTCAAGACCTTCAGTTTTTGTCTACCATTGAATTTCCCAGAAGTTTGAAGCCGCATAGAGTTAGCGGATTACCTCAGTTACATGTGTTTGCCGACGCTAGTGCATTGGCATATGGAGCAGCAGCTTACCTTGTCTGGCCAACTCCAAACGGGAACTCTGTTAGATTAATTTCAGCTAAAGCCAGAGTGGCACCATTAAAACAAACTACTATTCCTCGGCTGGAGCTTATGGCCGCTTTGATTGCTTCACGTTTAGCAAAAACCATTGCAGAGGAATTCAAGGAGAAGCCAGCCGAGATTTATTTGTGGACAGATTCACAGATAGTGTTGCACTGGTTGCGATCGGACTCAATTACGTTGAAGGCCTTTGTTGGCGTTCGGGTTTCTGAGATACAGTCAACATGGGATGTTAAAGTATGGAAATATTGTAACGAAAATGGATTTTCTACAAATTTATTTGACTGTTAAATATGTGTGTCATTTATGTAAATATACTTTGATTGGAAAATATTTAGGAATTACTTTTTAACAATACCATGTATCATGTAGTACTAGTAGTACTACTATACTCTATAGTAGTAATACTACGTACTAGGCTACCAGACAGTAACTAGAAATAATAGTGATTTGAACTGAACACAGCTGAGAGGTACATTATTTCGTTATAACTTGAATTAATTTGCAAGAAAATATTGTTTGGGTGCATACACTGATGGATGAGATCATTAAACTAGTAAAGAGGCCACAAAGAAACACGAAATCGCTCTGAAATTGAGCGAGGCGAAAAACTGGACCCTCAGTGATCCTTTACATGCTGCAGATAAGCAGACGATATGTAAACAAAAACTAAGTGATTGACTTTCGCCTTCGGTATGAAATTAAGCCATTTTCTAGGAAATTTGGCATGGTAATTAAGAAATATATGATCCAAACTTACTTTTGCAGCATTGATTTATTATGGATGACATTTATTTACAACGAAAATCAAATTTTATCAACACGTGTTGACAGTTCGAATGTCGCCTTGGCCATGTTAGAAACCGCTCTTTGTAATTTTTAGGTCAGTCTGTCGGCGCTTCGTTTGGAGGAAATATTTCTGTAACTGTTGTTCAAAACAATATGGAAAATTAGCTTAGGCATCGGAGAAAAAGTTTCTATGAATACTTTGAGGATATTTAAATTTTCAGGCTATTTATCTCCAACTTTCTGGTGTTTGTATTTGTGAATTTCGACTGTCAATTTTATACGTCGCGCTTTGGA
The DNA here is from genome assembly GCA_963971465.1 of Lepidochitona cinerea. Classification (NCBI taxonomy): domain Eukaryota; kingdom Metazoa; phylum Mollusca; class Polyplacophora; order Chitonida; family Tonicellidae; genus Lepidochitona; species Lepidochitona cinerea. Next base: position 43,277,771 of record OZ020551.1, on the reverse strand, counting down.
TAGCTTCTGTTGGCGCTGTGCCAAGTGACGTATCTACAACGTTCTTCAGGATTAACCAATCAGCGATCGAGTTTATCATCCTGGAGAGTATAAAAGGCAGCTGCAACCAGTCACTCGTTCAGATGTGGCCCTGACGGGCACGCTGCTCAGCAGCACCTGTCAACCACAGGCACTCGGCCTAACTAGCTGAGAAGAAACTGGTAAAACAGTTCGGTGTCAGAAACTGAAGCCAAAACTACAAACAGTTTGTCAAAACGTTTTAGTGTCGAAACAGTTTGGAAAACGTTTGAGTTTCGAAACAGTTTGGAAAACGTTTGAGTTTCAAAACAGTTTGGAAAACGTTTTAGTTTTGAAACAGTTTGGAGAACGTTTTAGTTTCAAAGCGGTTTGGAAAACGTTATAGTTTTGAAACAGTTTGGAGAACGTTTTAGTTTCAAAACGGTTTGGAAAACGTTATAGTTTTGAAACAGTTTGGAGAACGTTTTAGTTTCAAAACAGTTTGGAAAACGTTTTAGTTTTGAAACAGTTGGAAAACGTTATAGTTTTGAAACAGTTTGGAGAACGTTTTAGTTTCAAAACGGTTTGGAAAACGTTATAGTTTTGAAACAGTTTGGAGAACGTTTTTAGTTTCAAAACGGTTTGGAAAACGTTTTAGTTTTGAAACAGTTTGGAGAACGTTTTAGTTTCAAAAACAGTTTGGAAAACGTTTTAGTTTTAACACAGTTGGCAGAACATTTGAGTTTCGAGGCAGATCGGAGTGCTAAAATAACAATTCGGAAATTTGTCTACTGGGAATTTCAGACTATGGAATTAAACTTGTGAATTAATGAAACCTCTGGGATGAACTTTGGAAATTGAACATTTGGTGATTGGTGGTTAATTATTTTGAAAATTAACTTTGGAACAATATGAGTAATTGAACAATCAACATTTAAATGAACTCTCTAGCTAATAGAACAATTTGGAGGGAATGACATTGTTTCAGTGACTGTTAACGTTTTCATTTCAATTCTTCATTGTAACAACAAAATAAATGTATGAAAATCACTCAAAAGTGATAACTTCGTTTGGACGTTTCTCAATTGCCCTTAGATAAGAATTTAGAATAACCTACATATAGCGGTGTCTCCGGAGTGTTCAATCAGTTTCAATCTCTTTGATGGAAGTTAAGAATTTCCGCTCGATTCTTAAACTTTGAGATTGAGGTTAAGACTGCGCTACCTTGAATTGTAAAATAAGGAACCTTTTTCAGTTAACCTTAGACATCAAAATTCCGCTACATTTGGTGGCAGCGGTGGGATCTTAAAATCTGTGAGGAGGACATTGAAAAACATACAATCCAAGATATAAACATTTATCAAACGACAAAATGGATTCCCAAAATACAGCCTCTGGAGACTTTGATCCAGAAGTTAGTTTCAATCCAAGGCACAATGTTGACCAAGAGCCTGTCAGGGTACCACTTCTCCGTGAGTTGGGCGATTTCACTCACGTTAATCAAAGGAGCCATCGTCAAAAGAAGGTAGAATGTTACAATGGAGAGAATCCATGGAATGAATACATTAAAGTTTTTAAACTGTAGCTAGAATGAATAAATGGACCGAACAAGAAAAATCAGACTTTTCATTTGCACATCTACAAGGGCCAGCAAGACAGTTAGCTTGAACTCTAACTGACGAAGAAATTCAGAATTTTTACCAATTGGAAAATGTCCTCAGTCAACGTTTTGGACCCCGGGATCAGGCTGAGCTCTATCTGGCAGAACTTAGACGAAGAAGAAAACCGAAAGAGGGTCTTCGGGAACTGGGACAAGCCATTCGGAAACTCACACGTCTAGCTTACCCAGATATGACAGCTTATCATCAAGAGCGTCTCGCTAAGGCTCATTTCATTGATGCTTTGGAGGATGGAGATATTCGAATGCAGATATATCAAGGCAAATCAGAGAATTTGCAACAGGCCATCACTCTAGCACTTGAAATAGAGGGATACCAGCAAATAGAAGCTCAACGGCGATTTCAAGGTAAAAAGTATAAACAATTTCGAACAAAATATGGAGGTGGATGAAAATACAGTAATAGTTGCAGTGTTAGAAGAAAAGGTAAAAGAATTAACCTTTGAAGAAAATACTGATAGGAGAACTGGCGAGAAAATATGGAATGTTTTCAATTGCCACGAAAAGGATCACTTTGGTAGATATTGTTTAAAACTAAGGGGGGAAAATGCTACCCAGGTTGAAAATGTGATTAAACTGTAGATTGTTTAGCAGTACAGTTAACAGAGTTTCATAGAAGTACAAGTACGCTTAACGAACTCTTCACCTGGAATATTAATACATTACTTATGTCTTCTCAAATGGGAGAGCGAACTGTCATATTGGGGATATGGGTATAGTTGGTGAAAAGGAGTTTGTTGTAACAGGTCGAGTTGGACATTCTGACATTTATTTTCTGGTTCTTACTGGGGCTTGTGTTATTTCGTTTTTGAGTAAACTTTGTAAGAAAAATCCAACGAGAGAACGGCTGGCGTTACAACTGACTTCCTTGGCCCTTTTACTGCAGATCATAAGAAATTGGTGAAAGTTGGAGAAAGCGATTTGGATTTGGAGATTTTGCCCTTCCAAGCTCCATGTACTGTTGTTAATTTTAATAATTGGGATGCAAGAATTGATAGGAATGGATTTTCTAACAGAATATGACTGCAATATATTTATTCTGGAAGAGGGTGTTTACTTGTAAAAGGCTTCAGATCCTTTGTTGTGGAAAACTGTACTTACAGCACTTTTGACCATATGACCATTGACACCGATAAGTGGCTGATTTAAACATTGGAGTTTTAGGAGCCTTTTATGAATCTGTGGAATATGAATTAAACTTGAGTTTTTGTTGTCTATTGGTGTAGTCTCTGCTAATCTAGTGTGTACCGAACATTAGTTGTTATCAAGTTGAAGTAATCCCTAATGGAAACATTTCAGCAATGTTGAGTCCGTAGCTGAAAACAGCAGATTTTCTTTTGATCAAGACTGGAGTCTTGGAGATACTAGTGGCCAAGACAAGATGGTCTTGGAGGATACTAGGGATTAAGGCACGAAAGCCTTGAGTATGTGTCTGGATTTGACACTTGTGACACTGTTAGTTTCTCTATGGAACAGAAGTTAACGAATTTCTTGCATGGTACACACGTTTGAAAGTACCAAGGGAATGGACTTTGGAAAACAAAGCTGAATTGTCTTCTTTCAAATTATTTAGGATCGTTGATCTACACCAAAATAGAGTAAATTGACTTAAATGGCGAAAAACAATTGGATTTCGAATAGAACATGTGTGGAATATATACCGACATACGAGTTCATTCTTTGATCACTTATTTGGAAGAAACGTTTGTTAATTATGCCTACCTAACTTTGGTTGCCAAAAGATCATTTAAATTGACTAGTGCTGTTTAATAATTGTTCGAGGACGAACAAAACTAATAAGGGGGTAATGTAACGAAAATGGATTTTCTACAAATTTATTTGACTGTTAAATATGTGTGTCATTTATGTAAATATACTTTGATTGGAAAATATTTAGGAATTACTTTTTAACAATACCATGTATCATGTAGTACTAGTAGTACTACTATACTCTATAGTAGTAATACTACGTACTAGGCTACCAGACAGTAACTAGAAATAATAGTGATTTGAACTGAACACAGCTGAGAGGTACATTATTTCGTTATAACTTGAATTAATTTGCAAGAAAATATTGTTTGGGTGCATACACTGATGGATGAGATCATTAAACTAGTAAAGAGGCCACAAAGAAACACGAAATCGCTCTGAAATTGAGCGAGGCGAAAAACTGGACCCTCAGTGATCCTTTACATGCTGCAGATAAGCAGACGATATGTAAACAAAAACTAAGTGATTGACTTTCGCCTTCGGTATGAAATTAAGCCATTTTCTAGGAAATTTGGCATGGTAATTAAGAAATATATGATCCAAACTTACTTTTGCAGCATTGATTTATTATGGATGACATTTATTTACAACGAAAATCAAATTTTATCAACACGTGTTGACAGTTCGAATGTCGCCTTGGCCATGTTAGAAACCGCTCTTTGTAATTTTTAGGTCAGTCTGTCGGCGCTTCGTTTGGAGGAAATATTTCTGTAACTGTTGTTCAAAACAATATGGAAAATTAGCTTAGGCATCGGAGAAAAAGTTTCTATGAATACTTTGAGGATATTTAAATTTTCAGGCTATTTATCTCCAACTTTCTGGTGTTTGTATTTGTGAATTTCGACTGTCAATTTTATACGTCGCGCTTTGGATAGCTTCTGTTGGCGCTGTGCCAAGTGACGTATCTACAACGTTCTTCAGGATTAACCAATCAGCGATCGAGTTTATCATCCTGGAGAGTATAAAAGGCAGCTGCAACCAGTCACTCGTTCAGATGTGGCCCTGACGGGCACGCTGCTCAGCAGCACCTGTCAACCACAGGCACTCGGCCTAACTAGCTGAGAAGAAACTGGTAAAACAGTTCGGTGTCAGAAACTGAAGCCAAAACTACAAACAGTTTGTCAAAACGTTTTAGTGTCGAAACAGTTTGGAAAACGTTTGAGTTTCGAAACAGTTTGGAAAACGTTTGAGTTTCAAAACAGTTTGGAAAACGTTTTAGTTTTGAAACAGTTTGGAGAACGTTTTAGTTTCAAAACGGTTTGGAAAACGTTATAGTTTTGAAACAGTTTGGAGAACGTTTTAGTTTCAAAACGGTTTGGAAAACGTTATAGTTTTGAAACAGTTTGGAGAACGTTTTAGTTTCAAAACAGTTTGGAAAACGTTTTAGTTTTGAAACAGTTGGAAAACGTTATAGTTTTGAAACAGTTTGGAGAACGTTTTAGTTTCAAAACGGTTTGGAAAACGTTATAGTTTTGAAACAGTTTGGAGAACGTTTTTAGTTTCAAAACGGTTTGGAAAACGTTTTAGTTTTGAAACAGTTTGGAGAACGTTTTAGTTTCAAAAACAGTTTGGAAAACGTTTTAGTTTTAACACAGTTGGCAGAACATTTGAGTTTCGAGGCAGATCGGAGTGCTAAAATAACAATTCGGAAATTTGTCTACTGGGAATTTCAGACTATGGAATTAAACTTGTGAATTAATGAAACCTCTGGGATGAACTTTGGAAATTGAACATTTGGTGATTGGTGGTTAATTATTTTGAAAATTAACTTTGGAACAATATGAGTAATTGAACAATCAACATTTAAATGAACTCTCTAGCTAATAGAACAATTTGGAGGGAATGACATTGTTTCAGTGACTGTTAACGTTTTCATTTCAATTCTTCATTGTAACAACAAAATAAATGTATGAAAATCACTCAAAAGTGATAACTTCGTTTGGACGTTTCTCAATTGCCCTTAGATAAGAATTTAGAATAACCTACATATAGCGGTGTCTCCGGAGTGTTCAATCAGTTTCAATCTCTTTGATGGAAGTTAAGAATTTCCGCTCGATTCTTAAACTTTGAGATTGAGGTTAAGACTGCGCTACCTTGAATTGTAAAATAAGGAACCTTTTTCAGTTAACCTTAGACATCAAAATTCCGCTACAATATGTACCGTCTGAGTTGAATCCGGCAGATGATTTAAGTAGAGGGCAGACGGTACAGAATTTGAAACCAAGGTGGTTAGCCGGACCAGTCTTCCTTGCAGGCCCCAAAGATGGATGGCCTACGCTTGAAAAACGTCAAGTTATATCGGAGGACAGTGAATCCAAGAGAATCGAGCCTCTAATTGCAACAATCGATCCCGTAAAGCCAATACTGAACATTCAAGATTGCTCCTCTTGGGGCAAATTAGTTAGAGTGACGTCATATTGTTACAGGTTTATCACTAATTTGAGAGCCAAGAAACAGAAGGGACAAAATTCAATCATAACTGGAGGTCTTCAGCCAGATGAGATATTAAAGGGTGAAAACTATTGGTTTAGAATGGCTCAGTTTAGTCTTGGTAATTGGCAACAGAGTTGTAGAGATCTTTCTCCTTTCATTGAAGATGAGATTGTTCGGGTGGGCGGACGTCTTAGACGATCTTCTTTGCCTTATGAGCAGGTTCATCCTGTTCTTCTTCCACGTTCCCACAGAGTTTCATATCTGTTCTTAAAGGATGTTCATATCCATATGGGACACGTTGGTCCGGAAAGAACCCTTTGTGAGAGCAGGAGACGAGTATGGATTATTCGAGGTCGAAATTTGACAAGATCTATTGTTAAGGATTGTGTTATTTGTAGGAAACTGAGGCAACCAGCCCATTCAACATTAATGGCTGATTTGCCTATTGACAGACTGAAGATTTTCAGTCCTCCCTTCTCCACGAGTGGTGTGGATCTATTTGGACCGTTTTCACTGAGGTACGGGAGAAATAAGTCTACCAAGGCTTGGGGTGCTGTATTCACATGTGCTACTACGAGGGCAATTCATTTAGAAATAGTAGACGGACTTTCAACCCCAGCCTTTCTTCACGCATTGAGGCGATTCGCTTCTTATCATGGATGGCCTAAGACCATTGTGTCTGATAATGGCACATCGTTTGTCGGAACAGACAAAGAATTGAAAAGGATGTTTAGGGAAAGTAAGAGTCAACTTGAAGATTTTGTTTCTAGTCACAGGGTAGTTTGGAAGTTTAATACTCCACTTAGTCCGCATCAAGGAGGTTTGTTTGAGAGTATGGTCAAGCAGACGAAAAGAGCTATTCAGGTAGCCATAGGTCAGCAGATTCTTTCATGGAATGAAATGGCTACGGTCTTTGCAGAAGTTAAATCCCTTATTAACTCAAGACCTATAGGTTACATTCCCAATAGCCCAGATGATATGCAGCCATTGACACCCAATCATTTCATGATTGGCAGAGCGACATCGGTTGCACCACAAGGACCCTTTGAAGAAACTAAGAACTTGCGAAAACGTTTTGAATTTGTGCAGATGCTTGTTAAACACTTTTGGAAAAGGTTTGTACGAGAATATATTCCCACTCTAATGAAGAGAAGCAAATGGCAGTCTAAGAATAGACAAGTTACAGTTGGAGATATAGTGCTTCTCGTGGATACTGGGGTACCAAGAGGTAAGTGGAATTTAGGTAAGATAATTGATGTATTCCCAGGTGATGACGGTGTCATTCGAAATGTCAAAGTCAAAACCCAATCAGGTGAGTATCGCAGGTCAGTACAAAAATGCTGTATCATTTTAGAGTCAGTAGAATAGGTTGCTCACTCCGGTGGGCCCGGAGGATATGTTAGATATGTATGCATGATCTCTTCCTTATCTCCCCTTGCGCGCGCTCTTCTTATAACGGTCACAAAACATCATGCATTGAGAGCGGTTGGCGTGCGTTGGGTCTGCAACATTTATATCATATTTCCACGCTATGAAGATCCATTATTCGGGTATTTACTGTTTTATTTTCTTAATATATGTCCAGTTAACCATGTTATGATAATCATTGCTTAGGTTATCGAGCTTAAAGCTTAGTTCAAACCGTAAAAATGTATGTGGAAAATCTAGGTCAAAGTCCAATGACAAATTTCTACAGAATTCGTAACTAGCCGCTAGTTGAACATTTTGAAAACAGACACTAAGTCATTTTGATTGAAATATATTGATTGAATAATTTAGAGGTAAAGGCAAAATGTTTAGAGTTAAAATGCCAATTGTGTTTGATCTAAAGTTATTGTTTATTTCTTCTGCAGATATTTTGTAATATTGTCACGAAAGAGTTACTTCCCTTTACATAACTGAAAATGAATGTGACGTTTTATGGCTTAGCTAGGGCATTTCATTACATGCAGAGGGCTTCCATCACTAGAGAATTGGCATAATAGCTGATCAGATTTTTGTTTATGCTTTGAACATGTTAACTCTGAAAGTAGTCTTTTATTCTTGTGAATGAAAGTCTTGCTTATTTTGTTTTTGTTTTATTGTTACAGAACTCATTCAGATAATTCTGTCATGATTATTTTAATAAAAATGGCAAAGAGTTACTGAAACAAATCTTCGTAGTCTGGTTTCTGATAGATGGATTTCTTCTGAATATCAACCACTAGGTTAAATTCATCCTCTTCAATGCCTTCTTAACTCTCCGATATGCCACGCATACCATTTTTGTGCCAGCCACATATTCCTCAAAGCTTCATTTATAATTTAATGTAAGTTTTGAGAAACTGAAAACAATTTTCTGGAGATAGGAATGTTTTGAAGACAGTGAAATTAACCTGGGTTTAAATGGGAGATTTTGAAAGTTGACCAATTTCTTTTGTGTTTGTAACATAATACGGTATTTTATAAACTGCATCATGTTCCATGAGAAAATAGCAAAAATATGTGTTTAGTACCATTGGAAAGGAAAAATAAGCGCGCTTCTTTTGAACCATAAAGTATTTTTTTGTTTTCTTCTCCTTTAAAAGCATTAAACGCCAAATCTGAACAGGCCTTTATACTTTTGTAGGAAATGAATGCGATTCGAACCCGCGACCCATGTATAGATGGGTCGCGGGTTTGAATCGCATTCAATTCCCACAAAAGTGACTTTTTGGTTTACTGGCTGTTTACACGATCTATATAAGCCTATATGTATTAATATTTCTTACAATTCCCCCTATATGAAAGCCCATATCAATTTATCTATCAGTATGCCTATATAATTAGATTTTTTGGTTTAAAAAAATCTCTCAAAAGGACCATGGACATTTGACCCGCTCTAGACCCCCCCCCCCCCCGCCAACCCCCACCCTACGCCCCCCCCCTCCCTCCAGGAGTGTTATCTCAATTTCTGGTCATTTGGTGGAGACCTTCAGTGGCTAACATCTAATCTGAAAGAAGAAGAAAATTATTTCTTTTTTAAATCCGTGTGGTTTTGCACTCGACCATCATTTGTTAAAGGGCTGCCAACTATCAGCGGGAGGTCTTCCGAGTAACCTCTCCCTTGCCACTTGCCTACAAAACCTATTAAAGACTCGAAAATGTACTTACGCATCTCGGCTTTTTTAATTCTGTCCATTATTAGCACACATTTTCGCACAGGTACAAGTGTAGCTGCAGCTTTGTCTATATATATTTTGACTGTCTTAAGGGGCCTTTAGAAGGTGGTATAGATAAATAACGTACCGTAAGACTTTCGTATGGGTAACAGACTTCTAGGTTTATTTAATTTTGACGTTTCTGTCTTTCTCCGAAGACTGTTTTCAAATCATAAATTGCAATATCCTTGTCCTGTATATATATGACATGTTCGGAGAAAGACAGAAACGTCATCATTAAATAAACCTAGAAGTGTGTTACCCATACGAAAGTCTTACATTATTTATATATATTTTATCTGAACGCCATTTTTTTTTTAGTTTTTCAAGATACTTCAAACGTTCAACTTCTCATGATGATCAAAACTTATGAATAAAAGCTCATGCCACTTTAAGATGGCTTTTTGAAGAAACAAAAACCCTAAAATGAACCCCAGGGCCCTGTCTTACGAAGCTGGCGTAAAGTTGCGCATAGGCCTGCACATGGACCAGTTGCGACCAGGGGCTCGTTTTACTAAGCTGGCGCAAAGTTACGCATTGGTTTATAGCATAGAGTTGCGCCTCTAGACTTGCGACCATGCGCAAGTTCCGATAATTTAACACGCGTTTGCGACTGGCGCAACTTACGCCAGCTTAGTAGAACGAGCCCCTGGGCGTAAGTTCCAATGGCTTTAACACTGATTTACGTCCGACGTAACTTACGCCAGCTTTGTAAGACAGGGCCCAGGTCCATCCCGGCTATCTGAATTATGTCCGTTATTAGCGCACATCTTTGCTTCCAACGGGCAACTGGCGTTATATATCGATATGTTTTATTTCACCGTCCAACCTTTACTTTTCCAAGGCATTTCAAACGCTCAACTTCTCGTGACAATCAGAATTTATGAAAAAGTCTGAACTTTGGCATGCGCACTTTAACTGAATCTTCGTCATTTTGGTGTGGGATGGTTACCAGTTACCACCGGAAGGCCGTGGGTTTCCTCCGGGCATAGAACCTGGTTTCCTCCCACAATAAAACTGGCAACGCCGCCATATAAGTGAAATAATCTTGAGCGCGGCGTAAAACACCCAACAATCAACCGTCATTTTGGAAGACATCTAGACAAACATGTGCTCATTTTCTTAGACTGTTATTAACTATAAATGATTGTAATTTATCAAAGTGACATGAGCTGCCAAATTCGGATTTTTTTCATAAATATTTATTGTGAAGAGAAGCTAAGCGTTTGCTGCACCTTGCAAAACTAAGGGATTACCGTTGAAATAAAAACATATTTGTAAAGTCAGTATTGTATAGGCGTAATAAAGGAAGACCAGTTGTAATATCGAATAAAATTCAAATAGTCGGGATGTATGAGTTCATTTTTGGGAGTGTTACTGCTTATAAAACGACCTTAACGTGCATTTTCAAGACTTTTTTTTCAGCTGTTGAATGTTGAAATTATTGGCCATTTTTCACTAGGCTTATAATTCAGAAGCTTTTTAGTGCTTCTAGTCTCGAAAATGTACCAATAAGGTATTGTTTTGAACTAACTTTGGCTTAGAATGAATGAATGGTCGTCCCGGTTATTTAAATTTTGTTTACTTTTCGAACACGTTTCCGGTTCGTACAGGCCCCACACTGTATGGATTTTCCTCATTCCGATGCCAAACATTTACTTTTTCGATGGCCTTCAAATTATGAAAAAGTGTGAATTTAGGCAGCTCATGCCACTTCAAGCTTATCTAAAATACCTTTAATTTAAACCGAATAATCAGCCTCTGTTGTGCTGAAAATCTAACACACTCCCTGACGTATGCACCACAGATAGAAATAAAGAAAAAACACACAGACAAGATTTCTCGGCTAACCTTTAATTTAGTGACAAATTACAAAAAAGGATGTTAAAACGTTACACTTGTCATTCGGGAACTACTGGTGGTCCAAAGACAATGTACCAATATCATTTGTTTCTTCTCATGCATTTAACCGATTGCTTGATGACGTCACTTGCAATTTACGCGCAAAGCATTTCGGGATCTTAACATAATTTTAAAATATGACAGAAGAAATAATACTGTATCGAGGAGAAGGCGTTAGAGGGGTAGATTTACCAGAAAAATGTGTGGATAAAAACAGGTTATGTCATCAATGTTTTCCAAAAGAAAGTGACATCTTGCTAAGTACCAATAGACAAAATGGCGAACTGAGGTACATTTTACCCAGAAAGCTTTGCGTAAATCTATGTGACGTCATCAGGCTCGGCGGTAAATCACCACCTGAGCAGCGTTGGAAGAAGACACAAGTGGACCAGCATCGAAAAACAATCAATAATTGCCTATATATTCCGCAGGTGCGTTAATTAGGCCTATATATGTGGAATATATAAGGTACTGCTCGCCCAATCTTAGACATGTGGCCATAATTATGTTTGACCAATGTCTTGTCCCCCCATTAACCCGAAAATAGTGGTTTAGTTGGCCAAATTTGGATCAAATCTTTCAATGGCATTTAGAAGTGGAACGGTTACAATAAGGTGAAGAATTACGTATGGATAACAACGTCTTGGTTTATGGGGTAACGATGTTTCGGTGTAGTTCTTATATCGATATCAAAGTCAATGACAACTACATGGAAACTTCGTCACCTAATAAACCCAGACGTTGTTATCCATAAATAGTTATTTACCTTATTGCAAATTTAGTCCGACAAACCTCTGCTGTCGTAACGTCGGTTGAGATCGAGGACATTTCAAGTTTCCAGCATGGGACATTTCTGCCAAGAGTTTTAAAAATATTTTTCAACGAAGTTTTACGAAATTTGAAGCGTTTTAATTGATAAGTGTCTGGCACAGTGTGCCAAATTTTTTATTAACATTTCTCCAATAAACGGATTTCAAATTAAGTAGGTTCTTTTTCCTCGAGCCATCCATTTGTATGAAATCATCTTGAGTGCGACGTACAATCAATCAAGCTCACACGTTGAAATGCTACGAGACCATACCCTGCTGCGTGAGACAAGCCCTTCCAGCTTCAAGATGCAGGCTTGTGATACTATATATTATTTTATTTGTTAACCATATTTACCCCCCCCCCCCCCCCAATCCCCCTGTACTGTACTTGGTTTTATGAAACGCTTTTTTTTGCAATGTTACTTTTGCACATATTCTGAATTGAGACATTTTAAATGCACTGCATGGTCGAGTCGTTGAATGAACTCAGGCATAACAGTAGGCCTATATATCATTTACGTTGTTTGGTAATTATGAAGTCTAACAAATAGGAATTTGTTAGCCAGTTTATTTTATATGGAATATTTTATGGAATGGAGTCAGTAAATGTAATTCCTTAAATTGGCGGTTCAGAGAATTTACCTCGAAAAGTCTGACCGCTGATGGAAAATTCCCGTATGGTTAATATGTTTCGTGATCTTGAATAAATCGGTTTTTTAAATAGTCAACCCTCTCAATTAAACTGGATCATTAAAGCCGAAGATTGCTAAAGGTCACATTGTACTTAACTTGTGAACCAAGTCGGCCGACCGTCTCTGGAAAGGAAGTGTTGGTGGTGGGGTATAGTGGGGGGGGGGGGGGGGGCTCTTAATTATGACATGCTGTGTCCACCTTTGGTCAGTTTTGCCACGTTGGCTTTAAATGCTTATTTTACATGAACAATGTTTTGTTTTTTTCGTGTGTGTGATTTCTTTTTAAGTTGTACGAATAGCCTTTATATGGAAACCGGATAGGGCCGTTTAGTTCTCGAGAAACGTATACGTCGCGAAGGTATACCCACGCGATGGCATCAGTCAGGTCACTTAAGTACCTACTGTCTGGTGTGAGGATATGACTTTTTTTTGTACTGACGGTCGTATTTTACGGCCGTCAGTATAAAAAAAATAATAATTTTGGAGTCAGAAACCCGAACTATTTTTCAAGGTACTTGAAACGCTGTACTTTTATTGAATATTAGAAATTAATGAACAAAAATCCGAATTGTTGCAGCTTACGCCACTTCAAACATTTGGACACTAGAATGGATTAAGTCTGCAAGAGGGGCTGCACATTAAGTAAAAGTTCGATAACTGCGATTTGTGATTTTCCTAGTATTATAGACATGGAAAGGCGTTCCGAATGACTGTGGATCGGGAAGTAAAATAGCTCTAGGGCCTATCTGGCTTCCGTAAGAAATAATTGTTGTAACACGCTATAATATATATGCGATGTCATGTTAAAAGTGACTTTTCTCACATAAAGAGAGGTCATAGTGCATGACGCTTCATTCATGGTTACCGGCGTGTTGGTGCATGCAAAATGATGCCACTTAAATGGACATAACCCGTGACACAGTCATAGATGTTCGTCCATAATTACAAACAGGGTTCACCCATTTTATGGGACAATGGTGATTTTCCTGGCAGGCCACGAAGTACAGGTTGGCTTCTTTGTTCATTAAAACACAATGATGAATTTCAAGTTTCTTTAGTTAAAGGCCCACTTGCTGCCGTAGCCTGTTTGACATTTGTTAAGAAAACCAATTTGCACGAGCTTACTACAGCTAAAAGCACTAAAATTAAACATATCACACATAAAGCATGTCCACTTAGGTTTAGAATATATAAATGAGGGTGAAAAACAAACGAAGAATCGAATCTCGATTACAACAATAACACCGAAAAGTGTTGGTTAACTTAAGTGTTGGATTACCCTCATTTATGCGTTTTTGTCTGTGGTTTGCACTCGGCAGGCTTTTACAGTCCCTCTTACTCGATCGTTAGATTGTATTTCTTAGATAAAGTTCGTAAAATTATACTGTGTCGTTAGATAGCCCACACGACTCAAACCATTACGGCACTTGTGCACACGCTCCGGTTCGAAGTTTGTTTACATTGCGGGTGCCTGAACAATCTGTTTTTCAATTTCTAATTAAAAATACTAAATGATGTCAAAACTTTCAGTTTTCTGGTAAACATAGAAAGTTCCTAACTTTTTCTGTCTGGGAAAAATACAGAAAACCGTCCACTGTTTTTAATGTAAACACTCTTTTGAATTTTCGCGGCAAGTGTGCCTTTAAATAAATTATACCCTTTCTCCGACCCACAATCCAACATAACCTTTCTCCGTCCTACAACCCTATTTATGACACAAACCTTTCCACGTCCGACAACCCTATATGAGACAAACCGTTCCACATCATGACACAAACCCTTCCCCCCCCCCCCTTTCCAACAACCCTTCCCTTTCCATATTGATTGATTGATGTTTTACGCCGCACTCAAGATTTTTTGACTAATAAAGGGTGGCGCTGCCTGCTTTAGTGGAGAGGAAAGTAGACTTGTTGCCAGGAGGAAACCCCCAACCTTCGGCGAGAAGGCCTTCTGGCAACTCTCTTACATAGGGCGATCGAGGGGAAAATCCACTCAGAATTTTTTTTAATTTTCATTAGATCTGAGTGTGATTCGAACTGAGTGACACCGAGACCCCGGTCTTCCATAAAGAGTATTTGAAGTGTATAAAATATATGGATAAACAGGGGGGGGGGGGTGCGTTTTGATTCAAACCAATTGTAAAATCAACTTGAATAAATCGAATTTAAAGTGGCATAAGCTGCCAAATGTATATCGACAATTTCGTTGAAACATAATAAGTTAATTGTTCGTCATTTTAAGCAGAAAGTAGAAAATAAGATATTTACTCGTGCTGTTTGGGTTTTATCTGTTAGGCTACTTGCGCGCATATTCAGTTCTTAAAGTGGCATGAGCTGCCAAAATGTTGATATTTTGACGTTAAAACAGAATGTTGAAATTATTGGCTATTTTTCTCAAGACGTCTAATTCAGAAGCTTTTTAGTGCTTCTAGACTCGAAAATGTATACGATAAAGTATTGTTTTGAACTAACTTTGGCTTAGAATGAATGAATGGTCGTTATTTAAATTTTGTTTACTTTTCGAACATGTTTTCGGTTCGTACAGGCCACATACTGTATAGATTTTCCTCATTCCAACGCCAATCGTTTAGTTTTTCGATGGCCTTCAAAGCCTCTTACTTGTCGTGACTGTCAGAAATTATGACAAAAGTGTGAATTTTGGCAGCTCATGTCACTTTAAGGGTTACTGGCTTAACCAACGTTTTGATTTCAGTGGCAATCCTTTAGTTTTTCAAGGTACTTCAAACACCGAGCTTCTCGTGACAGTCGGAATTTATATTGAAAAAACCCCGAACAGAATGTTTGCAGCAATTAGTCGTGGAAAATTCTCCGAGCGGTGAGAAACCCTTCCTTTGTGCCGCTTTCCTCTTGTCAAATTAGGTCGTTGGTGAAATTTCCCAAAACCATAGATAAGCTAACTGCATTGTGGAACATTTTAATTCAGACTATTTTTATACAATTGGTCATCCTTGAATAACAACTACAGGCTATACCATTGTTCACATGGTTCGTTTGAGCAATTTACCCCCGGGTATTGTCACTTGTCAGCACATGCACACAAAGATTCCTTAGTAAGTTTAGAACTGCATGATAAAGAAATAAACTAAAGGCATAGTAAATAAGAGTCAGTTTGTCAAATGAGAATTTGAATAAATTAACAATGTTCACAAATGCTAGAAAATAAAGAAATGTGACGGTCATGTGACATGTTTGGAGAGAAGTCCAGGAGGCGATCGTATTCTCCAGAGATTTCAATTAGGCGTGTATTAGTACGTTTATAAATAGTTTTATAAGCAAGAAATAGAACTCGTACATCCCGGCTATTTGAATTTTGTTTGTTATTTGCACACATCTTCCGTCCGCACGGGTTACTGACGAATACTTGTTGTTTTTTATTTTAACGTCAATTCCTTTAGTTTTTTCAGACACTTCAAAGGCCGAACTTCTCATGACAATCAGAATTTATGAAGAAATCTGAATTTTACCCGATCATGCCACTTTAATTTAATTTTTAATTTAAAGTGGCATGAGCTGCCAAAATTCACACTTTTTTTCATATTTTCTGATCGTCACGACAGTAAGAGGCCATCGAAAAACTAAATGATTAGCGTTGGAATGAAGACAATCCATACAGTATGTGGCCTGTACGAACCGAAAACGTGTTCGAAAAGTAAACAAAATTTAAATAACCGGGACGACCATTCATTCATTCCAAGCCAAAGTTAGTTCAAAACAATACTTTATCGTACATTTTCGAGACTAGAATCACTAAAAAGCTTCTGAATAATACGTCTCGAGCAAAATAGCCAATAATTTCAACATTCTGTTTTAACGTCAAATTATCAACATTTTGGCAGCTCATGCCCCTTTAAACCATAGGCAGTTTTTTTACCAGGTGCATTGCATGTTGAGGAAACTTTGCCATACATGCAAGGTCATATCTAAGATTTTGAAAAAGTCACTATACAGTCTCTGTAGCCGGACTAAATTCTGAGAAAGACAACCTCCAGTGCTTGTGCCCACATCTTGGTGGGTAGTTTTTGTACAGGTACCTTTATACCTAAAACATCAAATTAGAAATGAAATATAACAAAACTTGGGAACAACAGCAAATCCATTATTTCTCGTGTATGAAAACTACAGATACATTTCTTTTCTATATATTTATTAGCACTAAACACACTGTAAAATATAATGGTAAGTTTTCCATATTTCAAGTGGCACTTTTTTCATAAATTCTGATGTCAAGACAGTGACATTCCTTGATTGATTCATGTTTAACGCCACACTCAAGATTATTTCCCTTATATGGCGGCGTTGCCAGGTTTAGTGGTGGTGGTGGGAAACGGGGGGGGGGGGGCTTTGCAGGAGGAAACCCCCGACCTTTGGCGAGAACTAGGAGCCTGTTTCATAAAGCGGCGTAGATGTATTTTTTGCGTAACTTTCATACTAACGTATCTCTACAGTATGGGTTGCTAAGGCAGTTACGTAAAAACTTACGCTCCGCCATTTAGTGAAACAGGCCCCTGGCAACTGTCCAACAAACATGCCTTGATTGATTGATTGGTGTTTTACGCCCCGCTCAAGATTATTTCACTTATATGGCGGCGTTGCCAGTTTTATTGTGGGAGGAAACCGGGATCTATGCCCGGAGGACACCCACGACCTTCCGTTGGTAACTGGCAACCATCCCACATAGGTCGTTGAAGTGAAAACCCAGTCAGAAAATTTTCCAATTTTTTTGTTGGGACTGAGTGGGATTTGAACACCCGACCCATTGGTGGAAGACTTCTATCTACTGAGCCACGGAGGCCCCAACATGCCTTGAAGGTCATCGAAAAACTAAATGATTGACGTTGGAATGAGCAAAATCGATAGTCTGTGGTCTTTACGAACCGAATTAGTGAGGGAAAAGTAAACAAAATTTAAATAACCGCGACGAACGTCCATTCATTCTAAGCCTCGGTTGGTTCAAAACACTAATTTATCGTACTTTCTCTTGACTATAAACACTAACACGATAAAAATAGCTGATAATTAAACATTCTGTTTTAACAGGAAAACGTCAACAGTTTGGCAGCTCATGCCACTTTAAGGGACAAGTGTGCTTTTGAACATACATTCCTCAATCAGGCAATCATGTTTAAGGTCACTTTAAGGCAATAAGTTGATTGTTTCAGAAGCAGCACTTTCTTGGCGTATTACCAATAATTGTTTCCTGAGGCTTTTAGAATAAGATATTTATTTTAAGAAATCTAATTTTCTTTACAGGCACAGAAAAGTAAAAAAAAATGAAACTCAGATATTAATCAAAATTTTATTGATTCATTTAGCAACATTACATCAAAGCAATCCATTAAAACCAGCTTTGGAAAACAATGTCGACTGAGACAAAACTATGGTAGTTTATTTTCAAAAGATGAAATTAAATGGAATGTAGACCCAGCTGCTCCTGCATTCAATCTGGCCCAGAAAAGATTGCCCAGGGCTTGTAAAAAAATCCATATCATAAACAGATATGAATAATATTAACAGGACATGTCATTATAGATAATAAGTCAATCTGGGAACATAACACTGATTTTAAAAAATCCTGATTTCTAGGAGACATCTTTTTTTTAACTTCATTACAAACCATTACGGCACTTGTGCACACGCTCCGGTTCGAAGTTTGTTTACATTGCGGGTGCCTGAACAATCTGTTTTTCAATTTCTAATTAAAAATACTAAATGATGTCAAAACTTTCAGTTTTCTGGTAAACATAGAAAGTTCCTAACTTTTTCTGTCTGGGAAAAATACAGAAAACCGTCCACTGTTTTTAATGTAAACACTCTTTTGAATTTTCGCGGCAAGTGTGCCTTTAAATAAATTATACCCTTTCTCCGACCCACAATCCAACATAACCTTTCTCCGTCCTACAACCCTATTTATGACACAAACCTTTCCACGTCCGACAACCCTATATGAGACAAACCGTTCCACATCATGACACAAACCCTTCCCCCCCCCCTTTCCAACAACCCTTCCCTTTCCATATTGATTGATTGATGTTTTACGCCGCACTCAAGATTTTTTGACTAATAAAGGGTGGCGCTGCCTGCTTTAGTGGAGAGGAAAGTAGACTTGTTGCCAGGAGGAAACCCCCAACCTTCGGCGAGAAGGCCTTCTGGCAACTCTCTTACATAGGGCGATCGAGGGGAAAATCCACTCAGAATTTTTTTTAATTTTCATTAGATCTGAGTGTGATTCGAACTGAGTGACACCGAGACCCCGGTCTTCCATAAAGAGTATTTGAAGTGTATAAACTATGGTAGTTTATTTTCAAAAGATGAAATTAAATGGAATGTAGACCCAGCTGCTCCTGCATTCAATCTGGCCCAGAAAAGATTGCCCAGGGCTTGTAAAAAAATCCATATCATAAACAGATATGAATAATATTAACAGGACATGTCATTATAGATAATAAGTCAATCTGGGAACATAACACTGATTTTAAAAAATCCTGATTTCTAGGAGACATCTTTTTTTTAACTTCATTACAATTTTCCAAGTTACTAGTTCATTGTTTTGAAGTCTGCTCTTTAAAACTGTCCTCCTGTGCCCCCCCCCCCCCCAACCCTCCCCCCCCCTCCCCCACTCCTGAGTAAAAGTAAGCTCCTTAATATGTAACACCCCCCCCCCCCCCCCCCAACACAAAATAAAATGTGTTCACAGACAGGCTGAACAGATTTGTGAAAAACATATACATAGCTTTGTGTACATTGAGATTAATACATAGAGGTTCACATAATGCAAAATAAATATACAGATCTTTAAAAGTAAAATATTCTTTACGCTACAAATATAACCCTCTTTTCGTAGTTGGCTTGGCTTTTAAAAAATATTTTTAGAAAGAAACAAAATCAATATACATGATTTGGAAAAGTGTTTGAAGAGAAAAAGTCTAACAAGAGCACAATTACCTGTCACATTGTTTGTAATGGAACTGAGAATAACAGCTGTAACAATTTTTAAAAAACAGCACCATAGCTTCATTTTACAGCCCAATAAAGGCTATACTTGTAATACAATCAGATCACAGTTAAAATGAGAAATAAATCTATTCCATAAATCTATATTTTGGGCAGCTGTTAAAACATTTACAGAAAATAATGACATAACTTAATACCTGAGCATGTGTACATGTATTAAAAATGTTTGTCACTTGACAAGGTTTTATGTAATACACTAGTTCTTAACTTTGGCAACATATTACCTATGTGGCATATTAAGCATGATATCTTGCTAAAGTTCAAACATTCAACTTTGGCAGTTCATGCTACTTTCAATATCACTTATTAACATTTTGAATCTTGATTGATTGATGTTTAACGCTACACTCAAAATTAATTCATTTGTCTTCAAAGGACGATATTGCGAGGCTTAGTGAAGGAGTAAAGCAGGCTTTTTCCCAGAGTACCTGGCAGCTCTTCCACATATGGTTTGAAGCTTGCATTATTATCTCACATGATTGACAACCAACTATCCATATAAATAAAATCTTTATGATTTTATCTCTTTTTGCATTTTCTAATTCTTAGATAAGATCTTTTTTATTTTGCAGACAATTTTACAGCTCTTCCAATAAGCATGTCATGAAACTAGAGTATAAATTTTCTCAAATATTGCCCAAAAATTCCAAACTGACCCTACCATAATTTGTTTCAGCTATGTTACCAGAAACAGTTTATTTAGGTGTAGGGTTAACATACAACAGCTTAAAGCAGGCCTTTTAGTGTTAAGCATGGTTTTGATAACTTACAATATGCATAAGGCTTAAAATAGATCTTACCTCCACCCCCCCCCCCCCCTCCCCCCACCTTCAAATACAGAGATTCTAAAATATATTGTACATATAAAATATATCATACATTTCTATTCACAAATATCAATATTTACAATTTTATATAAATTTCATTACATGTATAACGTCAACAACTTTCATGCATATACAAAACAACTAAAGGTTGATTGTTTGGTGTTTTACGCCGCACTCAAGATTATTTCACTTATATGACGCGTTGCCAGTTTGATTGTGGGAGGAAACCGGGCTTTACGCCCGCAGGAAACCCACGACCTTCCAGTGGTAACTGGCAACCATCCCACATAGGTCGTTCGAGTGAAAGTCCAGTTGGAAAATTTTCCAGTTTTTTTTGGGACTGAGTGGGATTCGAACCCACGACCCATTTGTGAAAGGCTGTTCGGATTGAGCATCCAACGCTCTACCTACTGAGCCACGGACGCCCCCAACAATTATAGGAACTCATGGAAAGGGCTTTTCTTAGACAAAAACCATCATTCTTGTTACTGTCCCTGTGAAAATGTGACATTATTTTCCAAAAATATAACAGTACATGTATAAGATCTGAATGATTCAGATGACATGGCATAACATTAATCTCAAGCAAGGCTTAAAATCACTAAAATGTTCCCTAACAAACCAATTTTATGACACCTTGTACATATGTGTCTGGCTTATGTTACACCATCATGATTCATTGACTTTTATTATATAACTGGAGTGAGTGTTGCAATTTCATTGGTCAATAGGCGGTCACATGACAGTTAATATTATCTTATATTACATGACTTGCTGGTTAATATAAGATTTGACGTCACATTCTCTTTGTTGCGCAACGTAATTTGTTTTTAGTGTAGCTTTATTACTATGACGTCATTCCGATGACATCAGATTTGAGCGTTTAAACGTAATCCACATGACGTAATATAACCCATTGCATTTGTAATGCCTATGTACTATGTTATGTGAATTATGTAAATATAACACCTGCCTGAAATTCTGTGAAGGTTTAGAAGAAATATATACGATAACTTGATATATAATAAAACAATTATTGACTCTCCTGCCAGTTAATATGATGGTTATAATGACCTGGAAAACTTATATTGACCTCTGCCTTCGGAATCGGTCAATATAAGTTGTCCAGGTCATTATAACATCATATTTACTGGCAGGAGAGTCATTAATTGTATAATGTCACATGCTGCACCAAGATCATAACATTTCACTTTTATTACCACCAGATCTAGTGTGGGAGGCAAATGAGGCCCTGTGCCAATACCAAAGCCTATTTCGTCTTTCCAGGTTTAGTGGGGAAGTAAATCGAGCTGTTTCCCAGGAACCCCCAACCTTCACAAAGTGCATGGCAACTATTTCTCATAAGGCGACCCACACAGTATTGTTTAGCAATTTTTTATAGCATCGTCTTTGAAGATAGATTTTGATTTCATGCAAAATGTCCTTTTTGTACATTGTAGCTGTAGTATGAAAAGTTTAAACCATAAATTCATCCAAATTTGTTTATAATAAAAAAATCACTCTTTCGATATGTATGTGGGACTGTGGTTCACAGAAATTAAAATACAATTCTTTACAACTATTCTTAACTGAGAAAATAAAATATACCAAGCTGAAGTTTTTTAGTAAATGATTGATTTACTGAGTTTGAATGACACTGGCCACTTCTGAGATGACCGTATAAACACTAACTATACCCCCAACAATACCTATAATTATGATGCATATATCCTTAAACCAGATTCTCCATGAAAGACGAAATCCAGCCAGTTTTAAATGAAATAAACAAGGTAAAATATACGCCAGCATTGTACTGCCAATAGCACCTGTAAATACAGAATATCAAGCGTAAGGTAAGAAATATCAAACTAATTAAAGGATAAATCAATTTGTTTAAAAACTGGCACCATTTAGACCTACGAAGACAGCACAAAACCTACAAAATGCAAGGTGTTGTTTTTCTATCGACAGCCTAGATACGGAAATTAATTAGCTTTAGCGCAGTGACATCATAGTTGACATTACTATTGTTGCGACCTCATACAAAAACGACGTTGGGCCAGGGCGTCTTCATAGTTGGTTGAAATGACGCTGAAAGCACTCAAATGTCAACTATGACATCAAATACAAAGAAGATATTTCCGATTGGTGATGGAAGATATGCATATTTTCAATCAATGTTTCTTTGACACCCTAGGACCTTATAGGAAGTTCGTTTTGTTTCAACATTATGTTATTAGACACATATTTAGTCAATTTACAATAACAAATCACCGTTAATTAAAGTGGCATGAGCAGCCAAATATAGAAAGTATTTTGTTGAAACAGAATTAGCTAAAAGTTAGTCATTTTAGCAAGAAGTACAAAATAAGAGCTTTCTGTTGATACCAACCTTGGATATGTATGTTGTGGTAGTTTTATAAACAACTAAAACCCCAAAACTGTACTACTGTACATTTCTTTATTTTTAGCACATGTTTTCAGTTCGTATAAGTAATAGGCTTTATCAATATATTTTTTTTTTATTTCAACGTCAATTTTATACTTTTTCAAAGTACTTCAAACGGAGAACTTTATTTATGATAAGAAGGTCTGAATTTCGACAGCTCATGCTACTTTAGAAAAGAAATACCCCACGAAAACCCATACAGTAATGGGAGTTCACCGTAGATATCACGCAATGCTCAATATGACAAAGTTGATTGATTTTTAAACTTACCAATGAATGCGGAGAAATAAGCGTAGAAATTGCGACAAACAATAGCAACTCCACAGGCAAGTAACACAATGAAAACACGGAAAAGATTTCTCTTCCAAGCCGGAACCTAAAAAATAGTAATCGTATTTATAACAAACAGATATTAATGAAAACTGTTGATTGATGTTTTATGCAGCACTCAAGATTGTTTCATTTATATGGCGGTGTTGCCAGGTTTAGTGGGGGAGGAAACTGAACTCTTTGCCCGAAAGAAGCCCCCTACCTCTCACTAAAACTTAAAGGGAGATGCAACTTTTCTTTTTGGACAGTGACATTTGAACCCAACCAACCGACTAAACCTCTGTGAGAGCCCTTGATTGCTTGGAGTATTATGCTAAAATCATTTTCTGCTATTTTTTGCTTCTTTTGATGTTTTACATCGTACTCAAGATTATATCCCCTATATGGCAGTGTTGCCAGGCTCATCGCCCGATGGAAAACCACGACCTTGATCGAGTACCTGGCAAATGTTCCACATATGGCTACCCAATGAAAAATGCACTCAGAAATTTTTCAATTTTTATTTTGGTCTGAGTGTCATTCGAACCTGTGCCGCATCGATGATCACTCTAGCCCACTGGACACCCCCCCCCCCCCCACCACTTGTCTGGACAGTATTTAACAGTATTTAGTCTTCTACCCAACACAGATTTAAAGGGTAAAACTACTCACTGATTTTGGAATTTCCACAGCAACTGGCATGTCTATTTCATTGGCAGTGTCAATCAAAACCTCTTCTTCGTTTCCGAGAATAGGGTCGGTATCCTCTGTATCTTCAAACTGCTCTCGTAAAGAGGGCCTACGGGCACTAGGACCACAGCATCGACCTACGGGGAATAGAAATGGTAATTTATCAAAAGCCATCTGTCAACACATCAAGATAAATTTCCTTTAAAGGGGCATGAGCTGCCAAAATTCCCATTTTTTTCATAATTTCTGATCGTCACGACAGTAAGAGGCTTTGAATGCCATCGAAAAACTAAATGATTGGCGTTGGAATGAGAAAAATCCGTACAGTATGTGACCTGTACGAACCGAAAACGTTTCGAAAAGTAAACAAAATTTAAATAACCGGGACGACCATTCATTCATTCTAAGTCAAAGTTAGTTCAAAACAATACTTTATCGTACATTCTCGAGACTAGAAGCACTAAAAAGCCTCTGAATTATATGTCTTGAGAAAAATAGCCAATAATTTCTATATTCTGTGTTAACGTCAAAATATCAACATTTTGGCAGCTCATGCCCCTTTAAAGGACGTGTCAGGAACTGTTTGACTTTGTTAACTGACTGTCAGACACAAATAGCAACACAGGATTCCCTAAATAACTCGTTACATGTACATTTTGTGGAAAGTTGACTTGCAGCCTTTTATCCGAGATTGATCACTCTGAATTTTTCTAATAATCTGAAGGCCAACGGAGAACCACAACAAACTTAAGCTAGGTCTCCTTTTCAAATATTTGGCATAAAATCTCAACATTAACTTTACCGGGAAAAGCGGTTCATTTTTTTAATATGTCATAAGGCAAAAATTGAGTGGTTGTTCTGACAAATTTGCTGGTCTACAGTGGACAAGATAGACCCATTTACAGCAAGAAAAAATCACCAAGTTTGATGCCAAGATTCTGCCATACAATCTGAATACAAAGCATGAAAAAAAAAAATCCAAGAATTGGGGAGAAAAAAAACATTATTGAATTTGAAAGTGGTTGTGCTTTGATTGATTGGAAGTTCTACGCCACTCTCAAAAAAAAAGAAACACATGTTCTGTTTGTATATGTTTCTGTTAGCATATGGCACCATCTGACATAGTTCGACCCCTGAAGCCTATTCCCAGCCCCATGTTTTACTGTTTTTCTAAAATTAAATGGTTTTCAACCATTTACACTTGTTATTTCCATTTGGGTATTTGCTGAATTATAAAACAAGGAGGGAGGCCAGGAGTTTAATGTTGGTGAATTAATATGATTGATTGATTGATTGTTCGGTGTTTTACGCCACGCTCAAGATTATTTCACTTATATGGCGGCGTTGCCAGTTTTATTGTGGGAGGAAATCGGGCTCTATGCCCGGAGGGAAACCAACGACCGTCCGTTGGTAACTGGCAACCATCCCACATAGGTCGTTCGAGTGAAAACCCAGTCAGAAAACTTTCCAATTTTTTGGACTGAGTGGGATTCAAACCTGCGACCATTGGTGGAAGGCTGTTCGGATTGAGCGTCCAACGCTCTACCTACTGAGCCACAGAAGCCCCCGAATTAATATGAAGCCCTTAAAACAAAACGCTCACCTTCAGCGAATGTGTACCCTTCAGCCAATTCTATCACTGGATACATTTGTAGTGGGAATGTCAGTAATATGCCAATACACAGTGTTATGTTAACTATTCGTGATATGGGGCTATCTAAGGGGGTAATGTTACTGTTGATGGTTTGTTCAGCTAATTCCCCAAACCTTAGGTAGCCCAATACACCAAACACACTCAGAATAAAGGATAACAGGAAAATAGCACCGTGAAGGAAGAAAGAGAAATTGTGGCGGTTTCCCTCCATGCTGGACTCTATTGGTAAGATCTAAAATAATAAAAAAATGAAAAATATCTAAATAAAAGCTAACGTTTTTTGCTTTACTCACATCTGTTAATTCTGAAATATTCATTATTTTGATTTTTCCAGTGGCAAGGAAGGAGGAGTGTCACTGTGTCAGATTTTTTAAAGTAGTGTGAGCTGCCAAATATAGTTTTTGACAATGCCAGTTTTATTGTGGGAGGAAACCCACAACCTTCCGGTGGTCGTTCGAGTGAAAATACAGTCAAAAAATTTTCTATTTTTTTTTCAAACTGAGGGATTTGAACCCATGACCCATTGGTGGAAGGCTGTTCGGATTGAACTTCCAACGCTCTACCTACTGAGCCACGGAGGCCCCCCTTTAGTTTGGAAGTTACTTCAAACAGACAACTTCTCTCTACATTCAGAATTTATGAAAAAAAATCAGAAGGTTTACAGCTCCGATCACTTTAAAAAGTCTTTATTACAATCCTGTATCTCAAAGAAAAAAGATGCCTTGTCCATAACAGTCCACACTGGTAAATATTAAATAGAGGTCAGACTTACAAAACTATCTCAACTACAGCGTACATGTACATATAATTATATTTTTATGAACACTAAAACACAGGGAAAATCTTCTTGTCTAAATCATACATAGAATAAACTAAATAACAAACTAAAATAACTCACCGTCCCAATTCCTTCAAAAGCACCAGTTACCCCACCAAAGAATATTGGGAAGGATGTAGCCTTTACAAGTTTGTATGTTTCACTGAGTGTAAACCCTTGAAAAAAAGCAAAGATAAAATAGTTAACATGTTCCTTTTTTTTGGCTATTTATGTTTGTTTTGCACATAAAGATGAGTAGTGATCCAATCAGTAGGCAATATATTTACTTGAGACAAAAGTAAACAAGATAACACACCAAACCTCATTCTCATTGCTTAAAGCTTAAAATCCAAAATGATTTGTTTGCTGTTACGTGGCCGACCCTTTAAAAACATACATGTAGGTACCCAAACTTTTTCATACGGTACCCTTGTCAGCTGTTTTTTTATAATATACATACAAAATGCTAAACCCAATACAAGCTGTTTAAAAGCAACATGGCTTTCATTTGATGAAAATTCCAAGTGCAACCTGATGTCATCAGAGCTTCAGATGTAGGACAGTACATTTAGATTGAAAATTAAATGGGTCAACAAAAAAAAAAAAAAAAAGACATCTGAACAGCTGGTTACAGTATGTATTTAAATACCTCTGCATACTTATATACAACAATTTAACATATATACAGTAAAACTTATCTCAATCTAATCAATAAATGTAACTGCTGAAAAAACTGCTAAAATGGAACACCATCACAGTATTAGGTGTAACAGTTTTAACAATTCCAAAGATGTCAGACTTACTGATAAGAAAGTAAAAAAATCTTACTTGTTAAGAGGTATGCCAGGACACAAACACATCCAATGAAAATGGATATATCCGCAAAAATACTGATAATTCCTAAATGTCTCATGTGACGGATAATGGCAAACAGGATGAAAAACGGTAGCGGTATGAGGAGAAGGTATTCCAGACGGGGGGCGTTTGACATCCATATAGTACTCCACGATTCTGTCAAGTTAGCTGCAGTCGAGTTCCAGCCAAATGAGAAAGAATCTTCAGAATGAATAATCTGTCGACGCATCTGAGTGGACTCCGACGCGATCCTTTGGAAATCAAACGATTGGTCAAAACTAGCGTTAACAACACTGCTGTTAATCTGAGTTACATTAAACATGGGGAATAACGTGTGAAAGGTATTCCCAATAAAAATGAAATATGACACACAAAACCCGAACTGCGTGAAAAGTAAACAAATGTTTACTAAAACCAGTCCGCTTCTGCCAAAGCTAAGATGACCGATATCCCCATATGTCAGATTTGCCAATAATCGTTTGTGAACTGATTTGACACTGTCTTCACTGATAGCTCCCCGGCTACTCTGCATTTGCGAACGATAAAGGGACATAACTTTGTCAATAGCTGCATATTTACACTTGACGATCAGATGGCAGCAGTGGTCAGTCATAACAGCTATGAGTAGCAAGCCCACGGCACCAAGCTGTAAAATGAAGTAGAAAGCAA
This sequence comes from Lepidochitona cinerea, assembly GCA_963971465.1. Taxonomy (NCBI): domain Eukaryota; kingdom Metazoa; phylum Mollusca; class Polyplacophora; order Chitonida; family Tonicellidae; genus Lepidochitona; species Lepidochitona cinerea. The sequence continues at coordinate 43,250,010 of OZ020551.1, read as the reverse complement.
AATGAGTATTCGCTCTTGTGAAAACAAAATACATGTATTTGATAATGTAAATGTGAACAGATATTGTAGTTTTACGTTTAAAAGCTTATTATTTTGATATGTCATGAGGTGCCAATAGTTTGATATGTTTTCCAGACTCTGGTATGGAACTTTTTCTCTTACAGTACACCCAACTTGAAAAGGTGTCTTCACCCTGACAATCATTTTCTGTCTGTTGATGAAAACAACTTTGATAGATCTTTCAAGGTTACAGATTCCACAAACAGTTTTTGTATTTTTCTTTAATTAAAATGGGCATGAAATCTTTTGAATGAGGCAGTTAAAATTTATTTTTTGAAAACCATTTAATTGATGTTTTAAGCCGCTCTCAAGATTGTTTCACTTATATTACGCCTATGCCAGGTTTAGAAAAGGATGAGGAGAAAAACCCCATCCTTTGGCAAGTGCCTGGCATTTGGCAAAATACAAAATCATTGTTATTGAGTAAAAAATCCACTCAAAAATTTATGAATTTTTTTATTTTTTTAATCTATGTGGGATTTGAATTCGGGCCCCATTAATGGAAGGTCTGAGTCAGACTAAGGGACTATCACTCTAACCAACTGAGGAGAAGAAGTTTACGGTGATACCATTCTTTAAAATATATGTTAAAACAGTTTTATAAGCAGCAAAGTACCCCAAAATGAACTCATACATCCCGGCTATTTGATTTTTTTCAGTTATTAGCAAGTCTTTGGTTTATAGACTTCTGACTTATCCAATATTTTTTATTTCAACGTCAATCCTTTAGTTTTTTAAACCACTTCAAACTTTGAACTTCTCGTGACAATCAGAATTGATGACAAAAATCACAATTTTGACAGCTCATGCCTCTTTAATGGGAAATTGTTTTGACAGGACAACTTTGCAGACTTATTTTCAGAAAAGAACACTCTTGCGTATGGATTTACAGCTTCTTGGTTTATTGGGAACACGACGATTTGGTGTAGCTCCTAACATCGTTATCAAGTGATGTGTTAGGAGCTACACCGAAACGTCGTGTTCCCAATAAACCAAGAAGTTGTAAATCCATACGCAAGAGTGTTCCTTCCTTCATTATTATGCTCAACTTCTAAATGCCACTTAAAAAAGTTATTTTCAGAAATGAAATACCCCCTCAATAGATTGGTTGATTGATTGTTTGGTGTTTTACGCCGCGCTCAAAATTATTTCACTTATATGGCGGCGTTGCCAGTTTTATTGGGTGAGGAAATCGGGCTCAGTGCCCGGAGGAAACCCACGACCTTCCGCTGGTAACTGGCAACAATCCCACATAGCTCGTTCAAGTGAAAACCCAGTCAGAAAAAGTCGGATTCGAACCCCCCTCAATAGAAGGGCTTAGGCATGTGGGTCTTAATTGATAGGGGTCAGTTGAACAGGTATACTCTTATATAATCATGTGAGCCAAATAACAAAGTCTGTTTACAATAATACATGAATCTTCAAGATATACATGTACAATACTGGTACCAGCACATACAGGCTGTACATGAATCTGAAAGAAAAAAAAATCCATATTCTAGTTCAAAGTAAATGTAGGCCCTAATAATTCAAAGTAATGCACATTGTAACACTTACAGCCAAACCACTCTGTTTAAAGTTGAAAGGTATGGTCAGATAATTTGCCCCTATGAAAGCTTTAAAGATGTTGGCAAAATCACCCACATGCTGTATACAGCTAGTTCGAGGGGTCCTACAAAAAAAAATAAAGCCTCCCATCATGAAAACAATACAGATTTTTTACCTGAACACAGACATGTTAATTAGGTATTCCTGGGATTAATATAGAAGGGGAATGAAATGCCTTGGCTGTAAATTAATACAAAGGAGTTTCATATTAGCCCAGGTATATCTAAACCACTGTGATAAAAGTAAACTTTTATACAAAAGAACAAACGCATAATGATTTTTAAGTGACTTCCATCACAAATCATAATTTACATTTACATAGCGAGTCTTCATAACTTCTCAAAGCAACCACATAAAAAAATACAAATTCAAGTACAAAAGACAAATCAATTATAAGGCAATTTAACGGACTACGGCTGGAACGGCCCCACGGCTAAAACGGCCGCTATAGTCATGTGTATGTTAAATGAAGATTAAAAGCAGGCTTCCGCACCATGGGGGTAGTTGAGGGCGTTTTGAACTAGTCCAGCGCTTCGTGTAAGTTAACATAAATTTCATAATTTCTGCTGGATTATTTTGTGACAGACTTGGTCCGTCAGTCTCAAACCGCTATAATCGTCAGGGGGGCAAGCCCCCCTGCAACCCCCCGTTTTATTAATTTCTTCTAGAACTTAATATGACTAATTTAATATTACAAGCTTAAAACTAAACTATCCCTATACTAAAAGTTAAAAGAAATAACATCTAAAAGACGAATTTGAAGAGAAGTTTACAGGCACCTAAACTAAAGCGAGCGGCCGTTATCGTCTTGGGGCCGTTATTGACCTACCCCAATTTAACTACCTGTATTTCGGTGGTAATACTAATAGAAATTGATAGGGCTATTAAGAGTATAGCACGAATGAGTAATGTTAAGAAAGCAACAACTATTAAAATTTAGGAAAACAAAAAAACAAATTTCTTACAGCTTAAGTAAACTGTCTGTGTCAGCCATTGTAACGCTGTCCACAAGAGCCCCGACTGAGACAGACAATTCATTTATACCCATGGGCCATACCACAATCCCTACCCCCCCCCCCCCTCCTCCACCCAACCACCCCCACCCACCCCATACCAACTCCACTACCTCAGCATACATGTGACCATCATTTGTGTCGGTTGATTGCAGCTCGTGGAAGTGAACTGCAACGGCTCGTCAACCATGCATAACAGTAACACATTGTTATAGTAATGTTAATCACCGAAGGCTCATTATTAACCAAACAAAAGTTTAAACAGATTAAGGCGAAATCAGCAAGGCCTTACATATCTAGGCAATTTAAAGTGACAACAGAACAACACATCATTGCAATGTATAGAGTTCAATTTCATATATTTATCATCGAAGGCACCATGTATGATGTAGCCTACATGTATGCGCCTTTGTAAATTGTATCACGACACGCAGATGAAGTGTCACTGTCACTGCCCTTTACCAGTCAAAATACCAAGTTTCAAAAGTTAATTTTATGATATATCTAAGCTCCTAAAAAAGATAAGATAAGCTAACCTTTCAACGATGTGAGTCTCCATAATAATTTAGAAAAATATCGACCGGAAATAATCTTTTTGACATCGAAACTGAATGTAAAACATCTGTGAACAAGTGCTCAGTTTACAGGCTGGAAATGACACCAGGACATACAGTGACACGTGTTACCGCATTGGTCGTTTCGGTTTCACGTTAAGCCAATCAAATGCTACGTTTCTCCCTGTGGTTGTCAGAAATATGCGCGATATTTGAAGGTTCAAAGATTTTTGTCGATCTTGCAACTAAATCTAAGTAAGTTTAACTTTCATACATGTAGCTAGTAATTAAAGTGTTGTTGACAAATTAAACAGTGTATCGGATGGTTCCAAAGTTTATAACGATTGTTTTTTTTTATATTTGTTTGTATAAGGCGATGTAAAATGTTTTTCTCTATAATCTTCACTGCAGAACAACAACAACACAACAGTCAACACTGAACACCTAGGCTTAGTTGGAGACCTGCAAACTCTGTGGCCAAAGTATACTGATGATGGGTGGCCAACAGAGTTGGAAGACCTGTCATATTTGTTATTGAAACATGTACATTCAGAGAAACAACACATTTTCTCTCAATTTCTCCTAATTTAAGCAACGCAACCGGCCCAAACTTTACACACATTCAGATGATTATTCGATCATTTAGTTCGCCGTTTCACCAAAAAAAGCGTTTAAACACTCACATTTGTGTTACATCCTCGTCGTTTTTCCAAGGACAGCCCAAATCTCCCGCTAGCCTCCTCGTTTCCTTCGAAATGAACTTTGAAAATGTACGAACACAAATTGTTTTTAAAATTCGGAGAGCAACTCTTAGATTTTTCAAATGTACCCTATGTTGACGTGGTATTGATTGAAGCATGTGCGGGCGTATCAGAATAACTTCAATTCACTCAACATATTGTGAGCTAATTTAAAAATTAAAGGATAAATGTCAAGTTTTTTCTGAACAACTAGCGGTGATTTATTATTGTAAATTGAGTAAATATGCATCTAAAAACATAATATTACAACAAAACGAACTTCCAGTAAGGTCCCAGGGTGTCAATGAAACAGTGATTGAAAATATGCATATCTTCCATCACTAATCGGAAATATGTTTGTATTCAGGGTTTCAGTTTGGCGTCGGCCATCGGCCATAGTCCGATTATAATTCCAAATGTCCGATTCGCTTGTCATTCGTCAGGCCCTTTGGCCCATTGAATTTACTAGAGGTAACTGGTAGTTTTTTTTCTTCTGTGTCTGAAGCCGTGAAGGCTGAGTTCAACTAACCAAGTGAAAGATGCACTCTAGTATTTTCCAACTGTTTTATAATCGAAACAAATTCGCAACTTCGGCAAGCAAGATTCTTGTCAGTCAGCCTGTGTACATACATCAGCCTTTGTGATGTCACAATTCCCAGACAATTGAAACAAAGTTTCAATTCTCCAATTAGTACTCTGACCTAGATTCTCTACAACTCACTGTGCAGGTGGCTGCTCCAGGATGTCTTCAGCTGACAGCTATGTCTCCTTGAGTAAACCCTATGAAATTTTGATAGGGGGGATAGCTTCATGCACATCTATTGTAGAAATAGTCTAGTATTTTAATTTTTAGTTATTTATAGAGAGAAAACAATGCATGACGATTTAAAGAGATTCTAACTCATTAATAAAATTAATATATTTCCGGTTGATCATACTTGTAAATAAAAACCTTTAAAACTCATCCCCCCACAGAATAGTTAGAGATGGACTCAACCAGGCTTGTTTTGGTCAACTGTACAGGGGCCTGTATGAAGGGGTTTTTAACTACCGGTATTATGCAGTAATGCACAAACGGGGGCTATAACCTGTAGGCAAAACATGTATGTTTTATAGATTGATTTGAAGAAAAAAAGAATGCTTTACTGAGAGAAGTGACTAATCACCAGGAATATATAATTATTTAACAACCAGTTATTTCCAAAATGCAAGACATTTTAGAGGTCAGTTTTTACTCTTTACTGGTTTTGATACCGTTGAAAGAAAAGTGAGAATTGTTTGAATAAAACTGTTTTGGTGAAATACTTTGCGGTGTGTCTTCCGACGGGAAACGGGTGATTCGTTTTTCGTGTATTTTCTACAGTACAGAGACAGTTTAGTTTCGCTTTCAGTATTGAAACTTTTGAATGGTTACCAGTCTATGTATTGATAATGATATATCATCAAATAGCCGTATACATGCAGCGGTAGGAAAGCAAAAATCGGTGCCGAAGTTCAGTGTGTTTTAATAACTGTTATCCGTTCTTTGGAAAGCATGCGTAAGCCTTGTATTCGGTAAGATTTATATTCCACTCTTATATTTCTTCTCAAACTTATCATGACATTAAAGGCACAGGTCGTATTAGACTTGAGTTTATCCTGCTGCTTCACTGTAGCCTAAAATGCGTATATTCCCGTTCGCCTGAGAAATATAGTCTTATCCGAACAATCGGTTACGCCAAGGTAAATTACCCGTAACCGATTTTTCGTCCTCGCCAAGAAACGAAATTTCGAGGCCTGCAGCTGATCATTCATTTCTGGAATCGTCATATTTTATTGTTTGTGTTGTTCAAATTTGGACACAGATTTTATGAGGAGTGATATCTCTGACACCAAGGCTACTTTAACTTCAAATAAAATGCTATATTTTGAATCCATTGTTTGATGTCAATTTCCTATGTTGCGTTCTGAAATGTACGACTAAACTTAATTATTGATGTAAGAGAAATTTCCAAAAAATGATAAATTCTCGCCAGATTTTAAAGCATTATAGCAAAAAAAAATTCGGGCCTATTGATACTGTCTCTGTCCTATTGAAATAGGTGGCTTCAGGACAGATGTCCTATTCACTCAAGACACAAACAAAATCACTGGTATTTGACGTCATAGTTGACATTTGAATGCTTTCAGCATTTTCAATCAACCATGAAGAGGCCCTGGCTTAACGTTGTGTATGACGTCACAACAATAATAATGTGTTTATCAGATGTCAACTGTGACGTCACGGCGCAAAAGCTAATTAATTTCCATATCTAGGCTGTAGAGAGAAAAAGAATTTCTTGAATTGTGTAGGTTTTGTGCCTGAAATCTCATTTTGCTTTTGGCTACGTTCGTAAGTCTATACGGTGCAAGTTTTTAAACAAATTGATTACCAAATATGAGGCATTGACTTAAGCTTGTCATTTATCCTTTTTAAGAACCAGTTACATGTATTTCTAAATTTCTAAATTCAATTTTCATGTGGATTTTATAACTTTATTAGGAAAAAACTGTGAAGATGAATTGACTTGATTACAGCCATTCAATTCTCGGAGTCAGATGTAAGACAAACCTAGCATTTCCTCCATGTTGTGTTTTAGTGATCATAAAAATAAAATATATATAATTATAGGAATTTTCTTTTAACACTGTTGGACATATTTCCTCTTATCAATGCATGTTTTAGACCTCAGTTTTTGATATTTGAGACTTTTAATACCATTCAAAGAGCAGTGAGAATTGTTTGACTAAAAACTCGTGTGGAATTATTTTTTCCCTGGAGAATAGATTTTTTCCCTCTCCAACTTTTTTTTACCATGGTAAAAATCTGAATTGCAGGGTTGAGTACTGCGACCGTTCTCTGCTGGGGCAGTATAGCTATCATCGCAGAACTAAACTGCTATATAAATCCACACATGTGCGGCTACACCTTATCATAGGCTTAGCCCACACATCTTTGGACGTCAATGACAGATTTTTTATTTCCCTTTGTCCATTGCAGCTTCTATTTTGCCATTTGATCCATTGACCATTTTGTCCAAGTCACCTCGTCCACTATCTAATCCATAGTTTCATTTCTCTCAAAAGATATTCCACAGAGAGATAAATAATGATGATTGCTAAGTGCTTCGCAAACAACTATATAGAGGATATTGACTGGTCTAGAAGTGAATACCATATTACATTTCATGGAGTACGATGCAACAGTGATATTTTCATGGGTGGTGTAGCCACAAGAGAAAGTATACATACATTTTCATATCATACATTGATTGATTTGATTGTTTGGTGTTTTATTTGATTATTTCACTTATATTGCGGCGTTGTCAGTTTTATTGTGGGAGGAAACAGGGCTCTATACCCAGAGGAAACCGATCAACCAGGAACCTTCTGGTGGTAACTGGCAACGATCCCACATAGGCCGTTCGAGTGAAACCCAGTTATTTTGGACTGAGTGGGATTCGAACCCACGACCCATTGATGGAAGGCATATCATACAAGATGAAAATTCACCTCCTGACCAGTTCATTTTTTTTTGCTATATACTGTGTACTTTCAAAATAAAATAAAAGAAAGGTATCCAGAGTGTTTATAAAGAAGAAATGACTTCCACACTTCAAAGTCCCAACTCTCCCAAAAAAAATTGCAAAATTTTCTGACTGGGTTTTAACTCGAACGACCTATGTGGGATGGTTGTCAATTACCAACGAAGGTTGTGGGTTCCCTCCCACAATAAAACTGGCAACACCGCCATATAAGTGAAATAATCTTGATCGCGGCGTAAAACACTAATCAATCAATCAATCAAAGTCCCAACTGTTATCACAGGGCAACATTATTGCAGACACGCATGAACACAGAGTTTATGTTGTGTGAAAATACAGAAGTTCTCTATGTTCTGAGAATCAAAGAAACAGAGTTAGGATTTAAAAAATCTGATGAAGGGGGATAACTTTTGCAGAAAGTAGAATAAAGTAATATCGTCACTGTTACAATACAAACATTTAAATCGTTATAGTGACGATATCAGTTGATATTTCCTCTGTAATATGATTCTAACTTCTACTATGGAGTGGTTTTACTAAAGCCAAAACACATAGGACAACTCATACTATATTGTACATGATGGTGTATATTTATGAGCTTTCGAGAGTAGCTACTCTCATCATCAGATATTACAACACACCGTATCATTCGTATCATGTTGATAGTCATCTATATTTCATTGCCATGTAGTGAGGTACATATTATCAATTGAATGTAGCCCCAGGTGATCGACTGGCATAACTGTTATTATACAACACATCACGCCTTGGGCTAATTGAAATAAAGCTTTGATCAATTTTTCTCTCAATTGAATTACAGTGTAGATGCTTTAAAATAATTCAAGTCGTTAAGTTTTTTATTTAAAAAAATCCTCAAAGTATCAACTTTGTTATTTATTATTATTTTTACATTTGTATTTTTAGTCACCATGTCCGACATTACAGAAAGGCTAAGTTTAGTGGAAGATTTGACCGAGTTGTTGGATAAAAATGAGACTGAAATCCAACAGTTCACAGAAACTTTAGACGTGTGGATGGATATTAAGGAAATTACAAGAAAACAACAAGAGCTTATGAAGAAAGATATTAAAAGTTTGTCAGTTTGTCACCTACTTTTCCTTACAGAAAAATGGATTTTGTATGTTTCTCAAGTTACATTAAACAGTACTTAGATTAAAGACAAAGTGGCATGAGCTGCAGCCAAAGTGTTGTTTTGTACTACAGTATTTAAATTCAGTAGCAAATATTGGGAATTTGTGTTTAATCAAAATATTGTATTGAAAATTTGAAACTCTCTTTTGAGCTAATTCTGGTTAAACGAAAGCTTCCTTATATTTGGCATAACTTATACCACGTTAAATTATCTGCAAAAAGGTCTGAACGAGAAATGCGTATACAATGTAGATGTAGTATTATCTAGGTGTTTTAGCCAAAACATTTACATTTAATTGCATATTTGACAATTTATTTGGAGTATTTAATCAATTTATTTTACATTTTATTTTTGTTGCTTACATGTATTTTATTTATTTACAAACGCTCATTTCTTTTTTTTTTTATAAAAACAGTGTTGTGTTCCATTGTTGAAGAAGAGAAACATAACATATCACTGGTCCAAAAAGAACTTGAAGATAAATATTTGGATAAAGAAAAAGAACTACAGCAGCAGAAAAAGGAAGCTGAACAAAACAAGGTCTATCTTCAGGAGGAACATGCAGTACTTCAAAAAGAAATGGCCCAAGTCGAGAAATTAAAGAGCAAATTAGAACAGGAGAAAGAAACTATTGAAAACAATACAACAAAAGTTCTGCCCAAAGTCAAGTAAGTTGGATGAAATAACTGGTGAGATTTTTATATTTTAATGTTACTGCCTTAAAATATGCTGATAGAGGGTGTGTTGACATAGGGAGGATGCTCATATTGGTCTGATCCAATCTGTTAACAAAATGACCAAATCTCTGTATGAAGAAATACAACCTATAATATAGTAAATTGAAAAAAAATTTGTGCGACGTGAACGCCAAGCATTTTGCCATCCACAACTGGGTCTTTGTTCTGTTTTCAAATCTTCTGTAAATTGTAATGGTTTGTCGTTTGTTTGCTGGATAATAATGGAAAGTCAAATCTTACCATGGCATTTAGAAGTTGAAAGGTTACAATAAGGCAATAAGATAACGATGTAAGAACTACATCGAAACGTCATCACCCAATAAACCAAGAAGTTGTTATCCATAAGTAATTCTTCACCTTATTATAATAATGGAAAGTCTTGTGAGGATAGTGCCCCCCCCTCCCCACCACCACCACCAGCACCTTTTCTTCCCCAATTGAACCTTGATTCCCACTCCCTATATATCCTTGCAAAACCAGGCGTAAATCTGTGTTTTTTTCCAGTGGATTTTAATTACCGGGGTACATTGAATGTTAGTGTTTTTTCAATACCTGTTTATTTTCTAATTTACAGATATGACCTAAATCTTTACAACATGATTTGCCGTATTCGCTGGCAATATGACTGCAGTCCAGAAGACATCAGCGGCTGTATCCTTTCAATCAATTCTCTCATAGCAATTTAGTCACTTGTAATTTCCCCAAGCAGGAGCATTAAACAGGCCTCTATAGAAGCGATTTTCAGGTGATTAGTAACGCCCTCTCCCACTCTCTTTTCTTCTGGACATTACACTTTCCGTTTTGATATGACAAGCAAATTTAGGCCTACATGTTCAAATGTTTTCATTGACCTTGGGGGCTCAGCCACTTAGCAATAGTCTCTGGCACAAGCCTTCTATTGATGGGGCATGTGTTTGAATCCCACTCAGTCAAAAGAATACTCTTTCTGAGTATATAATCCTGTGTTGAAGAGTTGCCAGGTACTTGCCAGGTGTTTCTTCCGGTCAAAGAGTCCTCCGACACTGAAACTGGCAAAGTCACCTTAAAGGAAAGTGATTAAAGGATTTATGAACAACCTTTGGAAATATTTTCTAATTTGCGTTAAGTGTGTTGTAGAACATTTGCTTTAAAAGTCTGACCAAAAAGAAAATTAAATTTCGGTCGCAGCACTTACAATATTCAAGCTACGTTTGCCGATCTACAATGCTTACGAAAGTTAATTATCTCAGAGACTTATGACGTCAAACACGACCTCCGTTGTGTACGTACCCTCACAGCGATGACGTAATAAACGATTTCTGCTGTCTCCGAACGTCTTCATGGCACTTTGTACACATCGAAGGTCGTGTATGACGTCATTTTTCCGAGTAGTTACGACAAATACGGAAAATATGCATATTTCCTCCCCGTTCTTCTTTTGACTACCAGGGAACTAACGCGAAGGTTGTTTCGTTTTAACTGATGTTTTTCAAATATACATTTAGTCCATAAACAAACACAAACCAACTTTAAATCCTGTTCATATATCCTTTAAGGTGTAGAGGAATGCATCAATCAATCAATCAAACGTTTTCCAAATTTTGGCAGCTCATGCTACTTAAAAAAAAATTTGATGGACCTGCAGGTGTTTCAAACTGGAAATACTGATGCAGGGGACAGCACTCTGTCCAGTCTTTTTAACCTAAAATTTCTGTAGCTTACTTCCCCTGAATTTTAGGACCTGTAAATTTCACATGTAATCTGATTGTACAATATAATCTTTAACTTTTCTCTCAGATGTTTGCAACAAAGGAGACGTCAAACCATTTTCATTGAATAGAAAACAAAACTCACAGTTTTTTATCACCAACTACTTATGGGATTTGATTGAAGAAGGGGGCCCAACATGGTGAATTATCTGGTTTCGCTTTTGAAGACATTCATAACTGTGACTAAATTTTTTAAAAACCGTTTTATTTCGACATAACGAAAAATATACCTGATTTATAAAAAACATAAGATGCCTAATTATGTGTTCAATTATTTTATTTTTTTCAAACGTCTTTTTGAAATCCTGTGGATCAAGGGAAACCACTCTAGGAACATGTAATTATGGTGTAAGAGTTATCGCGCCTTTCATATTGAAGCTGTTAAATTCGATACGCCATATCCGCACTGTTTATGAAGGGAATTTCAGAATCATTCCTGGTGGCCTGGATTACGATAGGCATATGGGAGGATAAATAAAGGTTTTAAAATCCTGAAACCGAATCAGGCTGATGCAGGAGAATAATACTTGATAACTGTGCAACCATCCTGCTTTGCCAGCGACGATAGAGAGTTTCATCCTACCCAAGACCACAGTTTCCCGAAACACTAATCTAAGTAACTTTTTGAAGTACACGGAAGTAAGCTGTTATTAGGTTGCCAGATGTTGCCCTGGTAGCTTAGTTTTGACGGACCAACTTTTGTTAACGAGAACATTATTATTTGGCCAAACATAATTTTGTTCACTTATCTAACACAGAGAGCCGACGTGTGACGTCACTCTCCACGGAAACCTCTCTTGATTTAAAACAACGGCTGCTGCCATATGATATAACATGTGCTCCGGATAGATGTCGTATCTAAACTCTATTTTGAAAAAAAAGTACATCAATTACCAATAAGCTCTATAATGAAATATTTTTAAATTGTGATCAACATACAAGTGTTCCCAAACTTGTATAGCCAAATGTCCTAAATATATAGCTCTACTGTGAATGAAGAAACGTCATAAAACGTGAATGTTAGTCCCGGGAAAGCAATTGGCAGATAAATATTGAATTTATTAACCGCGTTTTTCACAACAATTGACAGATAAATATTTATCATTTATTTTTATCACAGCAATTTATAAGGCACTTTATATTTAAATACAACAGAATTGTATATAATAACCGTAGACCTAAAGTCCGATTTTTCTACACATATATATCTCCAAACCTGTAATTAGAAGATTGGTGGTGGGTCCATCCCCTCTGAGGGACTTTACGCTTGGAGATCATTAAAGAAATTAGTTGACTAGCCACGCCTAGAGATAGACAAAAACTGTCAATGGAGTCTAAAAGAATCTCTGCTTTCCTGGATTAACCAACAGAATCTCCGTAACGGGGACATAGCCTGGCGCACACGGGGGAATATAGCTGCGCCCTCGGTCACTCGTGGCAGGCAGCGCAGCCCTTTCCACCGTGTGCGGCGAACTTTTGGTGTGATTTTGGCCACAAGTGGCGTTGTGGAAAATATCTATCGTGTTTGATATTTTGTGACACGAGTGGTTGATGGCACACCGTCTGCGGACAGCCCGCGCCAAAGGCGCAGCTAGAACATATAACTGACCAATAGAATTAGTTTACAGGGACATGTGATTGGAAACATAATAACATCATGGCGGCATTATCTGTCACGTGGGTACTAAAAGTCACATGGCACACATTCATGAGAGTGGAAAGGGATACCGTGTGCTCTAAAATTTTCTGCTGCGCTGCCTGCCACGAGTGACTGAGGGCGCAGCTATATTCCCCCGTCTGCGCCAGGCTTCCAATGTTTTTGACCAGCTTAACGTATACATTCATTTAGAAACTTGTCTGCATGGTTATTTTAAACAAGAAGATTTTCACTGTGCCCGTGTGTTTTAGTGTTCATAAATATACATTCATTAGATAGATAACAACGAAAGATTTAAAATCGGCGTTAAAAACATAGGACTCCCTGGGCCTGCCAATTTCATTAATTTGTTTGAAGGAGAGAAGTCCATTTGTCCCAACTTGTGTCACTTTAAAGTGACATGAGCTGCCAAAATGTTGATATTTTGACGTTAAAACAGAATGTTGAAATTATTAGCTCTTTTTCTCAAGAAGTATAATTCCGAAGCTTTTAAGTGCTTCTCATCTCGAAAAGGTACGATAAAGTATTGTTTTGAACTAACTTTGGCTTAAAATGAATGAATGGTGAACGGTTATTTAAATTTTGTTTACTTTTCTAACACGTTTTCGGTTTGTACAGGCCACATACTGTATGGATTTTCCTCATTCCAACGCCAATCATTTAATTTTTCGATGGCCTTCAAAGCCTCTTACTGTCGTGACGATCAGAAATTATGAAAAAGTGTGAATTTTGACAGCTCATGCCACTTTAAACAACTGGAGAAAGAGGTGGGCGATAGTTTGTCCTCTCTTCTTATTTATTATCCTCGGCCTCGGTAGCTCCGTAGTTACTTTGGCCTTCTTCGGCTTTGACCACGTCGGATTCCTTTGGCTTGGTTTCTTCTTCTGTTTCCTCTTTCGGCTTGCCTGCAGCCCATGCCAGTAATCTTCTGGGTAAGTGTACCACCCACATAGCACTGTCCGCTACAACTGTCACACATGGGGCCAAGCAGGGACATAAACATTTCACTGAAATACAACATTAAAGTGGTATGAGCGGCCAAAATTCTGATTTTTTTTTTGTACCTTGAAAAACTATAGTATTGACGTTGTCCTAAAATAATATCGACTGAAAAGGAACCAGCGTCGATATCGAGTGTTTACTGGAAACCAATAGTTGGAAATGTTTAAATTTGGTTTGGTTGACCTATCCTGATTTTCATGATCGACCACAGGATTCTTGTATCTTAATGAATCAACATTTGCATTTTTTTTTTTTGGTGTGGTGGCGGCGATTAGGACGCACATATAATATCGACCGGTTGTGTTGCTTGAATTTGGAGAAAATCAGGGGAATCTAAGTTACGTTTCAAGGAGTTCCACTTTTCAACTCAACTGGCCAGCACAACACCAATATGATTTGGCTTTACAGTTTGGACATGTCCATCCATAGGTCGATGTGTGGGCAGAATATTGAGTCAGTTCCCGTTTTGCGAAAATTTAAAGCAGAAGGCCTGAAGTAATTGTTTTGCTATGTTGAATTTTCGTCCAAATACTCCTCCATCAATCATGAGATATATTTGATAGCTACATTAATACCTGCAATCCAAACAAGGGATTACTTAAACTCAGTTTTTTAATAAACCCATATATAACGTATAAGTGAGCAGGGGCTCGTTCTACTAAGGTGGCGTAAGTTGTGCCAGTCGCAAACGCGTGTTAAACTACAGGAACTTGCGCATGGTCGCAACTCTACGCTATAAACATATGTGTAACTTTGTAACAGCTTAGTAGAAGGAACCCCTGAGGAATAAAAAAACTCACGTGGTACTGTGATGATATAGATAATCAAACCGATTATCACTGCGATAAGGAGGAAGATCCCTGCAATACACAGTAAGATCATTCTGCCTATAAGCTTGCACGTCCAACAAATGTCCACTTGTTTTTTCTGTTGTCCTTCCTCGGTCAATTTCTCTGTGTCGCAATATGAAGGTACTGGATCAGCGTTGGTCGTCTTTTCCTCCCCAGCCTCCGGAGCCCCATCTGTGGACGGCGGAGCATCTTCTTTAACGTCTGGCGTAACTGTTTGGCCGTCTGGCTTAGCTTCTGAATCGGCAAGAGGTACCTTCTCGCCTGAAATTCAACAGTAACAATGTGATAGGTAATCGAAGGCAAAATCACCTTTTGTTACAAGAAACAGAATAAACCTTGGAGTTACTTCCTAATGTCAGATCAAGTCATATTAGTGGCATGAGCTGCCTTCACACTTTTTTTTTCATAATTTCTGATCGTCACGACAGTAAGAGGCTTTGAGGACCATCGAAAAACTAAATGATTGGCTTTGGAATGAGTGAAATCCATTACGTAAGTAATAATATACGAACCGAAAGGCTGTCCGAAAAGTAAACAAAATTTAATTAAGCGGGACAACCATTCGTTCATTCTAAGCCCAAGTTCGTTCAAAACAATACTTTATCGTTCATTATTGAGACTAGAAGCACTTAAAAGCTTCTGAATTATACGTCTGGAGAAAAATAGCCAATAATTCCAAAATTCTGTGTTAACGTCAAAATATCAACATTTTTTGCAGCTCATGCCACTTTAACAATAATGCGCTTCACATGTTGAATGGCCTCCCGAGAATATGAGGATATTAAAACGTTTGATCGAGTATGTTAGTTACCGGGAGACCACATCCCTCAAAATACCTTTTATACTCGAGGGAGCCATCCAACAACATGGCTGTATCTTGGTATACAAGAGATTTGTCAATCAGATGTTGGGATCTCGGGCAATGTAGTTTTAACTGACAAACCCATTTCATGAGTTTGAAAAACTGGCTATGGACATGTCAAGCCGTTAATTGCCGTTTTGTTGATTTTGAGTTGATTAAGACAGCATTTATCTGAAATGCAAATTGTTCGTCTATGGCATAACGTGTTTCTGATACAAAACTCTTCAATAACTTCCCGAGTTTGGAATTTGTGTCATGGTTATGAGCTCAAGTCATTCTACTCATTCCTGGACGTCGTATAAGTTCTGGTGACATTATTGAGATGTCCGAGCTCTCAAAGACAGCTGTTCAATTGACAAGTACCCTAATCCCCTAATTATCGGAATCATACGCGATTTTCACACGATGGGGATTTCAAAATCTCCACAAGAATGGTGTATTTAATTTTGCGCTCTTTTTTATATGTGATTTAAATAAATGTTTTGGTTCAAACTCAACAAAGAAGTCTATAAAATCCAAGGCAATAAAACCGCAAATTTGCAGTCCAAATACAGTTTAAATTTAAACTAATTTATTTCATATAACGTTCAATTTTAATACATGGTACTAAATATTTTACAACACTATTTAACCCAGCACAAGACTAACCTCTACGACTCATTACTCCACATTATAGACAATATTTTTGTTTAATTTCAGCATTTGAAATTCCATGTTCCTATGAAAGTTTTCATTTCTCTATTCACTGAGCATATATGGATGCTTTATTATGCAACCAGGCATATCCTAAATTGTTCCCACCATCTACCCATACGGTAAAGTTGAAAGGATCGGATCAAAATTCTTCAAGTTTTAAGGCTTCGCTGCAAACCAGATATAGACTAAAACAGAAAATTACTTAATCCAATATGGATTCTGTATTATGCAACCATTGGTGACTTAAATGGTTCCAGACACTCATCATCTACCCTTAGGAGTATACTCTTTAAAATTGTCAAGATCAGGTCAAAACTAAAGAAGATATGGACTAAAAGAGAATGTTACATAATCCTATTTAGATGTATTACGCATAAATGGTTGACCCAAAAGGTATATGCTGTGAAAGAATTGCAAAGTCGGACCCACACTCTTCAAGTTATATAGCGGGATGGAACGAATATAAAGACCAAAAAAGAATATTACATAATCCAATATAGATGCCATATTATGTTACTGAATATGTCATAAATTATCGAGTACACACCTTCCGCCCACGAGGTATATGCTGTGAAAGAATTGTAAAGATCGGATCAATAAAAGAGAGGGAGAAAATGCTTTTTCATAAATTTCAAGACGTATCCTGCTTGCTGTGTTAGATTGTATTTTTAATATATTAGTCTAGTTTAACGTTATGCACTAGTACACGAAATATGAAAAGTCGTGGAGAAAAGTGATAAAAGATAAAACTGACATATTTTGTAACTCAATGGATGGTAATTTGAAAATGAGGTGCAACGTATTTCCCCAAGGTGTAGGCTACACTTTAAGTTAACCCCAACAGTGTACTAAGTTTACCATATCTAGCAGGTGTTACGCTATACCAATGTTTATAGACCCAACATGTTATGTACTGAGAATAATACTTTAATTGAAATAGCTAGAGTAACAAACTTATATCGATTTCTATATATATGGTCCCATGTCCGTGTACAATTACGGTTTCCAATACAAAAGAGGACGCTAACAGTGCATTCATATATTGCACGACTGATGAAATTATGAAATATAAAAATATCAATACTGTCGCATCTTGTATTTCCATATGATAAAAGTCGAAAAAATCCGACACTCTCCAAAACTGTAATAAAAACTCGCTATAAAATAAAAATCTACCAATGCAAAGGAACGCCAAGGAAGCTGCAAATCCAAGCCTTAGACCAACAACTTTTTACATTTTAAGCCGAATAAAAACTAATGAACGCAAGGTCATGATATTTTTTATTATTTGTATAGTTAATCAGTGTTCCATAATCTGTGCATTGTTTCGTCTTGATATCTTTCAAAATGGCGAAGTTAATAACATTTCAATTAAGTATAGCGGGTTTTTTTCGAACCAGTGGTTATACCATACAAATCACTTTACTTTTAGTTTTGAAGAGGGCATCAGTTGAGTTGTTTCTTGTACTTTATTTAGTTTTGTATATACAGGCCAATGTCTCAAACTGTTTAACTCTGGAACTTTAATTAATGTCATTATCATGAACTCGGCTTTTTGAGGACAAATACCATTTGTTTGTTTGTAAAAAGCACAACTAAGCACAAGGCTTAGTATACCAATACATTAGCTATTTTGCGGTATATTGGAAAGCTAGCTTTTTATCTGGACTGAATTTTTTCTGAAAATCTAAAAACTGTTTATCAAAAGTCGTCATTTATCATAAGTAATGAACCTGACACAAAAACAAATTCAAGTTTCAGCTGTTGCTTATACATGTATGTGCGACATAAGAGAAACGAACATACCTGTTGGTGCTTCCGCATCCGCCATTTGTAATCAATCGAGGAATGACAATTTGTGAAATATATACACCGATCTTGACACCGTCACTCCGGATATCAACAAGCCTATATATAAAGGAAAAAAGATTGATTTTGAACTATCTTTTTAAGCAAACTGGAAACTTTTGTTTATCTTTTTTAAGATCGGATTTTTGAAAGAAGAACTTTCTACAGTTCTACTAATTCTTGTGAATAGTTTTCACGATTTTTAAGAAAAAGAATAAATAGCACAATCTCGCCTCCCTGCCATTTTAGTCCACAGGTTATCCTGTCCCATCGTGTTTTATTGTATTTCGATAAATCGCACACAATGTAATGAGAAATGCTAAAGATATCACTATGTAACTGATGAGGACATTGTTTCCCATTATAACTCAAGCCAAAGTTTCAAAGAAAATTGTAGATGGTATTTTGATCATAAATGCTGGAAAAAAATTTAAAGCAACTGGCGAAAATAGTAAAATCTGTCTTTACTTGGAATTAATGATTTGGCAGATTGCCACCATTTCATGAATTCGGATGGATTATCCAGAAAAAAGTACATAAAGTTCCTTAAAACTATATCAGTAACGTTGAAACAAAACGACAAAAACAAAAATAAAGATCGAGTCCGCTAGTGCCACTTAATGGGAAAAAAGCATAAATTAGACCTACCTACCCACACCTTTGATAATGCAAAGCGCATCTAGTGTAGGAATTTCCGTGAATCAACTGTCAGAGGGTGCCAGGTGAGATGTGACGATATCATTTCCTCTGTGGTGAACATGAATATTCATAAAGCTAGGCATTGAAGAAATATCGATCCATATAGGGCGTATATATGTACAGTCTGGTCTGAGTGGTATTGAAATGTAACATGCTTGTATGTTTCACTGTCACTGAAACACCACTAGTGGCTATACAGACAAACCGCGTGACTTGGATCTTTCTACAAAATGGCAGCTTTCGAAAAATGGGTTATTCGATGATGTTGTTAATATTATTAATTCAAATGAAAGTTTTCAAGAAACTGGTTATTCAAAGCTGCTGTTAATGTTATTTATTCAATAACAAAATGGATGACGCTTATTTCATTGAAAGTTACAACCATCTGGGTTCAGAGGGTGCCAATTAATGCCATTCGATTGATTGCATGGACCCAAATATTTCTTTCAAAACATTGTTTGTAAACATGTGGGACGCCCATAAATGCACTTCAGTGGTTAAGGTTGGCACGAAAAAGTGATCATGGTGGCAATAGATTTCATCAATTGAGCTTTCATGGGTATAATGTTACTGCATGAGCTGCCAAAATGTTGATATTTTGACGTAAAACAGAATGTAGAAATTATCGGCTATTTTTTTTCAAGACATATAATTCAGAAGCTTTTTAGTGCTTCTAGTCTCGAGAATGTACGATAAAGTATTGTTTTGAACTAACTTTGGCTTAGAATGAATGAATGGTCGTCCCGGTTATTTAAATTTTTGTTACTTTTCGAACACTCTTCCGGTTCGTATAGGCCACGTACTTTATGGATTTTCCTCATTTCAACGCTAATCATTTTTCGAAAGCCTTTAAAGCCTCTTACTGTCGTGACGATCAGATATTATGAAAAAGTGTGAATTTTGGCAGCTCATGCCACTTTAAAGGAAAGTTAAAAATACATTTAAATGAAAGAAATATGTTGGAAGAAATGTGCTTACAACGACAAAGATTACGCCGACAAGTTTCACCTCACAATAAAAAGGGATCATAAATAAAAAGGGAACACGGAAAGCCTGTTGCTGTTTAGACCCCAAAGTAAACAGCTATCCATCGTATTACAGATTCAGTTTGTTAAGCTTTCAAATTATATTCCTAAAAAAATAAATGATTTCATTTTGAACATAGAAATAATTCATGTGGCCCATGTCACTAAAGTGGTAAACCAGTGTCAGTGTTTAATTCTATCGCCATGCACTCAAAATATGCTGAATGAAGTTTGGTGGATTGATTGATTGATGTGGCGAGCGAGTGAAACCGCACTCATTGGACTGATTGAGGTTTCAGCCCGCGCCCCAACGATTGAAGGCCTGTCTCGACTAAAAGACTATGAATAGACAGATTCATATCCAATGGTGTGGTTCCTCCATTGATCTTTAAAGTGGCATGAGCTGCCAAAATTCACCATTTTTTCATTATTTCTGATCGTCACGACAGTAAGAGGCTTTGAAGGCCATCGAAAAACTAAATGATTGGCGTTGAAATGAGGAAAATCTATACAGCATGAGACCTAGGGGCCGTTTCACGAAGCCGTCGCAAAGTGCGATTAGTCGCAGTTGCCATGACTCCGTATCTCTTCACTATAGTATCCATTGGCAACTACAGTTCGTTTGCGATGCGACTGCTTTGTGAAACGAGCCCCTGTACGAACCGAAAACGTGTTCGAAAAGTAAACAAAATTTAAATAACCGGGACGACCATTCATTCATTCCAAGCCAAAGTTAGTTCAAAACAATACTTTATCGTACGGTACATTTTCGAGACTAGAAGCACTAAAAAGCTTCTGAATTATACGTCTTGAGAAAACTAGCCAATGATTTCAACATTCTGTTTTTACGTCAAAATATCAACATTTTGGCAGCTCATGCCACTTTAATGTGATCAGTCTCCATGCAGAATGTACGTAAAAATGTTGTTTTGGACTAACTTAGACTTAGAATGAATGGACGTTCCTCCTCGTTATTAAAATTTCGTTTACCTTTTCGGACACTTTTTCAAGGACACGGACTGTATGGATTTTCCCAATTCCAACGGGAATCATTTAGTTTTTAACGAATTTAAAAGACTGGGATTATCATGATAATCAGAATTTAACAAAAAGTGTGGATTTCGGCAGTTCTTGCCACTTTAGTTTTGTTATGCGACCATTATTCCTAGCCCTTGTGTTAGCCTACAACTGCAACCGAGTGTACTTGGTCACAAACAAATGCTGCGTTACATAACATCCCAGAATGAATCTGACGACACCGACATTTTGGTATGCGACACATCACCTATAAGACTATAACTATTGGTACAGACGGGTAGAAGGACATCAAAAAGGAACTCGGCGCTTCATTTGGTCACCATGGTTATCAAAAGTTGTTTGAATACAATTTAGTCCTACCATGAAACCATAGTCCGATTAACAGCAATTTCCTCAATTACTGAATGCCAACAGATCCGACGTCTCACTGGAGGGGTGAGACGCAGGTTGGAAGCCAATGAAGGCTATACACGCTATTGACCTTCTGCTCTGGGGATGTGTTCTACACACTGACATTTTTACTTCAATATGTTTGCCCTATGAAGCCAGGTGGA
The DNA here is from genome assembly GCA_963971465.1 of Lepidochitona cinerea. Taxonomy (NCBI): domain Eukaryota; kingdom Metazoa; phylum Mollusca; class Polyplacophora; order Chitonida; family Tonicellidae; genus Lepidochitona; species Lepidochitona cinerea. The sequence continues at coordinate 43,228,602 of OZ020551.1, read as the reverse complement.
CTCTGAAGTTTCATGCTTACAAGCATCTTTTTATTTTGTTAAATACACTTTTGATTTGGCTAACGATACCCTGAATGAATTGTATAGCTTATTGCCATTACTGGTGATTTCTTATCGCCAGAATGTTGCCCTTTATGATCACAATCGTTTCGGCAATATCAGTTTGCCAACAATCTCCCTACACCAATGATTTTATCAGTCTTTCCAGGGGGGTACTTAACTTTTTTCTTTGTGTATATTATATAGACAGAATAAAGATGCAATTGAGACAAGATATTTCTTTTATTAGCATCATTTCTACACAAATGTCATAACCTACAGATCATTAACTTTTAAACAGGAATTTAATGTAAGTTAATATAGCTAAAGTTACATCTAACAATAAGTTTTAAGAACACATGACTACAAAAGATGAATAGTCCACATTAGACTGCCGTAGAGGTATTGTATAATACATATAGTCCAAATGCCAAAAGTTGGTGCCTCTTACATGCAGGCCCACATTTATGTAGATCTATATTGAGTAGATGATCTTATTGGATGATTGGTTGTATAATAGTTAACAAATACAAAGGATTTAATACAGATAGATATGAGTTTTTTTTAAACGTAAACAATAAAGGAAGCATATTTTTTAAATTATCTTCTCTGGCATGAGCTGCCAAAAAATGTAAAATTTTGTTAAAGAGAATTAGATAATTGTTCATAATTTTTATTGATAAGTTTTTAGCTCACACAAATCTTGGAAATGTACCTTATGGTGGTTTTTATAAGCAGCAACAATATTATCATGTACTCATATATCCCTGCTTTTTGCATTTTGTCTGTTTTTGGCACATATCTTCAGTTCGTATGGGTTACTGGCTTTACTGATAGTTTTTACTTCAACGCCAGTCCTTTACTTTTCCACGGTACTTCAAATGCTCAACTTCCCTTGACAATCACAATTTTTGAAAGAAAAAAAGTTTGAATTTAAGCAGCTCATGACACGTTTACAAACTATTGGTTATTTGTATCTTAATGCCATTTATCTTAACTGGCCAACTTTAGAGATTAAAAATTGGTGAACATAGAGAAATTAGCCATCATGCAAAAACTATTTCCAACTAATAAGCGTTGGAAAATTAGCCATTTTATCACAGAATAAAAACATCTCTATTATATTTTCAGAATTTACAAGAGATTTGTGTACAGAAGTATTTACATTGATTGTTTTAATAATCACAGTGTGAGAAATTATTTTATTTTTAAGTCAGATAAATCAATAATTTAAAACCCTGATTGATTATATAATGTTGGGAATTTACTGTCAGCTATCTGGATTGTCCAACTGCTTGGAGCAATTCCAACAGAAGTGGTTATTTTAAGCGCATATCATGGAGGTAACGCTTTACACCAATCCGAGCTTTTAAAGCCAATGAACTACATGTATATACGTGGAATGGTCACATCACATTGGTTAGATTAGATCTGGCATGATAAAATCGCCCTCATAACTATGGGATGTAGTCTCTTGAAAATCAAATAATGCTATTTTTTTTACAAATTTACGACATCTCAAATGAACGGTCAAAATTGACGTCACAAGAGTGTTTTGTCATCATGTTATGGCGTTAATAAAGCAGAAATCGGTGACGCATTCCAGTTCATTGTTTTAAAAAGTTCTGCGATCAACTTTGTTAAATTATACAAACAAAAACAACAAAATAAATATAAAAATCAGACAATAAGGTACATCAGAACATAGATCAAGAAACTTCTAACCAAAAATTTAAATAATTTTTTTTCTTCATAATTTTTTAACACTGATACAATAAAGCTTTTTGGTCCTTGTACCAAACATAAGTGAGTAAAAAAAAGTAAAATACCCCTTGAAGTATGATACAAAACAACATACAAAAATAATGACATAAACTGATATTGCAAGATAGAAATATTAAAATAGCATCTGATAAGATACATTGTTCCTAAAAAACTATAATTTAAAATGGGCCAAAGTGTGTTGAAAAAAAAGAGGGGGCTTGGGAAGGGGGGTTGTTGGGAAAGTCAGTAAAAAAATTATCCTATGTGTTATAATTCAGAGACTGTCAAAACCAAAGAATTTATTGTAGTTTTTGTTCTTATTGGAGACTTTTGAATTCTGACTGGTAATAGAGTTTGATAAATTTCTTCTAATCCTCTTTAGCAGAGCTCCCATTGGCTATTGGCTTAGCATGAGTAGCATTTCCATTGGCTGGTGCTTCAGGTTGTTTTGTACTGTAACAAGCATCTATGTATATCTGGGTAATGTAGTTAACCAATGATCTGTCAGGAATGCTTTGGGCCATACCATATATGGCAGCCTGGAACAAAGAAAAATCAATATATATATTTTATTTTAAATGAGGCTATAATTTAAAAGAGATTTTACTACCAACAGATATATTAGGAAGATGATTAATAGCATATACACTTATTGTGTTCATATACAAGATTTTTTTCACTTCAATACGTTATATTTCCATTAAGGAAAAGTCCCCTCCCCCCCCCCCCCCCCCTTGTTGTGCTCTCTATTGAAAGGAGGAAGCATTTTCACACTCTCGCGAGATTTCTGGGACAGGCCTTGTGTTTAATGAATAGAGAATTGTACATAAACCTGAAGACAGGACATAAAGTCAAAATATTTCTTTGGATTTTACCCCAGATACTTAAAATAAATTGATTAATTCATTAAACCCTAACGAAATTAACCGTAAATAAATCTTTCATTTTTTGTATTCCTGTGCATTACAATGAGAATGAGGCTGTCCCACTCAAAGCACTAAATGCACCTCCACTTTGAAGAGTCCTAATAATGGAAATACAACGTATTGAGGTGTCCAAAATACTCGGGATCTAATGACAGTGTAACTGTATTTAAACTGCAGTCAGTTTATGATTGATTGATGTTCACCTTGCACACAAGATTATTTCACATATATAAAGGGGGGGGGGATTGAACTCTTTGTCCAGAGGAAACCCCTGATCTTCAGCAAATACCTGACAATCCTTCCAAATAGTACATTCCAGATTTTTTAGTTTTTCTTTGCAATGAGTGGGATTTGAACAGCTGACCTAGCCGTGGAGTGCCTGTATTGGACTAAGAGCTCTGTCTCACATACGAAGTGAATTGGAATAACAGAAACCTACATGAATAATTTACTAGAAAGCTATGTTGTAACTGTCTCTGTTGTTTTATCAATGATTTACAATTTTGACCGTTTATTTCTTTTTCAAGGTAAACTTAGTTATCATTGTAAAGGAAAAGTTCATTTCCTTTTCATTTTGTCACAACCTATCATTGCATTATGTAGCATTCCTATTATGCTATCCTCTAAGCTGAACTACATGTAAGTAAATTGTGGGTGTTTTATGTCAAGTTGAAAGTGCATGTAATAAAAACATTGCAATAATTTTAGAGCTATTGAAAGTAATTCGCAGGTAACCACTTTTTTCAGACCGTATTAGTTTCTAGAATTTATTACATTTCCCCATATAAGTTTGTGAAATTCTTGATGGGCAAAAACGTGGGAGTTTACTGAACCTAGAGAGTGGCCAACAAGGGGAGATAAGCAAGTTTATAAAATTTACATTGATTGGTGTTTTTGGCAATACTCAATCGCCAGGTTTAGATAAGAAGAGGATAAAAACCCTGGGGCCTGGATTATAAAAACGTGCTGTACTCAACTCAATGGAGATTATAAAACATTCTGAGAACGTGCTCAACTGAGTATATAAGTTGAGCTTGAATTATTGGAGCTCTCTAGGAAAAGAGGTAAAAAACATTTGTTTTGGTGTTGTTGCAATTTTGTCAAATCATCGGCAGGTCGAGCATTTGGAAATAAGTAAAACTTTGGGTTTATCACTTCCAAAATTAAATAAACTAAGCAACTAAATTTTTTTCACTAAACATTGATAGGCATATTTAGAGGGCTATTTTACGTTGACTCTAGCTTAGAGCAAGGTCGATAGCTTGCTCAGAATTTCGTACTCAGCGGAGCACAGAAACGAACTCAAAAGTTTTATAATCCTGACTTTGAAGTGTGAGTTTGGAGTTGAGCACAGAAACGGCTTTTTGAGTCGTGCTCAAGAAAGTTTTATAATCCCGGCCCCAGATCTCCCCTCGGTAGGCTAGCGGTGATTATTCCATACAAAACAATCTATATTTTTTGGTTTATCATTTGTTAGAATGATGTGACTTACTGATCCTGTGTCTTTGGCTCTGGGTGTTTTCATTATCTCAGCCGCACAGCTCTTTACATCATCTATAAATCTATCAGCCACACCAGGCTGGGTATGTAAGTATGTCACACACAAATGGATACTGAAATATAAACACAACAGTTGGGGTATGTAAGTATGCCACACACAAATGTATACTGAAATATAAACACAACAGTTGGGGTATGTAAGTATGTCACACACAAATGAATACTGAAATATAAACACAACAGTTGGGGTATGTAAGTATGCCACACACAAATGAATACTGAAATATAAACACAACAGTTGGGGTATGTAAGTATGTCACACACAGATGGATACTGAAATATAAACACAACAGTTGGGGTATGTAAGTATGTCACACACAAATGGATACTGAAATATAAACACAACAGTTGGGGTATGTAAGTATGTCACACACAAATGGATACTGAAATATAAACACAAAAGTTGGGGTATGTAAGTATGTCACACACAAATGGATACTGAAATATAAACACAAAAGGTGGGGTATGTAAGTATGTCACACACAAATGGATACTGAAATATAAACACACCAGGCTGGGTATGTAAGTATGTCACACACAAATGGATACTGAAAAATAAACACACCAGGCTGGGTATGTAAGTATGTCACACACAAATGGATACTGAAATATAAACACAATAGTTGGGGTATGTAAGTATGTCACACACAAATGGATACTGAAATATAAACACAACAGTTGGGGTATGTAAGTATGTCACACACAAATGGATACTGAAATATAAACACAATAGTTGGGGTATGTAAGTATGTCACACACAAATGGATACTGAAATATAAACACAACAGTTGGGGTATGTAAGTATGTCACACACAAATGAATACTGAAATATAAACACAATAGTTGGGGTATGTAAGTATGTCACACACAAATGGATACTGAAATATAAACACAATAGTTGGGGTATGTACGTCACACACAAATGGATACTGAAATATAAACACAAAAGTTGGGGTATGTAAGTATGTCACACACAAATGAATACTGAAATATAAACACAACATTTGGGGTATGTAAGTATGTCACACACAAATGAATACTGAAATATAAACACAACAGTTGGGGTATGTATGTCACACACAAATGGATACTGAAATATAAACACAACAGTTGGGGTATGTAAGTATGTCACACACAAATGGATACTGAAATATAAACACAAAAGTTGGGGTATGTAAGTATGTCACACACAAATGGATACTGAAATATAAACACAACAGTTGGGGTATGTAAGTATGTCACACACAAATGAATACTGAAATATAAACACAAAAGTTGGGGTATGTAAGTATGTCACACACAAATGGATACTGAAAAATAAACACAACAGTTCGGGTATGTAGGTATGTCACACACAAATGGATACTGAAATATAAACACAACAGTTGGGGTATGTAAGTATGTCACACACAAATGGATACTGAAATATAAACACAACAGTTGGGGTATGTAAGTATGTCACACACAAATGGATACTGAAAAATAAACACAACAGTTGGGGTATGTAGGTATGTCACACACAAATGGATACTGAAATATAAACACAACAGTTGGGGTATGTAAGTATGTCACACACAAATGGATACTGAAATATAATCACAACAGTTGGGGTATGTAAGTATGTCACACACAAATGGATACTGAAAAATAAACACAACAGGCTGGGTATGTAAGTATGTCACACACAAATGGATACTGAAATATAAACACAACAGTTGGGGTATGTAAGTATGTCACACACAAATGGATACTGAAATATAAACACAACAGTTGGGGTATGTAAGTATGTCACACACAAATGGATACTAAAATATATACACAACAGTTGGGGTATGTAAGTAGGTCACACACAAATGGATACTGAAATATAAACACAACAGTTGGGGTATGTAAGTATGTCACACACAAATGGATACTGAAAAATAAACACAACAGGCTGGGTATGTAAGTATGTCACACACAAATGGATACTGAAAAATAAACACAACAGTTGGGGTATGTAAGTATGTCACACACAAATGGATACTGAAAAATAAACACAACAGGCTGGGTATGTAAGTATGTCACACACAAATGGATACTGAAATATAAACACAACAGTTGGGGTATGTAAGTATGTCACACACAAATGGATACTGAAAAATAAACACAACAGGCTGGGTATGTAAGTATGTCACACACAAATGGATACTGAAATATAAACACAACAGTTGGCAGTCTTGCTTCAAAACATAACTGAATATGACAAATGTGATGACTTTTCAATCATAGAGATTCATATGCATGATTATGTTTGATTAATATTTTACGCCGAACATTATTTATTTTATATGAGTAGGGCTTTATTTACCCTGAATTTAAGATAGTTGCAATTATATATAGCAGCTCACTGAGCCAACTCCCCTTTGAATATGAGGGTTTGTATTACAAAATTCAAATAAATGATTGTTTAAAATTACTGATTATGTTATTCTAAAAGATTTGTTTTAAGTCCGAAATTATTTAACAATTTCATATTAAGTTAATATTTCACCAAAGAGATCAATTATTCTACAAAAAACTTACGATGAGGGAAACTGCAGTGGGTTGAGACTCCATCCTTTAGCACGTAGAGCGTCAGACAATCGATATATGTTAAAATCATTAGACGCTAGGGCAAACACAGACACCAGGGGTTTCCCCACCACATAGACACCTTCAATCTCACGTAACCTGGTGAAATAATACAAAAGCCATGGAATCAATTTCTAAAATTCAAGGACAGTAAAGACTAAATAAGAATATGTTCGATAAACATCCCTGTCTAATAGATTTGTCACTTGTAGAAAATAAGTTATCCACCCTTGCTTTAAAGATTTGTAATAATCCTATTTTTCTACAGGTATTTGTAGGTTAAATTCAACTCTTGAGTTACCCACCCTTGCTTAGGCTTTTTTCGCCAGAAGAAGAATAACAGTTATTCCCACACTTGTTTTATTGATTTTTGTTTGCCTGTAAAACAATGAGAGTTATCCCCCTTGTTGCCAGTAGAAACAGAATAGTTACTTACTTTTCTGCCATGTATCTTGTAGTTGAGACGATCTTCTTAGTGGACTCCACATACCCGTCTTCTCCCATGTGCATCATGGTTGCCCAACACACTGCGATTATAGCACCTGCGCGACTGCCTGAAATGTACAACAGGGGATTGAAAGGTCGTGCTCTGATGAACTTCAAATACTCACATTGTTGTGACAATAAGAATTTATGAAAATAGCCCATATTTTACCAGCTCATGCCATTTTAACATCAGTTGGGAACGTATTTGAAAGTTCTCATCAATTGATACAAATATCGACCCCAAATACATGTATACTTTATTCAATGTTTTAACGAACTTAAAAATACAACTGTGTTTCCAGATAATACAGGCTTCAGATTTCAGTGGGTTTTTTAGGTTAACTTTAATGATAAATGACAAATTTAAGACAATACCTCCTATTTTATAATCAATTTTGGTTAAGAACATGTACTGTATAAACTAGGCCAAAAACGAAAATGAGATTTCTGGTGCAACAATTACAAAGTTCAAGGCATTCTTTTTCTCTCTACGACCGTTATACGGAAATTAACTAGCTTAGCGCCGTGACACACGCCCAACGTTGAGTCAGCACATCTTCATGGTTGGTTGAAATCACAACGAAAGCGTTCAAAAGTCCGGTATGAAGTTAAATATGAAGATATTTGCAATTGGTGACGAAAACTATGCGTCCCTAGAACATTTCTTGTCAATTTACAGCTACAATTCCTTGTTATTTGTTCGGAAAGACCTTATCCTTTAAATAATTTGATGAACTATTACAACATTAGGTGTAGTATTGATTTTTCCAATTCACAGAAATTAATATATCCAAATTATTATCCAATTTTCCCTGGATTAATAAATGTTATCTTCAGTGTGCTTTGTTGGTATTTTACTCAACAATTTCTGTGTGAAGTTGAAAAAAAATTTGAGTAAATAAATGGCTTCCCAAATTGTAAGAAACCAATGGATATGAAGGAAGTCTAACTTCTTTCTCTTGTAAAATTTTAATGGAAAAAGTAAAAAAGTTTACCAGCGATTGTGGGCGTGGCATAAATTCCACCCGGCCAATCAGGTTGTGTAAAACACTGATACTTCCTAAGGTCGGAGTTACGATACAATATTACAGATGAGCCTTTTGGTGCAAACCCATACTGAAAAAAAAACAAAAACAGATTGATGTTTATTAAGAAAATCCTTTGAATTCCACAATTGAATACATCCATATATAGCCAAGGGAACAATATAAAATAACTAGTATTGTTTGGTAGGAGCTTTTGGTAACACTCAAGGCTACTTCACTTGTAATACATATGGTGCCCATCAATACACAAAAAGTCGGAAACTTTTGTAAAAAAATATGAATTTTTTTTTGTATGACCTAAATGCCATCTGTGCAACCAGGGAGTATTTTTTTTCAATTTCTGCAAGACATCAAAATATTAAAGTGGCATGAGCTGCCAAAATTCACACTTTTTTCATAATTTCTGATCGTCACGACGGTAAGAGGCTTTGAAGACCATCGATAAACTAAATGACTGGCGTTGGAATGAGGAAAATCCATACAGTATGTGGCCTGTACGAACCGGAAGAGTGTTCGAAAAGTAAACAAAATTTTAATAACCGGGACGACCATTCTTTCATTCTAAGACAAAGTTAGTTAAAAACAATACTTTACCGTACATTTTCGAGACTAGAAGCACTAAAAAGCTTCTGAATTATACGTCTTGAGAAAAATAGCCAATAATTTCAACGTTCTGTTATAATGTCAAAATCTGAACATTTTGGCAGCTCATGCCACTTTAATGATAACAGATTTTATGATGTACCTTGTGTGTGTCAGCAGATATACTGGTTACACCGTCCACTCTGAAGTCAAAAGGGTCCAATGGAAATCCAGCTTTCTCCATAAAGGGAATGAGGAATCCCCCGAGACAGGCATCAACATGTACAGGTATCCCATAATGTTTACCCAACTGAAATAATACGTAAATATGTTCAATATCGTGTAAAAGTGCATAATCATGCTGACGCCATTCAACGCATATACCTCTTTACGAAATGAAGGAATGATTTTGACTTGATTACTTATCAGCAGATTCTTGATTTATGCCACACTCAAAAGATAGTGACTTTGGTAGCAGAGGAAACCCGGCTCTATGCCACGGAGAAAACCAGTAACCTTCAGCGCTTATCAAGTATGAAGATCTAGTAAATATCTGTTCAGAAGTTCACTGACCCAGAAACTATAGCTCAGTAACCAAGCCCAAAATTCCACAATAGTTTGATTGATTGATTGATGTTTTATGCCGTACTCAAGATTATTTCACTTATACGGCTGACAAGATGTTGAAGTAATAAGTATACTTTGAGGAACTTATCTAAAATGCTTGGCAAATTAAGTGTACATTTTACATTAAGTTATATTAAGTGTACATTTTACATTGTGTACATTTTATATTAAGTGTACATTTTACATTAAGTGTACATTTTACATTAAGTGTACATTTTACATTAAGTGTACATTTTACATTAAGTGTACATTTTACATTAAGTGTACATTTTACATTAAGTGTACATTTTACATTAAGTTTACATTTTACATTAAGTGTACATTTTACATTAAGTGTACATTTTAAGTTAAGTGTACTTACAGCGGCCACCTCCTGGACATTATCAACTGTACCGTGGGCAAACTGGGGAAATGAGGCTACCAACTGAAAACAAAAATAATACATATCAAAAGATCAGTATATTTGAGGTTCAATAAAATTGGATTACCCAAGGAGAAACCTAACATAATGTACCAGATGAACTTTTTCTGTTTAATTTAACAAATCCCATAAAAGGTTTGAGAAAGCTCATTATTACTAGGTTGAAAGAGAAAATTTGGGATAAATAGTGCAAAATATATGGATTTCAAAATGATAACCTGTTTAGTCAATTTGCACAAAGCGGTGTAGTTGTCTGTAGCATACACATTTTATTAACAAAAGTGGACAGTCTATTGGCTTATATTTGTCTCACTCTCGGTGGCTTGTATAAAGTGCAAAAATATAGTGAGATTTTTCTTTAGTAAAAAGGGCTTTCCACCGATACTAATCTTGAGTTTGCAATAAAAGATATTATAAAGATGTAACAAAAACCCTAGAATGTAAACATTGGAATTTTGTCTGTTACTTGCACATACATGAATTTTTAAATTGATGACAAATGTCTGAATTTGGCAGCTTGTGAACACATAAGGGATGAAAACTTTGTCCGCTAAAATTCACCTTGTTATCAAAACAGACTATGTTTGGTGTTTTACGCCACACTCAAGATTATTTCACTTATATGGCGGCATTGGCAGTTTTATTGTGGGGGGAAACCAGGCTCTATGCCCGGAGGAAACCCACGACCTTCCGGTGCTAACTGGCAACCATCCCAGGGTATAATCGGAACATTCCCATTAACAAACAGCTGAATAGACAGGCGTGTCAATCTTAACAAACTGAAATGGACACTGATTGGTTGATTGGGGTTAAACGCCAGGCTCAAGATTATTTCACTTATATGGCAGCAAAGCCAGGTTTAATGGGAGTGGACAACAGGCTGCCAAGCACATGGTACTCTTCCACATATGGCCGACCCCTTCTCAAGGTTACACTTACCATACATGTATTTCCGGATATTAATCTCTTCATGGCTTTGATATTGACCACCTGAGTGTCGGGATCAACAGGAGCGTGAACTATCTTAATCTTGAAAAAGGAGGCAGCCTAAAACAATGATACAATGAGAATAATAAAAACTCATTTGAAATCTTACAATTTCAATCAGGCGTATTTGGAGGTTAAAACTAATCACTTTGGTTGTTTGATACTAAGACCAATTGATTGATTGACGTTTTACGCCGCACTCAAGATTATTTCACTTACAAGGCGTTGTTGCCAGGTTTAGTGGGGGAGGAAACCAGGTTCATTGCCCAGAGAAAAACCCCATACCTTAAAGACCAATTAATTAATCATCTATCAAATATGTAGTCACTCAAATAACAGCGTTTTCTTTGTTACGAAACTAGCTGAAATACTCGTCGTAAAATTTTTCTTCTTGACGTACATTGGATTTACTCTGTATTGATTAGTTAATGTTTGTACTGAGTATACCCATTTTCTTTATGGGCATTTGCTCTTTACACTTTATTGTCGTAAGGACTTCAACCTTCCACATGTTTTAAACTGATGATACCAGTACCACTTATATTTGAAACAATTCACGTATGTTGAGTGCCTACCTTGTCAAAAGCTGCGTGAACTGTGATAGGTACTAACCTAAATTTGGAATAGAAAAAAACAATGGTGGTTAATTTAACATATTAAAATATCATATTAATTTAATGTGTCTGCTATTTAGGTTAAAAATATTTTCTTTTTTTTTTTGTTAATGCCAATCTTTTTCAAAACCATCAACAAAAATGCATTGTACTAAATAAAAGTTACAATACTGAGTTAGCATGATATTATTATTTGCCAGCACAGAACTTTTTCTGTAATGTTATTCAGATAGGTGACTTTTGTTTAGAACCACTGAAATGTTTACCAATTTCTTGTTATTAATGAACAATGTTAATAAATAAAGTTCATCAGTAAAAATTATCTTTACTCACATTTCAGGATATCTGATACCTTTTTCATAAGCAATATTTCTGTAGGCAAGACAAGCTAACAAAATACTCTCTGTTCCTCCTGATGTCATCTAAATATACAAAACCACAAAATAATTACCTTCTGATCAACAGCTGTAAGATTACGAAAATATGCTAAACATGTACAGTACATGTACAGAGGAATACTCGTTAATGAATCCAGTATTTAAAGCCATAAGATCCCACAAATATCCCCTAATTTTTTCGTGGGATGGGATTATGCTTTTGACCTATTATGGGATCTAAATGTCGAACTTATTGTGATAAAACTAAGTTAATGGTATTGTAACTTACCACTCCACATGTCTCTGGACCTCCATTAAACATGGTACAAGCCATTCGTACCACCTCAGCCTCCATTCTCCTCACATCAGGGAATACATCAGGATGAAGGGGATTAGCCCAAGCAAATATTTCATAAGTCTGAAAAATAATTTGAGTTTTTACTCGCATTTTGAAATCGGATTTCTTTCTTACTTAATTTTTTATAAATATTGTCACAAGTCTCAAGACGAGCACAGAATTAAGCAAATTTGAAGTGTTGGCAATTTTTAAACAAGTGAACACTTGAAACTTTTACATGCACTAAAACACAAGGAATGAGTACTAGTTAATTGATAAATAACAATTATCCAGAATAACAATTACCTAGAAAACCCCCTTTCTCTGGTTTTGGTGATTAGATTTGTCAATCAACAAAATAAAAGTTAATGGTTTAACACCAACTGCCTTTGCTTCACAACATACAGATAAAAGCCCTTTAAAACTAAAAGCCATTTTCCCTTAATAATTAAAATTCAAGACCAGCTATAAATCAAAGTCTATTAAGACAAGAGCTTCACATAGAATTTGTGATAAATCTGGTAATTTGAAACGGTCCTTTTCTAGGATCAGGATATTACATGTTATAACTTACCTTTGCAGCGAGGTGAGTTATATCTGGTTGACCACAGTATACGGTCCCGGAGACACAGCCTTTTGACCAATCAACAGTGTCTGGGTAAAAACAGAAAATGTTTTTCAATAGAGACAATATCAACTATCAAAGCATATATTGTCAATTATAGGATGTGGCACTCAAGGTAACTTTAGATACATGGCCTTTCCTCATAGTTATCGGGAGAGGAAAATGGGATTTACGCGTGGAAGAAATTTCGTAACTCAACACTTGCTCATGTATCCTGTACCAATATAGGTTTGTAAAATGAAAATAAATTAAGATGATTTGCAATTTTTTTAGATTTAATGGAATTATCCATTGGTGGAAATCTGTTTGTTTTGAGATCCGTCATGAAAGGGCTATAATATCAACTGAGCAACACAGCCATGCATATCATTTGGCTGCTGTTTTATACCATACTCTAGATTAATTCACTTATTTGACAAGTTTCACTTATATGGCGGCGCTGCCAGTTTAAGTGTGGGAGGAAACCGGGCTCTATGCCCGGAGGAAACCCACGACCTTCCGTTGGTAACTGGCAACCATCCCACATAGGTGACTGTAATAACAAGCAAACAAAATGAAAATAAATGTCTCAGTATCTTAATTCGCCACCTGCACAGCTTGCTTTATTGTCAGATTTATTAGCACGAATCTAAATTAATTCTCCTAAACTATCATAATAAAAACCCATTTTTCGAAATTTTGGGCCCATGGTGGCTCAGAGGGATAGAGTTGAAGTCCCTCAGTCCCACAGAAGCCTTTCATCGATACAGCGCGGGATCGAATCCCACTCAGACCAAATGAGAATTGAAAAATTTCTCAGTGGATTTTTCTTTCAATCGTCGAATGTGAAAGACTTGTCAGGTGTCAGGTGTTTCCTCCGCGCAAAGAGCCTGCTTTGCTCTACTACTTAACCTGGCAACGTCGACATATACATGTTAGTGAAGTAATCTTGAGTGTGGCGTAAAACATCAATCAATCACGTAATTTTCCTATAGAGAAATCCATAAACAAGTATATTAGATATAAACCATACAAAGAGTCTGTTAAACTTACTCATGGTCTTGTAAAAATCTATTTCTTTAAAAATTTCCTCCTGAAATGAATAAACCCAAAAAACAGTTAATGGGGAAAAAATTGAAACAATCAATTGAGATTTTTTGTGTCTTGCAATTTCATATGAAGATTGTAAAAAAGTTATAAGAAAAACATGGAGAGAATAATTCTGAGAATAAGTGGGATTTCAATAGATTGAGCTATATGTACATGTGATGGTTGCTACATGTAGGTATTAACAACATACAGCTAAAAGTAACAATGACGACATTATCGTCAGTACAATGCAAAATAAGTGGCTGTCGCCATCAGGACCCCTCGGGTCTGGGCCAAAGAAACCAGGGATACAATGTATATCTATTTTCCAGACAATTTGTTGCGAGTACTACTCCACATACATGTATCACATTAACAAGGAGGTTTTTGGCTGACGGTCATGTAAGGGGCATAACTCTTGAAAAACACGTCCGAGCGGGTTTCAAATAGGCTTCTTGTACTTGTTGTATTGAACAAATGTAGGAAGTTTCAAAATTGTAAGTTAAAAACTTTTTTAGATAATGTGTTTACAAGGCATTTTACAGCAGCGGTAATGTAAGGGGCATAACTCTTGAAAAAAAAAACATCCGAGCGCGTTGATTTTCAATAGGCTTCTTGTACTTGCTGTATTAAACAAATGTGTGAAGTTTCAAATTTGTAAGTTAAAAACATTTTTAGATAATGTGTTTACAAGGACCAATGGACAGACGGACGATGGAGGCAAAATTTGCCCGAGGGGTAAAGCCTAACAATCTATCCGCCAAAAGAAGTTATATTATGTGTAACACAAGACCCTTACCTGTGTGAGACCCTTTTCAGGTAGTCGGAGGACAAATGTACCCACATGACTACTTAGAACTTCATCTTCAAGATGTTTTCTTGTTATTGCAATTTCTTCATCAATTTTTCGTTGAACTTGAGGTATTTTTTTGGCCAAATTAAAAAATGTTTTCTTTATCCTGGATTTTAGACCTGTAAGAAACATGTACCAATAGATGGATAAGCCAACATTCAACTATCTCCGATTTCTTTGAATGAAATATTTTTTGAGAAAAAAAAAGTGAAAAGATCATTTTTACCAAGTTGATCTTTTTGGAAAGGAAGCATTTCCTGAGGCTAAGATGATGGAACACAAAATCTAATCGCTTTACGGACTGTATCTAAAGTCAATATAAACTAAGCGGACCACAGTTGCTTATTGGGTAATTCAATTTCTTTGAACGACTCAACTGTGACCCATGGATATAAGCCATCCAATGACAGATAAAGGGTCTGTCTATGTACCTTAATTAATGATGAAAACAATTTCGTCCTTGATAATTTTTTCAAAGGCAACTTCTTTAATAACTTGTTAAATGGTTAATTCCCCCCAAAAGCAATTGAAGTACTCAGGTAACTAAAAAAAAGAGACCTAAGTTAAAGTTTTTTTGTCTTTTTTTTCTCGTCCAGGTACATGTAGGTAGGGTTATGGTGAGCATATGTAATATTTGAAAATTTCTTACTTTCTTCTCTGAATAAGAAATCTTGAATACTGAAGAAGATGACAATTGTTCCCCCAGAGTACACAGCAATTTGCCAGGGTTCTAATCCTTCAAATAAACGATTCACCATCCGTTTGACAGGATCCAGGACTGGATTCAAAGGTTCCTGCAAACAAATCAATTTTAATATTTTTTAACACTATAACACACGGGCACAGGGAAAATCTTCTTGTCTAAAATAACCACAGAGACAAGTTTCTTATTAGTTAGACATGTATGTAGACGGTCTTTATTTTCAAACCTGATTAATACAATAGGCAATTAAAGCAGGTCCAGATTTAAAACAATCTATAACAAAATAAAGGGGCATGAGCTGCCAAAATATTGATGTTTTTCAGTTAAAATAGAATGCAGACATGCAATTCAGAAGCTCTATTGTACTATAGACTCTTTCGGCTTAGTGCAACCTGTTTATGACGTTGTTTGAATTGTAGGGCATTGACGTCATCTCTCTATTGCGATTGCTGTGACATGCCTCTTTTGCATTATGTCATAGACGAAATGAACACGATTCTGACGTCACATTGATCCCAAAACTCAATATAACGTCATTTTGCCCTACAACGAGGCTCCTGCGCAAGCGTCAATCCTGAAGCTGAAAGGGTCTATTAATCTCAACAATGTATGATAAAGTTGTGTTTTGAACAAGCTTAGGCTTAGAATGGATGTACGTTCAATTTTGTTTACTATTCGGAAACTATTTTGTCTCGTACAGCAAACAGACTGTATGGATTTTCCTCATTCCTTTTATTTTTCCACGACTTTCAAAACCTCTTACTGTTGTTACATTTTCACTATTCCTATCAACATGTGTCAGATAACACAAAGTTTACAAATCAATAATAAGATATGAATGTAAAGTTCAAAGTTCATTGATTGGTATCTCTATTGTACTTTCTCAGACCTGACAATATCTACAGGGTTAGCATGTACCTTACCTACCCTACTTATAAACATTATAAAATAAAGGATAGCCTTATAGTAACTTTCAAAACCAGAAATAGGCCAGTGTTCACAGTTCATTGAGTATTTATTAGTTTAAAGTGGTATGGGCTGCCAAATTGTTAAAATATCAACAAATTAATTTAGAAGCTTTTCAATACTACCAGTTTCAACTGAACTATGTATGTTGAAGTAAACGTCAATTTGACGAGATAAAGATTGATGTGCAAAGCTCAATAATCTACTCATTGGGGGGACCAAAAGTATTTAACGAGTCCTGAGGGTTGTTTCTCAAAACTGGTGTAACTTCGCTCCTGGTCGCGACTTAATTGTTAAAGGTATATGTTGCCATGACAGTTAGGCCTTACATTGGACTTTTACATTCCGGCGTAAAATGCTTCGAGAAACAGCCCCCAGACCATTTCTGTGGTTGGCCCTGGGCACTACCATAATCTTGACTGCGGCGTAAAACATCAATCAATCAATAAAACTACATGACCTTAGGCCTAAAATGAATGAATGAATTCGAGTTCTGTTTATTTTTCAAAAACTTTTGTTTCTTAAACCCAAGAACAATTATTTATTTTGGTGACCTTTAAACTTTCCTTTTATTTTGACAATAACATTTTTTTTAAGAAGAATGAATCTTGGCATTGAACTCTGGCCACTTTAATATGTACTGAGTTTAACCCTTTAGTGAAATAATAAATAGCATAGTAACTTTCAAAACAAGAAATAGGTCAGCGTAAACAGGCATTGAGTTTTTTCAGTTCAAGGCAATAACCTCTACCTTCGGTCTGATATAAAAACGGACGTCTCAGTTAAAGTACTGCCTTTGTATAAATATAACACAAAACTTCTTCCACATTAACAAAGGCTTCAACTGTTTAAGAATAACTAAGACTGAGCTAAAAGAACCATTTTTAGAACCACTTTCATTTACACATATCTTTGAACAATGTCAAATTATTGAGAAATCTTTTTCAAATAATCAATAAATAGTCTTTGGGAATTTAAATTATTTTGAATGCAGACCATGGTCAAGTAAAAGAAATATACAGCTCCATGTCTAATCTCGCACACATAGCCTGCATTGCAATCTACAATATCATTGCCACCTGTCACCTAATTCTTAATTAATTTATAATTTGCTTGATCTGGTAAAATCTGGAGGTTTTGGCAGGTGTTTTGTTTAACCCCCCCCCCCCCCCCCCCCCCCATTTCATGTTTATGATCTAATGATGTAATGCCCCCACCCCCATAAAATCTTATGATGTGCATGTAACTGCAGGTTTAATTAATTGTTAGCGACACTAATTTAACCATGTTTTTTTAATTTTTCTCCAAATTGTATCCAGATGTTAAAGCTAAAAATGTATTGTAAGATGACTGTCATTTGTTAAGTGTTTCTAGATACATCACTACTGATCCAGGTAACCCCAAAATGTATAATAAAGGAGTCTATTTGGCCATTTTGAATTAAATTTCAAACTTATATCTGTCTTATTCGCTCATGCTAAAACTGCTTAGTCCAACCAAGAAGAATATTTAAATCAACTGTCAACTTAGACAGGTGTATCAACAGTTAATTACATCATTATTCCAAAATACTCATTCTGAACAAAGACATTTCAAATGAATAACCAGTAAGGAAGATTAATTAGGGCTGCACATAAAATCAACATCCAATACAAGAAACTTTAATTAAATTGATCTAAAGCTGAAATAAAAATGAGCCCTGTTGTGAACTTGAGCAGCCAAAGAATTGGTTCCTTTACTAGTTTTTCTTTTAGAAAGTAACTCCTATAATAAAACCTGTGCCTCCAATTTTAGCTTCCAAGTTTTCTAATTATGTAATAATCTATACTTGTAAATTAATATCACAGTTTTCAGTTTAACATGTTGACAACTTGTCAGTGATCCTGAATTACATGGTCATGCACCATTTTGTATTAAGGGAAGCGGCAATCTGGAATTTTGCTATAGAAAATGGGGCTGTAAAGTGCTGGAGTTTTTATTATGATTTAATTATGTTTCCTCTGTTTCCCAGTGGCTTCCTGTTGGTTTTAACTCATTGGATATGAATCATATTGAATATTAGCGATCACCTCTCTAACATCAAAACGACACTGGTTATAATCCATTATTTCTTTAACATCAACAAACAACGTATAGTATAACTAGGGGAATTACAGTCCGATGGCCCGCCAGCCAAATGGCCCGCTACCGTAAGGCCCGATATGTCTAGTCATAAGGCCCGCTGTGTCTAGTCTATAACATGCATTCAACTGTAAGGCTGTACACGCTGACTGCATGATGTCAGCGGGGGTATGATGTCATTCTAATTACCAATGCCCAGTCGGAACAAACCTCGGCAGTCTTCACTCGTTCGGCTTTGACATGCCCCGGACAGTCTGCGCTTTATACGCAAAATCGCCGTATTCAATATTTCGGTTTATTCGTCAAGCTAGTCAGTGGAAATTCGAATAGTTAGTTATTAACATAGTGCATGATTTTAATAAAACCAATCAAAAAATCTGGCGTGCATTTGACTCGATGTTGCCATCTTTTACACCGGCCACGCTCCATAGCTTCTTGTCTTGGCCGAACATTTTGAGTGCAAACAACGCAAGGAAATTCCGGGTTCATTGTAACTAGCAGATTGTATAAACTATAATGGTTTTGGCGAAAGTTGCAGAATATATAGACGGGAAGATTAACTCAACTTTACTCAAGCAACACGTGTTATATCTGATAATCTTATTCCTGTGGTGAAGCCCTTTTCGGTTCAAAGACTAAGAATTTATCCATAATCTAAAGATTAACTGTAAGGATTATTGGAAAACAAATCATTTAATTGACGCTTTGTATTAGTACCAATTTACCAACTATTACTGTGAATGTATGCATATGACCTAGCAATGATTTCAGTGACAGATGTTTACTTAATTTATTAGCCTGGCTAGGTATTATGACTGCCCTTTAGAACCCTGCTCTATTGTAACAAAATTTTAATCTCCCATGCCTTCTTAGTGTCAACGATCATTGTACTGTATTCTGTTTTTCTATATAAATGTCTTTTGATGTACTCATAATTCTCCTGACGATGACTTAATTAAAGTCGAAATATTGAGAATACACCATAAATATCTACAGAGTTTCCTTACTACTTTATTATGTAAAGTTTGTTGAAATATTGAAAACGTCACCATGCGTTTATTATCTTTTACTCAAAATCACTAAGTACGGAAATTAGCGAAGCACGGAAATTGACGAAGCAAGAATTTTGAACAAAGAAATAAAGTCTTGTAACGACAACTTTAGTATTATACAGTATAACTTTATTTTCTGTATTTTACTTTACAGTTTCAATAAATTAAAATGAAAACATTCTATTTTTCACTGTTGGGTTTGAGTAATTATTCAACAGACAACAGATCACACTGCCACCTATAGCGTACATTTGTTTGTCAGTCAACAAGCCAAGTGTTATCTCTGGCTGCATAAGCCGAGCTTCTGGCACAATAGGTAACTGATTATATTGATCGGGCCACCCGACTCCTACAACGGGCCATTTTGGTAGCGGGCTATTTGGCTGGCGGGCTATTTGGCTGGCGGGCCATCGGACCTGCACCCAACTAGGGGCCTAGGCTATAGTCTATACCATAGGCATAGGCACCAAACAACATTCATAATTTGACATAAACAATGTCTTTGTCAAGACATTGACAAAGGATTCACAAGTATTTTACATATATTGACTCAACTTCTGTGATAAACAAACAAGTCGGAACCGAGAGAGAATGTGCTTCATCTTTGTTACTCTCTTTTTGCGTTGTTAACAGTTAATCTAAATCAGTAAATGTCATCAGACTGAGTAAATTAGACAAAACTAAAAAGTGAGTTTCTGATTTAAGAAAGAAAACTAGCTGGATCAGGGAGTCGGGTTATATGGTAACAAAATCATGATAATAGACACTGCTTGTAGATCAGATAAAATGGCTACAACAACATTATATTATTGGAAAATTAAAATAATCCACTTACGATCGCCTTGTAAACGAGGGCTGCCATCCTTGTTATGAGTGAAATGTGTCCTCTTCAGCTGTTTTCAGTCACATGATCATTACCCATGCTTATACAAATGTCTCCAGCATTAGTTGATTTTCGCATCCTTAAAACCATTTAGCCGTAGCTGAAAAAAATCCCTAAAGTGGAGAGTATCTGATCATGCCACATGGCAAATCTCGCGAGAAGCTCTAGTCAACAAAAAGAAATCACATGACCAAAAGCGAGATTTGTAATTTGTCGGAAAGATGGTGGTCAGTCAGAGGCGGTTCAAGAAAGACATTTAACAGTTCAACCCCAATTTTTTACTGATATTCTTCCATTGTTAAGAACAATCAGAAAGAGGAATGAGCATAAGGTATATGCATGAGTTATTGCTAAATGCTTTAAGAGTCTCAAGAGAACGGACACCAGACATCTGTCGCTTTTGCTTTTGCCAACCGAGATTTCCCTTCCATTATTCTATTTCCGGCCATCGAAAATGACCAACATTTTTCGATTTTCCTCATTGGCATTGCCATTTTGTCTAAATATTTAAAAATATATGTATATATCGTCTTTCCAGACGTAGGTTATTAGGGTTATTGAATAGTCTTATTGTGTTTGATATTTTGCTAATTCACACACAAATTTGTTTGAACTTGAGAAGTAGAAATTGTGTTTGTGTCTTGTGACCGGCACAATCATGACAATGCGATATAATTCACCAAGTCAAATGGACCACTAGTCAGATGTTCTGCAAAAATATATCCCAATAGGCCCGCTGGAAAAAGGCAGAGTTCCCTAAAACAGGTTGGGGAAATGTGCCGATCGGGAGTCCACTCCTGAATGGAAGTAACACTCCCCAACGAGCTATACACCGCACTCTCAATCGGGAGTTGGGTGGGTGTAAAAAAACAAAACAAGCCGTCGTTCTCCTCAACCCCTGCCGTAATGCACGCTTTGCAGTGCAACAGCAAGGCTGTATACTTCAACCTTTGCATCCGTGTGTTTTTTTCTTTAAAATTATTTATCTTCGCATGCGCTGACCACTTCAAAGAAATTCACACAAACTACAAAAAGTGACTACGCCATTTTCAACAAGGCGTAGCAGTGCCAAAACAAATGTTTACCTTAGCCATTGATGTTTGAAAATAAAGATTGGTGTCTGTAGTGTTGCATGCTTCCCACGCGGTGACAGTCTGTCGTTCACTCAAGCTACTGACTCCGACACGCAAATTTCAGGTCTTTAAATAGTGCCAGTCTGCGCCATTATGCGGTGGTCAGTAGTGACCATCGTTGCATTTTTATTCTGCACACATCGTTTTTAATTGATTTCAAATTTGTTTGATAATGAAAATATGTTTTCTTTACTTCATGCACTAAAACAGTTTAATTGTTAAATGTGCATTTAGTTTGAACCTTAAATGTTACATGTAGATGGTAGTACATTTACAAAACTGTTTGCACCTCTTCATGTTAATTGTCATAAGGCAAGTTTCCCGTAAACGGAGTGAATGTGTCGGATGACATCATAATTCATTCATATCCTAGAGGTCAAAGGTCAACTGACAAAATCCGCGAGGTCAAAGGCTATATGTGAGTTGAATGCTCTTTGACCTCACTTAATTAAAAAGCTCTGCTGGAATTATATTTAGAGTACCTTAGATAGCCTCTGATCATAATTTCTGAAGATTTCAATAGATACATTGTAAACATACATTTAGGGGAGTATCTGTTCTTCTGGATTATCTTTTACTACGACTGTTTACCACTTGACATTTAAATTTAAAAAAATACCCAGTTCATCATATGATATGTCCAGTAGGCCTACTTGTCTCATCACAAAAAAAGTTGTTGCATAAACTATCAACACTATTTAGATACTCATAATCATGGTGGGGCCCGCCAACGTCTATACATAGTTCGCGATACATGTAAGGCGCGACTATATATGATAGAGTGCCCTAGCAACAGGTTCCACCCTTTGAGATTCACCTCTGGTACCACCAGGTGTGGTATGCCGTATGGGGTAAATAAATTAAATTAGGCCCACTTGCCACTGTAGCCTGTCTGACATTTGTTAAGAAAACCAATTGACACGAGCTTACTACAACATAATTTAAACCACTAGTTAACGTTAAACATAGGATGCATAAAACTTAAGTTTAGAATGTAGAAATGGGGGTGAAAAACAAATGAAGACTCGAAACCTGACTACAACAACGATCAGTGTCATTAAATTTAGTGTTGGATTACCCTCATTTCAGGCCTTTTTATCTGAGGTTTACACTAAAGAAATTATCGACAGGCTTTTCAAGTCGCTCTTACACGATCGTCAGTCTGTATTTCTCAAATGAAGTAAATAAAATTATACTGTGCGTTAGATCACTCACACGACTCAAAACATAAGGGCGCTTGTTCGCATGTTCATGTTTTGGGTTTGTTTACGATGCGGGTACGTGATTAATCTTATCTTCAATCAAATCAAAAATACGAAATGATGCCAAAACTTTGGTAAAAATAGAAAGTTCCTAACTTCTTCTGTATTGTAAAAATATAGAAAAATGCCCACTGTTTTTCGTGTAAACAATATTCTGGATTTTCACGGCGTGTGTGCCTTTAAATTCGGTACAACTTGCTAAGATCGACAGTTTGTTGAAAGACAGTTGAGAGAAGATTGACTCATTAGGCCTTACTCCATAACTAACATGAGTCAAGCTGTCATTATCCTATCCTTGCAACATATGCTTGTTGAATCTATATATATATTTTTTTCTTAGAAATATGTTCAATTCAAGCAAACTGCAAAAAGTGAATTCTTCATTTTCATCAATCTTTAACTATGTCAAAATAAATGTTTACCTTTGTATTTGAGGTTTCCAATTCAAGATTTGTGTAGTGTCGCATGCTTTCCAGAGGCTGGTCTGTCGTTCACTTGTGACTGGCCCGGACATGCACTTTTCAGGTTTTCGAATTTTACGCATCGGAGGGATGTTTTTGCTTTTAAAACGGTGTCTGGAGTAAAAACTTAAAAGCATGTGATAAAAAAGTTTAGGCTTATTGTTATAATTATAAAATCTGACCATTCTAATTTTGAAACTAACTTCATTATTCAGTCTGTGTCCATATTAAACTGAAGAATAGTGGCCATCCTTTAAACTGGTGTACAAAAACCTAAATTCAGTGGCCATTGAGAATACCAACACATGTAGCATAGGTTTGGTTTGTTACAACAATATATGGGGTATAAAGGTCTAAATGATATACTTCTTTTTAATACAATTAGAAACTTGTCTCTGTGGTTATTTTAGACAAGAAGATTTTCCCTGTGCCCGTGTGTTTTAGTGATCATATACATGTAGGTTAAACCACTCAGAATAATAAGAGAGGTCAGAAATAGTGTCATTCACATTGAACCATGATCTGTGTTCAAGAAAAAAGCTGAAGAGACATAAATGGGGTTTGAAACTTTAATTTGATTAAGGATTACAGCAGATTGATTCTATACTAAGTATACATTTGTACTAATAGTCAACACAATATTTTATAATTTACCAAAGACAATATATATATATATATATATGAAAAACGAAAAGAAATGACTCTTGACAACGTTGTCAAGAGTCATTTCTTTTCGTTTTTCATATTTAATCCTGGGCAGATATCTATCTTTTATTTATATATATATATATAGGTTAGGATTACAGGTCTTGCATTTTTAGAATGCTTCCTAACCAGGCCTGGAATTTGGGGCAGCCAACCTTTTTGGAACCTGTTACCAATCGGTAACGATGCTTGTTTCATTATACATCATACAATAGACTTGAGTTTCATGATGGACAACAGATTTTATTTCTGTAATTCTAGAAAAACTGGAACCGATTGCTTCTGTGAAATAATGAGACTACTTTTGGCAGCAAGGGCCACTGGCCTCCATGGCCTTCCTTAAATTAAAGGCCTGTCCGATAGACGGCCACATTTCATTTTAAATTGATTTACCAAAACTTTACAGTAGGTTTTTGTTTTTTTCATTTACCCTACATTAGGTTTGTCACTAAGATTTTTTTGTAATCCTGAGGATACTGGGCTGCCTCGTATAGTTTTAGGTCAGTAAACCTAAAAACAAATGATTTAAACCTTTTAGAATTTTTTCAAATAATTTGTTCAAACTATATCCAATCTGTTTATGGCATTTAGTTCAGTGCATTGACTTTGTATTCTGCAGTGTAATTTTCTGTAATTGTTTTTGAATTAGTGGGAAGGAAATGTTGGGCAGGGCAGTCGTAATGGATTGAGGATAGCTGTTGATGATGCTTATGTAGCCTTCATCCTTGTTAACTGACATTAAGAAGGATTTGACCGGTTTCATTTGTTGTGTAATTGTGTCAACAGACAGGATTTGATGGACGCTGCATTTCCTCACACATTGGGCCCAGTGCCAATGGCTGAGGCTAGGTTTTATTTCTCAAGAGATTATGTAGATTTGTAATTTGTTGGGAGTATAACTGGCAACCATGTTAAACACAGGGTTTTATTCAAGGGAAATGATGAATGTGTACAGTTTGTTGTTACATCTTTATTGGCAGTGTTTGATTGAAATGGACACAGAAGTCTGGTTGATTTCAGTTAGAAAATGTCTTAAGTTGGTGGATTTTTTACAACAGTTTATAGCACTGAATTAAACACAGCTTTTGTATTATATGGTAAGAGAGGATCCTTTTTCCGTTTTTTTTTTTTTCACAATTTACTGTAAAAAAAATATATATCTATTCAGTTTTGCTCCAGTATTCAATATTATTTGAATAGCAGGAACAGATTTCTCTTGTACATATACTTTACAGAATAGTAATGTTGGATCATCTGCCTTCACATCAGAATTCAGCCAAAAATTTGATTCAGGGTGTCCAAATGTCCAGTACAAACTGGTAGTTTGGTAATGTTTATCAGAGCATGTCCAAGCGATACAGACAAGTTCAAGCTCTGATATTAAAATAGTTCTTAATAAGTTAATGTAGCCATAAGATGGATTTTTGAAGGTCAAACATTGCCTAAAAGTGGTCCAGGTATTAAGCTGAGTGATAACAACTGTGGAATGGTAATGCTGTGGTGATTATGGGACTAAAGTTTCATTGCCGTGCCAGAAGTACATGTGTAAACAGTACATGTATGCTGTTCACAAACTGAACTTTGCAAATATTGTTATTATTCTGCATAAAAATGATGCCAAACCTGTTTTTTTTTTTGTTTGGCTGTGTCCACAGTTCTTGCACCAATGGGTCGTGGGTTCGATTCCCACTCAGTCCAAAAAATTGGAAAATTTTCTGACTGGGTTTTCACTCGAACGACTTATGTGGGATGGTTGCCAGTTACCAACGGAAGGTCGTGGGTTTCCTCCGGGCATAGAGCCCGGTTTCCTCCCACAATAAAACTGGCAACGCCGCCATATAAGTGAAATAATCTTGAGCGCGGCGTAAAAACCAAACAATCAATCAACCACAGTTCTTGAATTTATGCGTTGTGATTGACAAATGTTTACCTTAAACGTTACACTCATTTTCTCCTCCATTTCAGATCACTGCTGGCCAGTGATATGGTGTGCCTGAGTGGTTAGTTGATGGTCAACAGCATGGTTGATCGAATCTCTAACAGTCCTTCCAGAATTCCAGTACCAGTCAAGGCACCTTCTCACTCTCTCAATGGGGGCTATACTGCCACCGATCTAAGCCAGAACTTTAACGTCACCCGCAATGCCAACTATAAACCATGTCGTGAAAATGGGGCGGGGGAGCCTGGTTTCACCATCAATGCTAATCCTTCCCTTAAGAAAGAGAAAGGATTCGAAACTTTTGTCATGACTGGGGATATGATTATAAAAACAACATCTCCTCCAAAAAGTGTTAAGAAAGTCGACAACTCTGAGTCCTCACATTCAAGAAACTCTCCTGAAAAAATAAGGAACATTACTCCCAAGCAATCAAAGTTTATAAAATTAGAGAATGCAGACTCGGACAACCCAGGAAAGCACATTGTTAGTATACCAGAGCCACAACTATTTAACATAGATTCTGAAGTACCAAGGCCATCTCGAGACTCCACAGGTACAAAAGACAGCAAGGAAACTCTAAGTAACAGCTCTTTTAAGTCTTCAGATTCTGTGTCATCGTCAAGTATACAGTCTGTGACGGACAAGCGTTTAGCGGAGGTTGTGGATACTAGTCCAGATCTATCCACGAGTAACGAGGAACTTCTTACCAAAGATCCACAGCCTCTTTTTATCCACGAGGACGAATCCAGCAGTGACAGTAAAAGTGACGTAGAATCTGAAAAACGGCCGATTGCTGTCAGCAAAAGTGCTGAAAAAATAATTTTTACGGACTCTCGGTCGGGTCCCCCACTAGTGCGCACAAGCAAAAGTCATGAAAACTACCTTCAGGGGGGTGGTGATATTACTTTAGTAAACATAGACATTGATGATGACAGTCTGGCCTACTCTATGGATGTGTTATCATACGAACAGTCGGCTACATCACTTGATAAACTTAGTTCCTCTCCAGGTATCCGAGATATGACGTGTCGGAGCGTTAGCGCTGAAAACTCTCCGGAACGAAAAACAGAAAAGAATTCTGAGCGTGTTTTTATGCCAGGTTTTATTAGCATAGACGAACCGCGGGTGCTGAAAACTAAAACCAAAGAGAGCAAACCCAAGGAAGCAGACTCGGAAAAGCCATCTGATAGTTCCACAGACATGTCCAATAATGCAGTGCCAGTCCAAGATGTCCCAGTCAGTTCTTCACAACCTTCTGCTTCCGGCTCTACAGTTGCTTCTGATACTCTTAATGACAGTTGTGTTTCAGCGGACATAGATTTTACAGACTTGGATTCACTTTATACACAGCCCTGTATTAAAGAGTCTGACCGCCCGTCTGCTTCACGCCTCGCCAAACGCCTTTTCTTCCTTGATGGCTTTAAAAAATCAGATGTCTCCAGGCATCTAAGTAAAAAGTGAGTTTTAATAATTAATGTCTCAATAATTAACAAACCTGTTCGCTAGCCAAATCTACAAATATGAAAGGGAAGTGTTATTCAAGTATGCTACAGGGCCTCCTACATGTATGTCGCCTTGGCCTGATTCACAGCTGTCACAAATTGTGACCATTCACAGTTGCGATGTATTGCTACATACAATCCAAAATTTCAAACCCCAATATTGACAGACTTTTTTAAGTCTACACGGCCATCCAAAAGCGAACGTAGATTGCCTGCTTCTCGATGGCAGTTATATTCTGTGATTTAGACATTGAAATAGACCTAATATTAATAGCTACTCTCATCATAATGATAAAAAATTAAGACATCACCACGTAGTTAGTTGTTTGTTCACACCAACAACTAACTACCTGGGGATGTCTTAATTTTTTATCATTAGTATGGAACTCGCGTTTAAAGAGTTTCAAACATTTCTTACTCTCATCATGGTAAAAATTGTATTGCTGGATTCATGAATAATTTAGCCATGTAAGAACAGACAGTAATGATCAATCATGCACTGGAATTCTATTTCAAGTCTTAACTATACAGTTTCAATCATCAGTTTTTTCGTAACACATGTCTTTTTCGAGTGTGAAACCCTATCAATAACTGGGGTATCCATTAGCAACTTAGTAATGCTTGTGAAATGAGATGCTTTGCTGTATATTTTTAAAATTCAAACCTTCCATCAAATTGTCTGTTTGTTGGAATCCCGCTAGTTGTTAAAAAGCGGAACTGTAAATGTTATGAGAATTAAAGCTTTGTTTATTTCTTTTTTTCATCTTCAGGAATGAATTCAGTACTCTAGTGGCGGAGGAATATCTTAAATTTTTCAGTTTTAATGGAGATGCTTTAGATGTTGCTTTGCGGAAGTTTTTAAAACAGTTCTCTTTAATCGGTGAAACACAGGAAAGAGAGAGAGTTTTAGCTCATTTCTCCAAACATTACTTGGAGTGCAATCCAGAGTCTTTTAATTCAGAAGGTAGGTTCTACGATTCGCTTGTTAAATTCTCACACAGAGCTTAAATCAAGACAATTAAAACATGTATGTTTTTTCATGCATGATGAAGTCAGTGTTTCGAAAGCAAGCTACAATCCTCATCAGTGAATTTACTGAATTAGTAAATTAACCGACACTGATTGACCTGGGTTAATTTACCAATTCAGTAGGTTCTATATCATGTTGTTAAGCCCAACATACGCTCCCTCTTCCACAAAGTTCTTTTGATAACTAATAGTATATCTCTGCGACAGAACAGCAGACTTGTAAACGTTGTTAAAAAGC
Organism: Lepidochitona cinerea; assembly: GCA_963971465.1. Classification (NCBI taxonomy): domain Eukaryota; kingdom Metazoa; phylum Mollusca; class Polyplacophora; order Chitonida; family Tonicellidae; genus Lepidochitona; species Lepidochitona cinerea. The sequence continues at coordinate 43,199,683 of OZ020551.1, read as the reverse complement.
TTTTTGTTGCACACAAGTCAATGATTCACAAGTTTGAATCCCACTCAGTCCCAGGATAATGTAAACAATGTCTGATTGGTTTTTTTTCCTTCAATCACTCTGTGGAAACGATCCCAGGTGCACGGGGTTTACTCCCCCACTAAACCTGGCATCTTCACCATATAAGTGAAATAACCTTCAGTGGAATGTAAAACTTCAATCAATCAATATGTCCTAAACAAATGCAATGTAAACATTTGGCATGAGTACCTGCTTGCATGGAAAGAGGAACAGGTTTACCATACCTGCGATCACAACAATGTCTAATGCGCCTTTCAAATTTCTCAATGTTGTTGATTACTAGTTAAACTCTTAGGAAACTTGGAATAATCTTGACCTGACCATTTAATTAACATTCATCTGTGATGTGTAGTATAAAAATGTTATATCTCTTTCTTTCAGATGCTTGCCATACTTTAACCTGTGCAATTATGTTACTTAATTCAGATCTCTATGGCCAGGTAAGACAGTTAAAGTGGCATGAACTGAAAGTACCTTAAAGGATTGATGTTTAAATAAAAAATACCAATAAAGCCAGTAAGCAGTAATAACCAAAGCTGTGTGGTTGCCAGTTACCAGCGGAAGGTCGTGGGTTTTCACCGGGCATAGAGCCTGATTTCCTCCCACAATAACACTGGCAACTCCGCCATATAAGTGAAATAATCTTGAGCGCGGCGTAAAAAACCAAACAATCAATCAACCAAAGCTGTGTGCTATTAACAGATAAAATTCAAATAGCTGCATACATGCTTTCTGTGCATGCTCCCTAAGTGATTTCGTCTATATCTGTTAAGTCTAACATGCAGAAGGGGGACAGTTTCTAATCAATCAATGGCTGCCTGCACTTCAGTTTTTTGTCTAGAAGGTTTTTGTTTGCCAGTCTGTGTTAAATGGTGTTTTGACATACAAATTTTTTTTAGATAGTCATTCAACCAGCCGTTAAACTAATCAGTTATTGAACCACAGGTCAATAATTCATTTGAAAAAGCTATGATGTTGAAGTGAAGCAATGATGATTAATTGTCTCGTTCGTATGACAGACTTTAGTGGTTTGTTGTGATTCTATATAGACTCTGAGCTTCTCTTCCTCTTCTGACTGGATTTTCACTCAATAGCAGTATGTGAAAGAGTTGCCAGGTACTCACCAAATGTCAGGCGTTTCATCTGGGGCTCGTTTCACAAAGCGGTCGCATCACAAACGACACATAGTTGCCAATGGATACCATAATGAAGAGATACGACGTCATGGCAACTGCGATTGATCGCATTTTGCGACGGCTTCGTGACACGGCCCCCTGGGCAGATTTCTCGGTTCCCTGCGCAACTTACATGTAACCTGGCATCGGCCTCCCATAAGTGAAATAATCTAGAGTGAGGCTTAATACATCAATCAATCCTTTTTACTCACTTAAAGATAGTTTGCATAATAAAGTCATCGGCTTCTAGAAAAAATGAATTGTTAGGTAATGTACATTAATGAAAGCTTGTACAGCTATATTGTATGATTTCAGAGTGCTGTGACCAAGAAAAATATGTTGAGGCTTAGTTGATTTCATTTTCTGAAAATGGTCAAACAGTCATTATTGTAATTTCACAGATAAAGCTTGTGGGGGGTGTTGACCATGTAATGAAACGTGAAATTTGAGGGATTTTTTAATAAAGTTATCGACATGGCAGCTTCTGAGATAAACTCCAACAATCCCTCTTCATATCGTCAATTTTGATAGATTATCGGTGTATGTCTATATTTGATAGATTATCAGTGTATGTCTGTATTTGATAGATTATCAGTGTATGTCTGTATTTGATAGATTATCAGTGTATGTCTATGTTGGATAGATTATCAGTGTATGTCTATGTTGGATAGATTATCAGTGTATGTCTATACTTGATAGATTATCAGTGTAGTATGTCTATATTTGATAGATTATCAGTGTAGTATGTCTATATTTGATAGATTATCAGTGTATGTCTATATTTGATAGATTATCAGTGTATGTCTATGTTGGATAGATTATCAGTGTATGTCTATGTTGGATAGATTATCTGTGTATGTCTATGTTGGATAGATTATCAGTGTATGTCTGTATTTTAATTTTGTCATTTTGATTAACATTTCAGAATATTGGCCGTAAGATGACATGCTCAGAATTTATAGAAAATTTATCAGAGTTGAATGATGGAGAAAACTTTGTTAAAGATACATTAAAATCCATCTATCAGTCTATTAAGACAGAACCACTAGAATGGGCTGTGTAAGTTATCCCTATTTTAGTCTAGTATGTTTGATGTATTAAAAAGTTGCTTTTTAAGTTATCGCTATTTTATTCTGCTAATTTTGATTTATGTAAACCCCAGGTTTCACAAAAGGCCGAATGCTTAATCACGTCACTAAAAAAAATGTATAATGGAGGAGGGAAATTGTTTGAAGTAGTCGTGTTAAACCTTTAGGTGGACATTCAGAACTGCACACCTATGGTTTTTCTGTGCAGATTAATTGCCATGTGCTATTCTATCCTTCCTATGACGCCATTAGGGAAATTGTACATTCAGATTTTTGTTTAATTGCTGAGTTATTAGGCAGATTGTGTCCAAAAAAAATTGAAAAATTTTCTAGCTGGGTTTTCACCCGAACGACCTATGTGGGATGGTTGCCAGTTACCACCGCAAGGTCTTGGGTTTCCTCCGGGCATAGAGCCCGGTTTCCTTACACAATAAAACTGGCCTAAAACACCAAACAATCGATCAATCAATCAACCAAATGATACATACATAGGCACCTCTGCTTCTTTAAGATGCTGTATTTTGTAACTGCTCCGTTCTAAACATATCCAGATTTTCTAACTTAAGTCCAAGTTCTCACAGCTCACAAAAGTTGTCTTTATTTATTCAGTGAGGATGAGGCAGATGAATCTGAAGGTGTACAAGAAGAGAGACGACCACAGACTGTTATAGATGACAGTAGATTGATGGCTGGTGTCAACCCATTCCTTACTGTAAGACTTTCATCAAATAAAACTACTTTGGGTTGGGGCATGGACATGCTGGCAAAATATGTGTGTGCAGCGTAATGGTGAGGGTTGGGGCAAGGGGAGTTGCTGTCTATGTAAATTTGTGTGAAAGGTGGTGGAGGGGAGGGTGGGGAAGAAGAGGAGGGAGAGTGTTAGGGTGATGCAAGGATAACTAAATATATCTTATGTGAAGGGTTTCAATGGACACGAATGGAAACATTTCTGAGTGGATTTTTCACTCGGGCGACTTTTGTGGAAGAGTTACCAGGTACTCGCCAAAGGTCAGGGCAATGAGCCCAGTTTCCTCCCCCACGAAACCTGGCAACGCGGCCATATAAGTATGCCATCAAAAAAAGAAAAACTCTGTCTGGTGTTTTTAAAACTCATTCCAACAAGTCTGCTACAAACGTTTCCAAAACTTGGACCTCACTAAGTTAATGAAATGTATATTTTATCACCAACTAAACTGAACATATGTAACATAGAAGTCGGTTCAAAATAGCTTTGAAAAGGTATCTGTTATTAAACCAACGGCCCAAATTGTCTATATGTATATAAATTGCATTATTTTTGCATTTAAATTTGTCAGAAATCCTTTTGAATATTTTGTCTGTGTTTCAATTTCATTTAATTTGAAATGTATGTTTTCTCATCACTATATATAGGTTCCGGATCCCAACAAAGCTGCTGAACACAAAAAAGGTTATGTCATGAGAAAGTGTTGTATGGATGCAGATGGAAGAAGAAGTAAGTTCACAAGTTGTCAGTTTTATCTGTTTATAGACCAATTGTATAATGATTGAACTATACCATGTCAGGTTACTGAAACAATGAGTTACAGGGTTAGCCAAGAGAGAGAATGTGTGCAGTTACATGTATCTCTCTACAAGCTGGCGTTGAAAGAAGATTTCCATTTCAAAGCAGGTTTTAAAAGAAGTACTTTGAGCAAATTGCTTATATTTCTTCCGGCCTCGGTGGCTCAGTCAATTAGAGTGATAGTCCCTCAGTCCAACACAGACCTTCCATGTATGCGGCGTGGGTTCAAATCACAATCAGACCGAATAAAAATTGAAGAATTTCTGAGTGGATTTTTCATTCAATTGCCGTATGTGGAAGAGTTACTAGGTACTCTGCGAAGGGCGGAGGTTTTCCTTCCTCACTAAACCTGTCAACATTGCCATATAAGTGAAATAATCGTGAGTGTGGCGTAAAATATCAATGAATCAATGAAGACTCAAACATTTATTATCACTATGCCTTACCAGACAACCCAATTTTGTGGTAGGGGGAGCAGTATGATTTATTAGGCGAATCATTTTTGGTTATCTGTGGTTTTCTATCAGACTTCTAGCAGATTTCTTTTGGCACTCCAGTTCTCTTCATGTGTTATTTTTTGAGTGAAACATCTCAAATTTCAACAGAATTTATTGTCACTAGATAAAGTTTGGTTACGTATTATAAATAATGACACATTCATTGAATAACTGCCATGATGATACTAATAACATTTACCATGATTAGAGGCCTGCTTAAGATGCAGTCCTCTTTAATGAATGTTTAGTGGTATTTCTGAGCAAAGTTTTATGGTGTCATCTGCCAGAATTAGAAATTGTCAGCGCTTTTGCTGACAAAATGACAAAATAATCTTGACTATGTATGAAGGGGTTTAAAGGCAATACTAAAACATGTTCAACATCCATCCATTTGGTGTCAGCCCAAAGAAAACTTGCGAAATTTCAGAATGAGTTATCGAGAAGAGTTGCCAAGTACTCATCGAAAGTCTGTTGTTTCCTCCAGAAGAACCCACTAAAACTGGCAATGCTGCCATATACGTGAAATAATCTTTAGTGTGGCGTAAACATCAATCAATCCAACCATTTGGTGACTGTCATAAATAATACAATATTCAGTTTCTCATGCTGCCTCGGTGGCTCAGTCGGTTAGAGTGATTGTCGTTCAGTGCAACAAAGGCCTTCCATGTGTGCAGCGCGGGTTGGAATGCCTTTGTCCACTTTGTGGCTGCATATTTGGTACATTCTCGGCTATTTGTTGATTGAGTCACACAGAAAACAGAGTAGCAGGAAATTCCCTAAATAACTCCTTACATATAATTTTGTCGGAAAGTCAACTTGCAGTCTTTCTTCTGAGATTTATAACAGAGAATCAGAACAAACTTAGTCGGTGTATCGTTTTAGGAGAGACATTTGTATATAGCTGATCTTTCCGTTAATTGCTATGATGATACCAATAAAATAATCAGGATTGGAGGTCTACTTTACCTTCGCTATGAATGTTTAGTGGTATTTCTGAGCAATGTTGTATCCTATATTGCAAAGCCGAGCCAAGTGAGCTATCAAAATTAATGTGTTCTTAGGTTTAAGTAAGGGAACTTAGGCATGGACAAGGGTTGTATTTTGCATATAAATATGTCATGTGTATGAACTCGGGTTTGTCTTTTGAAGCACACTTCGAAGGTGTTTAGCATCCCGGGTTCAAACCATACTCAGACCTAATCAAACTGAAAAATTTTCTAAACGGATTTCATTCTATCGCTGTATGTGGGTGAGTTGCCAGGTACTCACCAAATGTTGATGGGTTTCCTCTTGGCAATGAGCTCCCCCCCCCCCCCCCTCCCCACTATACCTGGCAACGCCTACAGCTAAGTAAAATAATCTTGAGTGCGGCATAAAAATCAAGCAACCAAAGCAGTTTCTTGCCCTTGACCTCATTTACACCTGCAATGCAATTCTCCCTGTTTTTGTGTGACAGCATTACATTCAGCTCTGTCTACCTTTGTTGTAACCACCCCTCTTAGTTCCACCGCGACATTTGCGAAGGGAAATAGTTGATAGACAAAAGCAATCAAAGAAACATATACATAGTTCAACCTGTAGTTATTGTGATATGTTATAATTTTATTTTTCAGCGCCATTTGGTAAAAGAGGTTGGAAAATGTACTTTGCTACTCTTCGAGACATGATTCTATATCTACATAAAGATGACCACGGTTTTAAAAAGGGGAATTTAGTTGAAAGTGCTCACAATGCTGTCCGGATACACCATGCTCTGGCAACCAAGGCTACAGACTACACCAAGAAGCAGCATGTCTTCCGTCTACAGACTGCTGATGGTGCAGAGTATCTCTTCCAAACCAGGTAAGATCAGTCATTTTTCCCATGATTAGAAACTGGGCCTAGTTTTCCAAAGCGATCTTAGCTAAATGTGATCTTAACTACCATGGCAACCAATGCTAAAGGCATACGTTGCCATTGGTAATTAAGATCACTCTAAGCTAAGATTGCTTTGTGAAACTGGGCCCTGGTCTCCTTGCTTATTGATTCTCAGTGAAGATTTTCCATGTGCCCGTGTTTTTTTTAGTATTCATTAATAAAAAATTTGGCGATAGCTCAATTTTACAAGCCATTGTATCTTGGATAATCTTGAGCGCGGTGTAAAACACCAAACAATCAATCTTGCATAATGCAAGAACTGTCCAAAGAGTACCTACATTTTATCAAAATCAGACTTAGACATTTAGATAAGCGAGGTAAAGAATTGCAACATTGTTATGAGATAGATGTTTCTTCACCTACTTAAACTAGCGATCCTGCCATGTGAGTGAAATGAGTCAGAGTGCTCTGTAAATCATCAATCAATCAATCAAGCCAAATTAGCCATCATATCCTGAGTAAAAAATAACACAAACAAGTAAAAGTGGTTTCCAGCAGCCAATCTTGACTCCAAATATACGCAGAAGAACATAAATTTTGGTCTTCTTTGGTCAGGAGGGTTTTTGACTAACCTTTTTTGCCATGGTCAATTTTGTGCTGAGCAGTGATGAGTAACTGTCTCGTTCGTATGACAGAGTTAATCTGTGTAATGATTCTAAATTGACTCTGAGCTTGGCCACATTACTTTGAACTGAACTGTTCGTCTCTCAATTGGCATACTCAATAGGGCTGTTTCTATAAGGTATATGTTGTCATGATTGTTATCAGCCCACAAACTAGATTAGATCTTTTGAGGAACAGCCCTCAGATTCATATTTCATAGCTGTATGAATTGATTGTTGGGTGTTTTTCCGCCGCTCTCAAGATTATTTCACTTATATGGCGGCGTTGTCAGTTTTATTGTGGGAAGAAACCAGGCTCTTTGCCCGGAGGAAACCCATGACCTTCCGGTAGTAACTGGCAACCATCCAACATAAGTCGTTAAGAGTAAAAACCTAGTTTTTTGGGGAATGAGTTCATAGCTGTTTTAAGATAACCAGGTATGACCTTGAGCTGCGTAATAAAAAAACAAAACAATCAATTTTGTATTCTAACATTTTCCACGCTTGTTGATACATATTTTTTTCTCCTCTCAGTGATAGTAAAGAATTACAGAATTGGATTGATACAATCAATTGGGTGGCAGCTAGTCTGTCCGCCCCTCCTCTACCAGGAGCAGTGGGATCACAGGCCAAATTCCAGAGACCGCTGTTACCCTCATCTTATACAAGACTAAATCTGGTAGGTTCTTAGTTACTTTTGGGGGCTCAATCAAAAGTGATAGTCCTTCACACGCAAGAAGTTCAAATCCCACTCGGTTGAAAAGAAATTAACAAATTCTGTTGTGCTTTCACCTGATTGTGTTATGTGCAAGGGTTGGTGGGTACAGCTTAATCAATATTTACTTTAATCATTGTAAAACAAACATAATTTACTCACATGGAAAATTTTGGAATTGCATTAAGATAATAAAATTGATAAATTAGAACTCCTGCGTTTGCCGAGGCATCAGCCGCCAAATGTTCTGCCTCCCTAAATTTTGTCAGCAATGATGAGTTAATGTCTCGTTCGTATGACAGACCACTGGGTTTGAATCCTGATTCCAGATTGACTCTGAGCTCACAGTCTATCAAAAAACATATAAATTGTTAATCAACAGGATGTTTGCTAAGTATTTTGAAAAGGTTGTGAATTACAAATAACCCAATATCCTCACCCAACGAACGTGTCTTGAAATGCAAACCCCTGGACTCTTTGTTAGTCAGCTAACCATAGTTGTATATGGGCATACACTGTATTACTAATGGAGAGGAGGGGGCCTCTGAGGTCCAGTGGGTTGGTGATTGTCCCTCAGTCCCACACAAACCTTCCATCGATGCGGAGCCGGTTCAAACCACAGAGGGGATTTTACCGTATGTGGAAGAGTTGCCAGGTACTAGCCAAAGGTTTGGAGGTTTCCTGTCGGCAAGAAGCCCCGGTTTCCGCTCACACTAAACCTGGCAAGGCCGCCATGTAAGTGAAATAATCTTGAGTGCGGTGTAAAAATCAATCAATCAAAAGCAAACATCTTCTGATCACATTTGATTAAAATATTCTCCACAAAAAGGTACAGGTGTGCCGACATCCCTCATCCATCCTCAGGGGTAGCTCAGTCAGTTAAAATGATAGTCTCTCAGTCAGACACAGGCGGGTTTGAATCCCACTCTGACCATTTAAAAATTTCCAACTAGATTTTTCGCTTGATCGCCATATGTGGGACATTGTTGGGTACTTTCCGAAGGTTGGTTTCCTCCCCCACTAAACCTGGCATCCCCGCCATATAAGTGGAGTAATCTTGAGTGCAATCAATCATCCAGCCCATAACATCATTTGGCTTTTGGCTTATTCTGTCAAAGTTATTAACAAAATATGGTGAAGTCTTAAAATAACTTTAAGTAGATTCTTATGGGAATTATGTATTTAAGATCTATACCACACAGTGTGTAACTGTCCTCAAATTATTGTTTATAATTACATTAATATCATACGGTTCAGAGTAGATTCAGTCCAAGAATGAACATTTTAAAATGCATTATGAAGGACTTGGACTGCAATGATGAGTAATTGTCTCGTTCGTATGATAAACCATGATTCTAGATTGACTCTGAGCTCTCAACTTACTGAAGATTTTTTTTGTTAGTCGATTGAGTCTTATTTGTTTTTAAGGTCAACCAGTTAAATTGTTAAAGTAGACTATACATAACCTCAAGCAGGGCATAGAGTTCTTTGACTTTGAAATCTAGTGCCGTCAGCATTTTTGCTCTACACAAAGGCAATTCTAGTGCTGCATATTTTGCTTTGTATATCAGGATGTATATAAATTATTGGACATTTAGCATTTCTAGCACATAGATCTTGCTAAATCAAGTGGTATCGTCAACTCAACATTTCCACAAGGCCAGTTTCTTAGCACATCAGATTTTCTTTCTCAAAAGTCATCCCTTTTAACTGCCAGTTGTCACAATCGTCCTAGTTAACCATATCTAAAGATATTTTATATACAACTTGGGAACTTTTTACACTTGTTTAATGTATCAAGCACAATGACATGACTGAATTATCTAAAAAGAATTATCTATAAAAATATCACATAACTTCATCTCCTTGGTAAATACAGCAAAGTGCAGTAGCCTATGGAAGCCTGTTGTGATCAGATGTTGTGATGCCCATATGAAATGTTCCGACTCCCACAATCGTTTTTGACCCAGCCCGGGGACAACCTTCTTTTTCATAGATGCTGAACAGCAATGATGAGTAATTGTCTCGTTCGTATGATGGACCTCTGGGTCTGAACTCTGATTCCAGAAATACTCTGAGCTTTGTCCCACTAAACCTGACACAGGAGCTGTATGTGTGAAATAATAATCTTTGGTGTAAAAAATTTTGCGCTTCAGCTTAAATCTCAATCTTTGATGACTAATGGATTGAGTGTGTGGCCATTGACGTCACCAATGTTTGAATGACAATCAAATGCTTGGCATGATATACTGTAAATGCCTTTATATTCGCGCGGTCCTTATTTTCGCTTATTTCGCGGTTAAGAATTTTCCGCGAAAATAAAAACCGTTGAATTTAGAAGTCTAATATTATGTGCCTTTACGAATGCATATAGGCTGCAAGCGCCTCTGACGCTAAAAGTAAAACGGCGGCAACAGTAGGCCCTAAAGCCGTTTAACTTATTTACTAAAACTTACTTGGTAGAAACTTGTTTTAATTTGTTTCGTGCTTTTTTATCGTGGGGCATTTTTATTTCCGTGTCGGAATCGATGAAAACGTAAACATGGTGAAAATTCAGCCTCTGAGACCGCCATTTCAAGCAGATGACTGACGGGGTCAAAGTTCGGTTAACACTAAAACTTGTAATATGTAATTGACCGAGTCCGGACTTTTTTTCAGTACAAGCGATAGTTTAAAAACCTAATCAATTGATATAATCTAGAAGAAATTTGAATAAAGCAAACATCATAGGAGTTACATGACAGAAATTTATTAATTGGGTTTGTGTTCAGTTCAATTTAAATCGCGTGCGGCGTGGACAAGGAAGTGAGTTTTTACGCAGCGGGCTATCGGACACAGACAGCAAAGTATGTTGATCTCTGTTTACACTCACAGGATTAAATATTTAGCTGGATTAGGGTTTTTTGTGTAATCAAGTTGTATAGATGAATTAGCTAGCAACTCACAATTAGTCTAGACAAGTTTATGATAAATCCAATGTTAATTTTTGTTTTATTTATGGATAATTCATGCGTGTTATGTTAAATGAGGAATTCCCTTTCACTTTTGATAGCCAATCAGCAAAAAATCCGCGAAAATTCATACCCGCGTACTTGTTCTTTTCCCGAATCCGCGAAATTTTAAACCCGCGATTATAAAGGCATTTACAGTATACAGATTATTATAACACTGTGTGATCGGTGAAGCCGTAGCAAGACCGTGTTACGCTGATCTATTTATCATATACCGTATTTTGTCTAATGTTTCGCACGCCAGTTTTTACCCTCACTGTTCGCACTGCTGTTGATATGAAAGGAACTGCCCAGAAGTGGGGGGACATATTCACACCTCTGCTAATGAGTCCCGCGGTGACGAGTCGAGTGACTGCAAAGCGGCTGGCATGGGAGCTAGTTATTCATCATTCTAATCCAAATAAATGTGTTAGCGTATTCTGATTGGCTAACGTCAGATAATTTGAGACATATAAATTTAGCTTTATATGCCGCAAATTGTGTTCCATCGTTTCACTAATCGGTATTACTACGCGTCGCTGCGGTTGCTATGCAGAAGAAATCAGTAGTAAAGTTGGTTTGAAACAATCTTTGTAAAATCAATTAAAAATCACAGATTCCAACGAACATAAGAACGATTTTATTTATTTATTGTTTTTGTCAGAGTTAAAACTAGGTCGTAAAGGGGGACAACTCTTTCACACTACCTAGCAACTGGACCCAGTGTTCTTTGGCTATATGAATAAATGTCGTCTAAACGCATCAACCCACTGTTTTTTTGTTTTTTGTTGGTAAATATTAAAACCTAAATTACAAGCAAATAAAATAATAAAATATTTGCAACAATTTTGACGTTGTGAAGAAACTATATTGTGCGGATGTGTCACTGGCTGACGGAGTGACTTGGCTAATGTTGGGGAATCTCCGAAAGCTGACCTACATTTAAATCTTTCCTTTCATCAGTTTGAACGAACTTATTGGAATGTAACTGTGGATTTGGATTAGAATGGGGATAACCGTGTTGAATTCGAGGATCTGAGGCGGTTAATGCTTGATTTAACGGTCGCAAATACCCGTTTTACCGACTCTGCTAACGCGTCGCCGGTAAAACTAAATTTGCGACCGTTAAATCAAGCATTAACCGCCTCAGATCCTCGAATTCAACACGGTTATCCCCTAAATAACCCGCACACGACTATAAGAATAGCCTAACCCGCAGGGCGTATTTCACAACACTTATTTTACGTATAACCCTCGGGTTGTTTGTGTGAAAATACGGTAGTCTTACTGGTTATAGTTAGGGCTGTAATATTAAAAGCAACTTCTCGTACATTTGCAATGTTACCATTACTTGTAAGTAAGATTACTCGAAGGAATAAATAACTTGAGTAAGTGTCGATAGCTTCCCTTTGATTTGTTCTTTATCGTGGAGGTATTTTTTAAATCAAAAGCGGACATTTACTAAAAAATTGTCATAGTTTATCTCGGCATTTCTCCACAATCTGTAAAGTATAATTTGAAAGTATTTAAGCCCAAACTAAAGACTTGACAAAGTGTCATTTTACTTATAATATCTGCTGTATAATTAAAACACTGGCAAAGTGTTCATCTATTGATTGTACTATCTACTTAGGCCTTTGTATACCGCCCACTGTCACAGTCGCCACCTCCGTGGTCCAATCAAGCGGTTCATTGTTTGGTGATTATAGGATTATCCCCTCGTTCCCCATACTCTCTCCAGGGGGTTATCGTCTTTTTTTGCGTGCGAAACATTAGACGAAATACGGTACCTTTAAAATAAAAACTGAGCACTGTTTGGAATATATGAATCGTGGACCGCTAACCCAAAGTGCACATTTACTTCTCGTACATGTACGTCTGCTCGAGGAATAAACCTTTGACAAAACAACTGATAAATCACGAACTGTTTGATCCACGACATCACAGTTAATTAGCGAATCAGAAGTAGTGCGCATTCTGTAAAATATTAGATACAAAAGCAACACAAAGATAGCCGATTTTACTTCCATTCATGTCAAACAGCCACACCCAAAATACTTGTTCTGATTAAAAGTAGAGTACCATTAGTAGCACCCTCTGGTGTTTAGCCTCTGGCTTGAAGTTAGGTCTTGATTTAAAGAAACAGCTTCTGATTAAAAGTTTTACATTCGTTGATTTGAATTTGGACTGAGTGGGATTCGAACCCCTGACCCATTGGTGGAAAGCTGTTCAGATTGAGCGTCCAACGCTCTACCTACTGAGCCACAGAGGCCCCGCACCAGTTAAAGAAAGACTTTATCCATGCATAGTTTTTGTATGGAGTGAAAAAATAGTCCGGAAACATTCTTCAAACTACCCTGTTAAGGACAGTTATCATAAGGGCGTGTATCAGTAGGGTTTGACGTACAGGTATATGGTAATATTTCATACCATTTTTTTAAGTGGATAGGAGAGTCATTATTAGACTTAGAGTGAAATGCTAAAGGCATTTTTAATGATTTAGGTTCTAGTTTGCAATGATGAGTTATTGTCTCGTTCGTATGATAAACCTCTGAGTTTAAACCATGATTCCAGATTGACTCTGAGCTTTCGACTTGTCTTATTCATTTGTTTTAAAATGAATGATTGATAGATAGATTCTAAATGACATATCATTTGACCTCCTTAGGGCACATGATTCAAGCAGGCTTTCTACTTGTGTACAGTACTATATATTTTGACCCAGCCCGGGACAACCTTTTTTTTATACTCCCGATTTATACATAGCGAAGGGCGTATGTTGAGTTTACTAAAAATCTTTTTCATAGATACTGAACAGCAATGATGATTAATTGTCTCGTTCGTATGATGGACCTCTGGGTCTAAACTGATTCCAGATTGACTCTGAGCTTTACACCACTAAAACTGACAAGGGCGCTGTATAAATACATGTATATATATTTACGCAAACAGTACGTCGGAGAAACTCAGAGTTTTCACTGTCTTTTCCCATTACCCTATAACGATATTCTTACCATAGCTTAAGATATGTAAGCATTGTCAATGTTATACAAAGTGTTCCAGAAAATTCTACTGACTAAGGCCAAGCTCCTGTCAGTCGTCAACCTAATGAAATATCATAGGTTTACTTTATAACAACAATTTATAATGGGGTATAAAGGTCTAAATGATATACCCCTTTTTAACACAATTAGAAACTTTGTCTCCATGGTTATTTTAGACAAGAAGATTTTCCCTGTGCCCGTGTGTTTTAGTGTTCATAAATATATATATTTATGAAACCTGTTCAGCGAAGTCTGTTTAAATTGACAGGTTGATAAATCGGACCACTGTCCAGACCAACAGTTTACCCAATTTCATTCTGTATTAATTAAAAAGATAATCTTGATTCCATCGACACACACCTTAACCCTTAACAGCTTGTATATCCATGTTTTCATTGTAATAATAATATTCTTTATTTCAAGAGGGTTGCATATATGAAATACACTCAATCAGCTGAATAGCTGTTCTACCTTGAGGCCCTCAAAACTGGAAGCATCATTACATAACAATGGTTTACATATATACAGTGGACATATACATAAATACAGACATTTTTACAAAGACAAAAATTATTAAGTACATAGATCATGACGATATATTGTATATCCTTAAAGGGGCATGAGCTGCCAAAATGTTGATATTTTGACGTTAAACCAGAATGTTGAAATTATTGGCTATTTTTCTCAAGCCGTATAATTCAGAAGCTTTTTAGTGCTTCTAGTCTCGAAAATGTACGATAACGTATCGTTTTGAACTAACTTTGGCTTAAATGAATGAATGGTCGTCCCGGTTATTTAAATTTTGTTTACTTTCGAACACGTTTTCGGTTCGTACAAGCCACATACTGTATGGATTTTCCTCATTCCAACGCAATCATTTGGTTTTTCGAAGGCCTTCAGAGCCTCTTACTGTTGTGACGATCAGAAATTATGAAAAAAGTGTGAATTTTGGCAGCTCATGCCACTTTAAGCAGACCATGAAGTTCTCTGACTGAAATCCAGTGTTGTCAATATGTTAAGTAATGCAAACAAGCAATGTCTCTGACAAAACCATCTTTCTGAGCACATTGTCTGATTGATTGTCATTGATTGATTGATTGTTAGGTGTTTTACGCCACGCTCAAGATTGTCTGATAAAAAGTATCGAACAGCTTTTAGATGAAGGAGGTAAAAATAATATTTTCTGGCTGTTCACATCACTTGAATGCATCACGTACAAGAAGCCAATTGAAAACTTGTATCATCATGTTTTTAAAACTTCCCGTAGTTAAATATAGCAATGATGAGTAATTGTCTCGTTCGTATGATGGACCTCTGGGTCTGAACTCTGATTCCAGATTGACTCTGAGCTTTGACATTAACCAATCTACATGTATTTATGCGTTCTTCCACCTGTTGCTTGTGGGTTTGAATGTCATTCAATATGGATTTTGTATACCCCCCGTTTAAAAATGAATCTTATTATGGTAACAGCCGTGTTTCTTTTCGTTCCAATCTTTATAGTTTTTTCATAGCATGCACCTTTTGTGTAGATTGTGAGTCATCAACCAATGATAACATCTTCGGTTGCATAATACGGCATCTATATTAGATTATGCAATCTTTTCTTTCTTGACAATTTTTATATACAAGTATTTAAGGGGTGGATCATGATGGTGTGTCGTAAATCATCTTGGATATCCCTGTCTGCATAATGCAGCATATTACATGTAGATTATTTAATATTCTGCTTTAGTCTACATTTTGGTTCTTTTCCTCTTCATAACTTAAAGAGTTTTGATCCAATCTTTGATTCTCTGACAGCATTTATCTTTTGGGTAGTGTGTGTGGTATTAAATTTAATAGACATCTTCGATTGCATTATTGCATAATAAGGCGTCTATATTAGATTATGTAATATTCTCTTTTAGTCCATATCTTTTAGTTTTGACCTGATCTTGACTTTTTTCAAAGTATACACCACTTATTTTTCAACATATATACCTAAGGGGTAGATGGTGTGTCGGAAACAGTTTCACTGTTTGACGCATCCCTGGTTGCATAATACTGTATTAATAATATGTTCATCAAATTAAAAAATGAAAACCTGTCATATGAACATAAAATTTTAATTGCTGAAATTTAAACAAATATTTTCTACTAGAGGCTGATGAAGTTGCAGCGGGGCAACTTCAAGGTCCGGGATCCCCCGTTAAGTTTTTATCAGTTTGTTTTTCGTTATATCGTAATTATTCGCCAAATTTAGAAAGAAATCTCTGAAATAAAACCTAAAACCGGGAAATTGAATCTTTATTTGGTTATATTTTTCAATCATAATTTGCCTTAAACATGTTTAGCACTGTCTCTGATATTTTCACTTTGGTGACATACTATGTATTATTTATATAATGTCACATCAAATTGTACAAGATTAGGTCTGTCTTCTTGAACATAGCAGTCATGGCACTTGTCACTAAATCAATGTCGGTCTTGGTGTGAAAACCAGAATTGGTGTTAGTCGCTAAAATAACTTACAGTTTGGTTGCGGGCGCCAAATGACATTGAAAGTTGACATTAAGCCAGTTGTGGTTTTCTGGAACATTTAATCTCTATACGGGAATGATTGTGCAAAAGTTCTTTTATGGTCTTAAACTAATGAGCGATTGATTGAGACCTTGCGTGCTATTTCTTTTCCTAAAATATTGGGCGTATTTGTATCCTCGATGGTGAAAATATCCGTTTATCATGTTACTTACCAAGATTCTATCAATAAAATGCACATCTTTCATTAACATCCTAGGTTTTTGTCCTTTACTTGATATGGGTTTATGTCTGTGTGGTCGAAGATCTTTCTTATAAATATTTGAACATAGTTTATTAACATCATATTTTCAAACAGTCATATTTTATTGAGTTTTTATTGAAAAGGGTTGATTTTCACACAAGGCATAGACCTTGATCAACACTATTGGTATGTCAAATTTAAAGTTTATATCTGAAAGCAATTTCGAAAAACTCAAGTTTTTAATTTTTTAATAAAATTCAATATGGCGGCGAAACCGTTGATCCAATCAAAAATTACCTGGCGGTTCAAAGATGAAGAAAAATATTGTCTATCTAAATTTAAAAAGCCGATTGCTTTATTAGAAAAATTATCTGAGATATGACGCATTAAAATTTTCAAAAATTCAAAATGGCGTCCTGGTCACGTGACTTGTTGCACGTTCATAAAACTTTGGAATTTCATAGATCTATAATAGGTCTACAAGCATGATAATTATCGTTAAGTACCAATAAATGGTTTTCTAGATATTGCATTTTTTTTAAAAAGTTAAAAAAATCATAACTTTGACGAATAAAAGTCTGCTATGAATTTTAACGGAGATTCTTGATTTGGACAACTTAGTAGTCCCCCGACTTCTACTAAGTGTATGTGAAATTTGAGCTAAATCGGATGAACGGTTTCAGAGAAGAAAAAATTTGGGCAAATACGCCTTTCTCAAAATGGCGGACAAACGGCGTAGCGTAGCGACAATTAATAAAAAATGGACCTAGATAATTTGTTTAAGAATATGTATGTGAAAGATGAGAGTCGTGTCTAGAAAACTGTTGGAGTTATATCACCTACAAAAACCGTGGAAAACAAATAAGAATAATAATAATAATACGGAAAAAGCAGAACGATTTCAAAAGGTATCCCCTCCAAGTAGGGGATCCCTAATAATGTAGAGTAATCAGTCGTAGCGGAGGTTTACCAAATCTCTTGTCTTTAAATCAACCTTTGTGGGATTGTTGTCCGGTACTGCAAGAACGTTAGGGTTTTTTTTTTTCCAGACAAAAAGTTTGTTCTCCATGTGAAGGAATGACAAATATAGACTTACATTTGTAGAACTTTTACTGATATTTTTGTTTCCTTGTCCACAGCGTCAACAGTTATGTCACCATGAAGATCAAGTGAGAGATTTAGAGTCCCAGTTACAGGAGCATAGGAAATACCCTCCAGAGAAAGGCTCTAAAGCTAGGGTTATACATGACTACACAGAGAAACAACTCTACTTAGAAAATGAGGTAATATCAATTATCGCTGAACTTCATAGTGATCTACTGAGTACTGATTTGTTAGAAATAATTAAAACCTTGAAAATAGTTTATTTCTGTTTTATTCTATGGAACTGTGTGTAACTGTACGGACTTAAAGGCATGCTTGTTGAGTTGATTCATTGAAGAAATTGTTCACATGTAGAATTAAACAATAGACCTAGTTGTCTATAACGTAATTAAGTTGTTCAAAACATATTGTTCTCAAGATGTGCTAAATACATGTACGCTGTAGATAGTTTTCTCTTTTTAAGCAATTACCTAGTAGTGAGACCCCCCCTGGCGAATACAAATTACAAACAAAATTTAATTTGAGAAAAAATTTTGTTTGCTTCAAGTATGTCTGCAAACCAAAAATTTAGATTTTGTCTTTGGTTTTCAAATTAATAAAAAAAGTCAAAATTCTGTTTTTGTGCATGTATTGTAAATGGTTTGTTTTTGTGTGTTACAGCTGAAACGTTTCAAGACGTATGGGTTTCTGCTTCAATCCAAAATGGCTACCTATCCAGAGCTGGAGCCTTCGTTAGCGGAGACTATAATAGGAGAAGTTGATGAACAGTTACAGGATGGGGCTGTGTCAGGGGTGGCGCTAATCACACCGAAAACTAAACACCCCGTCCAAAGAAGTCTTTCAGATAGGTACAGTTACCGAGCAGCTATTTATAAAAATGATCTACAGGACTTTGAGTTGGTCTGAGCTATGAGGACCCTATATATACATCACAGTTAACTTGTACAGAAATCAATCATAACATGTCTGCCTTTTGAGGACCCCATCCCTACATATTATCATCATCACATGTAATAAAGACCTCAATGCATATGTCTTTTGACTGGGGTTTTGAGGCCCCATCCTTATATATATCATCATCACAACTGTAATATAGACCTCAATGCTTGTGTCTTTTGAGGCACCATCTTTATATATTACCATCATGTTCATTTGTAATAAAGTCCTCCTTCATAATATGTCTGACTTAGAGGACCCCATCCCTATATATATATTATCATTAGATACTTGGTTCATCCAGATACATCTAACTTATTGCTTGCTCTGGGCTTATTATGATATCACCTATAACCTAGCCAGCAATGCTTTTGGGTGCTTTGGTTTGCGGGCAATCACTTCATGCGCTCTGGTGAAGGAGAACTCTCGTTCCTTTTAAATCATGTGTTGTGTATGATGCCATATCACTGCTTCCATCATGAAAAACAGGCATACGTTTTTTTCCTGCTATTTCATATGCTACATTATGTATGAGGGGCCAGTTGTTTGACCTCTTATTAAACATGTTAATTGTTAATTAAATTGTTATATTCAACCATACTCTGCTGGTATCAACTCCTGTTCAGTCTCTATGTAGGTACATAACATGTAATATGGTTTGATAACATCTTACACAATGTTAAAATATTTCTGATTTATTAGATACTATTTTAGCAGATGAATTATTTTACTTTAGCTTTAAAATGAAGATCTGTAACTTCTCTTCTCAAAATCGTGTATATGCTGAGTTATTTCAGTCTTGTGTACGAATTCACTCTCCTTTATTAGGTCCCCTCTGCCCCTCAAGACAAGTGAAGTCCCCACGGTATGCACCTCGTTTCAATATTGAGAATGTGTGTGGCCGTTGTACCCCAGCTAGACTAAATGTAATAATCGGAGGGAATGACGCTCAAAATAGATGCAAAATTAGCGGAAATATTTAATAAAAACACAGCTTTTTAATTAAGCTGCCCAACTAAATGACTTCATGTTATATTTAACATGGAGCAGTGACTGGCCTAATTTTGCAACTATTTTGAACCCCAAGTTCTATGTATCTGTCCTTCAGTTATCTGTTAAATGTCCACCTTCTCCTTTTGGGGCCTAATATTCTATGTCCATACAATACGTCCGAAATTATGTTAAGAGCTGTATTTGCCGTGTGCACTGAAAGAGGGTGTTGTACCATCACATACTTGTCTGAAATAACCAGGAATATTGATGTTCGTAGTATTCGTACCTCTATGTTGTCGTTCGCGAAGGGATATTTGTTTTAGGTAAAATTTTGGAAAATGGAACTGCATGTATTTTGTCATATTTTTTTTTGTTAAAGGTTAAAAGCAATAGTAATATTGTTATACCCTGTTCTTTAATCTTCATAATTGTGAAATGTTGAATTTCCACCACAGCCCACAGTATACATTTCTCAGCTTATGCATTGATTAAATTGCACTGGTTGAATAGTCACTTCAGACTTGTGGATTACATGTTTGGTATTGGCAGAATGGGTTGCTTCCCCTTCATGGCAAAGAAACACTTAATCTCCCCCCTCTGTCTCCTTCCCTGGCACAGGCAGGTTTAAGGATTGCCCTCCACCCCCCTCCCCATGGCATTCCCTATTTGGCGCCAACACTGTTTCCTCGCCACCTCCCCGCCTCCTCCCTGGCACAGGCAGTTTTAAGGATTAACTCCCCCCTCCCTCCACCCCCTCCCCATGGCATTCCCTATTTGGAGCCAACACTGTTTCCTCGCCACCTCCCCGCCTCCTCCCTGGCACAGGCAGTTTTAAGGATTAACTCCCCCCTCCCTCCACCCCCTCCCCATGGCATTCCCTATTTGGAGCCAACACTGTTTCCTCGCCACCTCCCCGCCTCCTCCCTGGTACAGGCAGTTTTAAGGATTAACTCCCCCCTCCCTCCACCCCCTCCCCATGGCATTCCCTATTTGGAGCCAACACTGTTTCCTCGCCACCTCCCCGCCTCCTCCCTGGTACAGGGGCAGTTTCCTTCAAGTTCATATTTGTTTATGATTTTGGCCACCCTGTACTAAGCTCGGTTTTTTTATGTTGTATCAAAGTGTATGGGATATAAGTATTTTTGTAGGAGTTGTACATTGGTTTATGGTAGGCATGATTAGGATCATTACAAAATCTACATAACCTCATATCACTTTAGAATATCAGTTTTTCAAAACAAAAAGTTATTTTTGTAGTCTAACAGTTTAAATTTGAAGTGAACAGTAATTGAAACTATGAAAGCTTTTTCTTTTTTTTTTATTAGATTGAACAGATCCTATTTTTGTTAGACTAGTGTAATTTGCCTTTCTGTAGTGCAATATTTTTTGTCACTTTTTATAGCAATATATTATCAACTATTGCAAATGTAGAAAAATATCATTTTCAAATTAGATTACCTTCTTTAACCTGAAGGTGCAAAGTAAACATTTCCTAATAATTTTGCAAATACATTTTGTTGAGGGACTTTGTAATGCTTGATGGTGGTATTAATTGGCTGTATAAACCATCCTGTAGAGCAGTCACCATGTCATTGCTTTGGAATTTAACCTATACTGAAGTAGAGCGGTCTTTGGTGCCAACATACAGATCACTTGTGCCCAACATGGGCTTGAATACCTCATGAAGGATCTGAAATTAGGGTGTCCAAGATAGCTATTCACCGTAGAAGTCTTTAGTTCAAAATGACCTGCTTTTGTATCCTGGCCATGTTTAATTGTTGAATTATTTGATGTCCAATTTTGACTATTACTCGTCTGAAGGACTGCGGGGGCATCCACAACTCCAAAGGGTAGACTCCTGCTTATGGGGGGCAAAACTTGTGTTCAGACTAACAAAATGTTTAAGTTGGATAGATTGCTAGTACCAAACATAGATCTATCTTTGCAACGTGTATTTGGTTGTGGTATTTTGAAAGTTTTTACTCAATTCAAAGTTTCATCGTTTGCTTTTAAACAAAACAAAAAGTAGAAGTAGCCTCACTGTAAACGGTGCAAATCTTGTTTACAAACTCTTGAAATAACCTTGAAACCAGCTAAGATACATGGTCTTATAATAAAAGTTTGAATCTCATGGAACCAAAATCTATAAAATAAAAAAATACCAAAAATGTAGATCTGAACACATTTTATTTGTATGCATATATTTGGTTTTTGATGCATATAAGTTACATGAGGCCTTCAGGGAAAGAGAAAAAATACATTGACTGGGAACAGAAACCAATTTTGTATTTATTTCAACTGGAATATTTCCTAGATTCGTATAACTTAACGTTCAATTTCATTAGGCTCTTGTCCTACCTACCTGGATGTTGCAATGTATCATATATTTCTGTTTTGGGGCCTTGGGCGTTTCTAAAGAAGCATTTTTAGTATGCTTTTTTATACCACATTTCATATTTCCACAAAGCTTATAATAAACGCTGATATGGTCATAATAGCTTTTTCTAAAGCTATAGAATCTGTTGTCGACTTTGTTATTTCTGCTGAAATTGCGCTGTTTAAATTGTAGGAATCTGTAAAATATGTTTCATTTACTCCACCATCCATTGTAAATACTTACAGCATTATGCACAGACATTTCCTCTATATGTATATAAACCACTATTTTAATTGTACTATAAATCATAATTTTGTGTTAAACTGTAAATAGTTTCTTCATTGTGTAACAGTTAGTCAACCATCCCCCAGTGCTATTTTCCTGTGAAGAACTTTTCCAAAACTGCTATAAATGTAAATCTGTTTGTACAAATTTCCCAGTAGTTTGTCTTCAAAGATTTTGTTTTGGGTTATAAAAGAAGAATAATCTTAGAATTAATTAACAGAACAATCTCCCTGAATTGGTCATACTGGGAGAGTTTACTGATCTGAATGAATGGATTTTCTGTTTGTAGCATTTTGGATAGAGTTCTACATATGTTATATATGTGTAACTGGTACAATACTTGAGTGTATAATTTACAATCGTCTGTTATTATTTAAAAAGATCATGCATGCTATCTGTACTTTATCTCAATCATTTTTTCCTCATTATTTTTGACAAATGTATAAATACAGCTATTGGTTGTGCTTTGCTTAAAGAGATTCTGTAATGGCTACTTGCCTGATGTATTTTTCAAATTAGTCTTAGCTTACTGATACGACGGTACCTCTTCTGGTTTTATATTGGTAAGTGATCATTTGACCTTACTGGTATCCAGATTTAATTGACTTTACTGTTAACCTTACCCTTTTACAATTCACTGATCAAGCATCATCAAAGGTAAAAGGGGGCCTCGGTGGCTCAGCTGGTTAGTCATAGTCTCTCAGTGCGACACAGGCCTCCCATCGATCCTCCTCAGGTTCTAATCCCACTACGACCAAATAAAAATTGAACAATTTCTGAGGTGATTTTTCACTTGATAACCATATGTGTGATAGTGGCCAGGTACTCGCCAAAGTTCGGGGGTTTCCTGTGGGCAATGAGCGCAGTTTTCTCACCCACTAATTCTGGCAACGCTGCCTTAAGGGGGAGAAAATCTGGGTGCGGCGTAAAACATAAATCAATCAAAGGTTAAAATGATTAAGTGTTATGATGACAGGATTTCAAAGAAATGCATAATTTTGTTTAAAAGAAGACAGATGTTTTGGTCTTTGCAAGAAGAATTAGGAACTTTCTTTTGATAACCACTCAGGACTGTTCATCTAAGTTATGTAACAAAAAACAGAAAATTAGAAAAATCATCTTTGTTAGGCTCCAGGATATTATTTCCTCACAGATGAATTCAGTTTTTCGAATTTGAGTGTCACAATTAATGTAAAAAAGCTGTAGGATTTTCCTTAACTATTGACAATTCTCAAATGACCGCATAAGTTATTTCTGACAATGATCTGAGTGTAAAAGAAAGCTTTGTTAGCTAAAAGGACAGCTTGTATATTTAAAGAATGCTTCATGTATGACCACATCAAATGCTTCAACATTGTCTAAATGACCATCTCTATAAATTTCTATGCTCATTGTTTTAATCTGAATTGCCTTGGCAATATTCTTATACGTTTAAAGGGCTCTATATATATCGGACATTTAAAGAGCTTTATGTATGAAACTTGAATGGATAAGGACCACACAGGCGTACATTGTAATAATATGGTATAAATCATTTGGTTGAATCTTCATTAATACCAAACTGTGTACAGACTTAAGTTATTTGTACCTTTACATGTTTAATAAAATCCAGTGTTAAATTAACAAAGAAGTTGTTTTAAGTATGGTCTTAGCATGGAACCCTGTCTGATCAGTATTGTGATTTTACCATGTAGTGTCTAAGTTGAACAGTATTTGTTGTATTGTAGATTGTATTAATTCTGAGCATGTGTATTTTTGTGATAGTTGCCTGTCCTTTGTAGTATAAGTGCTTCCTCAGCTTTAATTTATTTATGTAAATTTCCCAAAGGTTGTTTTATTGACGTTCTTGTTATTTTAGAAACAATTTTTTTTTCTCTTTGTGGTTGGTGTCTGTTTAATTTTTTAAAATGTGAATGATATTTTACCGTATTTGACCCATGCATTCATGTTGTTCCTTTGACTTTGTACACTGAAGTTATTATCCATAACAAAATTATGTGTGTATGCAACGTTTCTGGTATCAATTTAATTTTCAACAAGATTTTTTTAAAGCCTAATAATCAGATGCTTTTATTTATAATTTGAGTTACATCTATCTCTCACTTTGAATGATCTTCTTTAGCTTTAAGATATTTTTCTTTAGTTTGTAGTACTTTGTTTTAATTTTATTTCCATTCTCTACATTAATTTAACAATAATTTCTAAGAATTGAAATTTAAGTAGCTGAGAATCAGGTATGTTTTAATACTGTCCAACAAAACACTTGATTTTTCTAGAGAGACTGCGGGGATCTTGGACATGGACGCCAGGGCTTCAGACTGTGTTGTTCAAGTGTGAACTGAGAAATTTTAGGTAGTGACCCTTAATTGGGTAAAGTACTGTATCAAATTAACAATCCAAAGAAGACTTTCTGTGCAAAAATTCTGTTTTTGGGCACGAATTATTTTGTTGTCCGTTTCCATTTACTTTTTAAAGCTCAGTTGGCATGTTTATTTCAAATGGTTTTTCTTTTCTTGTTTGTAATTTATTTTGTTCCTTTTTTTCTGTGTAACCCAGTGAGGTTTGTTTTCACCAGTCTCCAAAACTATGAAAATTTCTGACTTGGTCTCTTCCCTTTTTTTGTGGTAGAGTTGGCTTGGGGGGTTTCTGGGTGTGTTACCACCCTTTACATCACCCTGAATCTTGTGAATGATTGTGACATAAAAAGACAGACAATATTAAAATGTTATTTTAATCCTTTGATATGTTTTCTCTCAATATACAATTTTTTCATGCACGCCAGAAATGCAAAACTACCACTTTAAACTGTAGGTAACACCAATATTACTATATTAATCTCAATAATTTACAAGTGCAGCTATGGGCTTAACAGCATATTGGCAGCATGTATTCTTATTTTCATTGACTTTATTCAACTTTATATGTGATTATTGTAACTTCTGTGTTCCTTTTATTAGCATCCGTCAGCATCCCTCTTTTAATCCGTTTTAGTTTGGCATTTCTTTTTACATCCAATGTTGTGCTTTGTCCTTTTGTTTTTACTCATGATAATTTTAGTTGTGTTTACTTTGATTTGTTTGTTTTTCATTTATGCCACGTTTTATACATGAAGCTCAATCTCTCATACTTTGCTCACATGGTGTAGTGCATGTTTTATTCATCTATCTCTCACGCATGCCTTTTTTGTTTTACCCCTTATATTTTGGGTAAATATTCATTATACATTGCTCGTGAGGAACAATCTATTTGTGAAGGGAATATAATTCTTCCAATCAGGTCTAACCCCCTAATTCTTTAATTTTGATATCACATGATTTTTATGAGTTTGTCAGCCAAAATCGCTACGAAGGAGGGAGAAAGCCGCTAGTCATACTCATTTTTCGTATGTAAATAAATATTACCCTCAGTTCAAAATGTAACTAATTTTAGAGGCTAGTAAATGAAGGCTTCCCTTGCTTGTGGTATTACCAAAGGGGATAAATATCAAGTTTATTTTATGACTGGATCATTCTTCCGAGGAGTAATTTCATACCTCTTGCTTGGGCTAAATCTGGTGGTCATTTTGCACATCATTTTCCATCAATTGTCGAATTTGAACAGGTTTGTTGAATTATCTCCCTTGTTGGGTTATGCCCCCCTACCATTTCTGTTCACTTTACCGTTGTCACATCATAGTCTATATTTCAAAATCAACGGTATTCTCTTGCTATTGTTCTTCTAATAAATGTTGAATCATACCAAAATATGAAATCAAATACCAATGTCAGCAGTACAGACCAAATGTGTTATTAAACAGATTTTTATCATGAGACTTATGGAAATTTACAATAAAGTGATTTCGAATTCCAAATCTATGGTGTTTTGTGATTTTTTTTTATAGCTTTATTATTTTGGGGTATGTTGTCTTTAATAATTTCGATATGATCTGGGTTATTGCAGACAAATACACTTTTTTTTTTGGCGATAAGGTGTGTAAAACTCGCCATGGAAATCTAAACTTTATATTACCAACAAAATTGGTTCACTTCTTCCCTTCGGTTTCTCCCTCCTTCGTCTTGGCGACTTTTGGCTGTCAACTTCTTAGCACGACTTCTAAAGTCAAATGCATTTTTCTGTCTTAATTCAATTTTTATTTGCTTCTATTTTTTGTTTGCCTTTACGTTGTTTTATCCCTCTTCTCTTCTTTCCTCTTTTTCCGTTTGAAGGGTGGGCAGTGAG
Source organism: Lepidochitona cinerea (assembly GCA_963971465.1). Classification (NCBI taxonomy): domain Eukaryota; kingdom Metazoa; phylum Mollusca; class Polyplacophora; order Chitonida; family Tonicellidae; genus Lepidochitona; species Lepidochitona cinerea. The sequence goes on along the minus strand of OZ020551.1, from coordinate 43,173,375 downwards.
CCAGTGTTGTATCGGTCGAGCCTCACACCGGACGAACCGTTTACCAAGGAGTACATCAACGAAGAAACTATTACAACTCATCTTTAGAAGGGTGTAAAAAAGAAATCAGATCTTAAACTAGTACTCAATGCAATTCTTCCCCCCAAAAAAGTGGTCTGGAACTTGAACAATCCCAAGAACAAATTTCGTGTAAATAAAGTCGCTCCTGTGAGTTTTAAGGGTACATGGACAAGGGTATAGGGCTAGTTCAGCGTTGACCGGAACTGGATGTACATAAAAAACGACGAACAAAAGATAAGGTATATTACGAATAATTAAAGAAAACTGGAGTTTACCTTCCAATTAGAATCACACTCGCCCTAAACAGAATATTTCCCAGGTACTCTTCGGAAGTCGAAGGTTTTCTCCCCAACTTTCTCTACGAAACAGGCGATGCCACCAGAGGTTACACATATAAACTAGACTTTACCAACATTAAAATGCTAGCCGTATACGGATTTGCCAGGTTGTATGAGATTGAGCTAGACATTTCAACTGATATACGAGAACAACATCGCAGTCTGAAAGTATATCCAAAATGACACTGGTCAGGAATAATTGGTCTGAAGGGGACCGCGAAACACACTCTGAGACTCGACGCCATCTTCACTTGTAATAATCCCGTTCGAAATCGGCATGAACATAACAGCTAGGCCTATGCGCAACATGTATGGGGTGCACAGGAAGTATAACATTTTTTTTAGTGTCGCGTGGATTTTATCATTTCATATTTTAGCTCTGAGTTGAACATGCCTGTTACTGCATTCAGTATGAGTTGGTTGTGTTCACATCGTGTATATTTACATGGATTATATAATTGCTCGCTGTTTTGAGTATAGTAACTGGATCGCCCAAGATTTCAGTACCATTGGAACGGAAATACAGCTAAATAGCTTAAAACCGATATATGTATTATTAAACACTAAAACACACGGGCACAGGGAAAACCTTCTAGACTAAAACAACCATGGAGACAAGTTTCTAATTGTGTTTAAAAGGGGAGGGGGTGGGGCATATGTCATTTAGCCTGTGATACCATATCATAGGTTGTATATGCTTTTAAGAAAGAAATGTAAAAGTAAGAATTTTTACAGTTTAATTTATAGTATATAATGAATCTTATGCCATACCGTATAGGTTTCTTTTGGAATTTTCTGTCGTGCCAAGGGTCTAATACGGAATGTTAACATATGTGACTTCGAATGCGCCGTAAATGAAAACGGACCTTTAGCGAACTCCGAACCCTCGTCCTGCTTTGCCTCAGCGAAACGATGGTACACGGTTTAATTTATGAACAATTAATAAATTTATCACTAAATCACAATAGTCAATGTTTTGAACCTTTTTATCACCCTTACCATTTCGCGTTAACAAGCATGTCCGAGTTGATATAGTCCCATCTACAGCTTTTTATATTTTTTTTTACAATTTTAAACAGACCTTTGTTGTTCAAAGCACGGTTAGTTGAAGTGACCAGAGCTGTCAAATGTAGGAGAACGTTTCGTTTTAACAAAATCAACTAATTATTGGGTCATTTTTTAATATTAACAAAATCAGAGATTTTCGTTGAAACTTAATCTTGGTTTTTATTTTTTATTAAACCTAAACAAATAAAAATTGGACTCCGCATACAGCCCTGCCCGTCTATTCAAATTGTGTTCGTTATTTGCAAGTTCGGTTCGTACGGGTTACTGACTTAATCGCTATTTTATATTTCAAAGCTTACTTGTTCTTTACTATCAGAATTGTGCGATAACTGCGTTTTTAACAACACACAAGCCCCAGGTGCAGTCTGATAACTGCGGGGATTTACGTGCGTGAAATACCGCGTGCCAAAGCCGACCGGTAGCGAGCGAAGATAGCCGAAGTGTGTTCCGACTGGCTCCAAGTTTTGTTGTTTTTTCTTAGACGAATTTTATTTGTCAAATATAAACATTATTGATATGCCGAATTCTGTCTCCTTTCTAATATACGCTAAATTACGCAGTACTTAATACGATTGTTTCACATGCAATGTTTATTTTCCTCACGTTTTATTCGAAGTGTTCCACTATAGGTACATTAATCTCTAATTAAAAAAAAGGTTTATCACAGAGACACTAATTGTTTTAGAATATAACTTATGTACCTCTGTTTCACAATGTTTATTTTTTGCATATTTTAACAACATATTCGAAGTGTTCTACTGGGTATATTAATTTCTAAAAAAGATTTATCGCAGAGGCATTATTTGCTTTAGAATATAACTTACATAAAATAGTCCTTACTTCGCTCATTAAATCATCCTCACTAGAAGCCAGCAGGGCTAACATTTTCACTATACCTTATTGAAACTGGGTCAGTTGAGAAATTAACCATCGCGGCTTCCGATTATACATAGATATATCCAAATATATATATATAATTTTTATGCATTTATGATTATATACAATTCCCCTATTCCGAGGTAATTCGTTATTAAACTGGACAATTCGTTACTCCAGATTATACAGCAATTGGAATGTGGTACAAAGTAGTATTCCTGGATAACCCCGAACGGGCTTGAGTCAGGTCCAAATTGCATTCTAATATAGAAATGATCCCAACTCTTATTGTCAAAACCCCTCAGACCTCGGCCATCTTGAGGGTTTCTTCATCGTCGGAACCCACGATTAAAACTTACACTCACGCTCACTAGGTGAGCTTGTTGAGAATTTAACCCTGGGTATCCGAGGATGGGGTTTCTTGTGAGAAAACGATTGTCTTATTTACCTCTAATGAGGAATAAAAACGATACGATTGGTCGAAACCACAAGGAGTAAACCCACAGTCAATTCCAATCTGACTAAAGTCTAGACGCTCATTGCTCTTTTCAATGAGCATCTCGACTTTAGTCAGATTGAGTCAATTCTAACCACCATATGATCAGAATGGTAGGGACAAAAAACCTAATTGTAAATCGCTGTTTGGATCGCTGCTATATGTGGATCATTGTTTATTGGCAACGATTAGAGGGTTTTTCCAGATAAAGGTTGAAAATTGCTCCTTGTGTATAAGGTGTCTGTTGATCCATTTTTATGACTCCTTTTACAAATTCAAGGCTGAAATACATGCAGATTCTGTAAGATTTCCTTGGGGCTACAAAATAAGTTATTAAATCAAAAGTTGTCTTTCATGACGGATATGCCAGATAATCTCAGAAAAGACAATTCTCCCATTGCAAGCATTATACCATACACCGCAGGCGTAGAGTGGCTATATATATTAATGATCACTAAAAAGGCACTGGGAAAATCTTCTTGTCTAAAATAACCATGGAGACATGTTTCTAATTGTGTTAAAAAGAGGTATATCATTTAGACCTTTATACCCCATAAATTGTAACAAACCAAACCTATGATATTTCATTATACAAAGTCGCTCATTCCTGCAATATATACTCAGACAACCTGCGTAAATTTCTCCACCGTTCTTCACTCAAGATCCGTAGGCCCCCCCTATGTTGTATATGAAGTTTGATACGAGTGTATTCCTGTACGTAACTGGCACTTCGACATCTTCAAGTGAAAATGCCTCTTCGACTGGAAAAAGTCTTTATTTTTTTCTCTTGCCCTTTTAATTCATGCTCAGTAAAAACAGTCCCTTTTCACTGCTCGGTTGAACATATATATTTTTAAATGATATCTTAGATTCTATTTTAAAATTTTATAAAATAACTAGAAACAGATAGAAATATTTATTTATATCCGAATTTTTTTCTTTTAAAATTATCAAGTTTTATGTTTAGATTGCCAAGTATTAGAAGAAGTTTCTATGTCTATTTTTAGCCATGTCAATATTTATAGGCCAATGTATGAACAAGACAAATCTATACATTTATAAATATATCGTTCATTTTTTATATTTTAGTCGAGATTCAGTATATATTGCCCCCCAAAAATGGATTCATATAATTCAGTTTTTAAGAAAACCTGTATAGTGGATGATATCGAAATTTTCTCGGATATTTTCGAAGCCATGCTTTTGCCCCAAGTAACCCACTGGCCCCCATGTTCTTGTCAGTGTCCAGGTACATAGGATATTTACGCTCCTAAATAGCCTTCCACATGGGGCCCGTTGTTCAAAAGAAATTTAGCTTAACGGCAAGCTGGATGACGTCGCGTCACAAATGAATTCCTTTGTCTCACCACGTCATTTAACCTACCGTTACATAGATTTTCTTTTGAACAACAGGGGGGGGGGGGAGCTGTTTCTCAACACATTTACACCTGACGCATGGTCTTATCGTAATTTTGAACGTACATGTTGCCATGACAGTTAAGCCCTGCCGTGAAGCTAATTTTCTTTTGAACAACCGGCCCACTCAAATACCTGCGGCTCGTTGTTTGTTTAACGGCAGGTTAAAAGACGTCACGTCACAGCGGATTTTGTGTATCAAATAGGCGACGTCATTTAACCGGAATCACCAGACTCGACGGTCACATTTCAAAAATAAGTTAAATGAAGTTCACGATTACGATAATTCTAGTCGAGTTTTAAATCAAAACAAAATTTCTGTGAATTTACCCTTTTTCAACTGTACGCGATATTTTCAATTCAGGAAAATCTTCTAAATGATACAGGCTTTTTATGTAATCTCATTTGTCCAAATGCATTTTAAACGAACCATGTTCTCTGTTTGAGTCAAATAAAACATTTGGTTTAAATGTACATCACTTTTCTTTCGTTTCTTCGTATTTACATCGCACATGCCGTGGTGGCCAGTTAGCCATCCAAAATGAAGGTGAGGTATACCAAAGTAAGGCAATGCGTTTCCTCCAATCTGAACGTGCAGAAAAGCTAGTCTTTACAAGAGAGTTATTAAACGAAGGGAGGTAAGCATGGGAATGATTTGCTTTTTCTCCCGTCAGTGCATCATTTGGTCGGAGGTGAATGCCCCCATTTGTTTAAGTGCCGTCCAAAACAACTTTCCACAAACGTATTGAATGTTATGAAAATACCTTTAGAAATTATCTGGGTGACAAGACCCGGGGTTCTCAATACGCCTTTCGCCACGCTTTAGCAGGCAGTTAGTCTCATCCATTAGAAGTCCAATAAACAAATAATAAAGAAAATTGATACTGTATTTGTAAAAAAAAATATTACTAAATCCCACGTAGCTAATTCGGAGTTACGAATTAGCTACGTGGGACTTAGTAACTCCGAATTAGCGAATTGTTTTTTTCACCTGGACTTAATACGCTTCCATGCAATCTCTATCAAGCTGGTAACCATCAAACATATTTGAAGAAGAAAACAAAGTAATGGATATCAACGTCCCAATCCGGCTCCTGACAGCGTGCTATCAAACGATGAAAAATTCAACATCAAACAGAATTTAAAAAGAGGCTAATATACAATGTACAATCTGGTTGATTTCAGCTATAACTCGACTTTGTAAGACAATTTTAACAAAGCATAGATATCACTTCTTATCCACAATGTAAAAGTCGATTCCTGTGGTTAAAAAGTTTTGACAAGCCTCATTCAACGTTATCAGAGTTTTTCGTGGACGGACCAAACGTTCGAGAAATCTATTGTGGTGGCTGTTTGACGTTACAAATTTTATGACGCAAAGCTGTCACACTGAATGTGATGTCAGCCTGGGGTGGGTTGTTCAAATAAGGATTGACTTCAATGTTTCTTCGGTTCATCGAGTTATGAACGAACTTGCCCCTGTGCAAACTAAATAAATCCGCGAAGCAGTTTATGAAAAGTTTGCACAGGGGCCAGTTCGTTCATAACTCGATGAACCGAAGAAACATTGAAGTCAATCCTTATAATTTAATTACTATCACATATACTACGTAAAACAATAAAAATATTCACAGGGAGTGATATATTTTATTGTCAAGAATCCAAACAAACCAACGCGCGCAAAGCTACACTTGATTTCAAAGCTCTCTGCCAAGTGACGTCACAATCACAGGCAAAGCGACTGTACAACGTGATGACGTCATCTCGCGTCATAGCGTTGAGTCTATCAGTGCACTGTGCACGTTTTCGTAAGCGTACAACATGTACATAACAAGTTGTTCTTTATTTCTTTGAAATCTGATCGAAATGAAAAGTAAATATAAGCAGCTATTAAATCAACATATTTTCAAATTGATTGCTTTCTCTGTTTCAATAAATAGCAGTAGGCCTATTGTTGTTTCGTCGGTGATTCACGTATATCGTTGTAAAAATAGTCCGGAGCTGGTTCGTTCATCGGGTTATGAACGAAAGCAGATTAGCCAATCAAATTGACGTATTCGTTGTAAACACACTGGAAATTAAATTATAAGAAAATTAGCTTAACGGCAGGTTAAATGACGTGGCGTAACAAAGAAATTCCTTTGTGACGCGACGTCATCTAACTTGCCGTTAAGCTAACGGCGCTATAATTTAATTTCCAGTGTGTTTACAACGAATACGTCAATTTGATTGGCTAATCTGCTTTCGTTCATAACCCGATGAACGAACCAGCTCCGGACTATTTTTACAACGATATACGTGAATCACCGACGAAACAACAATAGGCCTACTGCTATTTATTGAAACAGAGAAAGCAATCAATTTGAAAATATGTTGATTTAATAGCTGCTTATATTTACTTTTCATTTCGATCAGATTTCAAAGAAATAAAGAACAACTTGTTATGTACATGTTGTACGCTTACGAAAACGTGCACAGTGCACTGATAGACTCAACGCTATGACGCGAGATGACGTCATCACGTTGTACAGTCGCTTTGCCTGTGATTGTGACGTCACTTGGCAGAGAGCTTTGAAATCAAGTGTAGCTTTGCGCGCGTTGGTTTGTTTGGATTCTTGACAATAAAATATATCACTCCCTGTGAATATTTTTATTGTTTTACGTAGTATATGTGATAGTAATTAAATTATAAGGATTGACTTCAATGTTTCTTCGGTTCATCGAGTTATGAACGAACTGGCCCCTGTGCAAACTTTTCATAAACTGCTTCGCGGATTTATTTAGTTTGCACAGGGGCAAGTTCGTTCATAACTCGATGAACCGAAGAAACATTGAAGTCAATCCTTATATAATTTAATTTCCAGTGTGTTTACAACGAATACTTCAATTTGATTGGCTAATCTGCTTTCGTTCATAACCCGATGAACGAACCAGCTCCGGACTATTTTTACAACGATATACTTGAATCACGGACGAAACAACAATAGGCCTACTGCTAATTATTGAAACAGAGAAAGCAATCAATTTGAAAATATGTTGATTTAATAGCTGCTTATATTTATTTTTCATTTCGATCAGATTTCAAAGAAATAAAGAACAATTTAATTGTTATGTACGCGAAAACGTTTATAAATACTCATGTCAGCACTGTGCACTGATAGACTCAACGCTATGACGCGAGATGACGTCATCACGTTGTACAGTCGCTTTGCCTGTGATTGTGACGTCACTTGGCAGAGAGCTTTGAAATCAAGTGTAGCTTTGCGCGCGTTGGTTTGTTTTGATTCCTGAAAGTAAAATATATCACTCCCTATGAATATTTTTATTGTTTTACGTAGTATATGTGATAGTAATTAAATTATAAGGATTGACTTCAATGTTGCTTCGGTTCATCGAGTTATGAACGAACTGGCTCCTGTGCAAACTTTTCATAAACCGCTTCGCGGATTTATTTAGTTTGCACAGGGGCAAGTTCGTTCATAACTCGATGAACCGAAGAAACATTGAAATCAATCCTTATTTGAACAACCGGCCACTTGGCAGAGAGGTCAATTTTACCTGTGTAGTAATTAAAAATATATTTTTTTTACTTAGGAGATGTAGGTAATTTATTGTTTATTCTAGTGGTACTTATGATAAAATATAAAAAAAAGTCTCGTCAACTTCTCAGCGCCGCTAAAACAAGATACCTAGATATCTAAAAATATATGTCAACCGAACGTTACATCCAGAGGCGTCAAAATGGGAAGAAAACGTCACAAATACGAAACGTCATGACCTCATTGTTGCGTAATGGATGTCTGGAAAATAAGGAAAGACCAATGAAAAGGCACGGTTGGTGTCACGTTACGTATAAACAAAGTTGCCAAGCGATATAAATGCCACAGACCATGGCGGAGAAATGGAAGGAAGAGGAGTGTTAACGCTCACTCTCGCTGCTCTCTTAGTTGGACTGATCGCTGTTCCGTCCATCAACCTCATTGCAGATGGGTAAGAAATATGAAGTTTTGAAAACAACACCTATAGATTTTCAAATCAGTTTATAAAAACCGATTATCGTGCTAAACTTTAGAAAATGTCCATACTTTTAATCCGCATTCCCCCATGTTTTGTTAGTGATATATTACACGATATTGATATAAACCCATAACATGGAATTCAAATTTATTTTCAAAATTAATCTTTCAACCACATCTAAATTTAGAATAAATGTTCGCTTTTATGTCAGGGCCAATTAACTTCCTAAAGTGAACATCTCGGTTTATTTATATTGCATACGCTCTGATTAAAAGTCTTTGTTCAATTATGCTTTGTACCATATACAGTTGCGGCCTTTTTTCTTTGGCGAGTGGCATTGAAATATCATATTTTTATGAGCACTAAAACACACGGGCACAGGGAAAATCTTCTTGTCTAAAATAACCACGGAGACAAGTTTCTAATTGTGTTAAAAAGAGGTACCGTATATTATTTAGACCTTTATACCCCATAAATTGTTGTAACAAATCAAACCTATGATATTTCATTAGGTTGACGACTGACAGGAGCTTAGCCTTGGTCAGTAGAATTTTCTGGAATCCTTTTGTAACACATTGGCAATGGTTACGCATCTTAACTATACATGGCAGGAACATCGGTGGACTAAGATTGAACCCCATAAATTTTGCTAACCTATACAACCAACAAACAACAGGGTTATAAACTCCATCTTACATGATACACAGAAAATCAGAATGGGCGGGGCTTATAAGTGTAGTACATCATCAGATTTTGGAATTTACTCTACAGTTTTGGGTCACATTTTTGCTGGGCATCAGAGACACGTGATTTAATACTATGGTACTAGAACGTTGCTGATTGGCTCCCTCAGTTATGAAAAACATTTCGATAGGTGTGTTCTTTGGCTAACGCACGCGGTCATGCACTCCTCCCGAAATATCTCTTATATTCTCAGGAAGTCATTCAACAAGTTAAACAAAAATAGACAAATTTGGAGTCAATGCTGTGTATAAATTATAATATCTGATGATGCTATATTGTGCAGGGCTTATTTCATCCTGATATATTTATTTACTGATGTTTTAGTCCGCGATCAAAATTATTTCGCTTATATGACAGCGTTGTCAGGTTTATACACCGAGAGGCCTATAGGAACCCGGGCTCTTATAACATATCGAGCAGTTCAACTTTTAAAAGCTGTTTAAAACGTAGTCCCGGTTTTAGTCCGGGTTTCTGCCCGGATCTAACCCCTGACCTTCGGCGAATATGGGACAACTCTTCCACATACAGCGATCGAGAGAAAAATCCTCTCATCGATGGAAGGCCTTTGGCTGACTGAGGGACAGTCAATGTTCCGACAGAGCCACCCCCCCCCCCCCCCCCCCGAACCTAATGGAAACGTTCTTATTTTCTATGGTTAAGTAAAACATACAATTTGCTTTGATAATTCTTTTTTAACAATAGCCCCCCCCCCCCCCCCCAAAAAAAAATACAAAACAAAAATACGCCGATTTACCATTGAAAAATTTATACTTTACGTTTTAATATTTCTATAACCCCTTATAGAATCTAACTAAAATTGGTTAATCAAAGCTTTAATACATGGCTTAGGTAGATTATCTTTCTGGCTCATTGTAGATGCAACGCGGGAACAAAGGGATTGTTCGTGTGGCTGCCCCGACTCTGGGATGAGCCCTCCTCCGGCAGTCGCCCATGCGAGGCCGGACAAGTCCTCCGTGATGGCTATCAAATCCTCTGCCCGGAACCTAGTAGAGACGCTTTGGAGGAATTGCTTGACAACATCGGCTTCTTCGGGTAAGTTTGAAAATGTGATGTGCACTTGAATTGAAATAAATCGCTTTGTACCAGACATCAGCGATACATATGCAGCCATTATGCAGCATACGAGCGATGTTACTCACTTTCTTCAGCAGCATTTCTAATATTAGATTGAAAAATTTATTTCTCTATATACCCTACCCTAAAACAAATGATCAGTAGGCCTGGCCTGTTCACAATGTCATTGGCAGCCCACAAGTATTCAAATCTTGAGGTACACAAGCCTACTTGTAACTGTCATATAAACTTAAATCTTGCCCTTCAAGAAGAACCAGATGGATCATTACAGATCATGCACATACGATTCGCACTGAATAGCTTGGTAAAGCAGACCATGTCCAGTCCGCCATATATGTTGAGTGGATTGAAGTTATTCTCATACCCCCTTACGGGCTTCTCTAATACCACATTGAAGAAGCCCATATTGCGGGCGTATCCAAATAACTTCAATCCACTTCAATTGGGTATGATTGGGATTCGAACCCGCGCGTCATCGATGGGTGGCCTTTTTGGGACTGCCACTCTAACCGAGGCCCCCATTCCTTAAAGGTATGATCTGTAATGATTGGTTCCTCTTGAAGGGAATGATCGGATTTGTATTGGATCGATTGTCATCGGTATTTCCCCCATCTGTTGGAAAATCAGCTCGATGTCTCTGAGATAAGTGTGCCATCAAAACATGCCACCTGTGTCTCCATAAAGGAATCCAGGCCCCCATGCTCTGAAATGTGCGCGAATTACGAGTATACAGTTCTTTGCCTTCTCTTTTCTCCAGATCACGGGAATCGCAAGAATTGGCTTTGTGTCAGTTCGGAAAGACTGCATGGAGATCACTGAGCGACTGGAGCAGGGGAATAGTGGATGCTGCCTTCAACTTGCATCAAACCGTCACCAAATCTCTATCTGAAAACTCTATAAGTGCCGAGCGGGTTGTTGAAATTGCAACAGAAAGCGCTTACTCGGGGCTGCATCAAATGACGGAGTTCGTCAGTGATTTAAAGGAACGTTTGATAGATCCAGTGATCAACCTGCCCCATGAAATTTCCAGACAATACAGTCAACTGTGGCAATTTTACCACTCCATTAGGGACTCACAGTTACAGTGGATCTCAGAGCTCGTGGACACCCTACCAAGTTTCTCGGGAATCTTGGAAGAAGCAAAGGTTCGTTACCTTGATCCCATCTGGTCGTTGTTCGCAGTAGATCGGGGTGTAGATGATGTGCATTCTGTCATTGAACAAGCAATGAAGGAACTGAGTTCAAGTCAACTGGAAAATTTGGTCGGCTTCAAAGGCAGCATTGCCGAGTTCAAAGAATTGGTTCGCCGAGAAAAGCTAAAATCTTCGACGAAAGGATACGTATCGCAAATCCTGAATTATGTGACGAATTCCGAAACATCCAAAGCTAAATCTACAGGTGCTCAAGATCAAGAAGCCGCAAATAAAGCACAACAGCCAGTATTGGCAAATGATGAGAACATACCCTCTGCTTCCATGCCGTTTTCAGAATTGTCTCTCCATCTTGTCGAAGACGGATCTAAAGAGGAAGGTAAAATATTTTCGCTCTCTTAGAAATTATATATTTTGAAAAGAAAACCACTCTGGTACAGTGACAATATTAAAGGAGATAGAAAAGAAAGAAATTCGTATAATACAGACGCGGTTTTACCATATCGATAAACTGTGCTAAAATAAAGTTGCAAAGTGTTGCCAGAGGGCGACTTGCTGACTCGGCAGCCATTAAACCTAGGTTAATTTGAATCGTTTTGAGGCCCTGATAACTAAAGACATATACTCTAACTTCTCTGAAATATTTACTGGCTTGTAAATTAACCTTTTGAGAAAAGGTGACAGGCTGCATTGAGTGTCTACGCGACTCGCGGAACTTGCACAGGAAGTAATTCGCAAATACTTCTCCCTGTCAATTTCTACTTGTAAATGACATGCTCCAATGACGAGTGTTTGTCTGACAGATTCATTTACAGTTTTCTTTCACGCCGTAAACCGACTATGAGATTCATGCACATGAATATGTTGCTCTACGGGTGCGTGTTTAATACAATTGCATGTTTTTCCCCTCTTTAATAATGGTTTTCTATTAACGATTTTGGGGGTGATTTTAAGGTGAACCAAATACTCACCAAGTATATCTCTTCCTGTCCGGAAAAGGGTTCTAAAGTACAGACAATATGTTTTGAAAAACGACAAGGACACAGCTGCAGATGGGGTTTTACTTTCATCCACAATAAAAGATGTACTCCAGGGAATACATTTTCCATTTGGACGTAGGTTGTTTTTTTATTGTGATATTTTCCTCTTTCAGGTATGTACGAAGTAGAAGTTGCTGGATGCGCAACCTTGAAGAAAGTTCTTTTCGAAGCCTTAGTGGCAACCGTATTAGCTTTCACGCTTTTCATTTTGGGTAAGTCACATTGGAATATGTGGTAGTATCTGCATACATAGCTGCATGAATTGGATTCATTTGTAATATCATATAAATTCTAACATAAATAGATCTTCACTTTTACTAAAACAAAATAAACTTTCGAATACTGTCCCGGCGTGCATGGAATATACACACAAAGAAAAAAGTTAGGACCTTCCATGAAAGTCTGCACCGACCGATAAAATCATTGGTGTAGGGAGATTGTTGGCAAACTGATGTTGCAGAAACGATTGTGATCATAAAGGGCAACATTCTGGCGATAAGAAATCACCACTAATGACAATAAGCTATACAATTTATTCAGGATATCGTTAGCCAAATCAAAAGTGTATTTTAACAAACTAAAAAGATGCTTCTAAGTATAAAGTCCATCTGGCTTCACAGGGCGAACATATTGAAGTAAAAATGTCACTTCGGGTGTGTAGAACACATCCCTAGAGCAGATGGTTGATAGCGCGTATAGCCTCCATTAGCTTCCAACCTGCGTCTCAACCCTCCGGTGAGACGTCGGATCTGTTAAACACTTTAGTTGTCAACAAAAGGACATGGAGTCGTGTTTCAAACGTAAACACTTTAGTTGTCAACAAAAGGACATCGAGTCGTGTTCCAAACGTAAACACGAAAGTTGTCAACTAACGGACATGGTCAGTATTAATAAAAAAATAAAATAAAACACTAAGTTATTTCTTTTATTTCATAGGTGTTGTGATTCATCGATTAAGACGAGCCCAGTTGTTCGGACTCCGGATGCCGTCTCTGAAGCAAATGGTTACTTCTAAGTACACGCCAGTCAAACTTATTGGGTCCTCTAAGAACTTTTACGCCTTCCATATGATGTCGAAGAAATCTCGACAGGATGTCTATGTAAAGTTCCTTCAGTCGTCTCCAAAGGCGACTGCAATAGCAAAGTTCAACAACGAACTTCGATGTTTGAAAAGGTTGAGTCATTCCAGTGTGGTAGGTTTGCTGGAATGTCCTCGAGTACGCACGAGGTTTTGTCTCGTCTTGGAATACGCCGAATACGGAGATCTCAGAAAAGCCATGAAGAATCCCGTGAAACCTATAGGATTTTATGAGAAGATTCGAATTTACAGACAGGTACTGGAGGCAGTTCACTGGATGCATAAGCTCGGGTGGAGTCATTTGAACATTAGACCTGCCAGTATTTTGGTATTTGACTTGTGGTATTCGGTGAAACTCTCTGGTTTTAGTCAAGCCGTGGAACTCCCTTATGGCGAACTCTGTAACTCTTACAATCTCCACCCCATGTGTTCGACGCCACGGGTAATGGCCAGACAGCCGTACAATCCGGTAAAAGCCGATCTGTGGGCGTTGGGTACATTGTTGTACTACATCTTCACCAAGAGGGACATTCCCAATTGCCAAGAGGCTATTCGATTAGCTGGCGTTGTGTCCAAAATGGATTTTGTCCACAGCTCTATCAATGGATTGAATTTGTTGCGCTTGCTCTCGGATCTTCTTTCCTTTGAACCAAACAATCGCCCAGAACTGCAGGAACTGTTAGAGGCTACAAGTTATTTGTAACAATGCTGAAGGGTATGCAAGAGCCATGGCTTTTAATTGATTAAAATATTTTACTCTTAGAAGAATAAAAATGCTGAAACACACTGGCACGATTTATATATTTGTCCAGCTGAATATAGGTCATTTGGCGTTCAGCAATCTTCTGATTATTTCACTCATATGGCGGCGTTGTCAGCTTAAATGGGAGAGAAAACCCTGTCCGCAATATGTAGATACGCCCTCACGCGCACAATCAATACCACGTCAACATAGGGTACATATGAATTTTAAAATAAGCATATTTCGAAATTTATAAACACTATCCGCCGAATACGGTTTTAGGTATTTAATGTTCATAACTTTTGAGTTTGTGAAAATTCCGAAAGCAACTCCTTTATTTTCATTTGCACCCTATGTTGACGTGGTTTTGATTGATTGGTTGATGTTTGACGTCGCACTCCAGATTATTTCACTAATATGGCGGCGTCGCCAGGTTTAGTGGGGGGGGGGGGGGGGGAACCGGGCTCATTGGTCGGAGGAATACCTGGCAACTGCGGGAACTGTTGTGAAAGGATTTGTGAAATTGATTTCGAACAACATGGTGGGCTTTTTATGGAGAAAATAACGTATGAAAAAAGCGTCTAATTGACTGGACAGCCATCTTAACGGCAACGCCTAGCTCACCGGTCACTGCACCAGCGTAAGAGAAATAGGTCAACTCTGAAAATCTGCCATTTAAACCTGGTTAATTTCAATCATTTCGAGGCGCTAATAACTAAATACAAATGCTCTAAAATAGGCTTGTAAACCAACCTTTTGGGAAAGAAGTGACAGACTGTATTTGATGTATACCATAATACGCGACTTGTGGGGTCGTTGTAGAATTTTCAGAAAAGGTTGTCTTACCGCTGACATTTCAGGGTTTAGTCTAGCCAAAACTTTGACCATAAAACGAAAGTTATTCAGTATATGGTCAAAGTTTTGGCTAGTTAGAGTAATAAGATATGATAAGCTCGCAAGGGAAGTAATTTACTAATACTTCTTTCTGTCAATTTCAAAATGTCAATGGCGCGCTCCACTGACGATCGAACACGAGTTTGTCTGACGGATTCATTGCCAGTGTATTTTCACACCGTAAACCACGTGCAAGAATCACACACATGAATATCATTCTATATTGGAGCCAGTTCGATACAATTGCATGTTGTGTTTTTGTTTACGCTTTTAAGATTGATTGATTGATGTTTAACGTTGATTATTTCCCCTTTGTGGCGGTGTTGGCAGGTTTAGTAGGGGGAGGAAACCGAGCTCATTGCCCGGAGGAAACCCCCGACCTTCGGCGAGTACGTGGCAACTCAACACATGTATACGGCGACCGAGTGTAAAATCCAGTCAGAAATTTTTCAATTTTTATTTGGTCTGAATGTGACTCGAACCCGCGCCGCATCGATGGAAGGTCTGTGTGGAATTGATCAAGGACGATCACTCGAACACACTAGACCCCCGAAGTCCCAATCCTCCTATAAGAAATTTCAACAAGTATGAAGTAGTTAGAAATCTGTGAATTTTAGTGATATGATACCTCTTTAATCCGGAATATAGTCCTCGTTTGTGCTTCCACAATCACTTTTACGCCATAATCTTAACACGATGTTGCAACAGTATTTACTGTATTTAAGAAATCACCACGTAGTCAGTTTTTAACAACACGAGCTTTAGACACCTGCGGCCTAATTCACAACTTTAGCGGTGTTGATGTGTTTTTTGCGTAACTTTCATACTAACGTATCTCTACAGTATGGGTTGTGAAACAGGGTCCTGTACCGGTGTCTTCGTCAAAGTGTTGTTGCGCGGTTATGTCATGACCGTATGGGCCCCGTCAGATAAAACTGGCATAAATCATTTTCTAAGCCATAAACCTGTTAAAACTACAGGACGTTGAGCTTTGATGAGAAAGGGAGCCAAAATTTCTACTGTCAATCAGACACTGACCAGAGAGCTAGCCGTAAAAAAATACTGAAAAAATGTGGTCTGGGCCTCAGTCGGTAATAGCAGAAGTCTATAGTGATAGTCCCTCAAGCCGGCACAGGTTTCATTCCATGCGCGTTGGACGCTTAATCCGAAAAGCCTTCCACCAATGGGTCACGGGTTCAAATCCCACTCAGTCCCAAAAAATTGGAAAATTTTCTGACTGGGTTCTCACTCGATCGACCAATGTGGGATGGTTGCCAGTTACCAAGGAAGGGTCGTAGTTTCCCCCCAGGCATAGAGCCCGGTTTCCTCCCACAATAAAACTGGCAACACCGCCATATAAGTGAAATAATCTTGAGCGTGGCGTTAAAAACTAAACAATCAATCAACCCGATAAAAATTGAAAGACAGATCTCTTATCCATGAAAGTGATTATGACCGTTTAGACACGATCTGAGAAGGTTATATTGCTATTTCTTTGTCTAAATCAGACCACATACTGCCCGCTTCTGAGCGGGCAGCCAACTCTGGCTTTTTGATTGCAGTGAACTATCAGCCGTCAGAATAAAAAAAATTTTCGAGTTAGAAACCCGGACTAGGTATAAAAATAACAAATTGACGAAGTCGAGAATACAGCTTCATTGTTTTTTTCTTTGCTTTACTGCCAGTTCCAAAAGTATACATATACAATTAAAGACGGCGACCACGTCTTCCTCCCTTTCTTCGTGTACTGTCTGATGGGATAGGAGTCACATCCTCTGCAGAAAAAGAAATCATACAAAAACATTAGAAAGTCTGAAAACATTGATGATTTTAAGCTGGTATCGAATACTTCAGTTATTACAGATAATGGTACTTTTTAATAATTTAGTACTTTTTTTCAATGTCATTTGTACATGTGCCTGTGTCGAATCTTGGTCCAATGGTTGATTGATTGTTCGGTGTTTAACGCCGCGCTTAAGATCATTTGACTTATATGGCTGCTTTGCCGGTTTTATTGTGGGACAGGAAGAACCAGGCTCTATGCTCGGAGGAATTTCACAACCTTCCGGTGGTAACTGGCATCCATCCCACATAGGTGAAAACCCAGTCAGAAAATTTTCAAATCTTTTTTTGGACTGAGTGGGATTCGAGCCAGTGACCCATTGGTGGAAGGCTATTTGGATTGAGCGTCTAACCCTCTACCTACTGAGCCACGGAGGCCCCTGGTGCAATGGTAGTTTGTAGCTGGACTAAAATCTAGGAACACCAATGTGATTTTTCCAAAAAGAGTTGAACATTTATTTTTTTTTGTCACGTTTTTCTCGCAGAATTAAGTCACTAAAATTAAAGGCAGATAATACACGAGCCATCAAAATGGCATATTCTCCCTCTGGTTTGCCCATGGGTAAAACTGAGCATTAATGTACGTTTTAATCGTGGCTTCTGAAGATGGAGCTCAACCCATTATTCAAGTTTCAAAGTGATACGACAAAGGAGTTTCAAGTTATGGAATGGACAACAAATTAATACGTTGGGAATAAGGTAAATTGGCTGTGGCGACTAGCATAAAATTTGAAAAATCCTAAAAAGCAATCCTATCCATTCTTTCCATGAACGCACTATTCAATCTTGTTCTACTGAGCTGACATCACATCATAAATTGGGAACAACGTAAATTAATTGGCTGTGTTGCCAGCCATAAATTTTGCAGAACCCTGGAAAGCAATCCCATCTGCCTTTTTGGTAAGCTGCTTCAATAAATGACAAGATGAAGGCAGCGTTCTCGAGTTATTGAGCAGACAAGACATCATACATATGGCAGGTAATTTGACTGTGGAAGCAGTTAAATTTCGCATAATCCTGAAAAGCAATCTCATCCGTCCTTTCGGTGAGTTCAAAATATTACTTAAGTTTCAAAGTGAGGCTACAAACCATTCAAGTAAGCAGAGGGACAGACAGACGAACGGAGGTTATCGTTATATCCCCGCCAATTCATTCCGAGGGGAAAAAAACAGCGCAATTGCAATTTTGGCTTACCAATCCTGCCTATTTTCATTCCAGATCGTGCAAGAGCCCTCAGGGCTGATTGGGCACCTGGTCCTGGGGTCTTAGTCCTGAAAAATAATAAGACGTTGATTTAAAAATGTTGTAGATTTGTTTGAAATTGGTTGACAAAACTATGTGTCCTTACATTTCAATGAGCAACAGATATCTGGTTGACAAAACTATGTGTCCTTACATTTCAATGAGCAACAGATATCTAAATCCTTTTAAGTCCACTAAAAAGGTAATTGGCTGTTTAAAAAACATTTTCTATTCAAAAGTATGCAACGCAAAGATTGACGTCTTCTGATGTACTCTAGCTTATTTTACGTATATGGCAACACAAAAATTTATGTCTAGCTGTTTGCCTAGAGGAAACCCCTTTCCCTTTGGTGGGGACCTAGCAACCCGAGTAAAAAAATACATAAGATTTTGACAATTTTTGTTTGGAATGAGTGGATTTGAACCAGACCCCCAATGGATGGAAGGCTCGTGTCAGCATGAGAAACTATCTCGCTGCTGAATGAGTCCAACCCCCCCCCCCCCCCCCTTCCTTTATTGGCAGTTAAAACATCTCTTCAAAGAAGAAACTACACAGAAAGTTTTACAACTTCAATTTCACGGGAAATCATAGATATTTACCTATTGCCACCAGTGGCTCTCAGTTTGATGTGAAGGGCAGTGATTCCCAATTGCTTGCATCGCTCAGCAACATCTTGGGCAGCCAACATAGCAGCATAGGGGGAGGCTTCATCTCTGTCTGCCTTCACTTTCATACCTCCTGTTACACGAGCTATTGTCTCCCTGTCAAATACATATAGTTCAGTGTTGTCAACGTCAGTGTAATCAACTAAAGGCCTGTTCACATGGTACAATTTGTCGTACCGGCTTGCAGCATGTGATTAAAAAAAATGCTTTTAATTGGTGGATATGATTTATCAACCAATCAAATACATCCATTTTTTATCGCATGCTTTAAGTCAAATCATGCTTTAACAAATAAACATGAAATGTTCACCTTTGAGAAACAACTCAATGAAATGTAAAATGAGAATGACTAGATAGCAGAACACCATGGCTTCTTTCAAATGAAATCTTAATCGCGGTGTAAAACACCAAACAATTAATCTTTCAGACGAAAAATCCATTTGATATAACTATCCTGCAGGCTACATGTAAACAGCACCATGTTCTTCAAAATTACCATAGCACATACATTGGTGGGTATAATTCATTAGCCATATTATCCCAGTGTACATGTATATCTGTGCCTAGCTCAAAAACTTTAAGCTATGGGGAGATATATGATATGCTGGTCTGGCTCCCCATAGCTCAAATAACGTGTGTGATCCAAAAGACCCACGCCAAGTCACCGTTACAAACAGACACTGTTATTCAATAAAACACGAAATTTACACAAAAGCCACGATACCTATATACAGTTGGGATATTCCTGCTACTTTCTATACCGTTGGTTAAAAAACAGGGTTTACAATCCAGATTTCCAAGCAATATGTGCCAGACTTAGACATTTTCAAGACAAGTTTTCGTGTTGACATATTGGAGTGTTTCGCTATGAGCATGCGCTAAACTGTGAACTTCCGTTTTAGCCAATGTTTATCATTTTCCGGTCGTGTTGGGAATTTTCCACGGAATGTAATCGGAATAACCCTGCAAAGCCTCTGGAATACCTATCACATGTGTTCATATCCTGAGGAGCTATATAACATTGAACTATTGACAAATATTTGCCAAGGGTGCGAGAGCAATACCAAACAAAATATGAGATACGATGAGAAACTTCCAAGAGAAACAACTTCCAACAACGAAGAATGCAGCAGAGGTATAAGGTCAGCGTTTGATCATTCGTTTTTTCCCGGAATAGTAGCGACTAAAACGGAATAGAGGAATCCCCATATAGACTCCGCCCAGCGGCAAACATACGTCAGAGGATTCCCCATTTCCCGCATGGCTGCTCTGTTGACAAGTCATTTTGTTATAGTGATCTGTAGAAATTCGCTGATTTCTCTTAAACCAGTTATCTTTCACCTCTGATATTTGGCAGAACGATAAACGGTATGTTTATTGTTATTGTTATGTGCTTAACTTTGTCCCATACTGCTTATTTTTTCATATTTAACGCCAAAAAGTTCCGCTGCAAAAATGTTTCGCGACCCGATTTCCACGTAAGGCATTTGAGCAATAGACGTTTCCATGGCGGTGTGGAAGACATCTTCAGTATAATTTTTTTTTTAATATTCCACAGCGACATGGGTTCCAGGGCTAATCTGTGCCCAGGCATTTATTATGAGGATTGATTGATGTTAGATTTATGAAAAATTTTATCAGTTCTTGCAGCTTTTTTCTGAACAACGCAGAGCCTTAAATGTTTGCTTGAATCACGCGTCCCTCCACTTTTCACCAACAGCAGGATTGTTGTTAGATTTATGAAATTTTTTTTCTCAGGTCTTGAAGATTTTTTCTGAACTCACGAAATCAATATTAAAAAAAACCCCAGTTTTGCACCAGAAATTTCATTTTCTGTTTGGTAAGATTCACACAGTACTCAAATAAATTTTAACTCAAAAAAGATGTGGCCCAAAGCTCTAAGTAAATCCTTAAAATCAAGATCAAAACAAACAGCAAAGCATGGCTAATGGAGCAAGCGATTTTCTCAGTTTACACTCGCTTGATAATGCAAATTTGGTAAGACAAAGTGTACATAACCAATCGTCTTTCAGCACTCACTGTTCCTAGTGTACTCGGTATCTCAAATCTTAAATGTGGAGAACATATTTCAGTCACTGGCAAGCTATGCTATGCCAATTGGCAGACCGGACACACAACTAAGCCTTGCTGTGAAGATGTCTGCTGAATCACTAAGTTGTTCTCTGATAACACTTCACAACTTACTATTAGCACAGATTAACGAGGAAAAATCATAAAGATTTTGTTTTTGTACAGTTGGGAAGGAAAATTTACAACACCTGCCCTATATTTACAAGCTTATTTCCGTGCAATCTGCTTTAAATGAGTTTTTGAGAAATTGTCTTTATCTTTTTCAGTCATCCGTTCCTAGTGGAATTGTATTGTAAACAATGAAACTTACTTTCCAGAAAGATCAGTGACGTGTACAAATGTGTCGTTAAAACTGGCAAAAATGTGGGCCACTCCAAATACATTTTCTCCTTCCACAACCTGTGGCCCCAAGGAGACTTGTTCAGTTTGCTGGGTCTTTCCTTTACGTGGAGCCATTCTAAAAAGAATAATAAAAATATACAGTATATGTATGAAGTGCATTTCAATAAGTATGATATACCAGCCTGGTACTCAATCACACAATTTAGAAGTTGTCTTTATTTTGTGTGTATGGGTATGGGTAATAAACTGTTGTAGAATCTTTGAAAATATAATATTTGAATACAATGTATGCAACTTTCCCAACACGGCTCGGGAGACTACATGTCAGGGATTCATAGAAGTCCAAAATTTACGAACCGAAATTGAAAAATTCAGTTTTTTAGAAGGCGAAATTCAGTTTTTTTTAAATTTACCGACCATTTTAGGGTTAAAATTGAGTTAAAATCTATGTTACAGACCAGTTCCAATTTAATATTTCTTTTTTTCATGAATGTATGAATTCCAAGAAAAAAATCAGGTTTGACAAAAAACTAATGATTATAATATATATGTAATGTCAAACCTAGATCAAAGTTATCCCTAATCTCTTCTTCATGTGCAACAATAAAAAAATACACAATGATTTAAATAAAGTGAACTATTTGAGAACTATGATTCAGGGGAGGTAACTAACTTATTATCGACACTAGTTGTCTCCCCTTTTGTTTTCTATACGACCAAAAGCAGCTGAACAAATATAACAAGTCGCGAATTATTACGATTAGTGTGGGTAATACTCCCCAAAACTCCTCAGTTCAACAAAATCAGCTTATTTTAGAAATGTTTAGGTAATTAAAAAGACTTCCAAAGTGCAAAATAAGCCATGTTGTAATGTAGAGACACTGAAAACGAAACAACAACAACAAGAGAATGACGGCCATGGTCGTTTGACAGCGGTTTCGAAATAAACTTTTCCCTTGAACTTAGATTTTTTCATTATAAACAGTGGATATCAATCAAACAATATTCAGTTTTTCACGCCCAAATTGAGTTTGGAAATTTTAGTTTTCAAAAGGAAATTTTTAACTGAAAATATTGAGTTTTTCAACACCAAATTCAGTTTTAAACTCAATTTTACGAACCGAATATCGGTAAGTAAATTGGACGTGTATGAATCCCTGCATGTGTATCTTTGGGTAGCCTGACATATTCAACTCCTCTATCTGGAGGCAGAAACTTTTCAGGACGCTAGCCAGATTCAGGTCTTGAATTTGAGAAAATTGAGGGCACCAAAGTCCAAGGCCACTATATTGAGTTTGGCCTTATATAGCACAGATAAAAGACACAACAATGAGACACAACCATAAAGAGTGTTACCATTATTGCCAATTGGGTACTGGACTCCCGGAAATTCAAGGACTAGAATAACTTCACTCTTTAATGGCGATTTAATGTGTGGTTCTTCATGACCAGGAAATAAGTAAAACCGGAATTGAAGTTAATCATGCTGTTCAGTCGGTGACAATCGGCTTACTTATCAAGACATCGTTCTGCGAAATCTCAGACTCCAACTAGAAATTATGGAATTAAATTTACCATGCGACTGCAAAATAGTTGCCCTCTGCGAAGACGCAAAATGATGTCACAATAGCTTTAACGTTGGCTGTATGATAACTGGTTCCCTTCACTCGGCAAAAACAGGAAGATCATGTAAAGCCGGTCCCAAACACTCAACCCAAGAGCCTTGTGGTCAGTCAACTGGCAAGTCCAGCTTTACTAGAGTGCAATTTCTTGTCATTGCAAATACTAATGTAAAATTCCAACATTGAAAACCGGCAAAAGTGTACCATAACAGATCATACCCATACATGTACATGGGTTGACCACCAATTAGTGGCCAAGCAATTTTAGCCTCAGTTGGGGTAATTGTAGTAAACAATACTCTAATGAGTTAGGAGCTTGAATATTGTAGAAGGGTCACCCTTTTGAAACCATAGTATGCGACTAACTCTCGTGCATCGGTCCCGTTTTTCTTTCGGAAAAGAATCATTCGCGGATACAATAAATGCCTTAAAATGAATGACCTTGGTATCCATTCCCCTTTTGCCGAATTATAGGCCAGAGTAATTGCATTAGACCTATATATCAGCCATTCATGAATCTTCCTTTTTTTAACATGGCCAGTCACAATAACGCTACACGCAGGAGCTACACTTGGGGGTGGATTTACGCCTCATCTATTTTTCAAAACTCAAGGTAGAACTAGCCATTTGCAACAAGCTTGGAACATGCGCTGTTCGAGGAGACTTGTCAGTCGATAGGCTAGTCCGAAATATCTGCGCTGATGATGTAAGACATTTTTTGACAGATAGGCCATCATCAGCGTCAGAACGCATTTGATCAATTTTCTGGGAATTTCTTGCCACCCTTCGAGGTGGCAAGACCACCTCTCGTTTCTCATCAAAAATATCAAGATTCTCTTCATAACTTTTAAAAAATAAAATTGCTAACCCGTACTTTAATGATTTCCCTTTCTCCTTGCACCAATCTGAAGTCTGTACGTCGACACCAGCCATAATTCTGCCCGATTAAATTTCAAACTGTACCAAACCTTTAATTTAGAAAAGTCGCCATTTGCATACTACGTCAATATACGCGCGAAAGGTCAACTTGTCACATGATTACCCACTAGCAGGCGATATAGTTCATTGGTCGTGTTGGTTCACGTGACTTCAGCAAAAAAGCAACACGACCAATGAACTATATCGCCTGCTAGTGGGGTAGTCATGTGACAGATTGACCTTTCGCGCATATAGTGACGTATCAATGAGATTATGCAGATGGCGACTTTTGTAAACTAAAGGTTTGGTACAGTTTGAAATTTAACCGGGCAGATTTATGGCTTTTGTCAACGTACAGACTTAAGATTGGTGCGAGGAGAAAGGGAAATCATTAAAGTACGGGTTAGCAATTTTATTTTTTGAAAGTTATGAAGAGAATCTCGATATTTTTGATGAGAAACGAGAGGTGGTCTTGCCACCTCGAAGGGTGGCAAGAAATTCCCAGTAAATTGATCAAATGCGTTCTGACGATGATGATGGCCTATCTGTCAGAAAATGTCTTACATCATCATCGCAGATATTTCGGACTATCGATAGGCCTACATAAACCAAATTTGTCAGTTCACTGAGGAAAAACGCGGATTTATGAAAAACGATGCGGACAGCCATTTACAAAAACGTGATTTTCCGCATTTCGCAGAGGTCCCACACCCCTGTTTACAAAGAGGGATTTAGCAGATTAACGGTGAAATTCGAAAGAAATCAACGGGTACATTGAAAAAAGGAATGTTTCAAAGGTATGATGGGCGGTTAAAGCTAAAAATCAAGTGAGATTATAATGATAGTTTTCGACTTATCGAAAATCTGAATAACGAACTCCACAGACATTTCAATTTAAAGCTGTTACTATTAGGACTGACACAGACCATATACTATTTATGGGGAAGAAAGTCAACCAACTGATGTACCAGCTTTAAATGAGCAAACTACATTTAGCTGCAGCATAACATGATTCAGAAAATTCCAAATGACATTCAGACAGCAACGAGCTATCAGTATAAGTATATTATGTTGTTGTTGTAAGGAATCTGGTGGAATAGAACATGGTACGGTTTGTCTGCTTAATCTTCAGTTATGAGGAAAATACATTTACAGGGTGGTTAGAATTTTATTTGCAATTCTAAGTAATAATCTGATCATAACTTTACTTCATAAACAAGATAGATGATCACAGATTTAAGTTGGAATACATACTTCCACCGTGTGTAAATCGATGGCGAATCAAAAAGAGAGAACAGGCGAGAAATCGCGAGATTAGCCGGCGAGGATTAGCGACAAAAGCCGAGTGGTTCCGACGTGGAATCTCTTATCCAGGGTTTGTTATTGTTGAAAGTCGACTCAGCATGTTTTCTTGTCATTCTTGGGTACTATTTTGCCGTGAAAGTACCCCCTAATTTGACTTGGGATTATTCACAAATGAAACAGAAGAATGGGCGTTGATTCTGTCAATGATTGGGATTTATTTGGGTCTCGGGAATTATCCATAACCAAATTTTAGTCCGACACAAAGTCGAGTCTGTTGTGACAGGGAGTGCTCTCGTCAGCGAAAGACTGCCTTGTCGTTCTCGTTGAACGAGACGAATTCCCTTTAGCTTCGAGGAGGAGGATGGAATTCATGTTTGATTGGGATAACGAGGGAGATCGATTTTCTTTTGAAGACAGTGATCGTTTTGAGGAAGATTCTCTATGTTCTTGGATAAGTGAACCCGAAAGCCTGTGTAACAACTGGCGAGGTTGGAAAAAGCAAAATGGTGGTCAGCCGAGCAATTCACTTCGTTCAGGGGGTATGTATTTACCTAAGACATCCATGTCCTTTTCACTCGTGATGGCCGTTTTATTCAGATATTTGGCCGAACGAAATACATTGCTTTCATTTGATCAACTAATCCCATTCAATCGTTACCTATTTCCCTACAGTTAGTTCCGTTTGTATTTCTATCTACAGTCATTCATTCCAACAATGGCAATTGAAATGACACTCATTCATTGATTCAATGAATGACATCCATATTATTCATTGACAGCTGAAATGAACAGAAATATTTTTATAATATCATCTTTAAAATTGCATCCAACACCATTTTCAGCTGTCCTTTATGAATACAAATACAATTTACAGTTTTTTATTTATTTATTTTTTATCTTGAATGAAATAGGGCCTACAGCTACAACCCACAACAATCACATAATGTATTGTATTGTACTTTGTAGGCCTACAATACATGTAGGCCTACATATAATATGATATAAAAACAAAAAAAAAGAAAACGATTTCAATTATACAGCGTGATGTAGGCTTACTTTAAAAAAATATATTTTTTATAATTTCTCGAATTTTTCTTCTAACAAGTTGGTTTTTGTATCTATCTTTTTTTTAACAAATTAACCTTATCTGCAGTTATTCATCTTTGCCTTTTCAGTTTTGGCCACTGGTCAAACATGGCATTGCCATTTTATTCATGTTTTTATGTAATTGAATTATTTTCTTCCACACCATTTCACACTACATAAGATTACATTTTGACACTTTTGAGGACCCCTTGTAAAATGTGTGTCACTTTTTGTGTCATGGATGTGAACATGTCAAACTAACTAAAGGTTATATGGAGTGGATGTCCTTGGTTTGAATTACACAACTGAACAACATTTTCAACAAATTTAATGTATCAACGGTTAGTTTATATTCTGGATTTAAATGTTAATTGATATTTTCATTGCTTAGTTGACCCATACTGTAAAACGTTAACCTGGCAGGGTACAATCACTTGGGAAACAGTTTAAACCACCCACAAATACCTGTAGTTTTGCGGCCTGTAACTCAAATAAATTTAACAAAGGTTAAATGTCAGGTCTTTGACATTTATCTGTATAATATTAAATATGGTTCATATCGTGATATGAAATCATATTTTCTTATACACAAGTCAGCCATTAAATCTAACGCAACAGTTTTCACTTCCATTCCCATATTTTACAAAGTAGTGTACTGTGTAAATTAACTGAATAGATAAATAAAACTCCTTTTTTACACCTGAAGTTTTTATTTAAAAATGTAATAATGTTTTCCAGCTGACCAGCAAGTTAAAATCATTAACTTTACAATGTTGGTTTATGACCCCCTCCCTGGCATTTGGCTCAATTGTTACATTATTTTATCATGAATGCATGTTTTCCATTCAGTGAAATTCTGTTTATTTAGTGGGGCAATTTCGCTTTAATCAGGATTTATTAAAAAAACACATTCTAATGTGGTTTGAAGGAGTGGACTGGCTTATTGTGGTTAACTATTAATTTGAATTAATACCTGTTTAACAGTAGGGAGTGAATTTGATTTCTACTGACCAAACAGGAAATATTTTTTCAGTCAGCTTTTCTTTATAAAAGCTCATATTATACTGTCTGGTATGTGACATTTGTACATTTTTGTCCTGGGTTCTTAAATATTTTGTTTTAAAGTTGAATTTTACAATCAAATGTACATGTAAAAGAAAATTTCTTGACTGTTTCTTAGTTTATATATTATATATCCGCTCAACCCTCTTTATTATGATTTGACGGTTTAGGCCTCTTTGTATAAATCTACAGGTCTACTAGGTTAGTGTAGGGGGAACAATGAAATGGCCATGCTGGTCAGTGACAATGAACAGCTAAATATACACAGCTTGTTACAAAAGAAGCATGTGACCCACATGTAGAGTATATGAACAGTTTGTGAGGTGTAAGGTATTTATAGTGAACTAAGTATATAGTCTTTGTTCACCTCTCTTATGATCTTTATTCTGACAGCTTTGTGATATTTCAGTAAACATTGTGATGACAACCACTCAAATGATTTAAACCTGAAATTAAAAGTAACATTAATTATTTCACCACTTCTCATATATTGGGCACACTCAATATCTCAGCATCCCCCATTGTCCTTTACATGCATATATCAAATTAACAATATAAGTCAGAAAGAACAATTGGATTATTTCGTAGTTAAGTATACAGTTTTGACATTTCAGTGACAGACATGCAACAGACAATGAATAGCCTCTTTGAAGTTTAATTTTAATTGAAATATTTCACAAAATACACATGTAGCAAAAAGACCCTTTGTTTACATGTCCATATGTATCAGTATAAATTAATTTCTTAGGCTAGCAATTTACTTTTATTGCTTAATCAAGCTCACATGTTATATTTAACTTGATAATTTAATTATTTTCAACTTCCAATTCACTTCACTTGTAGGTCATTTAATAAATGTGTTCAATATATCATCATCTGACACTGCATGTATGTCATTGTACAGTGTTGTGTATATCCCATAAAGGTGAAAGGTAGCAGTTGGGTAGCGACGCTGATGATTGATGTGTTATCGTTGTTTTCACTTGATTATTTGATATGTTTGAAACATCAATTGTCCTAAGGATGGCCATTATCTGGCCTTGTATTTTAGGAAGGCCACCCTCTTGGTCTGCATGACTTATTTTTTTCCTCTACATGTAGGTTAAAGGTGTTCTTGAAGTCAAGCTTTAAAGTGTAATATCTGCCTGAAAAAGACCATAAAACTCAAATCACACTTTATAAAAACTGCTGTTAATTTAGCATGGAAATATTAAATTTCTGACGACTACATGTAAAATACTTGATTGGACTTTAAATTAACTCAAACCTTTGGGGGGATTAATGTTTGTGTAGAATTTAGGAAGTGGTGAGATTAGAAAAATATCAAAGATATTTATGAACACTAAAACTCACGTTTACAGGGAAATTGTTCCCGACTAAAATAACAATAGAGAAAAGTTTCTAATTGTGTTTTAAAGTGTGTACATGTATGTCCTGTGGACCTTTATACCCAACGTGAACCATACATGTAAGTTGTAATAAACCAAAATCCATGGATGTCATTAGGTTGTAGATAGACCAGAGTTTGGCTTTAGTCAGGAGAATTTTCTGGAACACTTTGTAATATATTGACAAGGTTGTACGGAAGTTCAGTTATGGCAAGAATATCAGTAAACTTAGATTAAACAAAATATGATCAAAAAATGTAAAACTTAATCAGCTTTTAATATTTATTTTTAGAAACACTTCCAGATATACATCCTATGATTCAGTATCTAATTTAAGTTTTGCACCTGTGTAAAATGGCCTTAGGACTTTTTGAACATTTGAAAGTTTTGTTATCATATGTGGCCATCTGACATGCATTACGAAAGCTATTTATTCTTTATAGGGGATGGGGAATTTGTCCTCATATTTTATTGTTATCAAGTTAAGTATTTCTCACTGAAAGCAAAATATTAAATTTAAGTTTTCTGAACACAGGCTTTATACATGTATGTACCTGTTACACATACATGTAAGCTAATTTGCATGAAAAACAGTTTTTGCTTTTTTTTGGAAGCTATTAAAGTTAGTTTAATTGACCGATAGCTTAATGACGTCACTTTAATTTATGTGCAAAGCATTTCGGGGGATTGAGGGATGTTTATAGAATTTTACAAAAGGGCGGAAGGAATAATACTGTATCGAGAAGAAGATGTAAAAGGCACAAAGTCAACAGAAAAATGCGTAGATATAAAACATCTTATGTTACCAATGTTTTCCAAAAAAGTGGTCTCTGGGACGACATACATGTAGGCTGTCAATCAAATGGCGTCGTAAATGATGCTGCTGACACACTCACTAACCCTCTCAAAATGTCTTTTATAATCTCGAAGCTATTCAACAGCTATTGACTTAAATACATGCAGACCTTAAATTTAATATATATTTCTACAATGATTATGAAACTGTCGTTGTACATAAAGGTTTTCATTGTTCATAATATACATGTACTGTAGTGTGATTAAATATATATTGCAGCATTGATTGAAACTGTTCTTGTACTTGGAGGTTTTCGTGCTGTAGTGTTATATATTGCTACAATGAAACTGTCGTTGTACATAAAGGTTTTCATTGTTCATAATATACTGTAGTGTGATTAAATATATATTGCAGCATTGATTGAAGCTGTTCTTGTACTTGGAGGTTTTCGTGCTGTAGTGTTATATATTGCTACAATGAAACTGTTCTTGTACTTGGAGCTTTTTGTTGTTTATCATATGTACTGTAGTGTTTGAATTTAATATATTGCTACAATGAAACTGCTGCGCAGCTGTACTTGACTCGGCTTTTTGTTGTTCATCATGTACATATTGCAGCATTGAAACTGTCATCTGTTGTTGTACTTGGAGGTTTTCGCTGTTCATCATTACATATACTGTAGTGTTTGAATTTAATATATTGTTACAATGAAACGGCCGTCGTACATGGAGGTTTTTGTTGTTCATCATGTACATATTGCAGCATTGAAACTGTCATCTGTTGTTGTACTTGGAGGTTTTCGCTGTTCATCATTACATATACTGTAGTGTTTGAATTTAATATATTGTTACAATGAAACGGCCGTCGTACATGGAGGTTTTCGTTGTTCATCATTACCATATAATAGTGTACATAGTGTTTGAATTTGATATATTGCTACAATGAAATCAAACGGTCCTTCTACTTGAAGGTTTCCGTTGTTGATTATACAGTAGTGTACACGTATGTACCTGTGTAACCACATATCTATATAAAACACCAACTGCACCCAGAAAGAAGGCCTTGCATGGTGATACAAATATCTTGACCTAATTTCCCCTCCCACTGTCAGACCTATCACTGTCCAGAGCAATGCAGTGAACAAACATGTAGACATTGAATGTGGACTGGACTTGAACTTGCAGGGTTTTGACTGGGCATGTAAACTAGGAGTGTACTACTGATGCATTTTTCTTACCTTTCTCACACATGCGTGGGTGGGAATAAAAGGGGGAAGGTATAACAGACAAAAGCAGCTGTATTTCCGGATTTAAATATTTTAAAAGGTTATTTGATATTGATTTGACTTACATAAGGGCTTTTACGTGTAAGCACATAGTGATACTGTGATACATAAAATATTGTTAATCATATTTTTGGTCACTGGGTGCTTACCAGGTCCTACAACATCGTCAGAATACAAAATAAAAAATGAATTAATTTTTTCTCATCTTCATAATAATAAGATTTTTGGACAACCATTAACAATTTGCTACTGCACAACCATTAAAAAATTGCTAAATATGCGGTTTTTTTATGTACCAAACTACTTCAGCTTTGTGTTACACATCGGTCTGAAGTTTGAATCTTTGTTGTACAGCTGTCTGAAGTTTGAATCTTTGTGTTGCATACTGGTCTGGAGTTTGAATCTTTGTGTTGCACAGCAGTCTGAAGTTTGAATCTTTGTGTTACACATTGGTCTGAAGTTTGAATCTTTGTGTTGCACAGAGGTCTGAAGTTTGGATCTTTGTGTTGCACAGCGGTCTGAAGTTTGAATCTTTGTGTTGCACAGCAGTCTGAAGTTTGAATCTTTGTGTTACACATTGGTCTGAAGTTTGAATCTTTGTGTTGTACAGCTGTCTGAAGTTTAAATCTTTGTGTTACACAGATGTCTGAAGTTTGAATCTTTGTGTTACACACCGGTCTGAAGTTTGAATCTTTGTGTTGTACAGCTGTCTGAAGTTTGAATCTTTGTGTTACATGGCGGTCTGAAGTTTAACTCTTTGTGTTACATAGCGGTCTGAAGTTTGAATCTTTGTGTTACACAGCAGTTTTGAGCTTTTGGATCTGTAGGCTGAGGCTCCAGAACATTGTTTCATTCTAACATGTTGTTCTGAAGTTTATTCCTATGTCCTATTGTTTTGCTCTTTTGCAAAGGTTTTTTCGTCTGTCTTGTTTGTTAAATTTAAAAGGTACTGACCAAGAATGGCGATCCATACATTATCGATGAAAAACGTTATAAAACTTCCAAATGTAACCAAGGCCTCCTGATGTTGAGATTTGAGAGACTGTTTACATGTGACTGACAGGTGTAAACAAAGTAATTTTTTGTCTGATTTTTCTGTTATTGTAAGAAAATCCACCCACAAGCCTTCATTTTTTTAAACCATAATTAAAATACTTGATAGTCCTTTTAACCATTCTTCTGTGATAAATCAAATGTGGAAATTTGATGTTTTTGCCTCAGTACTGTTTATAAATTAGCAGAATGCCCACATGGTTTTAGATTCAGGTCAGTACTGTCAGTTTATCAGGTTAAGTCTGGGTGAACTGGCTTTGTCCCCCACTGTTTACTTCTGTAAAAGTGTGCTGAGTGTGATAAATCTGCCGACCTGTCAGAACAGGCCCCTTGTCACCATACCACAGTCTCTCAACGATAAGCCCATTATCACTGCATCTCTTTTCTAGTCGCCAGTATTGATTTCTTGAAGGGTCATTGTTGCATTGAACTTACATATTTATACATACATGTACATGTACACTTACAAACGCACAGATCTCCTTTGTTAGTGGCTAGGAGAAAAAACAATCCCAAAACAAATAAATCTCAATTGTGCAGCCAGATCTGACAGAAAGAGCTCTCAAAACAACAACCTTTCTGTACCAGCACTCTTCATTAATTAATTAAGCCTCTAGTGCATTTTAACTTTTCGTGCATGTACATGTATTTAACAACTTGTTGACCTTGTATTGTTCGTGGACCAGTACATGATGATGTATAGAAAAGTATATTGTCTTTGGTGCATTTCCTTTTTTTTAGCCTTGAGTGATTAAATTGTGAGCTGTTTTGAGAATAACATAGACCTGCGTCTTGAAGTTTCGTAAATATCCTTAGTTTCTACAAGGTGAAGAATTACTTTTGGATAATTAACAGCTTCTTGGTTTATTGGCTAACACTGGGTGACAGCGTTTAGATGTCGTTCTTACGTTGTTGTCTTCGTCTAAGTTATTGCAGGCCAGAGAATTTCACGGTAACCATCGGTTCCGGTAGTCTGCTCACTGCTTTTACTGGTGTTCTAAAACTACAAAAATGAAAATTTGTTACTCATCATGAAAGCCAGTATATGGAATGATGTACAATGGAACTAGCATCAGTACTGGCTGCATGCAGTTCCAGCGTTTCAATATATGAAAGCAACACAGATCTCTGTGCAAAAAAAAACTTTTTTTTACATCTGATCTGCAAATCTATAAATGTATTTCTTGAAAAATGGATTAAACTCTGGATTATCATTCTACCAGAATAAAGCATAGTGGCTTTTCTCAAAACGTTTACTCACAGCATCTTTGCGTCTGATCATACTTGTAGCACAATGTTGAAGGTACATGTATATGTTGCCATGTCAGTTACCGTAGACCTTCCAGTTGCAGTGGACTACGTCGAGTGTACATGTACATATTTTGAGAAACAACCCGAGGTGGTTGCCATGGACTGTCTCACCATTGGCAATGCCTTATAAAATGGCAATAATCTCGAGTGGTAGTCATTCAAACAGTCCTCTATGTATACTGAAATTGAGCAACGTGTCAACATTGGAATGAAATAATGTTGAAAGTGACGGGAAATCTTCTCTCATGCATCCTCACTCCGACATTTCTTTCATTTAAAAACAAAAAAAGGTGCCATAAATACACTCATCCTTTTAGAGCTGGTATAACAGTTTGACAGGTGCTCCATGTGAGAACACTCAACATGGATACTAGTGCCAAATGTTACATAGTTCAACCTCCACTCTTTTTACTTAAATATGTGTACCTATCTGACGTTCATACAGGGGGGCTATTTACTTCATGGACAAAGAGAAGGGTTGAAGGTAATACGCAATGGTCCGGTTTTCCAAATGAGGAAACCCTACATGTATATGATATAGCCTAATGACAAATGCTTTGTGAAGATGCATTTATACACAAACACAAGACTAACGCACATTAAAAATACACAGGTCTTGCCGAGATGATTTTAAATTAAGGATTCTACCATTTGGCTTTATATACACATTTACATATACTTTGAAAGAAACCATGCTGTCCATTGAACTTTTATGAGGTGTGATAGTGAAATCTAAAGGAACGGCAAATAATAATCGATAGATATTTTTATACATAGGTAACAAATTTTACAGGGAAATAAAAAACAGCGCTTGTATGCTATTCAAAATTGCTTGCCATTGTAAATCAATATTGCAGGCTTTGGAGGCTAACATGTAATGTAATTGATTCCGATTCTCAGCCTACATTGGGAACCTACTGCCCCAGATTTGGTGCTTCCAGCTTGCAGTGAGTAGTGGATGTGCAAGAACTGGGTGGCCTTAGCTGGCATACATATGGCTTTCTTTCTGGGTTGTATGTGAATCATCCTTCGTCACTGCTGATTGTCTTTATACATGTCTATGTTTGTATATAGGCTGTACATGCTTATGGTCAATCTAATCTTTCATAACCTGCATCTTCATGTATGGTACATGTAGGATGGTACAGCAAGATCATTCTTGTTAACATCTCTATAGTGTGCTAGGGTGACTTTATATGAAAAAATAAACATGATCTTCATGTTTTCTACTGACACTTCAGTCTCTAAATACACCAAACTGTGCTAGTGGGTTTTAAAGGAGGAACACCTTTATTGAGTTCAGAAGAAACTTACATTAATTTATTTTTCATATTCCACTATACATTGGAACCAAGTACCAAGGCTAAGCTCTTGTCAGTCGTCAACCTAATGAAATATCATAGGTTTGGTTTGTTACAACAATTTGTGGGGTGTAAAGGTCTAAATGATATACATGTACCTCTTTTTAACACAATAAGAAAATTGTCTCCATGGTTATTTTAGACAAGAAGATTTTCCCTGTGCCCATGTGTTTTAGTGTTCATAAATAAATATGTACATATATTTTTAACACCCGACAGTGAAGTGACCTGACATGCAGATCAACCTGTGTTGAAAAAGTACAAGACTGAAGCCTTTGAAAGTTAACAAGGTTGATGTTGGTGTGGTTTTACATGTATTATACAAAGTTACGGACACAATTGGAAGCAGTTTGTAGCATATATATACATAAATATTATACAGCGTTTATTAACTTCTCACCCCTCCCCACTTTTTACATGTATAATGCATGTTTTGGCCACTGGAGAGAAAGAATGTTAAATCCACTTTCAATAGAGTTACATACCATGATAGGCTGGTTTTGTCAAACTGACATATGCATGTAAGGTGGCCTGTGGAGTGGGCAGAGATGGACGGAGGCATGTCGCTGGTCCCCCGTCTCGTTGGTCCCCCGTCTCAATAGTCCCCCGTCTCGTTGGTCCCCCGTCTCAATAGTCCCCCGTCTCATTGGTACCCCGGCTCAACAGTCCCCTGTCTCATTGGTACCCCGTCTCATTGGTCCCCCGTCTCAATAGTCCCCCGTCTCATTGGACACCTGTCTCATTGAGACGGGGGACCAATGAGACGGGGAATCATTGAGAAACCAATGAGACGGGGGACCATTGAGAAACCAATGAGACGGGGGACCATTGAGAAACCTATGAGACGGGGACCAATGGGACTGGGGACCAATGAGACGGGGGGGCTATTGAGACGGGGGATCAATGAGATGGGGGACTATTCAGCTGGCCCCAGATGGACAAGATGATGATCCTTATATCTATGGCTAATGCACATTTATGTAATCGTATAATGTACAATGCATGTGTTGATGGAGTGGTTTGTACGGTGTACTTGCCTTGTTCAGTACATGTGATGATGAATCTCAAGGTGGTTTTAAACTTGTTTTAGTGAATACTCTAGATTCTGTAATAAGTCTTATTTGTTAGCGAATTACTAATTTGGATATTTAACTCCAGTCAAGCAAACTTCAAGGGATAACATGTTCTTCTTTGCTTGATTTCAGAGGGAAACATCAGTTCTTTAGTTGAACTAGCTGCCCAGTCAGTGGCGTGTAACATTCCCTTTGAAGTGGTGGAGTATTACCCACAGCCTATTCCAGAATATTTACAACTTCGTATTGCCTTCTGGAGTTTCCCAGAAAATGAGGAAGACATAAGGTAAGTGATCAGACCCATGGTATTTAGAGAAAACATGATTACAACAGCTTAATCCTTCAGGCTGTAAATTTCTATCCACGAATAATCTCAAAGGATTGAACCCATTTGGCATGCCAAAGAATGCTTGAATTGTTTTACACTTTATGGGGATTTCGGTTTGCTAAAGGACCTCCATACCAGATCCAAGACTTTCACCAAGGTGAACCACATTGGAAATTACTCTTCAAGGGCATACTACTGTACATGTATTTCTCAACATGAAGTACACCCAATGTGGAAGATACTCATCGAAGTCTGATTTCCTCACCCACTAAATAGAATAATATTGATAACATGTATGGCGTAAATATCATTCAATCCAATGAAGACCAAGCTATATGTATCAAGTACTTATTGGTTTGGACATAGAATACAGTTTCTTGCTTCATTCAATGCCTAAAAACACTATCATTCAATCAATTAATCAAACAAATCCAAGAAAGGTGAATCTTACATGGCCTTTTCCTTTTCTTTGTTTTGAACCAAAATCACACAATTTCTAATGCCTTAAATAGAAAAATATGAAGAAAAAAAGACTAAAGCCTTTTCTGTTTTATATTTCCAAATAGCACAGAAGGTAGAGCGTTGATCTCTCAATCCGAACAGCCTTCCACCAATGGCTTGCGGGTTTCAATCCCACTCAGTCCCAAAAAAAATTTGAAAATTTTCTGACTGGGTTTTCATTCGAACGACCTATGTGGGATGGTTGCCAGTTACCAGCGGAAGGTCGTGGGTTTCCTCCGGGCATAGAGCCTGTTTTCCTCCTACAATAACACTGGTAACGCCGTCATTCAAGCGAAATAATCTTGAGCGCTGCGTGCTGTAAAATTTCGGGCATGGAGCCCGGTTTCCTCCCACAATAAAACTGGGAACGCTGCCATTCAAGCAAAATAATCTTGAGTGCGACGTGCTGTAAAACACCAAACAATCAATCAATCAACCAAATAGCACAGCTGTTTTATGACTACAGGTGCATATAGAGTGAAGGTTACATGTTAGTTCCCAGCAGCTAGTCGTCAATATGTACATATAGAGCTGCTGGTGAAGGTGTTAACCTCCAAGTGCTTCTTGTCTTACCCGGACTCCCTCAACACATATTTTCCTTACACCTTGCTATATTAGGCAGATGAGTTTTTATTGATCAGAAGATGTGAAGGCTATTGACCTTTATCTAGCTGACGTTATCTCTGTAGATAAAAAGCTGATCATCATCATGCATGCACAGGTCTACACAATACAATTAGTTTCTAAGGCTTTGGTTGATCAAACTAGGTCCATATCCTTTATATATGTCATTATGATTCCACATTGCTCTGTATATTTCTGATCTCTAAAACATATTTCTAAGAATCCTGTAAGAAAAAAGGTACATTGTATTCAGGATGGTTGGCAGTTGCACAAATTTCTTTGTGACGCAACATGTTTACATGTAAGTCTGACTTAATCTTAATACAGCTTTCTGCAACCAGGCATACCAAGGGCATACTGCTGTTTGGTGGTTTTTCAATGACCTATTAAAGATTATTAGAAAAATAAGAGGTAATCAAGCTCATATGAAGTTATGTACTTGTTTAATAAGCTAACAACGGATAATAATAAGCGAAAAACACATCCCACAAGGTAGAATGGGTGTATCATGGGTACCTAACCCAGGTTAATGTTCATAACCATAACAAAGAAGACAAAGGAAAGTTCTAAAGGAATATCCAGTGGTCCATTGGAGCTAGGAAAACTGCCAATGGTCCTCTATAAACTTCATCTTTTTATAGTCAAATAGCACATATTTTAACGATCTTGTTTTTGGTGGCTCTTACCATGTGGCTGCCTCTTAAAGGGCATTCTGACTCACTCAGTCTACTCAGTCCAAAAAATTAGAAAATTTTTTGACTGGATTTTCACTCAAACGACCTATGTGGGATGGTTGCCAGTTACCAGCGGAAGGTCGTGGGTTTCCTCCGGGCATAGAGCCCGGTTTCCTCCCACAATAAAACTGGCAACGCCGCCATATAAGTGAAATAATATTGAGCGCGGCATAAAACACCAAACAATCAACAATCAATCTTAAAGGGCAAGTGTTTCCCCTGACCATATACACTGTAGTCTGACTTCTTCCCTCAATAAACTATGCAACACTGACCTGAAACTATCTCAAGTTTGGTTCAATCGAAAAGCAATCAATCAACTTGGCTTCACCTCTGTAACATGATTTTCCTAAATGCTGTTCTTTTTGCTTTAGACTATACTCCTGTTTGGCTAATGGTAGTGCGGATGAATTTCAGAAAGGCGATCAGTTATACAAGTCTAAATGTGTCAGAGATGCACTACAAATTGGTGAGAATATAAGAATTTCCCAAAGCCGCATTGAGAATAACTGTTTTACTTTATTTCCAATAAACATTATAAAGCACTGGCTACTGCAGATTGGCCTTTTGCTTCTGTTACTGTATTGATTTGAAATTCAGATTTTCTTTTGCCTCACCCAGCAATAAAGCTAAAGCCAGTGTTGGCTGCATGATGTTGTCTATACACATTCAGATATCTGTTATCAAAGCATTCCCAAATGGCAACATTTTCTGCCTTTACCTTGCAGCAATATTCCTGAATAATCAACCTGGTTCACGTAACAGTATGTTATGTCATGTCGCATGACAAAGGAATGTTGAACACTGGCCACAGGGCTGTATACGTTGTGCCCGTGTGCTACAACCTAGGCCTCAATATAATGTTCCATGGATGGTTCCCAGGTTTTAACCCTGGCATGCCCTTAAAATTACTCAATTTATCTTTCAATGTTACTATATCAGTGAAATGACTAAACACATTTCAACCATTAATTGTTCCCACTTCATTATCTCAATTTATTGTCAAAAAACCCCCAAAAAACAACAACCCCCCAAAGAAATATATATATACTTTTGGGGATTTCAGTATTAGGAAATAAAAAATGATTTAGTCTATTTGTAATGCATATAATATTTCATGTAAAAACTTTTTGACTGTTAGTTTGCTGTATTTTTCAGGATTTCACCTGAGTTCTACTGTTGTGCCACCTCAGGGGTCCTTCAATGTAGCTGTAGTGTTTGATCGGCGTCGTATATCCTCCTGTATCTGCACATGTAACAGTCCAGCTTCGTGGTGCTCTCACGTCGTCGCCCTTTGTCTCTATAGAATACATCAGGTAAAACAGTGTTTATGCGCCTGATAAAAATAAATATGCTGGATACTCTTTAGAATCATAGGGGGGCCTCAGTGTTTCAGTCACAGGCCTTCCATGGATGTGACGTGGGTTCAAATCCCACTCTGATCAAATGAAAATTGAAAAATTTCTGAGTGGATTTTTCTATTGATCACCGTATTTGGAAGAGTTGCCAGGTACTCGCCAAAGGTCGGGGTTTCCTCCGAGCAAAGAGCACTGTCCCCCCCCCCCCCCCCTCTAAACCTGGCAACGCCACTAGATAAGTAAAATAATCTTGAGTGCAACATCAATCAATCATTCAATCAGATTTATATTTTGTGACAAGTTTTGTTGTATTGCAGGCAAGCTCTGTATGTCTAAGAGCCCCAGTGTCCGAGTCACTATCTCGTCTTCAGAGGGATCAACTTCAGAAGTTTGCTCAGTACCTCATCAGTGAACTGCCTCAGCAGGTAAACACACTCTCAATATGATAATCAAACAATTGTGTTTTATTTTGAGAAATTTTAGTTTTAGTTAGTTTGGACCTAACTTTATACCTGGCTGTAACTTAATGTTCAAGGTACATACTGCAATGACAGTTCACCCTTGCATGAGGCTTTCACCATTTGTAAATATTTTGAGTATCAAAGCCGAAGGGCTCCTCTCCGTCTTATAGGGGCGACATAGCCTTGCTACAGACGGCGTTGTAACCATTCCTCGACACCTGGGCAAATTAATGACATGTCTTGAATAAGTCTCAATGCTGACTCTTTTTGGCCATGGTGCTTCATCATTTTCTTATAGTTATTTGATGATAACAAAGATCAATTCTATTAAAATTGCCTTGTAAATTCAATATTCATTTTCAACTGATTTTCTAATATTCCGTTTTTATTTTGTCTCCAGATTTTACCCACAGCACAGAGGCTATTGGATGAATTGTTATCTTCACAACAAAATGCCATCAATACTGTCTGTGGTGCACCAGGTAATGAAACGAATAGTTATAGTTCATTTGTTAAAGCTTGATTCTAGATCTGCTTATAGTTCACCTGTTTTCTATATATCAACCAGATCGTTCTTAAAGGGGCATGAGCTGCCAAAATGTTGATATGTTGAGGTTAAAACAGAAAGCTGAAATTATTGCCTATTTTTCTCAAAAGGTAGAATTCAGAAGCTTTTTAATTCTTCTAGTCTCGAAAACGTATGATTAAGTACTGTTTTGAACTAACTTTGGCTTAGAATGAATGAATGGTCGTCCCGGTTATTTAAATTTTGTTTACTTTTGAACACGTTTTCGGTTCATACAGGCCACATACTGTATGGATTTTTCTCATTCCAACGCCAATCATTTAGTTTTTCGATAGCCTCCAAAGCCTCTTACTGTCGTGACGATCAGAAGTTATGAAAAAACTGCGAATTTTGGCAGCTCATGCCACTTTAATAACACCACAATTGATCAGATATCTAAGTCAATATTTTTGATCACTGTCAAAAATCAACGGATGCTGTTTATACACACTCAGGCCGTCCTTCAAAAAATTGTTTGCTTTGATAACCCGCCCGCCCCTACCAAAAACCTGCCTACAGTTTTTATCCACCTTCTGATCAAATTGTTTTCTTCAAACAATGAATACAAAATTAATAATTGCTACAGTATGCCTGTATGTGTGGCCTTTTTATTATGACTTAAGACTTTAATTCCTTGGGATAATCAGATCTACACACAGTATAAAGAATTGAAAAATATATATAAAGTCTACCTACCCAGACTTTACAGAAAGGGCCGGTTTACACGAACCAAACTTATTTTTAATGACAGCCTCAGATATCTTCTATCAAATCATTCTCTAATGGCAACATTTCTGCCTTCATCCTGGACATTTTTATTGAACATTTTCCTGTTTATCCTAGATCCGACTGCAGGGCCCTCTGCCAGTGAGCAGACATCTTGGTGTTTGGATGCTGATACCCTTCATGATAATATCAAAAAGACGCTGATTAAATTCTGTGTCCCATCACCTATGGTTTGGTGAGTACACTGATTTGATTTCAGATTTATTTGTAGGCATCAATGGCTCACTCGTCACATGTGTAACTGTTCAATACTTGCCTCACTGATTTCACGATCTTTTTATTTTATATTAAAAATTCTATTGTCTAAGAAAAGTTTTATATAATATTTGATTATACAATGAGTTTGTGCTGAAAAGTGTAGCTGTAAATTCTAACGATCGCTATGCAAAATTATTGAAAATTTCTTTTTTAAAAATCTTTTATCTTTCACATCATCTTTCTGTATTGACCTTTAAATTTGATTACTTTTCACAGCGATGTGAACTATTTGTCGTCCACGGCACCCCCTGCTGCGGCTGAATGGCAGAGTTTGTTACGTCCGTTGAGAGGTCGTGAACCAGAAGGCATGTGGAACCTTCTGTCTATAGTGAGGGAGATGTACAGGAGGAATGATAGTAATGCTGTACCTCTACTGGAAATACTTACTGATGAATTACTACAATGTGAACAGGTAATGTACCAGTCTCTTACCACGCACACTTACAACCTACGTGCAGTCGATGTATGAGTGTGGCATATGATATGTTTATTTATTTATAGTGGTAGGAACCATGATACAAGATTGAACATTTGTATAAGTAAATATTTGAACCCAGCCCTGTCAGGGCATATCAACCACTCTAAACTGAAAATTGGCATAAAACATAAACCAACAAAACAATCAGATAATGTACAAGTATATCCTATGACTCTCAACATGGGCTTAAATTGAGAGATGGGACAATCAACCCCCCCCCCCCCCCCCCCTCACCCCCTCTCTCTCTCTCTTCATTTGGGATCAATATTATTACACCCTTTATGCTACCTGGCCCAATGAGCAAAATGCAGCTGCCAATGGCTCCCCTAA
The DNA here is from genome assembly GCA_963971465.1 of Lepidochitona cinerea. NCBI lineage: Eukaryota > Metazoa > Mollusca > Polyplacophora > Chitonida > Tonicellidae > Lepidochitona > Lepidochitona cinerea. Next base: position 43,131,494 of record OZ020551.1, on the reverse strand, counting down.
ATAGCCACTTGGAGTATGATCTAAAGTTGCTGCCCTTTCCATAAATATAATGACGGTTAATAACTTATGAAGCGTATTGGATGGTGTAACAGATTCCTTAGCCAAAGTTTTCTATTTTCAGAAACCTATTAACACCTTTTAAATGTTTGTTGCTAAATTAGCTGTTTTATCACTCCTCTGAAATAAGTGGGGAAGCGCCTGGATTGATTGATTGATTGTTTGGTGTTTTATGCCGCGCTCAAGATTATTTCACTTATATGGTGGCATTGCCAGTTTTATTATGGGAGGAAACCAGGCTCTATGCCTGGAGGAAACCCATGACCTTCCAGTGGTAACTGGCTACCATCCCACATGGTCGTTCAAGTGAAAATTCCAGTCAGTAAATTTTCCAATTGGTGGAAGGCTGTTCGGATTGAGCGTCGATTGCTCTACCTACTGAGCCACGGAGGCCCCGGGAAGTGCCTGGAAGAGTGAGAGTGATCACCCATTTTGACAAAAACTGCTAAGTCTCTGATTCAACTGTCTAGTAGTTTAAATTACTTCTCATCATTAAGACACTCCTATGTCACATGAATATAAGAAAAGTGTAGTTAGGTGAATAATGTACCAGTGATTATGCACAGAGCCGTATATCTCATGTTAATTTCTGGTGTTTGTTTCAGATTCTCGTATGGTGGTTCTCAACAAAGATCTCTTCTTCTTACATTAACATTGGTAACCACATTAGTCGTGGCAATGGTAATAACAGTTCCAGTGGTACTCAGCATGCTGCCTCTAGTCTGTGTGATGAATTGGTCACTTTGTGGAGACTAGCAGCCTTAAATCCAAGGCTTTCCCCAATACAGAGGGATGACCTTGCTACCAAGTTCAAGGAGTGGCATATATCCACAATAGAAAAAGTCAAAAAGAGCAGAGGTGCTAGTTATGGTGCGAACGCCAATAACGTAAAGAAAAATGACGTAGAAGTTTTCCCAGGTTTCAAGCCGTCGTTAGAGGCTTGTGAAATGGATTGGAGTGATTACCCTATAGTTGGGATTACCTACAGTGAAAATGACTCCTCCCATCTCCAGTACAACTTCAGTCGTTCCACGGACAGCGACACCAAAAAACCATCTAGGGTCCAAACTGTTACAGTGTGTACAGAGGATCTTATTAGTACAGACAATAAAACTACAATTGTTCAGGGTCATACTAAGCTAGGAGAACATACTTTAACAAGGTCTCAGGAAAAACAATCTAAGTCACACAATAGTCTACGAAACTTTTCACACTGTGACAGATCTCAAAATGACGGTGCTTGTAGCTCAGGGTCGGAAGGCTTTTGTGAACTAGATAGAACCGATCCGTTATTTAGAGATTCTGACTCCAGCTTAGATATTGCGAAAGATGCTGTAGGTTATCAGATATGTAGTAGTAATGGTCATATAGAACACCCGTCATGTTATAATTCGTCTTCTGTAAGTGGCGCAAAATGTCACGCAGTAAAGCCATGTGGGTCTGATCCATTAGACGTAGACTCTGACGTTTCTTGTCCGGAGGCTGTAGTTTCAGCAGATCAGGCGGAGAGTGAGTCAGCTAAGGCATACCAACCTGATCAGTCACACTCAGACAATCAACACTCCAGTGATGAGTTCCTCATTTACTATTATGATACTAAAGCCAAAGTGCCGGAATCTGACAAAAAGAAAAAAGACAAAGCAGAAGAACCAAATTATTTTGCTGGACTGAAAAGTCCAGGGGATGGCCAAGAGGTATAGTTTCCCTTTCTTTAAAGGGGCATGAGCTGCCAAAATGTTGATATTTTGACGTTACAACGGAATGCTGTTTACTTTTTGAACACATTTTCGGTTCGTACAAGTCACATACTGTATGGATTTTTCTCATTCCAACGCCAATCATTTAGTTTTTCAATGGCCTCCAAAGCATCTTATTGTCGTGACGATCCGAAATTATGAAAACAGTGTGAATTTTGGTAGCTCATGCCTCTTTATCTCGTCCTGTAATTTGCTACCTTCGGTCCCACCAAGGGATAGATCCATTGCATTGTCATATTTGGGAGATACATGTACAGACCTTAAGTTCCTGCTAGCTAATGAAGCTAATTGACCGTCGTGGAAAACTGAATAGTTCGAAAAGGTTTATAGATCATTCCTGTGTGGTGGCTTTGTGACGTTAGAAATTTCATGACATCAGGCGTGTCACTGATTGTGTTTAACCTTTCTGGTCGATTGACTAGGTCATGTGTCACTGGTGGAGAGGTCAACTGTCATGCTATGATTGGGGCTAAGTTTGTATGATCACATTCCAGCAAATATTTTTGCATAATTTATCTCAATGATTCAATAGTTTGGGCATTGAAAGTCTACACCAAACCAACTTTGAAAGAAACTTGTACTAGAATGCGTACAAAAATACTTGGCCTATCAGACTGCTGCTGTATCAGTTGGTTGGAATTATTTATTTTGCATGTTGTAGCAATGTCTCAATGCAAGCCTAAAATAGAAAAACATAAATCAATTAACCTTTTCCCTCCTACAGAATCAGCTTGCGCGGGCTGAGGCTCTGCATGCCCACGGTCACACCAAAGAAGCCAGTCGACTGGCTAAACAGCTAGCTGAGGAAATGTTAACCAATCCACCAGACCTTCTGGCTGAGGCGGCTAACTTATCTACTATCAAAGGAAAGGGTAAGCTCTCAACATTGTCTAATTTTACAGTTAAAATGAAGCTATTACTATTTACTGTGGGTCAAATTGTTTGACATGCCTCTGTAACATGATACTTGTAGTGTCAAAAAGTTGCACACTTTGTACTTCTTTTTTGAAAGACTTGGGATGGTCACCTGGCATTGACAAAGGTTGGATAGCCTAACAAAGGCGCCTTCAAAAGGAAATCAACTGGAGTGTGACATGAAACATCAAGCAATCAATCATTAAAAATTGCCTAACAGACAACTTATTATAGACATTCTGGCACTCAATGTTTTAAGAAGCATGTACTTTATAGTAACTAGGAAGTGATACCGTATTTTTTCTAAATATTCAGCCATTCTAATGGCCTAAATTTTCCATTGAGTCAGACAAAAATTGAGACGTGGAGTTGTGTTTAAGGATAACCATTTTCACACACTGCACGGTGGGTCATATTGCCTTAAATGCTCTCTAATAGGCAAATTTTTCTGGCCACATTTCTTTTCTAATGGTCGAATCCTTATGAGGAAAAAAGTGGCTGAATCTTTAGAAGAAATATGGATTGCCTGAGAGCCCCAACATAGAATTATCAATGTGTTAATTATAATCTTGGGTTTTGTCTGTGATGGAATCAAGATATTCCTTCTGGCTGAAAATATTTAAATCCACGCACAGCAGCTGGTTGTCATATTTCCTAAGTATTAACTACTTAGCTTAATCCTTCTTTCTTTTATCTACAGGGAAAAAGAAGAAGGCACAGAATGTGATCAGCATAATGGCCAGTAACAGTTTATCAAAGGCTGCTTTCCTCTGTAGTGTTTTAGCCGAGGACCCAGACTGTCATCACTTAGCTTTCAAAATTGGCATGTTTGGTCTGGAAATGCCTAGACCCCCTGCCTCTTGTAAGGCACTTGAAGTAAGACAGGTGCATAACCTCTATATCTTTATCCTACTCCTAATAAGAAGCTCTGCCAAATTAAATTCTGTGTCCCATCATCTATGGGACAGGTTGGGCAAAGACACGTTTAGTGTACATATAACTCAGGAATTTAATGATGTCACATTTGCTCTGCCAAATCAAATTCTGTGTCCCATCACCTATGGGAAAGGTTGCGCAAAGACACGTTTAACTTAAGTCAGGCGTAAGGGCTTAGTGTACATAGTGTACAACTCAGGAATTTAATGATGTCATATTTTTTAAAAGTCTGACACAAGCTAAATACACTTTTGTGGGATCTATCGATGGAAGCCCTATATCGGACTGAGAGACTATCATTCTGCCAACTGAGTGAACGAGGCCCTCTCCAAATTTAAATATAGCATCAGTTTTGAACGTAAACAATTGACATTACCGCAAACCTGTACATATTTGGCACAGCTTCTTATCAAACAATTTCTCTTTGTTCATTTCAACCACACAAACGTTACCTTTATTTTTGGAAATATTTATCGAAGGTTTTTATTTAATATGCATAGAACACTCCAGCGAGACCATTAAATTGTTTAGGAAAATCATATGGGATAAGTAAAATAATACAAATCCAAAGATATAATTATGTGAATAAATTAATGAACCAAAAAATGTTTCTTATTTACTGAACCCTGGCATTGTATTCTCAGTTTTGCCAGTTTTATGTACAATCATTATTGTATTTGTCTGTATTTTGATTTTGTTAAGGTAAAATTAGCCTACCAGGAGTCGGAGTTAGTGTCCCTGCTAAAGAAGATCCCATTAGGGCCCAATGAACTTGGTGTGTTACGAGACAGAGCAGAACAATTAAGAGATGGTACTCTGAAATCAAGAGGAGAGGCACTTTTACCTCTAATGTTAGCCAGCTTCATCTTTGACTCACTATGCCTACCAAGTAAGACCTGTCAAATATTCAATGATATTTCTTGTAAAGTTTATCTGCTGATATGTTTATACAGTGAAATCTGTGTACATTGACACGTTGATAAACCGGAACCCTGTTCAAACGGACAGTATACCCAATTTTCTTCTGTATTGAAATGCATGTTAAATTCCCCGTACAAACTGACACCATGTTTTGTTGTTGTTGTTACTCTAGCCTTCCCAGTAAATGGTTGTAATAGCAGACCACCCAGTCGCTCTGTACAGGTCACTGCCAGACTACCAACAGATGAAAAACTAGGATTTGATGCTGCTGTTGCAGCCTTAGGTAAGAAAAAACATATTTTATTTTCCTTCTAACCAATCCCAATTCTCAAAGTTTTATAACAGATCTGTCACCCAGTAAAATATCTTGACCCTTAAAGTATTCTATTGTCTGTCGCATGTAATAAATTGGTTACAAGTTTGGCAGTTGATTAAAACTTGTTTCTGTTTTTCTTCGATTGATGCAGTATTACAAGCCAAGCTTGACATGGGTTGATCGAGTTCATATCATTAATATGAATAATTTGACAGCTATTAGTTAGTGTTTTCCCATGCCATAAGGACTGTTTTCCATCAACCAGGGTCGAAAATGGAGTCACAATTTATTTCTATTCAAGAGGTTAAATGTCATATTGAGTTGAGTGGATGACATGACTTTGTATCATTACTTGTCATCTTGATCTCTATCCCTACAATCTTGATCCCTACAATCTTTGGCCAAAGTCTATCATTAAAGTGGCATGAGCTGTCAAAATGTTGATATTTTGACGTTAAAACAGAATGTTGAAATTCTTGGCTATTTTTCTCAAGACGCTTAATTCAGAAGCTTTTTGGTGCTTCTAGTCACGAAAATTTACGAGAAAGTAATGTTTAGTTATGGCTTAGAATGAATGAATGGTCGTTATTTACATTTCGTTTACTTTTTGAACACGTTTTCGGTTCGTACAGGCCACATACTGTATGGATTTTCCTCATTTCAAAACCAATTATTTAGTTTTTCGATGACCTTCAAAGCCTCTTACTGTTGTGACGATCAGAAATTATGAAAAAAGTATGAATTCTGGCAGCTCATGCCACTTTAATTTTCCACACCGATTAACATTTAACCCCACTGGTAGATATAAATGTTGACACTGGATGTATTTGTTATGTTGATGTTATGACATGTAACATGTGAAAACACCATTATTCTGGTTAATAATATCAACATCAAATTTGAACCCTGTCAAACTTGGTTTGTTATGCTGAATGAATAAAAAAACAGATTTCACTTTGGAACAGATTTTTAATCAACTTGAGGGCAATTTATAGAAATGGACAATACAGATGACCGTCAGGTTTGTTTTCAGACTGTGGTGTATCTAGCAAAATGTAAATTTTATTTAGAAGAATTAAATTTTGTTGGGTATCAATGTTACACATGAAGTATATTAATATATTATTGCATCAATTGATTGGGTGATTTTTATTTCAGGTTTGAAAGCTAATGTATCAGAAGCTGACCACCCCCTCCTGTGTGAAGGAACACGACGACAGAAAGGAGATTTGGCTATTGCTATGCTGGTACATTATAAAGATGACCAGGTTAAACTTAGCAAGGTGTGTACATTAGTAACATTTCAGTCTGACAAACATTTCCACTTACTTAGTGTGTGTTCAATAGTTGCAGTAGATCAAAAGTAGTTAGGTGGGTGTCAAGCATTTATTTTCTTTTCTCTACCAAATTAACTTGAAGACCATGTAACTAGGCTGACCTAAAGCTAGCCATTTGCTTGCCAAACTTGAGACCACTTTAGTTATTTTTTGCAGCCAGCTTATAAGAACGACAGAATCTTAGCACAACAAGCCTTTTCAAGATTATACTGAAATGGTGGTACCACTGTGCAAGTTAACAGACCAAAATTTCATCAAATTATTAACTATATACTTTGTTTTCGTAGATTATGGAGAAGCTATTAGACAAAGAAGTACACCAGTTATTCAAGGCCCCTAGTTTGACCACGTACCTAGCTAAATCGTCTAATTGCACCGCTGCAAATGGCGCCTCTGCTGCAGAGGTCGCACCTGTACCAGGCACTGCATCTCCTGCAAGATCCGCACAGTCTGCACCACCCGTGTCTGCTGTCGCGGCAAGTGGATCGGCCTCGCCTCCAGAAGTGAAGCTTACACAGCCGGAGAGCCAAGATGCCACACCCACCCGGGAGAATAACCGTGCCGTTCTGTCTGGGGTTAAGGAGGGTGCTGCAGCTGTTAACAACCTGGAATATCTGAACTTAGAGCAGTCCCATGGACAACAAGGGGCTGTACCTAGTGGAGCCAGACCTAAAACTACTTACCCCACCCGTTATAACAGGTAGAACAAAGTCCGTTTGATAGACATGTATAGATTTTAGTAAACCATAGCAAACGACAAACTTGGAACAGCAAATATCATTTAACTGGGGATTTAATGTCTTCAGTCTTAAAGATAATGCTCCATTACAAAACGAAAACAGTGTTTATTAAATATATGCTTTATTATTTGTAAATCTTTATCAAAATTAAGATACCCTGATTAGAGCATAATGTTTATTTTACAGTGGGAAAGACACTGAGGATAGTTCTGCTTTAGAAGAAGAAGGGGATGATTTCAAGGCTTTGGAAGCCAAACTCAGATGTATGAGTATCAAAAAGAAACCGTCACAAGGTAAACAACAGTTTTAAGTTAGTTCAGATTCACATATGAAGTATTAAAAAAAAAAATGGCATTAGTAAGGTACACTTATCCCTCATTGCAGATACCATTTACCATTAACATGGTTTACTGCATTTCCTATTAGATTGTTAATATTTTTTTTCTATTTCTGAACTACTTGTATGTGATGATTTTTTCTTGCAAAGCTCACAGATTTAAGACACAGTTTTTAGAAAAATTATATGCAGTCTTTCAAGTCATGATTTTGGACAAGGGTAATTTCTAATTCATCGTTCTAAATTCAGGTATGGCTAGCATTGACAGCAGTGCCCCCGAGACAACGTCCAGTGACAACTCTCCCACCTTGGCCAGAAGACACTGGGCCAAACACCAGGGTCCTGGCAGTGACAGTGGAAGCAGTGGGAAGAGTAGTGACTCTATTGGATCCAGCAGTTCAGGGGACAAGGGACCCAGACCAAAGATTAGGGACGAGGAAACGTGAGTAATCTCCCTTTATTCTTAGAAATCAATACCTCTGTAATCCTAAAGTAGATTATATGTTCGTCAAACCATAAATTCCGATACCTTTTCCAATAAACTTGATGATAATATAATTGAAGTTATCTTCAGTGAAGTGTAAATCAATCAGCCTTTTCTAAATTATGGTCAAGTTTCTCATATTGGGTTATTTGCAGGCTTGGAATAAAGGGAGGCCCATTAACTTGATTCCTGTCTCAATGTTTTTATCCACCTCATTTGATTTAATCATGGCCTAAGTGACCTTAAAATGGTTGCCATGTTTAACCCAACTTGTAGAGGTTACTAGATAGTAAAAAATGTCTGGGGTTTTCTTTGGTCAGAACCTCACCTTACGCTGGGCATTTTCTCTCAACCTGACACGGCTGCTTTATGAAGGAAATACTCTCGAGTGTGGTCTAAGACATCTATTGGTCAATATTTACGTCCTCTTAGTGATTGATAAACTCTATTTTGTTTTCATCTTCGCAGAACTGCCTGGTCAGTCAACAATAGAATTTTACCCCAGTCCATCATCGATTCTAGAAGTTCAACTCCTAATATCAAGAGTCAAAGGTAATAAAGTACAAGATTTCTTTCTTTCTTTCTGAAAAAATTATTTCCTAAATCATTTTACAAAGAAAGCACACACACATATTTACTTTGAGTAATGCTTATGATTTATTTGAGTGAAAGTATAAATTATATGGGAATTTTTTGAAAGTATTAAATGAAAACATAATTACCACTGAAAATCTCAAGTGGATTGTTTGTATAGCTTTGTATTGTGTGAAAACACGAATCACCAATTTGGACATGGTTGAATGCTGAACTGGAAATGTCAATACAAGGGATGTTAACTTTAACTGCTTACAACTGATTTATACACCTGAATCAAGGCCCAGATTGCTATTTAAAAAATATTTATTGACTTTTAACCAATATTTTACAATAAGTTGCCCCTGAGGTCTACGTAGGTGTACATAGCACTATGGTAGTCCCCCTTTATCATATTGATATGTGATATTTCAACAGTTGTTTTTATTTCAGCATTTGTGTTAGTTATTACTCTTAATAAATGCATAGTCTACCCCATTACTTTTTACTCAGTAGGCAAATTATCATACTCATATCTTATTTTGTTTTGTATATCACAGCCTTCAATTGATACGGATGAAAAGGCGTTTGACTAATTATATAATTCATTTTTTCACAGCAGGTATTACAAGGGCAAAAATCGGATCATGCCTACAATTCCTAACCAGCCAAGTGAGGCCTCTGCACATTTTATGTTTGAGCTGGCGAAGACCGTTTTAACGAAAGCTGGGGGTAATAGTTCCACATCGCTGTTCACACAACCTACAGCAGCCACGAACCACGCTGGACCACACCGTGCACTCCACTTGTGTGCGTTTCAGATCGGACTTTATGCTCTTGGTCTTCATAACTGTGTCTCACCAAACTGGCTCTCCAGGACTTATTCCTCACATGTTTCCTGGATTATAGGTGAGTAAATTGCTTAGTTGGGTTGTCAGTACATGTACTTGATAACTGTGTCTCACCTAACTGGCTGTCCAGGACTTATTCCTCACATGTTTCCTGGATTATAGGTGAGTAAATTGCTTAGCTGGGTAGTCAGTACATGTACTTGATAACTGTGTCTCACCTAACTGGCTCTCCAGGACTTATTCCTCACATGTTTCCTGGATTATAGGTGAGTAAATTGCTTAGCTGGGTAGTCAGTACATGTACTTCATAACTGTGTCTCACCTAACTGGCTCTCCAGGACTTATTCCTCACATGTTTCCTGGATTATATTTATGGACACTAAAACACACGGGCACAGGGAAAATCTTCTTGCCTAAAATAACCACTTTTCCTGGATTATAGGTGAGTAAATTGCTTAGTTGGGTTGTCAGTACATGTACTTCATAACTGTGTCCATCTTCTCTAGCCAAGTTAAAATCTTCATGTAACCCATTCCGTGTTTTACCTTGGCGGACGACTCCACTTCAACCCGTAATCGAACAGCTCGTTTTGATTGGATGCGAGTAAAACTTCTCGCAGCTAATCAAATCCTCAGGCACTTACACTGAAAATAACGTAATGGCGGCTGTGTACACCTTGAACTTTTGTTTAACGAGTGCTGATTGGCTAAGACTCTGTAAGTCTAGGAAAGACAACTCCTACATTCCCACCAGTGGGCGCTGTTCGATTTACGGGTTGAAGTGGAGTCGTCCGCCAAGGTAAAACACGGAATGGGGACATGAAGATTTTAACTTGGCTTGCGAAGATGAACTGTGTCTCACCTAACTGGCTCTCCAGGACTTATTCCACACATGTTTCCTGGATTATAGGTGAGTAAATTGCTTAGCTGGGTAGTCAGTGCATTACTTGATTTGAAGAATGTGTGTATGGTTTTGTCCAACCCATTACCATGTATATGATAACCTGGTAACAAAGTGAGGAAAAATGAAAGCATTATGCATATATACAAAAAAAAGCAAAGTCTTATGTAATATCTTCCAAGGAACAATTTATCAAACTTGCAATTCTTCTTTTAAATGTGTACATGAACTTAATTTTTGCTATTTTTTCAATGTAACCACATTTTAGTTTACCTCAGCCTCTGAATGTAGTGAATATAACTTATTGACATAAAGTGAAAATAAATTTTAAGAATCTAAACCACTTGTTTGTATATCCAATAGGTCAAGCCATGGAGATTTTGGCCCCTGCTATTAACATTCTTATTGAGACTTGGGAAGGTCATCTCACCCCTCCAGAAGCTGCATCCCTCGCCGATCGAGCTTCTAAAGGTCGTGACCCTAACATGGTGCGAGCTGCTGCAGAACTAGCACTATCCTGTCTGCCACATGCGCATGCACTAAACCCGAATGAAACATGCAGGGCGTTAAATCAGTGTCAGGAACAGAGTAAAGATATGTTAGAAAGAGCCTGTCTGGCTGTGGAGAGTGCAGCTAAAGGGGGTGGAGTTTACCCAGAGGTTTTGTTTGATGTGGCTAAGAGATGGAATGATCTTTCTGACCAAGCCTCAGCTGCAGGGGTCAGTACAGGGCACAGGGAGAGAGCTGGCAGAGATAGTCATGGTAGTCGAGCTGTCCACTCACCTGATGAACCATCACTTGCTCCACCAGATGCACCCAGCCCCTCAGCCCCTGAAAGACCAAGTTCAACTAGTTCACATGCCCAGATCGGTGCATTTGGTCAAGCTATTGCTACCCAGGCTCAGATCTCAACCCAACAGATTGTACCAGTACCAAACCAGCTTCCGAATCAGTCCATAGTCATCCCATACTCTATCCCACCATCCAACCCCTCCCACCCACAGATACCTCCCCATGCGTATGTCACACCATATAGCTATATGCAGACATTGACTTTACCCCAGTCATTTGCTCATCATTACACCCAGCCACACATTCCTGTACATACCCACAACATTCATCCAGCCTACGTAGCTACGTACCCTTATCAAAATCAGTCTGCATTCAGCAACTTACAGCCCTTGCATAACCTTCCACCAGGACCCACTATGGTATACCACCCATCCGGCACCCACTTACGCCCACCTCCCAATGCCCTTCCGATCTTCACCAATGCCATCACTGCAGCCCAGTCCATGAACAATCCCAATGTTTCCCTACCTCCAAATGTTCAGACTCTACAACATGCAGAACAGCATATGGTACAGGCCAACGACTGTCAACAACATATACAAAACATGACCCCTCCCCAGTCGATGATCCGTAATCAGTCTCAAATGAATTACGTAATAGCTGCCTACAGAGTTGGAATGCTAGCCATGGAGACTTTAGCAAGACGTGTTCACGACGACAGGCCACAAGCAAAGTACGCCCGAAACCCACCGTATGGAGATAATGTGAAATGGTTACTGGCAGTGGCAATTAAACTAGGTAGGTTAAACTTGGAAATGCATACATTTGGTGCTTAACTGTGAGATTTTAATACCTCCTGACATTTTGTGGCTATAGTAGTCCACCATAGCCCACTATTACCTACAATGCCTCCATTTGAATTAATTAATCTTAAGTGAGATTTTAAAACATCAATTAATCATATTTTGAATTAATTGACGATCATCAACTTCTGTATTCTTAAAAGTGCCTATCAAAAAGTCTTAAATAAACTAGATATATCAATTTGAATTCACACATTATATGTTGATTAAATTTTAACAGGGCTGTCTTTATTTTGTACTGGACATGCTTATTTCTTTCTGCTAGGTACCACCTATTTACAACAGTTTTGTGCAAGTGCAGTGAATGCAGTGGTCAGCCCCTTCATCCTGTATGACATCGCTATAGAGTCTGCCCACATACTGGCCAGAAATAACCCATCACAAGTATCCAATCATCTTAGGTCCAACATTCTTAATCCACTTGTTCAGAAATGTTTACAAATGTAAGTACTCCTGTCTTCAGATGTATTTATTCACTTATGAATTCCTATATACAAGTAATTTATGTACATTTTAACATTTGTGTATCAGCAGGATTAACTCTCCACCCCACCCCCTACGAGCTGATTGAAATCTTCTAAGTTTTCGATTTCTATAAAAGCTCAATGTCCTCCCAATAGCCTATTTGGTTATTTTCCTATGACGTAATTTAGCAACCTCACAATAATATCAGCAGACCCAGCAGAGTGATATACTTTTCTTACTGATTAGCTAGGAGGAACATTAGGTCTGGCAAATATATAGCTATTAATGGGCGATCCGCTATTCCCCTGACTGGGGAACCCTTTCTGAATAGATTACCAAGGGGTTACCAAAAGATAACTTTTCCAGGGTGGTTAAAAAAAAATTGAAAATTTAATGGGTAAGTTTACTATGTTCATAAATTAATAATGTAATTTGAACTACGATAATCCCTGAGTTAAACAAATTGAGATTCAAACAGTGATGTCTCAATTCAGAATATTTGCAGATAATTCCATTGTAAAATAAGAGTTTCACAAAACCAAGCACAGAGGGGTAATATGGTTAAACTGTGGACATTTTTTTACTGTTAATAGACATGTAAAGATACTGTGCGGGTCCTAGAACTGTTACCAACTCAGGGATTACTGTGCTGTGTGTACAAATTCTTTATCACTCTGAATATGACCCTTATATGTGGTATGTTTGTAGGTTTATCCAGTGTGCCCATCAGCGAATTCATCACATCAATCAGAACGATTACGAAGATTTCATCACTATTGTATGTAGTGCACGGAATGCGTTCTTCATGACTACAGGGGGTATTGTCCAGTTCAACGAGTTCCTACAGAGTCTGAGGAGGTCCAAGTCCTGTAGAAAGGACCTCTGGACCCGCATTATCAATGCTTTAAGCACAGGAAGCATTTGACCCTTAACCTCTATTAGTCCATTTGTTCTTAACTACATGTTCCCATTTTATTGTTGGACAGTGTTTGTGTGGAGAGGTAACTCAAGAATTGTTTGAATTTTAAACATATTTAATCTTTGTGTTATGTGACTCTCTATCAATGATCCCATTATTTTTTTATTTCTTGTTGATTTTCTTTTTTTTGATATATAATTATTTCTCTTAACATTTTATTGAAGACTATTTTTGTGTAATATTTTACACGGTTTCTTTTTTTGTTGTTATGTCTTATATTTTGTTGCACGATTATAGTCATAGTTAATTACATTTTTCAGGTTGGAGTTTACTCAATGTTATTCATTTTTTGTGTACTCTAGAGTTATATTGTTGTGTTTTATTTTACTTTGTTCTATGTCACGGCTCTTGTACTTGTTGACAAATATGTTCATATTGGATTTTAAACAAATAGTATATTCATACATTCTATATTAGATATATACACTTTGGAAAAATGAATTGATATATTATTATGGTACATAAGTAAGTAAGCCTGTAGTTTACCTTTGAAACAGTTATACGGTTGTGAAAGAGAAAACAATGAAATTAAATATCCGTCATAAAGCAAACTCTGTGCAGTCTAAAATTTATGAAAAAAAAATGTTGTAGTTGACGGAAATCTGTACGTTTAATATATATTTAGCCTAAACATGTGTTAAATGAGGAGAGCTGTTGATTGTTCATTATTATTATCATTATCACATGCAGAATAACCTGATTTAATTATGACGTCCTAGTCAAATACAGAAGACGAGAAACAAGCATTTGTATTGATGTGTGCTGATTATGGTCCCAATCCTGTTTTGCTTTGAAATGCTCAACTTTGTCTGTAAAATAAGCTCTGTCAAAAATTGTAGCTATGTCAGACTTGTCTCTATGAAGACTGATGCTATTGTAACATGGAACTATGCAGGGTTGACCTCGCTGCCACCAGATGAAGGTCATTGACACCGTTTTTAAGTTTGATCAAAACCAGCCAGGCTTATTTGCAGTTACAAAAAAAAAAACAGAATGAGGGAACATCATTCAGAGGCTTAGCTGGTTGTTTCGAAACTTTCCATGGGTAAAATGTGACTAGGTGCTGCTAGCTGAGGGGTCAGTTTGGGTATATAGTAGTAATCCTGTATTGTTTCACTTATCATTATGCAGGCAAATTCACCGTCTTAGTAGTAATGTATTGTTATTATTTATCTGTTATAAATTTGATTCCTGGACGTTTGTTTTAACCTCTTTGATCTCACAACGTTCATTATTTATTTAATCTACTAAACTGGTTTGCTTTGCATTGTAAGTGTTATACATACATGTATATTCTACAAACTGTATAAGGAATTAAATAGCGAGGTATTTGTCGAATTGCTTTACCATTTGCTGGTCGTTTGTCTATGCAGGCTTTTCCATGTAATGCCTTGTAGAAATCAGTCAGTCATCAGTGAGTCTAGCTCCGGTATGTAGCGTTATTGTGAAGCCCGAAGGGTCACCACTCCCAGCTGCTTAGACCATTGTTTTCTACAATTACAGCGAGTCCAGTACAGGTTTCTTCAGTTAAAGGTCAAGTTTCATCAAATTGAATTCAAGTGGCACAGTTTCATCAAAAAGAATAAATTCAAATGTGTTGAATGAATATCTGGGAGCTGTTTCTCAACACCGACGTAACTTTGCGCCTAGTCGTAACGTCATGGCAACATATACCTTCAACATTACGTTACGACAAGGCGCAAAGTTACGACGGGCGTAAGTTGTGTTGAGAAACAACACCCTGATTTCATAATGTAAAATTATTGTATTCATTTTCATCATGTTAAGATAAGATCCTAAAGGGTACATATTGAGGTAAACATATTTGAATTCAATGCTCCTTTATTCGTTGTTCAGCACCCTCTGTTGTCGTTCTTTCCACATTTTAGTGTCCAGTATCATCAAGTTGTCATTATGGTCTTTAACTTAACATCTGTTCGGAATTATATGAAGAATTACTTATGGATAACAACTTTTTGGTTAAATGGCTTTGATAACTATGTAAGAACTACAGCGAAATGTTGTCACCCAATTAACCAAGAAGTCGTTCTTCACCTTATTTTATTGTGAATTATTTGAGTTTCTGGTGTCCCTGTTGAATCCAGGGACCCTCCATAACACAAGTGTGACAAATATATTGTCTATTTCAACTATGGTCAATTATGTTGAGAAATTGGTACAATGTACACGAAATCAAATAGATACATATAGCATCATCTGTTTCTATAATTCAAAAATATTAAATGTCTACAGGTACCTCGTTATTTATGTTTGGATATCTATGGTCGGTACAACGTAGTCGACGACCATAAACGTCAGAAATTATCAAATAACGGAGTAAGACCTTTACTTTAGTGAAGTACTGTTTCTGTAAAACTCTCAAGAAATCATCACCAATGTATATTCAGGTGTTGTTCATTTCATACCAACTGTTGATATTATCTGTAATCAGCTGATGTTTAACTGGCCCTAATACTCTGCAGGACAGCAATGAGATCCTTGATTTGAACTTGCTTCATGCTGCATTTTAATACTGCTAGTTTTTCCCTTTGACAGATTTCTGTTGCCCTCTTTTTGGGGCCAAGGTTTACCATTATGGGATAGCTTAACTTGTGCTGCTAGTTTGTTCCCTTTGATAGGTTTCTGTCCTCTTTATGGGGGCCAAGGTTTACCATTATGGGTTAGCTTAACTTGTAATCTACAGTGTAAAACATCTCGTTGCTTGTACCTTCCTATAAGCAGCGGCTATTGGTATTCTTAAGCTGAGATTAGCTGTGAAAAGGTGCATTAAGCTTGAACATATATATAACCTGGGTGATAGCCTGAAAGTCGGTCTGTACGAATCTAACATTCACTATCTGACGTTTGCACCCAAGATAAAGAGAAAAATAACAAATCTGACACACCCCAGATTTCCCAGCTACCTGGATGACATCACATTGAAAGGTACTTGAACACCCTTATTAACAGCCCTTAAACTGAATACTGTAAGACATGGTCAATTTATATGTATTTTTGAAAGGTGTCCAGCGCTTAATTACATGTATTTTTGCACTAGGTCCATTTAATTAGTGTTATGGGTACCCCCTTTTCCTATGAAGCTTGGAATGATACTTTCCGAATAATCATAATAGACTTAATGTCTTAACAGTACACTGAGTATGTTTCCTGGAACCTGATTCTATTTGTTTATCCAAGGTTACTTTTTCATTTCCAACGCATTTCACACATTGTTGTAAAATTGTTTTTGTTCAACAATCCCTGTATACGTTCTTTCCACAGTGAAAATCTGTATTTGCTTGACAGTATTTATAGTGGTTTGTCCATGTAATTAGCCCATACGTGTAATGTCTATCCATTATTCACGTATTCTGCCTTCAATGTCTGTGTATTACTTAATGTAAACTGCTCTAATTTGCTCTCATGTACCAATAAAGAAATGTCAGGAAAAAAAAAAGATAAAATAAAAAAATCCTTTAAAAATTTATATCTTTTTTTTAGTATGTGTTAATTTGTCTGGTTTATCTCAATTATTTAAAAAAAAATGCCCTTGTATGGTATTTTTATTTAATGAAAGAATAGGATCCAACTGGGAATTCTTGGCGGAGATAAGCATGGTATGCAACATCACCCAGTAATCATCACAAGCCTGCTTGGGTAATATTAAATACTATAAGAAAAATATAACATTCCCGACAACATCACGCTTTACATCGATATTTACTTGGAATTCAAAGAAACTCCAATTTAAGTCCAATAGACTGAAATGGCAAGTTTTGTTGTTAGACGTCATTTCTTGACATGAAATAGGGTGACTTCTAATTCCACCAATGGGTCGCGGGTTCAAATCTCACTCAGTCCAAAATAAAAATGTAAAATTTTCTGACTGCGTTTTCACTCGAACGACCTATGTGGTATGGTTGCCAGTTACCACCGGGAGGTTATGGGTTTCCTCCGTGCAAAGAGCCCGGTTTCCTCCCACAATAAAACTGACAACGCCGCCATATAAGTGAAATAATCTTGAGCGCAGCGTAAAACAATCAATTTTAAACTGTGCTCTGAATTTTGTTGACTCCATGTTTCTCAACGAAGGGGTAACTATTTTGTACAGGAGGCTCTAGGGCTTGAATGTTTCTGCCAAATGTGCTCTTAACTCTAAAGGATTCAAATCCGTGCAGTTACCTCTTCAGCAGATCCGACGTCTCACTGGAGGGTTGGAAGCAAATAGAGGCTATACGCGCTATTGACCCTCTGCTCTAGGGATGTGTTCTACACAATCAAAGTGACATTTAGACTTCAATATGTTCGCCCGGTGAAGCCAGATCGACTCGGAAGTTACATACTTACAAGCATCTTTTTATTTTGTTGAAATACACTTTTGATTTGGCTAACGATATCCTGAATAAATTGTATAGCTGATTGCCATTAATGGCGATTTCTTATAGCCAGAATGTTGCCCTTAATGATCACAATCGTTTCTGCAACATCAGTTTGCCAACAATCTCCCTAAACCAATGATTTTATCGGTCGGTGGAGACTTTCCAGGGAGGTGCTTAACTTTTTTCTTTGTGTATACATTCACAAATGAAGTACAACAGTTACTTTATCTCGGTAGTTGAAGATCTCCAAACTCTGTGGCCAAAGTATTTTGATGATGGGTGGCAAACACAACCCATCATCAATATACTTTGGCCACAGAGTTTGGAGATCTCGGTTGATATCTTGAATTATGGTTTGTGTAGGATATACTCACTATAAAGTTATGCAGAGCTGTTGATAGGGTCAGAGCTATTGCCCTCAGTTTCTGTACATTGTCAAAATTTCCCCATATATTATCCGGGTGATGTACTTTGAAACCTGATTAGTACATACCCACTTTTAAGAAGCTGTACCGTGTCATTTTTCTCCATGATGTTTATCTATTTTAGAGTTATCGCCCTTTACTCGTCTCTTCCAATTTTTTTTTCGCATATATACTCTACAATATGCCAAGACTAGACGCAGCTACCCGGAACGTCGTCATTGGTCGTCTCCTGGCCGGCGAATCACAGAATGCAGTCGCTAGACTTTATAATGTTCACCGGAGCACGACGGCACCAGCAATCCGATTCAACAGCTGATCGTCAACGTTCTGGCCGACCTATAGGATCACATCAGCAGCCCAAGATTGCTACATGCGGTTACTTCACCTGCGAAACCGGACCAAAACAGCAACAGAAACAGCATCAAGTATCTCAGGTCTCCGTCGAATATCGGCACAGACAGTCAGAAACCGTCTCCGTCAAAACGGCTTACGCACCAGACGTCCTTACTTTGGCGTAGTACTGAGACGCCAACATCGACTTGCAAGGGTCCGATGGTGCCACAGGTTAACGGACTGGAATCTGCGAAACTGGAGGCGAGTCTGGTTCAGCGATAAATCAAGATTCCAGCTGCAGAGAAGAGATGGTCGTACACGAGTTTACAGACGCGGAAATGAGAGGTTCGCAAGGAACTGCGTCCTTGAGGTCGACAATTTCGGTGGAGGAAGTGTGATGGTGTGGGGTGCCATATCCTGTGCCAGAAAAACTCAACTGGTGCACATTCCCGGCAACCTTAACGCCGTTCGATACACCGATGAGGTTTTGACACCACGTATGCTGCCCGTACTGGACCTCCGTATAGGGACATTTTTCAGCACGACAACGCTCGGCCGCACACAGCTCGTGCTACTGTTGAATTTCTAGCCAACCAGAACGTAACAGTGCTCCCCTGGCTGTCCAAATCACCAGATTTGAACCCAATAGAACATTTATGGGATGATTTGGATAGACGCGTGCGCAGTCGTCATCCAGCGCCGCAAACTCTGTAAGAACTGCAACAGGCCCTTGAGCAAGAATGGAGGAGAATTCCGCAAAACCGTATTCGTCGATTGATTATATGCCCCTCAAACAAGTGATTGTGTCTATGCCGTGACGGGTCCGTGCTGTGGGCACAACAGATATTGACGTTGCAGTGACGTTATCTGAGCGCTATAAACTTTAATGTGATAAATTTTTACATGTGAATGAACTTTAAAGTCTGAACAACCAGTCCGCCAAATTTCAGTGTAATGTGATGCTTATTTCTGTATTAAAAATGATGTTGAAAATTCATATTTTGAAGAACAAAAATTGGATTTTGCGTTTCTTTTTTGGGAGAGTATATCTTGGATGGGGATAGGGTAGCATCCATAAGTTTAACAGATAGTATTCTCATTCATTTCAACGTCAATCGTGTAGTCAAACTTCTCTTAACACTTGATTTATTAAAAAAATACATTTTGGTACCTTTTGTAACTTTAAATTAAATTGAAACTTTGTTAATATTCAAATTGCGAAGCCTATGACATCAGACAGAAAATCAATATATGTACTATGAAGCTTTACTTTTTAAGCACCTTTGATGTCAAAGTATCTGCAATATGGTGCATCTCCCTAGGAATTTCTATGAACAATATCGCCCAACATTACAATTGAGTATATAATGGTTACCGCCACTATCGACTGAGAAGGTGAGAGAGCCCAAGCAGCTAATCAAAAAAATTGTTTGCACCCATTTTAATTACAATTGCAGGGTTGTTATAATATCATTCACAAAATCCATATCTTTGTGTTGACCAATTAGCTGTTTGAATCCATACCAATTTGATTTTCGAGTAGATGGAAGGCTGAAGTTAAGAGTTTCACGTTAATGGTAAATAATCCGCATATATGGTGGCACATCCCGTGAAAATAGCGATTTCCTAGACTTAGAATCCTCAAAAAATGTACTTAAAGCATATCTCATCTGTCAATTTGGGTAATGTTTGATCTTTGGAATGTGCTGTGAATGAGAATCGATGATAGCCAGACAGTGAGGGATGGAGGGGCTCTATACACATTCACCCATTTGAAAAGTGGGGTTTTCTCTCCTTGTAACCATGACCAGATCATTGGCCAATAGTCGATTAGTACTTTTCCTCGTACGTTAACATGCTAACGAAGGAAAGAACAGTCTTGCGTATGGATTTACAACTTCTTGGTTTATTGGGAACACGACGTTTCGGTGTAGCTCCTAACACATCACTTGATAACGGTGTTAGGAGTTACACCGACACGTCGTGTTCCCAATAAACCAAGAAGTTATAAATCCATACACAACAGTGTTCTTTCCTTCATTATTATGCTCAACTTCTAAATGCCACTTAAACAAGTCGTTAACATGCTGATGGAAAAAGAGTCTCATTCAACATGGGAGACTTGAACAAGAGTCATCAGAGGATGACGTATCCCACGGCCCCACATAAGATTGTGGAAGTGGAAATATACTAAGAACAGACAAAAAATCATTTCCATACAGGATATCCACATCCTCATTTGATAACAGCTATCCTCACCAAGTTTCAACAATATTCAATGCAATATGTAGGAGGAAATGCATTTATGAACCCATATCAGGTGGAATCAAGAAAAAAACAACAGGCACAGCGTTCTGGAAGGTTACAATTTTGCAGGGCTCTGATAAGGAGCATGCAGTGCCCTGAAACACTGTATGTCATCAGAAACAAGCGCCTATTGTTTATGTCTTCCTGTACAGTCGGAAAAAGGGCAGTAACTCTGAAAATACGATAAAAAACGTGGGAAAAGATGCGATGACAAGCACTAATTGGCCATGTCTTCGTATAGTGTCGGAAAAGGGCAGTCACTCTGAAAATAATGAAACCAGCGTAACCAGAATAGGAGGTGCACATCCTCGCATGATATCCAACATGTCCACCAAGTTTCGAAAAAAAATGATGAAAACTGAGGGAGGAGATGCGATGACAAGCACAAAAGTGTCTATGTCTTCGTATAGTGTCGCAAAAGGGCAATAACTCTAAAGATAATGAAACCAGCGCAACCAGAATAGGAGGTGCATATCCTCGCATGATATCCAACATGTCCACCAAGTTTCGAACAAAGTTTATGAAAACCGTGGAAGGAGATGCGATGACAAGCACTAACTGTCTATGTCTTCGTATAGTGTCGGAAAAGGGCAGTAACTCTAAAAATAATGAAACCAGAATAAGAGGCGCACACACTCGCATGATATCCAACATGTTCACAAATTTTCGAAAAACATTTATGAAAACCGTGGGAGGAGATGCGATGACAAGCACTAACTGTCTATGTCTTCGTATACTGTCGTAAAAGGGGCAATAACTCTGAAAATAATGAAACCAACGTATTCAGAATAGGAGGTGCACATCCTCGTATGATATCCAACATGTCCACCAGGTTTCGAAAAACATTTATGAAAACCCTGGGAGGAGATGCGATGACAAGAAATGGTCACGGACAGGCAGACAGACAGACAGAGAGACGGACAAATAGACAGACGGACAGACAAGCTGATCGCTATATCCCCGCGCATTATATGCCGGGGGATAAAAACTGTCAAGTTATTCATGGTAATGACAAAAAATTGAAATATGAACCTTATGTCAAACCTGGTGTATATGTCTACACAACATGAAAAAGAAGTGCTATTTAAAAACATCTTTGATTTAAATGTTTTTATTAGCTTCCAAACTGACGACTTATTAAATGTAACAGACAATAGTGCGCCCAACCGATACCTTTTGTCGTCATGTGACTTTAACAGACGGATGCGACGTCAAATTTCGACCAACGTAAGCATTTCTTCACTGGCCCAACTGAGACGCAACATCTGGATTAAACATGCCTCTACAAAGTTGTTCAACATTATTTAACAACCATGCAATTAAAAAAATATATTCGTATAATTTGCCTAAACGATTGGTATCAATTTTCATAATCTATCAATTAAACAAATTTGCATCGAATAACTGAGATAAAATATTACAAGTGCTACAAGATACCAATACAAATGTACAAAATATATAAAAGCCGAAAAATTAAAGGGGGACAGCACAAAAAACACCTTAGGGTCCAGTAGAAGCGTGCTAATTTTTCCTTTCCAACGGTACCAAACACATATTTTTTTGACTTTTTTTTACGCCGGACAGTTAATAAAAAAATCACAACAAGCAACACAAATTGGTCAACTTTCAAAATCTCCCATTTAAGTCTAGGTTAATTTTTTTCCACTTCAAGGCCTTCGTAACTGGCCAATACGGCACAGCCGACCAGTTTTTGGCATACACTGCTAAAATTCAACCTTTTTTTTTAGAAATTCTGATTGTGACGACAGTTTTGAAAGTTAAAACAAATTAAATTGACATGGAAATGAGGGAAATCCATACAGTAGGCCTATGTGTGTTGTAGGAGCCGAAATATTTAGCCCGAAAAGTGAACAAAATTTAAATAACCGGGACGAGTAGTTCAAAACACTATTAAAACATATATTCTCAAGACTATAGCAGCACTAACCAGCCTTGAATTGCACGTCTTGAACAAAAATAGGCGGTAATTTGCGCATTCTGTTTTATCTCTGAAACATAAGTTATTATTTAGATCAGTTTGGCTCGTGTAGCCTATTCGAGCTGTCTTTTAGATTGAGATTCCTGATCGTCTCCCACTTCCTCGGCGAAAACATCTTCATCTGAAATCAAAAACAACAATGCTTTTATTTTTATTTCCTTGACAGCGTGGAATCGGAACTCACGTTCAATCGATGGAGCTCTTGTGACAAGTTTCAGAAAGGTAATTTTACTATTTCATCAACATGGGTTTTACATTGTAGGCTCGATCAGTATCATACACACGGACCTATATGCACTTATTTTGAACTTGGAACTGAAGGTCACAAAGTCCTTCGAGTATCCGGTTTCTTCCGTCAGAATGGAATGCACTATTACAATAAGAATGATCTGACCTACAGCGGTCCTTAAAGGGGCATGAGCTGCCAAAATGTTGATATTTTGACGTTAAAACAGAATGCTGAAATTATTGGCTATTTTTCTCAAGAGGTAGAATTCAGAAGCTTTTTAATGCTTCAAGTCTCGAAAATGTACGATAAAGTACTGTTTTAAACTAACTTTGGCTTAGAATGAATGAATGGTCGTCCCGGTTATTTAAATTTTGTTTACTTTTGAACACGTTTTCGGTTCATACAGGCCACGTACTGTATGGATTTTTCTCATTCCAACGCCAATCATTTAGTTTTTCGATAGCCTTCAAAGCTTCTTACTGTCGTGACGATCAGAAGTTATGAAAAAACTGTGAATTTTGGCAGCTCATGCCCCTTTAATATGTACTTTTAAATAAGCCTCCAGCGAGGCGTACGTTTGCATGGATTGTTCTTAAAAACAAAATTCGACTCATTCATAATCAAACTTTAAATCCTTACCAGCAAACAACCAAGGCGCTTCGTCTAATTCGACTTCGCTCAGTTTGCCATCATCTGAAATTGAATGTAACACAGACTTTAAATTGTTTTTTGTTAAGATGGTGGTATTACAGCATATCTTCAATATTCAAATGAACTGACAGCGTACAATAATAGTGCACAGACAGCGCAACCAGATTATTCATGTGTGTGAAGGTCGGCTAGGTGGTTCGAAAGGAACAACTAAATGTAAATGTGGTGATGCAAATATCAGGAATGTATTGTTTTTCTTTTAAAGCGAACTTGTACACTGCCATCCAGGAGTTCTAGAGGTTGGTCGGTTGTGTCCCCAGTGCGTTGCCACTTCTTAAAAATGGGGCGTTGCTTCTTGTCACCCTAGACAGCATGCAACAATCGGAAATGTGCTTGCATCTCTATAGCCTACTGTTTTCTGGATATTCAGAAATTATGCAAAAAGTATGAATTTCGGCAGCTCATGCCACTTTAAGTGGGTTTGTTCTAATTACCATCGACATCAGCTAATGAGAAAGCCTCCATGACATCATCACGTGTTGATTCCAAGGACAAAATCTCGGCGAATTCCTCCACTTCAATGACGTCATCTTTGTTAAGGTCATAGAGTTCAAACTCCCTTGGAAGGGGGAAAATAACTTGATTATCTTTAAATTCATTCGATATCTGAAAGAAAAGCCAGAGAGACAAGCTGATACGTGTGTCCGTATTATTGTTAGGTCGTTCATCAACTATCTTCTATACGGCCAGGTAAATGTGCTTAGGAAGTTTAAAAATCGCAGCATTTCAAAAACATTTTTAGCAGCGTGATGATTAAAACTGATTTTCATTGATGTGTTCCATTCATTTCATTGCTAAATCTTACCTCGTCAAGACTTCTTTTTATCTTCTGACATACTTTTGTACACGCAAGTCCACACACAGGCCCGCCGGCCCCTTCTGATGCCGCGGTACATGTATAGGTACAGGCAGCCCGACATACTGGTCTCTTGATCCTCCGCCATATCCTTCGGCCACGGATTCGAACCCGGAAGGCATCAGTGTCCACCAGAAGACTGACACAAAGCATGGCCAGGAAACAATATAAAATTCCATTCATCTTGGCTTGTAATGTAAGAAATGATACCCTTAATAAATTATAAACACGAGGGTTTTGAAAATAAAGGGTTCAAAATACACTGAAACAAGCAAGTTTTATACACTTAAAGGCATAGGCCCTATTGCTTAAGAAACAAATGAATTAACCGTATAGCAAGATTGTAACTGTCTATTAAAGGCTCTTCTCCTTGGATATATTGAAATATAAAAGTTCTTACCAAGTTAGGATCTAACAGCTTGACTACTATAAATTCAACAATGTTAAAAGTACCTCCTAATTGATTAAGTTCGGTTGGTGAATTGGTCGGTAACCGAACTACTCCAAATAACCGTCAGAATAAAGAAATAAGACATCAACTTCAGTTAAAAGGGGGTAGAATCTAAATATGTATATCGCCCTCGAAATCGAGACACCGCTTTAGACAGCTGTCGTCGCACAATGTTGGCTTAAAAGTCATCAGTTTAAAGTTGACCGCTTTTAACCTCAGCCCTGGTCAACGACTCGTGTTTGCACTTTGATATTGGTTTATGTGTGGGACCTATTGCCATGCGAGACCCTCGTGCCCTCGAGATTCCGTTGAAATGGGTTTCCACGTTATCCACAGAATAAGGGGAAACGTACGGAAGCCCTGGAGGCTCATTTTATATATTTTTTTTTCTCTTCTGACTTCCGACTTCTGACTTCAATGTTTCTGTATTCAACATGGCGGACGTGATCTGGAGTGAGGTGAGCACGGTTGGAATTAATGTATTTTCAGAGAGCAAGAGCAGTATTTCAAATGATTCCACACATAGGATGCTTACTTTTGGATCATTTATAATTGTAAAATAATTGAATTCTTTAAGCGAGCTCCCCTGAATCCCAATCAAACGTGTCGTTTCTTCTCAGGTCCTCGTAAACATAGTTGTTGTTATCGAGCTAAGAATGGTAGATAACATGACCTGTAGCAAACCCCTGGTTTTCACGTTCAATTTCTAATTTTGTTGTCGGAGCCCTCCGGCTAGGGCAACATGACTTTTCTATCAGCTTACTAACGGGGAACGTTATAAGAATGTATTTTGGGGAACGTTAAGAATGTCTAATAGGGTAGTCTGTTGTCGAGAGGTATAGGCTTTTGGGTGATATCTTTCTGTCAGTTCATAAATTTGGTCGATCGGAGTGGTGTTAAGCTCAATTGTGATTTTCGAGTCCCGACTTCTGAGTTCTGACTTCCGACTTCGGACTTCCGAGTTCTGACTTCTGACTTCCGAGTTCTGACTTCCGACTTATTAAACATACACCTTCATTCAAAGGTGGCTATTTATATAGACTTTCCGAGGCAAATCAATTCCCAATATAGTCGGTTACAGCTGTTTAAAACAAATAAGTGACAATGCGTTCATGTTACATAGGCCTATTAAACATAGCATAAATAGTCTTTTATAGATATTTCCAACCGTTTTTTTGTGGATTGTGGGTATGAAATTCTAACTGTGTTTTTGTTTTACAGGTGTAAATTATCTGACCATAAGTGTTAATGCCATGGATACCTTGCCGTCGGGAACTGTTACAAGGACACAAGCTTATCTCCCATGTCTTAACGACAACTTACTAAGTCCAAATGAGTTAATCGAACAATATTTCAGGAATGGTTTTTCCAACTTGGAGATCCTAGCAGCGATAACATTTGTCCATGGATATACAATAAGTCTCAGTCACCTTAAAAGGAAACTGAGAGAAATGGGATTAAGAAGACGCATGAGGAGGGATAGCATCAGTCTTGAAGATGAAGCAGTCGCCGTTATAACTGAAATGCAGCATAGCGGTAGTTGTTTGGGACACCGAGCCATTTGGCGCCGATTGAGCATTGACCATGGTATACGATATCCTAGAAACAAGATTTTGGAAATAATGTGCTTGGTGGACCCAGATGGTGTTGTTCTGAGGAAAAGAAATCGGTTAAAGAGGAGGAAGTACGTCTGTCCAGGACCAAATGCAGTGTGGCATGTGGATGGTTACGACAAACTTAAACCATTTGGTTTCTGCATCCATGGATGCATTGATGGATTTAGCCGGCGTGTGCTTTGGCTACGGGTCGGTCAAAGTAACAATAATCCAACAATTATATCCACCTACTACCTCGAAACGCTCCGGGATACTGGACTTGCTCCATCAAAGCTTAGATGCGATTTAGGAACAGAAAACTCGGGGTTGAAAATTCTCCAACCATTTTTTAATTGTAATGAAACTGACCCAGAAGCTTGTTTAAACAGTTTTGTGCTGGGAAAGAGTACTTCAAATCAACGCATTGAAGCGTTTTGGTCAATTCTACGAAAACAAAGTTTAAACTGGTCCACTGACATTTTTCTCGATGCTAACCCTATACATAGGGAGTGTTTAAAATTTTGTTTTATGAATGTGCTACAGCTTGAACTGGACCGAATTTCTAGACACTGGAATTTGCACATGATACGGAAAAACAGAAACGCAGAGCTGCCATCCGGAAAACCCGATGTTATGTATTTCATGCCACAGTTATATGGCACAGAAAACTGTGGAACAAGCATTGACACAGAAGATGTGTTAATCTGTCTCGAACTGTATGGAGCCCCGCAACAGCTTTTACAACCTTGCTGCCATCAATTTGTAGAGTTAGCTTATTTACTACATCCAAATTTGAAAATTCCCAATTCTGTTGAGGAAGCGCTAGATTTATTTTTGAAGCTGACCGATGCTGTTAAGAACAGTTAAACAGTTAACATGATGGAGGCCTATATTTCAGTTGTCACTCACTTTTCAGCTGTTTTGGTTTTTACTTTAAAATAATTCTTTCATAAAGCAAATTTTGAAAAGTGATAAAGACTCGTTTAAAAACTCTACGGGCCTCCGGTGGGTGAAAAGTGATAAAGACTCGTTTAAAAACTCGACGGGCCTCCGGTGGATGAAAAGTGATAAAGACTCGTTTAAAAACTCGACGGGCCTCCGGTGGATGAAAAGTGATAAAGACTCGTTTAAAAACTCGACGGGCCTCCGGTGGATGAAAAGTGATAAAGACTCGTTTAAAAACTCTACGGGCCTCCGGTGGATGAAAAGTGATAAAGACTCGTTTAAAAACTCGACGGGCCTCCGGTGGATGAAAAGTGATAAAGACTCGTTTAAAAACTCGACGGGCCTCCGGTG
This sequence comes from Lepidochitona cinerea, assembly GCA_963971465.1. Classification (NCBI taxonomy): domain Eukaryota; kingdom Metazoa; phylum Mollusca; class Polyplacophora; order Chitonida; family Tonicellidae; genus Lepidochitona; species Lepidochitona cinerea. The sequence continues at coordinate 43,103,690 of OZ020551.1, read as the reverse complement.
GATGAAAAGTGATAAAGACTCGTTTAAAAACTCGACGGGCCTCCGGTCGATGAAAAGTGATAAAGACTCGTTTAAAAACTCGACGGGCCTCCGGTGGATTTAAATTTAACATTAAAATGTAAATTAGATTCCTTTCGTAAATCATTTTTTGTAATATAACAAACAAACAACACAACAAATATCAAAATAAAAACTCGAAATTTAATGTTATTATATTATCTTTCTCGTGACAATGCTATGCTTTGAGCATGCGATTGAACTAAAGAATTTGACAATAAAACCTGAAACATTTAAACTTTGTTAACGAATAAAATTCAAATAATAAAGAATAGCACCAAATCATCCTGCTTGGCTGTTTCTGTGCGAACAAAATAAATCTATACAAAAATAAAAAACAATAACAGTATAGAACTCAATATTCGCAACTCAAATTTAGCCTATGAAATCTTATAAAAGCTGGAACGATAACAGGAAAACAGCACACTGAGACTGACAAGAAATAGTTCAAGATATTATTAAAAAGTATCATGACGAGCACTTGAATTATTACCTTACCTAACGTTCAGGCTGGTAGCCCACTTACGTTGACCCACTGGGGCCCTATTCTCATGAACCGAAGCTGGGCCATTGGGTGCTCAAACGTAATTTTGTACAGCTTCTCAGCAGCTCCCGGCATCCGACGTTAACAAAAAAGTATTGCCAAAGCTGCATGGGTGGGTCAGTTGGCTCAGTCGTATAGTATAAATCTCTCTAACACCCATGAAATTCGGAGCCACGTCTCATCAACGTTTATGCACGTCACTGTTAGGCCAACATTACATGGGCTAAACCAAATTGCGTTCAGACAACGTCTGGCCCCAGCAGCACTGGTTAAACTAATGCACTGTTTAAATAGAGTTTTAAACATTTCTTAGCACTGGTTATGTTGAGCAACGCTGGTACAACCTCGATAATGCCAGGTAAGCTGATAATTCAGGTGTTCTTTAATGGTTCGCTGATTGCAATACTTAAATATAAATTGTTGAGAATTTAAACATTGATAATCAACACATGCCTTACAGATTTTTGTTCTGATATTTTTCGAATGATGGAGTAGTTTTGTAGCGTTATGTTTTGTTTAAATGTTTAATTTCGTAAACATGAAAGACCGGTCTGCAATTGGGGCTACGTGTATTAAGAAATCAAAGATTTGAAATAACAGCTGAAAAATCGTCTTAATGTAACTTTAAGACTGAAGGTAAAAACTGACTGATATAGTAAAGACAAAAACAAACGAGCCAATGATCTCTGCCAAGTGATTGCATACACCACTCAAAAAACATCTGAATGCATAACTGCTGCAAAGACCTGGGAAAATGTCGAAAAAGATTTATTTCAACAAAGAGCACGTGTTTCTGTATCATTCTAAGAAAGAAGAAGTTATAACTGCCCTTTGGTGTCAAAAGCTCTTAACTTCTAATTGAAAATAAAACTTGGTGACAAAAGTTCTGAGTTTTGGGCAAAGTTCATAACTTAAGTTTTGAGAAAAATACATAAACAGGTGGGTTTTGTTTTGTTAATGTTATCGACATTTTGGCGACGAGTGTCTCTTAAAGATACTATTTTACTTCACCCAAGGCCAAATGGCAGCCTAATACCCCAAACAAGCAGTAACGCGGAAAATGTTATCAATACAGTGAATATCGCTTTCAAAAATAGTCTAATAAATGAATTATAAAAGGCAGCTAATTCAGCTATCAATAAACTAAAGTATAACCGTAAATGGAAACCTGAACAGAAAGGTGAACAAAAACTTTAACAGGGTAAAACTTTCACATTTCCAAACCCGCTTGCAGTATCAGTTTTGGTTGTATCTAATTTACATGTGACTGCCCTGGAAAATTCTGGACATTCGTGAGCATATTAAAGGCCGATGATCTATCATCTGGCGGGTACTTTAAACCTGACCCAAGAAGGTCGCACACAGATGCATCGTAGCCAGGTTTGTTGATAAGCACCTGGTAAGCCAACGGAACTTCCTTGGTGTGCATCTTATGTTTGATTTGGGCAATATCTGTGGATTCTAATGTTATATCTACAGACCAAATAGACTCTTCTGCAAATAATTCTGTAAGAGTACAAGCCATGCTCCAAACGTCAGATGCCTTACATGATTTCACCGTTTTTAGCAACACCTCCGGAGCTTGGTACATAGGGGTTCCAGGTGAAAGATTTCCACCGGTGCATACTTGACTTTCAATACCTTTAACCCGACTTACTCCAAAATCACAGAGTTTTGCGGTTAAAGATTGTCTGTGCACGATAATGTTTTCTGGTTTTATATCGGTGTGAATAACTGGAGGTCGTAGATGATGTAAGTAAGCTACAGCTTTAAGTATATCTTCTGTGATGACAATCTTTTGTGGAAATGTAAGGACGAAGTCCGCACCCTTGGTGTCTTCAGCACATCCGAACAAAATTTCATCTAAATTTGGGTCATTTACATATTCTGATAAGATGTACACGTGTGACTTCTCGATCGCGTACGCCATTAAAAGCGCAATATTAGGATGACGTACGCGACCTTGTAGCTGAATCTCTCCATGGACGACATTTCTTAACACCTTCATCCTCTTTACTCGAATTTCCTTTACCGCTACCGGGGTGCCAATCCACGCTGCTCTAAACACGTTGCCAAACGACCCCTTCCCTATTTCTACTGCGTCGGCAAAGGATACGTCTTTTTTGTCAATGAATGGTATGGCAACATTGACTCTATGTGCTTCATGCGGGGGATTAATAGCAGCACTGTTAAGGTGGGCGGCATTCATAGTGGAAGAAACGCTTCTGCCCAGGCCTTGGGCTGTTTTCCCTGTTGATGGTGGTGAAGTGTTGCCAGAGTCCTCTTTTATGTCATTGATGTTGGCAGATTCTTCTGGTGATGGATATGAAGCATCATCCACAGTAACGGTTTCTTGACAGACATTTACAGAGTCACCAAATGTAACGCACACTCCGTATGTACCTGGCTCTTTAACCTCTAATAAAGGCAGATCTGGGCTTGTAACATATTCAAGTCCGTTTTTAAACCAGGTATACTGACAACCCTGTCCGTGACAGGAAGCAACCACCCCAAGGATAACAATATCGCTTTGCTCCTCCGTTCCACTAACTTCACCAGGCCCATGGAGGATGATTTGCTCTTGGTCTGATGAGGAGGGAAATTTGAACTTGATTGAACCATCCTCTTTGTAATCATAGTCCAGTCATTGTTTTCCTCCTTTCTCGATTGAAAGTACCTTGTATCCATTCAAAAGGGGGTTATAATCCCCGTCGTGTACTTCAGAAGAAAAACACATTTCCCTGCATTGTGACCAACTGTGACAACTTATTCGAGTGATCACTTCTGAAAATGAGCTTTCTGTTTGTGCCAGGTATTTGATCTGCAAATTCCAGGTGACTTAGAATTGAGAACTCTCAATCTTTTATTATAACTTTCCTTTCTTGGTGAACTTGAACAAAGCTCCTCCAACATTGTCTGGGCGGAAATCTCTGTCTCATTGTCTGGGTTGAATTCAAACGCACACTGAGATGAAGTGGTTTCTTTTTGGGTTGTATGTTTGTCAACTTTTACCTGCGTCAGAATGTAAACGTGAGTTTTTGAAGAAAAAAGTCCATAGGAATGAAGGTATTCCTGAAATGTACAGGGTTGTCCCTCAGTATCTTTAAACTCATCTATAAAACGCCCAGAAAAAATTCCGAGTGATAGTTCTAAATTTTCAAGTGATCCCAATTGGTTTTTCCCTTCAGGGAAAAAAGTTTAAGTCCAAGCTGTGTGATGCTGGAGACTGACTGTGGCTGATCTACAGGATACTCAATACAACCTACACCACCTCCGTCTTTAAACCGGACCATTTTAAATGGCTTGTCCACCCCCTCGCTGTGCCTCCAGCCTATAAAGAGTTTGTGAACTTTGTGCCTTCCATGAGATTTCGGTCTTTTCTGTTTTGATGCCATCATCCCATTTATATTACTTATCAGGGACTGTATCCTATCTTTTCGTTTTGTTGAGTCATAGTTATCTGAAATGTAAACATATGATTTAGAAAGGGATATTTATTTTATTTTTATGTGTACACATTTTATCCAGAAAAGACATACAATTCTTTAATAAATGAGTTGCGTTTCAATCATCGTCATTTTGAAAGTGGAGAGACCTCGTTTAGTCCTTGTTGCCAGAAGAACATTTCCTGCAATAAAGGCAGCCTGGTTATGGGTTGAGGCCGTTTTTCCAAGTAGAGTGTAATATTTGGCGAATCACAAATATAATCTTAATTTGAACGAGAACACCTATCTTATGATTTTCATGAAATTTAGACGTCAGCATCGTCTTAATTTCGTCGTCACAGCTAAAATGGTACTGAATGTGAGGAAAATCATGTTAAGTCACTCTGGTGGCAGCGTTGGGTGCCCAATCTAAGCAGCCTTCCACCAATTTTCACCAATTGGAAAATTTTCAAAGCTGCCATATAAGTGAAGTAATCTTGAGTGCGGCGTAAAACACCGAACAATCAATCAATCGTGAGATGATGCTCTCCACCACTGTTTTGGGTACGCCCCTTTGTGTTAAGTAGACCCTGTGGTAAAATGCAGACCGCTTATTGTTTATTTGAACGATCAGCCGATAATATTAGTTACAATGTTTGTTCGAGGGGGGATACGGAAATATACGGGGTCAGTAAACGAATATTACTGTTTATACTGTTTACTGACCCCATATATTTCCGTATCCCCCCTCGAACAAACCCTGTAACGAATTTATCCCACCGAAGACCTAACTTGTGCGATATTCAAGTCTTCTTTCTGAAAATTGGCTTTCATAAAAGGCAGAAAGTGAACTCCGAAAGCTGTTTTCTAATGTGTATGGCACGAGCACTCGGAACTCCCTTCGGCTATCTTCGCTTCCTACCGGTCGGCTTTGACACGCCTCGGGCACACTCTAAAACTTCGGGGATTTACGTGCGTGAAATACCCTCTGATAGACTGCAGGTCATTTTGAATATGGCGACCAAATATGTAGCCGTGAAGCGTACAAATCCCAAATCCCCTTGGGGGCCCCACAACAGTGTCCCCGTGATAATGTAAGGAACTGAAACACTCGATTTGTTAACTTTCAGCCTCGATCAGTTATAGAATTGAAGTATTTGAAGAATCCTGATATGTACCGAAACTGCGTCTGTCTACAACATGTGGTTTACCGGGCTAAATAAAATATATAAACAAATATCTTTCTAAATGATACTAGCATTTAATAAATTTATAATTATTTTTATTTTCTGTTTTTGTCTGTAGTAAAACATTTTGATATTTACTTTCGACGCCATTTTTATTCAGCCCAAAAATACGGTGATTTACCGTATAAAGAACGCAGACTGCCCGAGGCGTGTCAAAGCCGACCGGTAGGAAGCGAAGATAGCCGAAGGGAGTTCCGAGTGGCCTCGGGCAGTCTGCGTTCTTTATACGGTAAATCACCGTATTTTTGGGCTGAATAAAAATGGCGTCGCAAGTAAATATCAAAATGTTTTACTGCAGACGAAAACAGAAAATAAAAATAATTATAAATATATTAAATGCTAATATCATTTAGAAAGATATTTGTTTATATATTGTATTTAGCCCGGCAAACCACATGTTGTAGACAGACGCAGTTTCGGTACATATCAGGAATCTTCAAATACTTCAATTGTATAACTGATCGAGGCTGAAAGTTAACAAACCGAGTGTTTCAGTCCCTTACATTATCACGGGAACACTTTTGTGGGGCCCTCAAGGGGATTTGGGATTTGTACGCTTCACGGCTACCTATTTGGTCGCCATATTCAAAATGACCTGCAGTCTATCAGAGGGTATTTCACGCACGTAAATCCCCGAAGTTTCAGAGTGTGGCACGAGCAGACACGACTGGCAAGTGTCTAGACATGACGTCACAAACCATATATGGTAGTCGCCCTGTATGGATCAGCACGGCGACGTAATATGGAAATATACACGGTCTCCACGAGACTGGTTTGAACCAATCAACAGGAAGTATTCAGTGTGAGGTGGGATAAATTTATGGACATACCAGATGCTTGCTGTGTAGTCATGGCATTTTCCATCTTTTGTAGGCCTCTGCTGGTTTGGATCTGCAAAAGGAGACACGCTAAATTTTATTTCCCATTTATTTCAAGACTTCGAAGATTATCCGTGTTTCACATTTTGTCTATGCAGCAGATCTCCTGCATTTCTCCATAATACATGAAATCTTAATTGTGAGTGTAAATTATACTGATCAAGGACGTACAATCTGCGATGTGGAGTCCGTCTTGTTCAGCAAACTCTGAAATACGAAGTAATAAGCTGGAAGCCCGATGCTACAAGTCCGAGGTTAGAAGTGGAACCCTGGGGGCCATTTAATAAAACATATTAAGCCGACTTGTGACAGATAGTCTACTAAGATGTAAGGGTGAACTTCTTTATGAAATAGGCCAGGGGACTTGAGCATGCATTAGATTGCTTATCTGGGATACACCCAGAACTCGGAAGTCAGAACTCGGAAGTCAGAACTCGGAAGTCAGAACTCGGAAGTCAGAACTCGGAAGCCAGAAGTCAGAACTCAGAACTCGGAAGTCGGAAGTCAGAACTGAAAACTTAAATAACGAGCCATCCAGGAGATTTTCAGCAGCCCATTATGCTTACCATATGTCACAATAACATGCGCAATTGAATGTTAATGCTTTGTCTGTTTCCTATAAGTGTGGTTTACTGTATTGGCCTTCAATTATCCTCACATTTCCTCACATAATATTCTATTCTTGTCCTATCACTATTCATTAACTCTAACCTTACATTTTGATGTCAACATACACCAAGGACAGCTGACATGGTTTGAAAGTTTGTGTTTGGCATATTAGCATATTGTTCACTATAAATATCAGTTACTTGAAGATATCGGCGCAGTACCTCGCCGCACAGACTGCCTTAAACAGTTTGTTCTTATCTCTTCAGGTAACTGGTCTCTCTTCTCATAATTGTTAATGTGAAGTCGATCTTCTATCGATTTATATTCTGGACTACATTTTATTGTAATGCATTAACATGCTACCGTGGCAGTCCCTCGCCACACAGACTGCCTTAAAGAGTTTGTTCTTATCTCTTCAGGTCATCCAGTCCTGCATATGGCAACTAATAATGGATTTGTCACCAAATAAAGTTATACAAGCTTAAAACAGTTTCCTTTTTCCTGACTCCGGTTTTAACCGCACGACCCACCGTGACATGCGCAATTGAATGTTAATGCTTTGTCTGTTTCCTATAGTTTGTGGTTTACTGTATTGGCCTTCAATTATCCTCACTTACATTTCCTCACATAATGTTCTATTCTTGTCCTATCACTATTCATTAACTCTAACCTTACATTTTGAGGTCAACATACACCAAGGACAGCTGACATGGTTTGAAAGTTTGTGTTTGGCATATTAGCATATTGTTCACTATAAATATCAGTTACTTGAATAATTGATGATTTCCTAGGTCAATAACATCAGAAGTTGGTCAGCTGACAAGGTTAGAGCTTGGTTCCTTCCTATTAATCGAGTCCCATTTCGGGCGCCAAATGTCACGGTGGGTCGTGCGGTTAAAACCGGAGTCAGGAAAAAGGAAACTGTTTTAAGCTTGTATAACTTTATTTGGTGACAAATCCATTATTAGTTGCCATATGCAGGACCTGAAGAGATAAGAACAAACTCTTTAAGGCAGTCTGTGTGGCGAGGGACTGCCACGGTAGCATGTTAATGCATTACAATAAAATGTAGTCCAGAATATAAATCGATAGAAGATCGACTTCACATTAACAATTATGAGAAGAGAGACCAGTTACCTGAAGAGATAAGAACAAACTGTTTAAGGCAGTCTGTGTGGCGAGGGACTGCGCCGATATCTTCAAGTAACTGATATTTATAGTGAACAATATGCTAATATGCCAAACACAAACTTTCAAACCATGTCAGCTGTCCTTGGTGTATGTTGACCTCAAAATGTAAGGTTAGAGTTAATGAATAGTGATAGGACAAGAATAGAACATTATGTGAGGAAATGTAAGTGAGGATAATTGAAGGCCAATACAGTAAACCACAAACTATAGGAAACAGACAAAGCATTAACATTCAATTGCGCATGTGTTTGCTTAGAATAGGGCCTACCCCCACCCACACTAGCACGTACACCCGCTCTTTAGAAACAAACTTCAAATTCTCCCCCCTGAAAATCTTTCGAATCGGCCTCTAGAGGCAAGTTCGTCATGTAAGACAACTTCAAAACAGTATGCTCTTTTATATATACAGAAACACCTACCAATCCATACCTATATATGTTTTATCTTTAAAAATATATGGATATATATATATATATATATATATATATATATATATATATATATATATATATATATAGCTATATAACATGTAAAGAGGTCACTTACATTATATATATTAAATTATTATATTTATATGTAATTCATATATAGAAAGTTTATGTCTGTGTTCTGGCTTCAGTCTAGTTTAAAAGTTTATTGATTTATTTGATGCGTTTGCTATGGTCGTCTGTGTGTTTTTTTCTATTTCTATTGCCGGGATGGCCACCGACAACCGACGACCGCCAAGAAGCTGCTATTTCAAGTATAGATGTAAATGTATCTGTTGAATTTTAAATAATATATGCACTGGTATCATTGTCTTTGGCTGGGATGGCCACCGACAACCGACGACCGTCAAGTAGCTGCTATCTCAAGTAGATGTAAATGTACCTGTCGCATTTTAAATAATATATGTACTGGTATCATTTTCTTTGGCTGGGATGGCCACCGACAACCGACGACCGTCAAGTAGCTGCTATCTCAAGTAGATGTAAATGTACCTGTCGCATTTTAAATAATATATGTACTGGTATCATTTTCTATGGCTGGGATGGCCACCGACAACCGACGACCGTCAAGAAGCTACAATGTCGTACCAAGTCGATGGATGTGTACCCCTCATTCTTAAGACCTTTTTTACTTGCTGGGATGGCCACCGACAACCGACGACCGTCAAGAAGCTGCTATCCCAAGTAGATGTAAATGTACCTGTCACATTCTATATAATATATGTACCGGTATCATTTTCTATGGCTGGGATGGCCACCGACAACCGACGACCGTCAAGTAGCCGCAGTGTCCTACCAAGTCGATGGATGTGTACCCCTCATTCTTAAGACCTTTTTACCTGCTGGGATGGCCACCGACAACCGACGACCATTCTGCTCGAGAGTGAAATCGTAGTACATGTATTTACCGTTATTCAATGTTTACCCTTTGCTGAAAAAGCCAGAGACAACTGACCACCGCCTATAGCAGTCTCCTGAATTTGGAAATCTATTGTACTCTTATACGGTTTGAGATATATTCCATTGTTTTGTTTGTTATATGGCTTCGAAGGCCACCGACCGACAATCGTCATGTAGAGCGTTTATAATATCAAATGATGGACTGGCTTGCATTTTTTAAAGAATCTTTTTACTTTAGTGCAGTCATCCCGGGTGCTATATAAATGGTTGCAAATATAATATCAACTATAGAACACCACAGGCGTAAAATAAGTAAGATAGATAAGAATTAAATACTTCCTTGCACCCCCCCCTCCCCCTCCCACTTTCTGACCCAGTTGAATGTCTTGGAGATAGGAGATTATACTACGGAACTCTATTGTTACCATAGACCTACTGTTTTTTCCTTGATAAAATGAGGATTTTTGACATAAATTAAATAGTTATAATTAACAGACTTAGGTAAAATATACGTGTTTGCGCGTTGAAAAATCCTAAATCAATCACATAGAAGCTAGTATATTAACACACGGATGCTTCGTATAAAGGCCGGCACTCTCGTTTAATTATAAAGAGGCAGTGATGTAAACGACCCTTCATATTCTACTGGACTCTGAGCTTTTGCGTGCTGCACTCACATCGATGGGCGCTTTCCCACATGTTAGGTAGGTATCCAACCAGGCCTATTTTATCATTCTTGAACTGAAGTATATTATTACAATATAGTCATTTTTTTTACATATGTTTGTTAAAGCTTGTGAGAAAACAGCTAAAAATAGTGTTTCGATATTGTCATTCATCAAACTTACCATGCCCACGCCTGTTTGATATTTCCAACTCCCCTACTGGATCATAAGTCATATCTCCTGTATCCCTGTCTGTGGCTTCAGATTGAACTATCTTGGGCATTTCCAACTCCCCTGCTGTGCAAGAAGCCGTACGTCGAGGTTCCATACGTTCAACTAAGTTGTTAGACAAATTCTATCAAGTTTCGGAGGTATCCTTTGTAGAGATAGCCTGAGTGTATTTGGTGAAGACCTCTGTTAAAACTAAAACATTGTCGATATTACCGATACCGGGTTTGAGAACCACCGTAAAGTCCATAGCTAAAATATCCAATGGCCTTTGGGCTAACAATGTAGTTAAAAGAGTCTTTATATTGTACCATATTTGCTCAATAAGCAACGACTACACTTTGAACAATACTCCTTAACATCACGAACCATGAATGGCCAATAACATCTATTTTCCAAGAGACCTAATATTATCTTCGCACATTGGTGTCCCATAGAATCATGCATAGAAGATAATATCTCAGGTTTCATTGTATAAGTCTGACATCTGGACAAAGTTGCAAGACACGAGGAAACTAAGTTTGACGAGTCTGATGGATTTCTAGTAGGTTTGGCTTGGACTTCCTCCATCCACACTTGTTCCACTAAATCTTTAATTTCTTTTCGGAGATTTCCTGGTAAAAGGGTGGTGTTGGATGAATGTTGTAAAACATGGACTGATATTTCTTCCAGTCAAGTAGATTCTGAGCAATGCTCGGGTTTACGACTTTTAGAGTCTGCATTTCTAATAACCTTTCCTGATTTATGCCAAACTGGGCAAGCTGACCGACTCGGCGCATCTCTGTGGCTCCAAGCTTGGGTGTGGTTTGTATATAACTAAGAGGAGCATAGTTTGTATACACCGTCAAAAGATCCCTGTACTTCTCTAATACAGCCCACTCCAGAGCTAAAAGTTCAAGTTTCATGGACGAATACCTCTCCATGTTTTACTCAGCAGGACGCAGTGCTCTTCTTGCGTAGCTTAAAACTATTGTGCCTTGATCTTGTTCTTGAGACAGGAATGCCCCAAGTCTTAAATGGCTTGCATCTACATCTACCACAAACATTTTCGAAAAATCGGGGTTGCCAAGAATAGCTCGACTGACAAGTGTATCTTGAAGCGTCGTCATTGCTTCGTCATAAGCGTTGTTCCAGCCAGTAACACCATTAGGGTTGAAAAAACTCTTCTTACGTCTCTTCGATTTCTTTACTGACGAAGAGGTGATGCAATCCTTGCATAGTTCTGGACAAGTCGTCTATAGTAGCCAGTGATGCCAAGAACAGATCGGAAATCTCTATCTGTTTTCGGTTGGGGCCAATCTTTAATCGCCGATATCTTATCCAGGTCAGGTTGAATACCTTCCTGAGAAACAACATATCCTAAGTATCTCAACTTAGATTTAAACAACTGAAATTTCTTAGTCTTTACCTTTAAATTTCATTTTTTCAAACGACTTAAAACCATTTCAAGCCTATCAAGGATTTTCTCAAAAGTCTTAGCAAAACAGAGAATATCATACAAGTAAATAAGAAGGGTCTGGACATTTTGGTCTCCAAAAGTTTTGTCCATTAGGCGCATGAAAGTCCCAAGGGCTCCTATGAAACCAAACGGCATTCTAACATATTCATATAAACCTCCTGTGTCGACTCAGAATGCAGTCTTCTCGACATCTTGGTTTCGTACTGGTATCTGGTTAAACCCATGAGCAGAAAAACTTGGCACCATTGAGAACATCAAAAGTCTCTTCTATTCGTGGTAAACTTGTCTTTGCGTTGAGATCACGGTAATCACAGCATAAACGCAGTTTACCGTCTTTTTCCTAACACGTACAACTTGAGACGGCTCGAGGATATACGTATGACTCCAGTGTCTATGCTGATTGTAAATATTTTTGAACTTCCGACCACATGTGAGGGGGCACTCTTGGCTAAGGAACTTTAACTGGTACGTCATCTTCAGTCATTATTCGTTGTTCGACTGTATCACAATACCCGATCTCATCTTCACCTGAGCTGAATACATCAGAATACCTGTTCTGCAAAGTTGGAACTTCCGCACCAATTCATTCAACAAGAGCTGTAAATGGTCCACTGTTTGGGGGTTTTACAGAGCCTTCAACTACTGGAATCGACCAAGCTTGAATGACAGGTTTTCTCTAGATACTTTAACTCAACGCTTTCTTTTCTTCATATAAGGAAACAATAGTCTGCCATTTTGGATCTGGTATATTCAGATATGTTTGCTTGCTCATTTCTCTGAATATATTTGAGCCAATCACACTTTCTCTCTTTAATTTCAGGGTCCACTGGATCTTTAGCTACCAAGAATGTCATCTTGGGAAACTTACAACATTCAACTCAATACATCATAACAATGGGATTTCTTTCCCACAGATTCTCTTTGTACCAAGACTCTGTTACTATTGAAACTTGGGCACCTGTGTTCAATAACATCTCAAGCCTATTCCCTCAACTTCTATCACGGCTTCAGGACAGGATCCTACAGTCTTCTCCAAAATGAGCCTTCATCAAATTTACCCATAGTGTGGCTCGCAACTACAGGTGATACTAGTTTAAATTCTCCCTGACTGAAGACTTTGTAAGTTAATGTTCCCGGGAATCAGGACAGTCTCACCGAAGATTTTTTAAAGATCCACATCCCCAACAACAGCGTTCCCTGTATTGTCTCTGGCCAAACGGTTTCATATATCCGCCAGATGGATGTTGAGGAGGTCGCTCTGCAGCTAACAAAAGTTTATCAATTTGGCCTTGCTGACGAGCAATTATTTCCTCCTGTCACTTGATAAGAGTCTCATGGGTGGTAGCTTATCTTGTTCTCACGTCAGGTTTCACTCTGCCTAACCACCCTATGGCCCGGTCTCTAGGTTGGAAAAAGTTAAGCTCTTGGCATTCTGTGTTTAGGTGACGAATCTCTCGTTTCAAAACCAGATCTGACACAACTTCAGCTAACCGTCTCTTTAACGAGCCTCACGGTTAGGTTTAAAAGAACTGTCCAATTCGACCATTCGATCAAAAATTTCTACTAGCTTAAGGGGGCATGTAATCAAGTCAGAATTTCCCTGTGGGTAAGAGAAAAGGGTTTCCTGCAATGACGATAAGTCGTCTCCATTCCCAAAGACACGGATAGGTAACTTAAAGATATCCTCAACACTTCTTAAAGGCGTAGCCTGTTTGAATTTGCTAAGAAAACCAATTTACATGAGCTTACTACGACTAATACAACTAAACGTAAACATAGGACACATAAAACGTATCTAGTTAGCTTTAGAAGAATCGAAGCCTGATTACAACAACAACGATCGGTGTCGGTCAACTTTCGTGTTGGATTACCCTCATTTCAGGCCTTTTTATCTGTGGTTTACACTCAAACAATTATCAGCAGGCTTTTTCAGTCGCTGTTAACCGATCGTCAGTCTGTATTTCTCAGATAAATAGGCCTACGTAAAATTACACTGTGCCGTTAGTTCACTCACTCGACTGAAACATAAAATCGCCAATAGGGGGCAGTTTGGATTGTTTACGTTACGGGCACCTAACAATTCAAATTTTCAAATTCAAATTAAAAATACAAAGTGACGTCCAAACTTTTAAATTTTGGTAAAAATAGAAAGTTCCTAACTTATATTGTCTGGGAAAAATACAGAAAACGGACTTTCTTTTTTAATGTAAACCATATTGCTGACTTTCGCGGCAAGTGTGCCTTTAAATCATCTCCCCTTCCTAAAATTTCCTGCCGTGCAATCGCTCAGGCACCGGCACACTTATATTATTATGTTTTAAACCGAAGAAAATTAAAAAAAAATTGAAAACCTTCAGCGTCTTCAACGACAAACTTACTGTGTGAGTAAAACTTCTCGCAGCTAATCAAAACCTCGGGCACTTACATGAAAAATAACGTAATGGCGGCTGTGTTCACCTTGAACTTTTTTGTAACGAGTTTTGATTGGCCGAGACTCTGTAAGTATAGGACAGACAACTCTTACATTCACACCAGTGGGATCTGTTCGATTTACGGGTTTGAGTGGAGTAGTCCGCCAAGGTAAAACGCAGAATTGGGACATGCAGATCTTATCTTGGCTAGAGAAGATGCTTTGATCGAGACTACGTGATGACGTGCAGCTTGGCGCGCGTTTGTTTCTTTTTGGGCTGTCTGATAGGGTATTTGTATATGGTTTTGATACGGTAGAATAAGTGTTCCGAATTAAATAGATTGATTTTGTAAATTTTTCATATACCGTTGGGCTACTGAGACACACCGAATTTTTAAGTTTGTTCATAGACTTGTTCATTACTCGACTAACCAAAATAAACTGCAAACCCCCCTATACACCACAATAGATACGTCCGAATTTGACATCACTTTACGTGTGGAACATGTCCAACGGAGCATTATTGTGAGATTTTGATGCAATTGTTCCCAACATTGCAAGTAATACCGACAAGTTCTTCATAAAAGACAACTTCAAAACAGTATGCTCTTTTATATATACAAAAACACCTACCAATCCAAACCTATATATGTTTTGAAAAATAAGGTTGTATTTCACTCCCATAATTCACTTGCTAAAGATTCAGCGATGGTTGTCGGTCGTCGGTGAGTTAGAGTCAACACAAAACGAATATATCCACATCAACTAAATCTTTCGGAAGTATCTTGTTAATAATTAGCGGCAGTTGTCGGTGCTTTGAAAACAACACATACATAAAATTATTGTCATAAATTGACTTATCCACATGAGTCAATTTATTTGAAAAAATATGTTAGTTACTGCCGGCGGTTGTCGGTCGTCGGTGCGCCAGAAACAGCACATCAGAAAAATACACAAACTTCCTACGAAGAGCAGAAGTGCAAATATTTAATGATCTCAATAAACATAAACATATGAAGAAATGAGATGGATACGTATATATATATAAAGATGACAAACGCTACTGCAGAGTGCAGATGTTTCTGTATATATAAAAGAGCATACATGTACTGTTTTGCTTGAGATAGCAGCTACTTGACGGTTGTCGGTGGCCATCCCAGCCATAGAAAATGATACCAGTACATATATTATTTAAAATGTGACAGGTACATTTACATCTACTTGAGATAGCAGCTTCTTGACGGTCGTCGGTTGTCGGTGGCCATCCCGGCAATATAAATAAATATAAAAAATACACAGACGACCATAGCCAACCCATCAAATAAACTTTTAAACTAGATTGAAGCCCGAACACAGACATAAACTTTTTATATATGAATTACATGTAAATATAATAATTTAATATATATATAATGTAAGGGACCTCATTACATGTTATATAGCTATTTATATATATACATATATTTTTTAAGTTAATTACATATATAGGTATAATTTAAAGTTAAGCATATATATATATATATATATATATATATGGATTGGTAGGTGTTTCTGTATATATAAAAGAGCATACTGTTTTGAAGTTGTCTTACATGACGAACTTGCCCCTCTAGAGAGAGTCATTCTATAGCGTCTCTGAGTTACATGTTTATAATTCTATCACTTGTAAGTTTTCTGACTCATCGACCTGGCACTAAGGACCTATTTAAAGACTGTATGTCTTTAAGATTGTATGGGCCTATAAAGTGTGCAAGGTTTAAATGGGTACCTCCGAATGAATGAGCTAACATTATTATACCTCATTAATATTCATTAGGCTTTACTCCCATTCTATTGGTCAATACGTACCCCGTGACGGGTCAATATTTTCGATGTATGACCTACAGAGGAGTCCGAAACAGATATTTTATATGACGTCATTATACGCGTAGTCTTGAATGGATATACCTGATCACGTGATATCTGTCGTCTGTTTCATGACCCAAACATGGCGCAAAGTTATCGCTTCGCCGAACTATGGGATATAGATCTGCAGATACTCATTACCATAAATTCTGTACCCTCGGCGAGACGCTGCCAAGCTAATGAGTCCGATGCGAGTTAATAACAATAAGCGTAGGCTATAATAACATCAAGCATGCCTATGTTGTTGTTGTTGTGCGGGCACTTCATGAAAATAAAATTTGTCGGCCTGTTACTTTTGATTTAGGACAGGACTTACGTCGATTACCTTCGAAGCATATTCAAACCGTATACAATTATAAATGCAATTTTTAGAGCGCTTATAAGCGTGTTGACCCTACCTCTTTTCCTGACGCACCAGTCGCCATATTTGCACTCACATGTATGTGAAGTTTTAGAACTCTGAAGTCAGAAGTCGGAAGTCAGAAGTGAAAAAAAAAAGATAAAATGAGCCTCCAGGGCTTCCGTAGAAACGAGATTATCGCGTCCAATGGTCAGCAAAAACTGATTGTTCACCGTATATGTAACGTTCATGTCCTTGTTTTTTTATAGCTGGTTATGCCCTCCGAAAAGCATCCCTGGGTTACAAAAAACAAAACAAAAAACAGTGTGCTTTGTCCAATCTGGGATGAATATTCATCCCAGATCCAACACATTGTAACAAAAAAAAAACAATAGCTTACCATGGCGTGAGGTCATAATACATACCAACATGGGTAAAATTTGCCACTAAAACAAAATTTTGAAATTATCAGCTACTTTTCTCAAGAAATATAAATTGTAAGTTTTTTACTGCTAAAAATCTTAAGAATGTTTTTTAAGGTAAGTCTTTTGAACTCACTTAGACCTAAACTGAATAAACATTCGTGTCGGTTATCAAATTGTTTTTATTTTTCGAAAACTATTTTGGTTCGTAGTTACCACAGATACTGTATGGATCTCCCTCATTCTAATGTCAATCAATAAGTTTGTTGATGACCTTCAAACTCCCATGTTCTCGGAAGAATAACAATTTCAGAAAACTTATGCGAATTTTGGCAGCTCATGCCAATTTAAGAAATAGGAATTTCCAAAATTGGGACTTCAGCTTTCAAGTTAATTAAAAGACTAAATAATTGACGAAGAAACAAAAAATATCTATTCATGCTGTGGAATATGCCGAAGAACTGCGCGAATTAAGGATGAGTTTAAGGAGCGTAATGTGCATTAGAATTTTTAGACTTCGAAACATTATACAAAGAAAAAAGTTATTTTTGGTTAGATTTTTCACTCGATGACTTCATGTAGAAGGGTTATCAGGTATAGGCCTATCCATTGAAATAACCATGAGTTAATCTGGCAACCGAAGTGAAACAATCGCGGGTATAGAACATCAACCAATGAATCTTTTAATTTGTCTTTCAACAAACGGAACAAAAACTCCAGCAGTTGGGCTCTGAGAGTATCCCTCTATGTTTAAAAACATGACAACGCTGCAGAATTAAGCGCTTGACAAAAACTCTACATTGTCTCTATACAAGGAGTCTGTTGTACCAAGGTTACTATTAAAGTCAAGATGGCTTAGGTATATATAGAAGCTGACAGAGGCCATCTCGCAATCTCGCCCTTCAAAGCATAGAGCGAGGTCTCGAGGAGGGATTGCGAGCCCGTGAGACTGCGATCTCGCAGTTTCGCGGTCTCGCTTTAGGTTTTGAAGGGCGAGATTGCGAGATGGAGAGATGGCCTCTATTGGCTCCCATAGGTATACAATCGGGGAGATTACTATTGACCCGTTTTCTCCTTAATATATAACCACTCAAAAGACAAAGCCAAAAAACGAATATTCTCAGAAAATATTTTATAATTATTATTATAGCATCGGAGGTAACAGATACAAAAACAAACAGTAACGCACACACAGTAAATTCATTTACAGCATGCTATAACTTGTATTGAGTATTATAACGGCTTTTGTTACAAAAATAATTTTGTAAGAAAAAAATATCAGTTTGCATTTGTCATGTTTTTGAAATTTATATCAAATCGTTATAAAGAGCAAATTTAAAAAAAATATCGTAATAAATATTAATCAATGGTACATGTAAAATAAAAATCAAATGTATTTTTGTTTCTATTTTGCTAAAAACTCCATTTATTTACAACGTTTAATGTAAACAATTGCTATAAAATATTTTGTAAACTTTTCTAAAATGTCAACAAAATCACCACAGTCAAATTTGAGATCAGTATTAAAAGATGTATGTTAAGTCGTCCTCACTCTTCGTTATCTTTTTCCTCATCCAATTCTTTCACATTGACATCACTGTCTGAAAAAAGACAAAATGGTTTCATTGCTGGGAGTTCAAGCGTTAGCAGATAGGTATTTTGTGGGATTAGGCAGATACGCGAATAGAGCCAGTAGTCATATTTATCATCAAAATTCGGTGGCGGATAAGATGAGACAAAACGAGGTAAAAAAGGCGGTGGAATGGTAAACATACATGGATGTCATTGGATGAAGTTTACAACAGAGACTAGAGTCCATAGGCACGAGGTGTTCACCTTTTTTGTTAACATTGATTGCGGAAAGATCCGCTATTTATTGCTAAACGGTTGGCTGTAAACTCACAACTGCAGAGGACTTCCAGAAATGGTGACCTATGAAGTTTTGGGCTATTTTTAATTCTTGCGAGGAGTTATCCACTTCATTAAAATGAGATATTCGAAAATATTTACCTTCAAATAACCAAGGGGCTTCTAGTAATTCGACTTCACTCAATTCCTCGTCGTCTAAATAAACATAAACAAGCTTGAATGAATAACGTTGATTATCTTAGTAAGGCCTGCCCTTTGGACACGAACAGGAACGTAAAGGCAAAACACAACAAACAACTTACACACACCCTCCGTCCATTATAATGGTGGCTTTACGGCTCAAGAACTAAAGGAACTTAGAAGGAAGACCTATTGTCATCGCTTGTTAAATTTCAGACAGATTTGGTGCATATTGCTAAGAAATTTCATAGTGCATGAATTGACGAATGCGCAATCATGAGCAGATGAATTTCGAGTTTCTTTTCCACACATAACACGGTTTCATAACAAGGCATCAGTAAATAATCTCGAGTGTGGTGTGAAACATGAAACAAGAGTATATCAATGCAATTGCTAACCCAAAAAAATTTTCGATGAAACTTTAATCAAGAATTACAGTTTATCAAACGAGTTTTTAAACAAACTTACCATCGACATCAGCCAAAGAGAAAGCTTTTATGACGTCATCACGTGTTGGTTCCAGGGATAAAATCTGAGCGAATTCCTCCAATTCAACGACACCATCTTTGTTGAGGTCATAGAGGTCGAACTCACGAGGAAGTGGAATGACGACTTGGTTATCTTTGGCTTCATTCAAAAGCTGGTGAAAAAATCAAATAGAAATTGGTAACTTTAATTTTTAACAGACGCTTTGCCTGAAGAAAAGTCCTGACCCTCCATATGATTGGTATCTAGCAAAAGAGCCACTTAGACACCGTATAACGAATAGAAAACCATCCAAACATGCCTATGCCCAATTGGTCATCGAACAATGGAGTTCAATTCGTACAATTCTATGCATTGCTGTCTAATGTTTTACTTTTTTGTACTCATTCCAATCGAACCCATCTCTTTGTATTTTTGTGTTTTAATGAAAAAAAATGTTTTAGGGTCCAGTATAATTCCTGTTTTCTATTTGTAACGTTTACCATAAATAAGATCTCAACCTTGTTTCGCATGTTAATTTTGCACAGGTCATTACCTCATCAGCTGTTCTTCTCTTTCTGCCACAGGCTTTGCTACATCCAAGTCCACAGACAGGAGCCGCCGATCCACTTGTTGCCGCCGTACAAGCGTATCTACAGGCACCTCGACAAACTGGCTTTTTGATTTCTCGCCAGATTCTGCGGCCCCTGATTCGCACTCGGAAAGCCTCCGTGTCGATAAGAAGGACGGCACAAAAGACGGCCAATAGACAAACCAATTTACCGTTCATCTTAACTGCATGGCAAAGAGAAAAAAGAAAGAAATGAGAACACACGCACCGTTGAAAGTATCCATATATGATAATTAATTCCGTCTAATGGAAATAAAGTAATATATCCGAGACCATTGATTAAGTTATTCTGTAGCGATCAAAGCAGTGACAATTTCGACAGTGTTTCGACATTTCCCGTTTAAACAACTTCTAAATGCCAATATTGAACCACGTTTGGAATACAGGTAGAAAAAGGTACAAATCTACATTGGAAATTGCCATATAGCGAAAAGAACACTCACCTAAGGGATTGTACAACTTCACAGTCTTTCAAAATTAGCGACTGTTGCAGAAATTTATATGGAGTTCACCTCGATAGTGATTTGGTGGTCACATATGGTTTACTTTTATAAGCTTAACACCAGGAAATTTCTTCGAAATGTAAACAATATACGTCACCATGAGTGGACATTCCCGGTATTTCATCGAACAGAAGCGTGGATTGGTCAACAGTTTAGCGTTATCGAAGAAACAAATTTCATTCGTTGACTCGTTTTCACAAACAAACTGCCGTATCTTGGAAAAGGAGATGATTGGTCAAAACGTTTATCGCCTACAGATTCTGAGAGAGTTTCGGATTACCCAGTTCACAGAGCTTCATCCCCTTTACTGCACTTTGACCTAGTTAGACTATTATACACTGAACCACAGCATCTCGTTGACTAACAAACTAGGATACGAGAAATCGGTTACTAGAGTAAATGTAGGCCTACTGCAATAAACCAAAACTTTAACATCACCAAGCAGCCTATATGATGCTGATCTCAATGATAATACTATGTTAAAAAGGTACATTTCAGTTAAAAACTTGGCAACTTATCCCCTTGGATTTAAAGAATTTAAACAAGATATACAAGATATTATGAACTAAATCTATTGTCACTTATTACAGTGACATGAGCTGCCAAAATGCTAATATTTTCCGTTAAAACCAAGTGTTGAAATTGTCGTCTGTTTTCCCTAGAAGAACATATAATATTAATAGAAGTTTTTCGTTGATATGTCTCCAAAATGTACGGTACGGTAAAGTGCTGTTTTGAACTAAATAAAGCGTAAAATGAATGAACGTTCGTCCCGGATATTTGATTTTGTTTACTTTCCGAACACTATTTCAGTTCGTACAGGCCAGAGTGTATGTTTTTTAGATAAAATTTAAACTCTGAAATTGTCTTAGAAATATGAACTAGTGACTCTTAGCTCAGTTATTAGCTTTATGAATTATTTCCTGTCAGTTTGTTAGGGTTGGTATTTTCGCTGAGACAATGCAGAAAGTTACTGCAGAAAGTTACTGTTAGAATTGTTCATATTATGTTCAGATAGGCCGTTGTCCTAAACGTCTATATGTAAGACCTATATAAAAGATAGGACGGTCACCACAAGTAATCCTATAGTGGCGTAAATCACACCTGGTTGGAAAACGCCAAAAAAAACAATCAAAAAAAACAAACAAGTATTCCTGGAAACAACGTTACTTCTGAAATCATTTTCATTTTCGTAATCTTCATACCTACATATTTTGCAGTAGTAAACGTCTGGTTGATGACAATAGATTGTACATTTGCAACAAGATTTCCAAGGGATTTGAATTCTTTTGAAAGTTTGATGAAAGCCGATCCAAGATATGGAACTGTAATCCAAATTTTATAGTTTGAATCTCGACTAAAAGGTTTCAGAAACTTTTGTTAATGACATTTCAACTATGAGTTTAATTAGTTAGTGTCTTTAGAAAGTAAATATAACAGTATTCTCGTTATTTTTGGATTACACTTTCTTGAAAATATGGTGGAAATTCTTCTACCGATTTTTGGGGGACGCCCGAAACGGGAATCGAAACGGGTCCCAGAGTATGGCACCTATCGCGAGCACTAAATGCCGGCTGCCTTATCCATTCAGCCAACCGGCCTCCTCAAATCTTATATGATATACCTCTTAAACACAATTAGAAACTTGTCTCCGTGGTTATTTTAGACAAGAAGATTTTCCCTGTGCCCGTATGTTTTAGTGTTTATAAATATATATATCTTAGAGTATTAATTGTGTATTGCATTTTTCTGTATATATTATGCCTATTGATAATTGTTTAATTGCATGTTGTATTATCGGATGATAAGAGTGGCTACTTTAAAAAGCTGAAAAGTATACGCCATCATATACAGTATAGTACTAGTTGTACTGTGTGTTTTGGTTTAGTAAAATCACTCCATACTAGAATTTATAGATACTGTTAATGAAATAGATTTGAGATATCCACCTTTCAAATTAAAATGTCACAGACCTTTTTCTACGTTTCTCTGCGTCTGTTAGCTTATCAATATGTAATATGTTTGACACAGACCTTTCTTTCCGTTTCTCGGCATCTGTTAGCTTATCAATATGTAATATTTTTGACACAGACCTTTCTCTCCGTTTCTCGGCATCTGTTAGCTTATTTTTTATTTCATCATATGACATTTTATAATTGAAGGGATTTGCCCATGATACGAAGAATTAATGCACTGAAAGACTAATTTTCTTGCGACTCATGTATGTTTCCTTTCTACCATTTCCATAAAGACAAAACGACAAAGAAAAGCAGTAATCTAAAACGCCATGAATGTTTTTCCAATACCATGCATTGTTAAAAGTCTGCACATTATCATTCCTTCTAAAACTTTTGCAATACAATTTTCAAAGGAAAACAAAATTGTTTTGATAATTGTCAAGTATGTTTGCTGATTCAGAAAATTCCCAGATTGTCAATGCTTCCCGGAATAAAGAGACATATAAGCTTTAACTCAAACATTGCCACTTCCGTTTAACATATGAGTGGTCAGCGTGTATAGAATACCAGCCTTTTAAACCAATCATGTCCTTTGTTTGGACTCTTCCGATATCCAATCACAACTCGGATAGCAGGACGCTTTTCGAACTAAGGTCAGCTGAGAATCCGGATCGGGTGTAATATATATATTGGTCTCAAATCAAGCTATGTTAATTCAAATTTCCTAATTCTTTTATATCATCAGGCAGAACTGAGCACAAATCTTTGGTAAGTTTGAGAAATTTTATAGATATCTTAAAATAGAATTCTTTATATTAACCTAAAAACGTTTCTGTGAATAGTTTCGGTCTGTCTAGAGACTCAAATAAAACGAAATCTGCTCAAATAATTCTACTAAAATGATTTCCTTATCTCATAATTATACATATTCATTTTCCCCTATAGAACTATATTATAAATGAAAAAAATCTATAAACTTCGAGAGGTTAAAACCTTTCACAGATATTGCCAAAAATATTGCTCAAATGAAAGTCTTGTCGCTTCTTGTTGGATTTTGTTAAATGATGTTTGACGAGCCACACACTTTATTTTAATTTTAATATCAATTCTTTCATTTGGGCAGATTATATTTCATTTTACACGAATTCCTTCATTTGAGCAGATTTTAACCCAAATTCCTTCACTTGAGCACATTTTATTTCATTTTAACACGAATTCCTTCACTTGAGCAGATTTTATTTCATTTTAACACGAATTCCTTCACTTGAGCAGATTTTATTTCATTTTAACACGAATTCCTTCATTTGAGCAGATTTTATTTCATTTTAAAACGAATTCCTTCATTTGAGCAGATTTTTACACGAATTGTTTCATTTGAGCGGATTGTGTTCTATTTGAGTCTTTAGATGGAACGTGACAGAACTTTTAAACAAATTTAGGAATAATTCAAGTCAAATCTTAAGATTCTCAGACGGTCTTAGTGTCTTGCTGTTTTTTTCCTATCGTTTTGTTTGATTTGTAATAGTCCTATAGTTTGACACGTTTTCTGTTTCCATTGTAGTGAAGATGAACGGTAAACTGGTTTGTCTCTTGGTCGTACTTTCTGCCTTCCTCCTCATCGACACCGAGGCTTTCCGGATCCGGATACGAGGTCGACGCATCTGGCGACGAATCAAGAAACCTGTTTGTCGGGCTGCCTGTACGTACACTTGTACAACCGTCACGGGTGGATCGGCGGCGCCTGTCTGTGGACTTGGATGTAGAAAAGCCTGTGACAGAAAAAGAAGAGCAACTGATGAGGTAATGAAACACTTTCCCTCTTAGTGATATGTCCTCCTTATTAATGTATATGTCATAGAAGGCTGTTGGACCTTTTCCTCTAGAATTGCGCACAATAAAACTGGCAACGCCGCCATATAAGTGAAATAATCTTGAGCGTTGCGTAAAACACCAAACAATCAATCAATCAATCTAGAATTGCGAGAAAGCCTTATGACGTCACTCGAAAAATTATGGGATGGAAGAAGGTCCGGATCTTGTTTGAATTGACCGCTTTGTTTTGCTCTTGGTAGCGACACACATGATTGCACACCTATACTTTTCTGTACGGATAATTTTCCATGTGTCATTGTGATTCCTCCTATGACGTCATCAATCGCTCTAGTACTAAGAAGAAGCTTTTAATACGTTATATTTCCATCAAAGAAAGTTATCTCCTGTATTGCACTCTTTACTGAAAAGATAAATCATTGTCACACTCTCGCGAGATTTCTGAGATATGTCTAATGTTTAATGAATGAAGCTATAGGCAGGTCATTAGATGTAACTATTTATTTGAATTGGTCATCAGTTAGTAAGCATCAAAATAAATACGTTAATTTAATAAATTAAAATACAGCGAAATTATCTGTACATAGACCTTTTTCATGGCTTGTATTCCTGTGTATTACAACGAAAACCAGGCTGTACCACTCACTCCACGAAATGCGCTGTACTATCGAAATAGAGCGTATTAACATAAAGTCAGCATTGCATCGTAAAATAGCATACATTTTAAAAAATAAATTAACATTTTCAATACAAAGAATTGAGATATGCTTTTATCAAAGGACCAAATGATTGGCGAGTATCTATATCCGAGTCGGTGACCTTTTATTTTTAGAGAAGTGGACAAACTTTAAGCATAATCCCTCACATACATTCATTAAAGGCAACATTTCTTTCTAAACAATGCCTAAATGTACATTGGAGAAATTCGCGTCTCTGGAATTAGGTGACTGCGACTTAAGTCAGTTTAAAACATCTGAGGGATTAAGCCAAAATTAAACACTTTAGCTAAAATACAGGTACATTAAAATATTTACCTGTTTAGCTTACATGTTTGGGATTATTTTTAGCACTTTTCTATCAAGCTCAATGTCTTTATTGTTTACGGACAGTGAAACTATGACGTCGGCTAAAGTTACTTTAATGCCATTTTTGTTGAATTCTGTTATTTGTTAATTTAGTGGTGATAATAATGAATTAAGCCAAAGGTTAAATCAAAGAGAGTAGATTGACAAGAGTGGTCACTTCGTCCAATCAGCATTGTGGGCATGTTTTTCTGGCCCCCTATCGGAAGGGTGTTCCGATGTACACGATTCGATTAGGGCGCTCTCTACAGAAAGGAGGTTCCTCATCGAATCGTGTCAGTTCAAATTCAACATGGCGCGAACGAAGTGACCACTCTTATCAATCTACTCTCTTTGGTTAAAAGTTTGGTTAAAATTTGTCGTGAACAAATTTGACATTTAAAACACAACTATTTCGTTTACCAGCACAAAATAGATTTATTCCTTATACCTAAGCATGTTGTTATAGCAAATCGACGTCATCAATAAACCTGTCCTTAAACACGTGATATTTTAGAAAAGTACGAAAATAAATATTAAAAACTTTCTTCTGATCAGGATGGTATTTTTTCTAAAAATGAAATATGATGTGTTTTAGTTAAAATGTTCAGTTTAACATTATCCAATAAAATCCCTTCTGTTGCTACGAACAACTGCAGTCAACCAGGGAGCCTTATCCGAAATGTCCTTCATCTGTCTAGATATATCAAGTGTCTCTGATATCCACCAAAAGTGTGTCATTTGATACCTCCTGGATACTGCTTGGGGTTTTCCTTGTACAGTGTGTATTTACCAATTGTAAGTTTTGTATTTGTTTTAACCAGTTGATGAATGAAGCTAAAGACAACCAAGTTATTGTCCCACTCCCAAGGGAGTTCGACCTCTATGACCTTAACAAAGACGGCGTCGTTGGAGTGGAGGAATTCGCCGAAATTTTGTCCCTTGAACCAACACGTGATGATGTCATAAAGGCTTTTTCTTTGGCTGATGTCGATGGTAAGATATGTTAATATCGATTTTTATTCAACTAGCACATTGCAGTATTTTACAAATTTCCATCTCAACATATTCCAATATTTCCATCGAAGTTATTTTAGAATCTGTGAATGAAATGTATACAAACCTGTTAAGTATTCAATACTCTTTGCCTTAGCCAATAAGCATGTTTTTTGTCTAATTTTAGACGACGCTGAATTAAGTGAAGCTGAACTACTGGAGGCTCCGTGGCTTTTTGAAGGTATGTGTTTTAAGAATTTGTAGTACAATTTGTATAACCAGAAGTCAATGAATTCTGGTATAACATGTATCGCAGGAGGCAATGTTCAAATAATGACGATAAACTATATCACATAATGGGCTTGTTCTAGACCATTTTTTTTTCTTCGAGAGACACAACTAATGAGCTTGCCATTTATAGATGCGCCATAGAAAATATGTCATGGGGGGGGGGGGGGGGGGCTCAGTGGGTTGATAGGAACCTGTCCAGGGCCCTGTCTTACAAAGCTGGCGTAAAGTTGCGCATAGGCCGACAACATGGACCGGTTGCGTCCAAGGCGCAAGTTACTATAGTTTTAACACTGATTTACGTCCGACGTAACTTACGTCAGCTTCGTAAGACAGTGCCCAGGAGGAAGCAAACTGATGAACGATCACAGCCCACTTACAACACGATGGCTACAAGGATCATGGGTCCGCACTGCGTCCGGGGAATAAGAAAGTTCAGAACGGTATTAGGGCATTAGATCGATGCTTGGTTGGTTGTTAAAGCTTATTAGCGCGTCCATCCGTATGAATGATGTACGCCAGTTAGATCAATGGAGATGCTTTTCAAGCCATTTATGCCATATGGAACCATACTGCTTTCGAGATATTTTTGAACAGTATTCAGTGGAAATGAGATGTTGAAATAGGACGCAGCCCTATTCATTTTTACAATGATCTCAGCCCCCCCCCCACCCCCGTTTGCTATGCTTGTTTATAAAAGTGACAGAATTTGAAATTTGGAACCTATGTTTTCACTGCCTTTAATATAAGACGGTTACTCTCCCTAACTCATTGTTTCACATTTTTAATTTTCAGACGTAGATGTCAACGAGAAGGAAATAGAAGAAAAAGAATAACAGAAAGATAATTACTTAGAAACGAATTTATTTATTTATGTCTCTGTGGCAAACACTTTATATGGCATTTATTTACATTTATAACCCTTTTCAACACAAAATTATTTGTGTTTAATTTATTGTCCATTTTTGCTTTTTACAATAATATTTTACATGTAGCTTTGGTTTATGAATGGTTTGTCTATGATCATGGTTTGTATTGGAATAATATCTTGTATATAATTTTTGTTTATCTATGTCACTTATTATAAGATGTATGAAAGCATTTAATACCAAGTGGGCTTATATAAATATTAAAATTAATTGTCTAAAAACATTTTAGAGTTATGTCCCTTTGACTGTGAGTATACCAGAACATGCTTGTGCTGATTTGCTGTAAAACGTGCCACTATGTAAAGGGCGATGGTTTGTACTTCTGTTGAGATTCCGATCCAGGGTCGACCATTTTTATACATTTAATACCAAATAACCGTGAGGTAGTTTAAATACACGTTCGTAAACAAAACCCTAAACATAGTATGTATAAGACTAAGGCCAAACTCATGCCCGTCATAAACCTTATGAAATATCATGGGTTGTGGTTATTATAACAACTAATGATTGGGTATAAACGTCTAAATGATATGCCCCTTTTAACACAATAAGAACATTGTCTCCGTGGTTATTTTAGACAAGAAGATTTTCCCTATGCCCGTGTGTTATAGTGTTCAAAAATCTAAAGCACTAAACACTAAAACACATGATAACATAGACAATCTTCTTGATTAAAATAACCATGGAGACAAGTTTCTCACTGTTTTAAAAAAGGGTTTGTTATTTTGTACTCTGTAGCCAATCATAAGTGCATATTGTCTTTAAGATCTCGACTTTTATTCAGCTAAAATAAACCTGTTTTTGATTTTAAACTGTTTTCATATTGTCATTTTTAGTTAGAGGGACATTATGTCTACCACCCTTGGGGCACGTCGTTTTATTGCTTAGTTAATGGTTAACGGTTTATATTCTATATAATTTCCCTTGAAAGATGTTCTTGACGTGTATACCAGTGTTCAGACCAAATATTTCGTCAATACGTATCGGTGGATTTAAAAGAAAAAAACGAGACGAAGAGCTTTAGGACTTCATTAATTACCTCCCTTTTTCCACGACACGGATACGAATTGCCTTGCTATTAAACGTCCAACCTTCGGAAGTTTTTCGCTGCTCAACAACACGTAAACAAAGAAAGCCACAGAATGATTTGATAGCGTGTTGTGTAACCGGTATAGGCTACCTTTATGCCTCTCAAGTTCAGCTTTACTTCACTCAGATCACTTACAGTGACATAAGATGACATTTAAACTATACAATGCATTGACCATGGCGTAGGTTTTTTTACATAGGATTTTTGAAGAACTGTATAAGAGACTCTCAATATCACATGGTTTTCAAAGGGGAAACCCCATTCAACAAGCAAATGTCCATACTGGATAAAACAAGAGGGATGCGAATTCTAGAAGTTGCTGAAAAGTGATGAAAAATGTCATTACGAACAGCGTGCACGACACGTAGCCCGATGACAAAAGTCCTTCTCAGAATGTATGAGTTTAGACATAGCTTTCACATTTTTGGTTTAAACGAATAATATGAAATGGAATCGAGCCGTATGTTCAGAGGAAAGACAAACTTCAGCTGGGGACGGTTTCTCAAAAGGTTTTTCGAAAAATCGAGTCGAAAGTCCTGTAGATGGCGCAGCTAACTCAGGTAGATTCTCTTAAGCATAACAAAGAATACAAATGAATCTCGCGCGGTTTACGGGAAGCAGGTTAGGCTACCAATGGCCATCTGCAAATCTCATCTTTATATAAAGAACAGTCGAATAGCACACACTTAAACGATCTTCGCATCCCCCCTTCTAGTTTGAAGCACACATTTATTTCGGGACAACAGAGGTATTTATATTGTTTTTGGCAATAATAGAACGTGCGTTAAACTTGCACTTGAAGATAACGCAAGGTCTAACTATCCTGATAACGTATACTTTTAAGATTTCAATTCAATTCAATTTATTGCAGGATAAGTCATTTGGCTTTTTACCCTTAAAACAATACAGATGCAAGTAGGCCTACTGGTTATGCAGTAAAACATAGTTTGCAATTACATAGTTGGTTCCAAGTAAGTATAGGACCTTATAGACCAAGAATAATACTTCTATAGGACAGAGTCCCTAACAAGTACTTTTCAAGAGTTATTATTCTGTTTTTTTGGACAAGGGTTACGTTACGACCAATACCAACAGAGCATTCGGCGTAGCTGAGATCAACACATAGTCCAGTCAGATTCAAACCCGCGACGCACTGGCTCGTTGTGCTCAACATTTATTCGCCTCCAGATAAAAACGAAAATATTTCTCTGTGCATGTAAATACACCACCGTTATCGAGTTAGAATCAATTAATTAATGGATGCGTTTTTTCTCCAGTTTTTATCTATTTGTTGTCCTCGTAATTTGTTTAATGGCATCATACAATATACACTAATGGCAAAATGAAGAAAACATAAGGTCGATAAACGCTGAATGCCGTTCCAGTCCTCTCACGGGAAAAATAACGATTCGCGATTTAATGGACTATTACGAAATTCATTAATGTCAACACGATTATTTTATTGCCTGCTATAAAAGCATTGGTTACAACAATCACGTAAGGTTTAATTGATTTAGAACTTTATTGTTACATTATAACGGAAGTATGTAGGAAGAATATTAATGATTCTGTCCACCAAATGAATCTAACTCAAATAATGCCTGGTTTAAAATATTTATAGTGTTTTATATTTATAGTTCCATTCATTCAATTTTATCCTAGCCCGAGTAATCGGCCTTTATGGCGATGGGGATCGAACACGCACTCTCTTGCGTTTGCACCATTTATGTATAGAAATAGGAAATAAAATCATCAGTTGCACACAACATTATCTCGGCTAGTTTTACATATGACTGCAAATGTGCTGCCCCATTATCAACCAGGCTTCATAACGTCATAGGCAGCTTATGATTTTCCCTGTGCCCGTGTGTTATAATGTTTAGAAATATATATCTGAGCGAGACGGTTACTTGGCACACGATAAACCGAAATACAGTTATATCCCATGTAGATACAACACAATTAACTTCTATGTAGGTAATGTGAAAATATCAATCAAGGTTGCCAATAATCATTTTCTTTTCGGCGGAGTTCATCATTCCATCATTTAGGACAATTACATAAGCCTTGGTGCGAGTCAGATTAGAACCTGTAACCCAATGGCGTTACCGTCCAACGTTGAGTCACGGTAATACAATGTCATAGATACAATGTCATAGATACAAGATTTCTTTTAATTTGGCAAAGTGCTTTACTGAAAGGATAATGAAGGGGCGGTGCAGAATGCCCCATTAAATAATGATAAAAAGATCGCCAAACGTATTACGTAACAATACTAATGTTATATATATGACGGCAATTATGTCGACATAATTCTGTAACGGGCGGACGTACATGACGACTTTTTGACGAGGGGTAATAAAAACGAATCTTATAAAATAGGTTTAAAATCTGTATATTTGGTTAAGTAAAGGACTTTACCATTTTTTCCATATTTGTGGGCCGTTTCAAGGTTAATATCGTCAAACTGGACCAATCAGCTCACGGATTATACAAGTTTTGTTAAATCTACACACTGATTAATTTCATTGCCTTTTGTCGTTTCCTGACCCAAGATATATCAATACATTGTTCTTCCAATTAATAGGGCTTGAGTGTATTATATTTTATAGTTTTAAGATAGTTATATAACAAATGAGACAATCTATACGCAGACGTTATTGACAACATAAGTATTACATTGCTTACATAACGGATGGCTATTATGATATGTCAAGGCAATAAGTGTCAAGACAATAAATTTCGGAAATAAGTGGCTTAGACAATATTTAATATTTTCCGCTATTATGTACAACATTAACAAGCTGTGATCCAGTGCTACGTTAATGTCTCCAAAATTTGATGTCGCGCAAGGAGATTCGTTATCCTGTTGAGTAAGCCATTGGCATTAAGTTTCCTAACATGCTCAAGTTCGCAAACTTTAAAGCATGCTGTCCAATTGATTGATTGATTGTTTGGTGTTTTACGCCGCGCTCAAAATTATTTCACTTATATGGCGGCGTTGCCAGTTTTGTTGTGGGCGACACAAAGCGATCTTAGCTTAAGGGGATCTTAATTACCACTGGCAACGTATACTTTTAGCATTGGTTGCCATGGTAGTTTAGATCACACTTAGCTAAGATCGCTTTGTGAAACTAGGCCCCGGACCCCAGAGGAAACCCACGACCTTCCGATGGTAACTGGCAATCATCCCACATAGGTCGTTCGAGTGAAAACCCAGTCAGAAAATTTGCCGATTTTTTGGACTGAGTGGGATTCGAACCGGCGACCCATTGGTGGAGGGCTGTTCGGATTGTGCTATTCAATGCATCACCCTAGTGACCAATAACAAATAAGGCGACACATACACAATCAACAATTGCATAAATTCTAATGATCTAACAACAGAAATTATCTGAAAAATAAAAAAAATGAAGCCTGTTATTCAAACCCGTTTTATAATGTTTTAAAAGTGGCACGAGCTGCCAAACTTTGCACTTCGTTCAAAAATTCACTTTCTTACAATTTTTGCACAATAAATTCCCAATGTCAAAACACTTCTATAACGCACAGTCTCGAAATTCATAACACTAAATGTCTGTATAATGTGCTTCTGAAGAAAGATTGCCGATAATTTCAACATTCTGTTTTAACGCAGAAATTTCAACGCTGTGGTGATTGTAACCGAAATCTTCTTGCAAGCGAATACAGTTTTGTAGGTTCACACACAGCGTATTTTAATGTTTTCAAAAGAAGCTAAACAGCAAAAGCAAACGTAAATCTAAACACCAATTAAATAGTTACAGTTTTTATTGAAACTTTGGTAATCGATAATCGATCTGAAAACTTCACCACATGAAGATTAGACCCTTTGTTTTACAAACATGTAAAAAACGTCGTCTATGTTGACGTTCTAACGGGTGACAGAGAAAAATACAATCTCCGATTGAAATGTGATTACAGAATAATTCTTGGATGAAATGAGACACATTCCAGATGTTAACACACGGAGCCATGTGTGGCCATTTACCAGCGGTCAAAATCTATCTACGATTGGTAGAAACATAATGCTGAAGACATATAGTAGTCTAGTAATTGTAGAAAACAATGGTCTAACCAGCTGGGAGCGGTGACCATTGTAGTGGAGACGCCATTTTGTCGTAGTTACATTACGAAGCCTTTGCAGCTCCGGCCACTATTTTCCTTCGAAAAAATTGTTTACCGATGCAATAAATGCCTTAAAATGAATGACCAACCTTTTATGTCTTAGTATCCATTCCCCTTTTGTCGAACTATAGGCTTGGGTTGTTGCATTCCATCGATATCGAAAGTGGATTGGAACATTTCCCCGCGAACAAGGCGGCCATATTGCCTGTGGAATCATGGTTAATTTCGCAAATTTAAAAATGGCTTCCTCCCGTAGCGTTCCGCCCTTCGGGCTTCACCATAACGCTACATACCGGAGCTAGGTAGTCTAGCAGCATAAGTTTTGTATTGTATATTTTCAGATTAAATCACGTCTTTGTGTGATGATTTATGACGCCTGTTGAAAATGAACAAAAGAAATGTCATTAAAGTGGCATGAGCTGCCAAAATTCGCAGTTTTTTCATAACATCTGATCGTCACGACAGTAAGAAGCTTTGAAGGCTATCGAAAAACTAAATGATTGGCGTTGGAATGAGAAAAATCCATACAGTATGTGGCCTGTATGAACCGAAAACGTGTTCAAAAGTAAACACAATTTAAATAATCGGGACGACCATTCATTCATTCTAAGCCAAAGTTAGTTCAAAACAGTACTTTATCGTACATTTTCGAGACTAGAAGCACTAAAAAGCTTCTGAATTCTACCTCTTGAGAAAAATAGCCAATAATTTCAGCATTCTGTTTAACGTCAAAATAACAACATTTTGGCAGCTCACGCCCCTTTAAAATGTAGATCAGACTATCGAAAAGACGTAAACATCCGTACAATACATTATAAGTAATCAAAGAAGTAAACATAAAAGTTCCAGTCAATTTCAACCTTGTCTATTTCAAATCCGACCGTCTATGTGATTGTGGAGATAAGGAACGACTTGATAGCTCGGGAGACATGGGTAAATCACAACCAACCTGAACGGAATTACTTGAGGGAACATTACTTATATAGCTTTCAATTTAACAAGATAAAAATCAGCACAATGCAAATCAACAGAATCCAATTAATGTCAGTGTATTTTCCTTTATTAGCAAGCCAAACAAAAAGAAACCCCAGAAATGCACTTATTTAAGACAAGCCTCCAAAACAGCTGATCTGTCCATTTTCACCAACTCCTAAATAGTATGGTTGATTGATTGATTAATGTTTCACGCCGCATTCAAGATTATTTCACTTACATGGCAGCGTTGTCAGGTTTAGTGGGGGAGGAAACCGGGTTCATTGCTCGAAGGAAACCTTCGACCTTCGTCGAGTACCTGGCAACTCTTCTGCATACGGCGATCGAGTGAAAAATCAGCTCAAATTGTTGGTTGGTTGTTTTAGCTTATTGGCGCGTCCATTCGTATGAATGATGTACGCCATACTAGTGAGTAATTATTGACTTAAGTGATTAATAAAACTGTGATGTTTGAACACAATATATTGAATCTATCTGTGCAGGAGTATATATTAGTACGTTTGAGATCTACTTAACCTCTTAAGATGTAACAGCATGCAATACAATTGAGCTTACACCCGTATACGATTTACAAATAAGCAAATATACAGTGGTGAGAAACAGCTCAAATTGTTAGTTTTTGTATTTGGTCTGAGTTTGATTCAAACCCGCGCCGCGCCGATGGAAGGCCTGTGTGGGATCGAGGGACAATCACTCTATAGTATATGGAAAATAGCCCGGATTTTCGGTCTAGAGGGCGACTTATTTTATATTTGGCTGGTAATGTGAATCACCCACTATGACGAATACGGAAAAAAATTCGGCAGAGCCCATATTTCTTGGCGTTATGGAAAACTGTTTATCGGATCGCATTGTAACCGTCAGTAGAATTGGTGATAAAGCTAGGTAGTTCATTTTAGGACAGACGAAATAGGAAATTTCATAAGGTAAACAATTTATATTCTGCCAGGAGCTGTTACATGTATATCGATCGTCTTACAAATATAAGCGATTTTTAAATTGACTTCCATCGATGCCCACTAATCAGTTAAAATCTGTTTTGAGGAGATACATGGCGATTAATTCTTATTATATGTTGGTAAAAGACCAGCCAGGGCTCGCCAAAATGGCCCCATAGAGACAATATCAAACAGCTGTGATCCAAGACGACTTATATATATAAGGGTAATGATGGGAACCACCACAGAGATGTTTCCCTGTCAAAAGAGGCAGTAGTAAGCCCTGGAAATTAACATTTTTACGAAAAGCGTTAGATTACTGACCGAATAACAAATTGACAAATACTGGCCAACTTTTTATAGAATTTTTTATTTATATGTCTCCAGTTGCAAAAAGCATTATACATTAAAAACAAATGTTATATATTCGGTATGTTTTATTGTCTTTTCGAATACTGTATTTTTGGCTCTCTAAGTCTTGAATGTTTAGATCATTACTTAAATGCCCACTTACCGCCCTAGCCTGTTTGGCATTTGTTAGCTTACTACAGCTCAAACCACTAAAATTAAACATAGGACACATAAAACATGTCCAATTAGGTTTAGAATGTATAAATGGCGGCGAAAAATAAACGAAGATTCGAAGTTCGATTACAACAATACCGATGAGTGTCGGTTAATTTAAGTGTTGGTTTACCCTCACAGTGCAGGTGTATTTGTCTGTTATAGTCCCTTCTACCCGATCGTTAGTCTGTATTTCTCAGATAAAGTTCGTAAAATTATACTGTGTCGTTAGATCGCCCACACGACTTAAAACATTAGGGCGTTGTGTGCATGCTCAAGTCTAGTTCAATTTACCGAACTTATGGTGATATTACATATACCAACGTTCAGTCTACGAATTTGAAATGCAAGGTGGAAATGATGCTTAAATTACAAGCCATGAAAATATTATTGTAACTCCTCGGTATGGACGATTCCTACCTTAGACTTCTTCAAAACTCATAAAAGAGTATGCTTGTCCGCTTTTATTACATGTAGCTATTCTACAGAGCGTACATTTGGTCTCAAACAACAGCAAACTGTCATTTCTTGGAGACTTTGCCGCCATTTTGCGTGACGTTCGAACTGGGCGGCCAAGTCTCCAAGAAATTTAGTTAGTTGTGGTATATGACCAGATGTACGCCCTTGGAATAGCTACACGCAATAAAGAGGACAAGAATAATCTTTTATGAGTTCTAAAGAAGTCTGGGATAGGAATTGTCCATACAGAGCAGTTACAATAATATTTTCATGGCTTGTAATTTCCGACAAAAGTTTGTCGGACTTTACCGACCAGCATTTCAGAATTCGTAG
Organism: Lepidochitona cinerea; assembly: GCA_963971465.1. Lineage (NCBI taxonomy): Eukaryota > Metazoa > Mollusca > Polyplacophora > Chitonida > Tonicellidae > Lepidochitona > Lepidochitona cinerea. Next base: position 43,067,689 of record OZ020551.1, on the reverse strand, counting down.
ACTGAACGTTGGTATATGTAATATCACCATAAGTTCGGTAAATTGAACTAGATTTGTATATACCCACTTTTAAGAAGCTGAACCGTGTCATTTTTCTCCATGATGTTTATATATTTTAGAGTTATCGCCCTTTATTCGTCTCTTCAAATTTGTTTTCGCATATATCTAGGATGGGGATAGGGTAGCATCCATCAGTTTAACTGATATTATTCTCATTCATTTCAACGTCAATCGTGTAGTTTTTCATAGAACGTTAAGTGCGAACTTCTCTTATCATTTGATTTATTAAAAAAATTACATTTTGGTACCTTATGTAACTTTAAATTAAATTGAAAGTTTTTTAATATTCAAATTGACAAGCCTGTGTCATCCGACAGAAAATCAATACTATAAAGCTTTACTTTTCAAGCACCTGTAATGTAAAAGTATCTGCAATATGGTGAATCTCCCTAGGAATTTCAATGAACAATATCGCCCAACATTACAATTGAGAATAATGTTTACCGCCACTATCGGCTGACAAGGTGAGAGAGCCCAAGCAGCTAATCCAAAAAATTGTTGGCACCCATTTTAATTACAATTGCAGGGTTGTTATTATATCATTCACAAAACCGTTATTTTTGTGTTGATCAATTAGCTGTTTGAATTCATATCAATTTGATTTTCGAGTAGATGGAAGGCTGAAATTAAGAGTTTCACGTAAACGGTAAATAATCCGCATATGGTGGCACAGCCCGTGAAAACAGGGATTTCCTAGCCTTAGAATCCTTACAAAATGTATTTTAAGCATATCTCATCTGTCAATTTGGTTAATGTTTCATCGTTGGAATGTGCTGTGAATGAGAGTCGATAGCCCGACAGTGAGGGATGGGTTCTAAACATACTTAGGTCCACCCATTTGAAAAGTGGGGTTTTCTCTCCTTGTAACTATGACCACATCACTGACCAAAAATCGTCTACCATATATAGCCGATTAGTACTTTTGCTCGTACGTTAACATGCTGATGTAACATGGACGACGTAAAACAAACTGTCAAATTATTCATGTTAATTATATAAAATTCAACTGTGAACCTTATGTCAAACTTGGCTTGTATATGTCTACACAAAATGAAAAAGAGCATCGTCGGAACCCACGATTAAAACCTACGCTCACGCTACAGGTGAGCTTGTTGAGAATTTAACCCCGGGCATCCGAGGATGGAAAAAGAGGTGCTATTTAACAACATTATTACATTATTACATTTTTTTATAAGCTTCCAAACTGACGACTTATTAAATGTAACAGACAATAGTGCGCTCAACCGATACCTTTTGTCGTCATGTGACTTTAACAGACGGATGCGACGTCATTCAAATTTCGACCAACGTAAGCATTTCTTCACTGGCCCAACTGAGACGCAACGTCTGGATTCAACATGCTTCGACAAAGTTGTTCAACATTGTTTAACAATCATGCAATTAAAACAATATATTCGTGTAATTTGCGTAAACGATTGGTATCAATTTTCATAATCTTTCAATTGAACACATTTGCATCGAATAACTGAGTGCTACAAGATACCAATACAAATGTACAAAATATATAAAAGCCGAAAAATTAAAGGGGGCAACACAAATAACACCTTAGGGTACAGTAGAAGCGCGCTAATTTTTCATTTCCAACGGTACCAAACACATATTTTTGTGACTTTTTTGTACGCCGGGTAGTTAATAACAAAAATCATAACAAGCAACACAAATTGGTCAACTTTCAAAATCTCCCATTTAAAGGCACACTTGCCGCGAAAATCAGGAATATTGTTTACATTAAAAAAGAAAGACCGTTTTCTGTATTTTTCCCAGACAATATAAGTTAGGAACTTTCTATTTTTACCAAAATTTAAAAGTTTGGACCTCACTTTGTATTTTTAATTTGAATTTGAAAATTTGAATTGTTAGGTGCCCGGAACGTAAACAAACCAAACTGCTCCCTGGGGCGCATTTCAGTCGAGTGAGTGAACTAACGACACAGTGTAATTTTACGTAGGCCTATTTATCTGAGAAATACAGACTGACGATCGGTTAACAGCGACTGGAAAAGCCTGCTGATAATTGTTTGAGTGTAAACCACAGATAAAAAGGCCTGAAGTTAGGGTTATACAACACGAACGTTGACCGACACTGATGTTGTTGTTGTAATCAGGCTTCGATTCTTCGTTTGTTTTTCACCCCATTTCTACATTCTAAAGCTAACTAGACATGTTTTATGTGTCCTATGTTTAAGTTTAGTGGTATTAGTCGTACTAAGCTCATGTACATTAGTTTTATTAGGAAATTTAAACAGGCTACAGCGGCAAGTGGGCCTTTAAGTCTAGGTTAATTTTTGTCCACTTCAAGGCCTTCGTAACTGGCCAATACGGCACAGCAGACCAGTTTTTGGCATACACTGCTAAAATTCAACCTTTTTTAATAAATTCTATTGTGACGACAGTTTTCAAAGTTAAAACAAACTAAATTGACATGGAAATGAGGGACATCCACAAACGTGCCCACATGCTTATATCCCGGATGCGAAGATTAACTTCTCTGTTTAGATTGGGAAATCCATACAGTATGTGTGTTGTGCGAGCCGAAATTTGGCCGAAAAGTGAACAAAATTTAAACAACCGGGACGAGTATTCATTCATTCTAAGCCTAAGTTAGTTCAAAACACTATTAAAACGTACATTCCCGAGACTATAGCAGCATTAACCAGCCTCTGAATTGCACGTCTTGTACAAAAATAGGCGGTAATTTGCGCATTCTGTTTTATCTCGGAAACATATCATGGGAGCTAATGCCACTTTAAGTTATTTTTTACATCAGTTTGGCTCGTGTAGCCTACTCGAGCTGTATTTGAGATTGAGATTCCTGATCGTCTCCCACTTCCTCGGCGAAAACATCTTCATCTGAAAACAATAACAATGCTTTTATTTTTATTTCTTTGACAGCGTGGGAATCGAACTCACGTTCGATAGATGGAGCTCTTGTGACAAGTTTCAGAGAGGGAACTTTACTATTTCATCAACATGGGTTTAACATTGTAGGCTCGATCAGTATCATACACACGGACCTATATGCACTTATTTTGAACTTGGAACTGAAGATCACAAAGTCCTTCAAGTATCCGGTTTCTTCCTTCAGAATGGAATGCATTATTACAATAAGAATGATCTGACCTACAGCGGTCCTTAATATGTACTTTTAAATAAGCCTCCAGCGAGGCGTACGTATGCATGGATTGTTTTTAAAAACAAAATTCGACTTATTCAAACTTTAAATCTTTACCAGCAAACAACCAAGGCTGTTAGTCTGTATTTCTCAGATAAAGTTCGTAAAATTATACTGTGTCGTTAGATCGCCAACACGACTTAAAACATTAGGGCGTTGTGTGCATGCTCAAGTCTAGTTCAATTTACCGAACTTATGGTGATATTACATATACCAACGTTCAGTCTACGAATTTGAAATGCAAGGTGGAAATGATGCTTAAATTACAAGCCATGAAAATATTATTGTAACTCCTCGGTATGGACGATTCCTACCTTAGACTTCTTCAAAACTCATAAAAGAGTATGCTTGTCCGCTTTTATTACATGTAGCTATTCTACAGAGCGTACATTTGGTCTCAAACAACAGCAAACTGTCATTTCTTGGAGACTTTGCCGCCATTTTGCGTGACGTTCGAACTGGGCGGCCAAGTCTCCAAGAAATTTAGTTAGTTGTGGTATATGACCAGATGTACGCCCTTGGAATAGCTACACGCAATAAAGAGGACAAGAATAATCTTTTATGAGTTCTAAAGAAGTCTGGGATAGGAATTGTCCATACAGAGCAGTTACAATAATATTTTCATGGCTTGTAATTTCCGACAAAAGTTTGTCGGACTTTACCGACCAGCATTTCAGAATTCGTAGACTGAACGTTGGTATATGTAATATCACCATAAGTTCGGTAAATTGAACTAGATTTGTATATACCCACTTTTAAGAAGCTGAACCGTGTCATTTTTCTCCATGATGTTTATATATTTTAGAGTTATCGCCCTTTATTCGTCTCTTCAAATTTGTTTTCGCATATATCTAGGATGGGGATAGGGTAGCATCCATCAGTTTAACTGATATTATTCTCATTCATTTCAACGTCAATCGTGTAGTTTTTCATAGAACGTTAAGTGCGAACTTCTCTTATCATTTGATTTATTAAAAAAATTACATTTTGGTACCTTATGTAACTTTAAATTAAATTGAAAGTTTGTTAATATTCAAATTGACAAGCCTGTGTCATCCGACAGAAAATCAATACTATAAAGCTTTACTTTTCAAGCACCTGTAATGTAAAAGTATCTGCAATATGGTGAATCTCCCTAGGAATTTCAATGAACAATATCGCCCAACATTACAATTGAGAATAATGTTTACCGCCACTATCGGCTGACAAGGTGAGAGAGCCCAAGCAGCTAATCCAAAAAATTGTTGGCACCCATTTTAATTACAATTGCAGGGTTGTTATTATATCATTCACAAAACCGTTATTTTTGTGTTGATCAATTAGCTGTTTGAATTCATATCAATTTGATTTTCGAGTAGATGGAAGGCTGAAATTAAGAGTTTCACGTAAACGGTAAATAATCCGCATATGGTGGCACAGCCCGTGAAAACAGGGATTTCCTAGCCTTAGAATCCTTACAAAATGTATTTTAAGCATATCTCATCTGTCAATTTGGTTAATGTTTCATCGTTGGAATGTGCTGTGAATGAGAGTCGATAGCCAGACAGTGAGGGATGGGTTCTAAACATACTTAGGTCCACCCATTTGAAAAGTGGGGTTTTCTCTCCTTGTAACTATGACCACATCACTGACCAAAAATCGTCTACCATATATAGCCGATTAGTACTTTTGCTCGTACGTTAACATGCTGATGTAACATGGACGACGTAAAACAAACTGTCAAATTATTCATGTTAATCATATAAAATTCAACTGTGAACCTTATGTCAAACTTGGCTTGTATATGTCTACACAAAATGAAAAAGAGCATCGTCGGAACCCACGATTAAAACCTACGCTCACGCTACAGGTGAGCTTGTTGAGAATTTAACCCCGGGCATCCGAGGATGGAAAAAGAGGTGCTATTTAACAACATTATTACATTATTACATTTTTTTATAAGCTTCCAAACTGACGACTTATTAAATGTAACAGACAATAGTGCGCTCAACCGATACCTTTTGTCGTCATGTGACTTTAACAGACGGATGCGACGTCATTCAAATTTCGACCAACGTAAGCATTTCTTCACTGGCCCAACTGAGACGCAACGTCTGGATTAAACATGCTTCGACAAAGTTGTTCAACATTGTTTAACAATCATGCAATTAAAACAATATATTCGTGTAATTTGCGTAAACGATTGGTATCAATTTTCATAATCTTTCAATTGAACACATTTGCATCGAATAACTGAGTGCTACAAGATACCAATACAAATGTACAAAATATATAAAAGCCGAAAAATTAAAGGGGGCAACACAAATAACACCTTAGGGTACAGTAGAAGCGCGCTAATTTTTCATTTCCAACGGTACCAAACACATATTTTTGTGACTTTTTTGTACGCCGGGTAGTTAATAACAAAAATCATAACAAGCAACACAAATTGGTCAACTTTCAAAATCTCCCATTTAAAGGCACACTTGCCGCGAAAATCAGGAATATTGTTTACATTAAAAAAGAAAGACCGTTTTCTGTATTTTTCCCAGACAATATAAGTTAGGAACTTTCTATTTTTACCAAAATTTAAAAGTTTGGACCTCACTTTGTATTTTTAATTTGAATTTGAAAATTTGAATTGTTAGGTGCCCGGAACGTAAACAAACCAAACTGCTCCCTGGGGCGCATTTCAGTCGAGTGAGTGAACTAACGACACAGTGTAATTTTACGTAGGCCTATTTATCTGAGAAATACAGACTGACGATCGGTTAACAGCGACTGGAAAAGCCTGCTGATAATTGTTTGAGTGTAAACCACAGATAAAAAGGCCTGAAGTTAGGGTTATACAACACGAACGTTGACCGACACTGATGTTGTTGTTGTAATCAGGCTTCGATTCTTCGTTTGTTTTTCACCCCATTTCTACATTCTAAAGCTAACTAGACATGTTTTATGTGTCCTATGTTTAAGTTTAGTGGTATTAGTCGTACTAAGCTCATGTACATTAGTTTTATTAGGAAATTTAAACAGGCTACAGCGGCAAGTGGGCCTTTAAGTCTAGGTTAATTTTTGTCCACTTCAAGGCCTTCGTAACTGGCCAATACGGCACAGCAGACCAGTTTTTGGCATACACTGCTAAAATTCAACCTTTTTTAATAAATTCTATTGTGACGACAGTTTTCAAAGTTAAAACAAACTAAATTGACATGGAAATGAGGGACATCCACAAACGTGCCCACATGCTTATATCCCGGATGCGAAGATTAACTTCTCTGTTTAGATTGGGAAATCCATACAGTATGTGTGTTGTGCGAGCCGAAATTTGGCCGAAAAGTGAACAAAATTTAAACAACCGGGACGAGTATTCATTCATTCTAAGCCTAAGTTAGTTCAAAACACTATTAAAACGTACATTCCCGAGACTATAGCAGCATTAACCAGCCTCTGAATTGCACGTCTTGTACAAAAATAGGCGGTAATTTGCGCATTCTGTTTTATCTCGGAAACATATCATGGGAGCTAATGCCACTTTAAGTTATTTTTTACATCAGTTTGGCTCGTGTAGCCTACTCGAGCTGTATTTGAGATTGAGATTCCTGATCGTCTCCCACTTCCTCGGCGAAAACATCTTCATCTGAAAACAATAACAATGCTTTTATTTTTATTTCTTTGACAGCGTGGGAATCGAACTCACGTTCGATAGATGGAGCTCTTGTGACAAGTTTCAGAGAGGGAACTTTACTATTTCATCAACATGGGTTTAACATTGTAGGCTCGATCAGTATCATACACACGGACCTATATGCACTTATTTTGAACTTGGAACTGAAGATCACAAAGTCCTTCAAGTATCCGGTTTCTTCCTTCAGAATGGAATGCATTATTACAATAAGAATGATCTGACCTACAGCGGTCCTTAATATGTACTTTTAAATAAGCCTCCAGCGAGGCGTACGTATGCATGGATTGTTTTTAAAAACAAAATTCGACTTATTCAAACTTTAAATCTTTACCAGCAAACAACCAAGGCGCTTCGTCTAATTCCACTTCGCTTAGTTTGCCATCATCTGAAAATGAATGTAACACAAACTTTAAATTGTTTTTTGTTAAGATGGTGGTAATACAGCATATCTTCAATATACAAATGAACTGACAACGTGTATATAATAGTGCACAGACAGCGCAACTAGATTATTCATGTGTGTGAAGGTCGACTAGGTGGTCCGAAAGGAACAACAAAATGTAAACGTGATAATGCAAATATCAGGAATGTATTGTTTTTCTTTTAAAGCGAACTTGTACACTGCCATCCAGGAGTTCTAGAAGTCGGTCGGTTGTGTCCCCAGAGCGTTGCCACTTCTTACAAATGGGGCGTTGCCTTTGTCACCCCAAAACAGCATGCAATAATCGGAAATGTGCTTGCATCTCTATAGCCTACTGTTTTCTGGATATTCAGAAATTATGAAAAAAGTGTGAATTTCGGCAGCTCATGCCAGTTTAAGTGGGTTTGTTCTTATTTGTCTCACATTTATCTCTTAAGAAGATGAACTTACCATCGACATCAGCCAATGAGAAAGCCTTCATGACATCATCAAGTGTTGATTCCAAGGACAAAATCTCGGCGAATTCCTCCACTTCAATGACGTCATCCTTGTTAAGGTCATAGAGTTCAAACTCCCTTGGAAGGGGGACAATAACTTGATTATCTTTAAATTCATTCGATATCTGAAAGAAAAGCCAGAGAGGCAGGCTGATACGTTTGTCCGTATTATTGTTAGGTCGTTCATCAACTATCTTCTATACGGTCAGGTAAATGTGATTAGGAAGTTTCAAAATCGCAACGTTTTTAGCAGCGTGATAATTGATTCCCGTTTTCATTGATGTGCTCCATTCAGTTCATTGCTAAATCTTACCTCGTCAAGACTTCTTTTTATCTTCTGACATACTTTTGTACACGCAAGTCCACACACAGGCCCGCCGGCCCCTTCTGATGCCGCGGTACATGTATAGGTACAGGCAGCCCGACATACCGGTCTCTTGATCCTCCGCCATATCCTTCGGCCACGGATTCGAACCCGGAAGGCATCGGTGTCCACCAGAAGACTGACACAAAGCATGGTCAAGAAATATAATAATATTCCATTCATCTTGGCTTGCAATGTAAGAAATGATACCCATAATAAATGATAAACACGAGGATTTTGAAAATAAAGGGTTCAAAATACACTGAAACAAGCAAGTTTTACGCACTTGAAGGCATATTGCTCAAGGAACAAATGAATTAACCGTATAGCAAGATTGTAACTGTCTATTTAAGGCTCTTGTCCTTGGATATATTGAAATATAAAAGTTCTTACCGAGTTAGGATCCAACAGCTTGACTTCTATAAATTCAACAATGGTAAAAGTACCTCCTAATTGATTAAGTTCGGTGACTGAATTGGTAGTAAACCGAACTACTCCAAATAACCGTCAGAATAAAGACATTAACTTCAGTTAAAGAGGCTAGAATCTAAATATGTATATCGCCCTCGAAATCGAGACACCGCTTTAGACAGCTGTCAAGCCTGTCATCGCACAATGATTGGCTTAAAAGTCCTCAGTTTAAAGTTGACCGCTTTTAACCTCAGCCCTGGTCAACGACTCGTGTTTGCACTTTGATATTGGTCTACGTGTGGGACCTATTGCCATGCGAGACCCTCGTGCCTTCGAGATTCGGTTGGAATGGGTTTCCACGTTATCCACAGAATAAGGGGCAACGAGATTATCAGTAATTTCGTTATTTTGGGATGACACTTTCTTGAAAGTATGGTAGAAATTCTTCTACCGTTTTTTGGGTGACGCCCGAAACGGGAATCGAACCCGGGTCCCAGAGTATGGCACCTATCGCCAGCAGTAAATGCCGGCTGCTTTATCAATTCAGCCAACCGGCCTCCTCTAAAAAGGAGGTAGTTGACTGCTATAGATACTACAGCGGACATTTAGTACCCCTCTGGTAACGTAATTGACACAGCTCCCATTGCTGAATGAATGAGTTTAATTTAAGAGGAGGCTGGTTGGCTGAATGGACAAAGCAGCCGGCATTTAGTGCTGGCGATAGGTGCCATACTACCATATTTTCAAGAAAGTGTCATCCCAAAATAACGAAAATACTGTTACAATCACTTTCTAAAATACACTTACTAATTAAACGAGATTATCGCGTCCAATGGTCAGCAAAAAAACTGATTGTTCACCGTATATGTACCGTTCATGTCCATGTTGTTTATCGCTGGTTGTGCCCTTTTGAATCCCTGGGTTACACAAAAAAACAGCGTGCATTGTCCAACACATTGTAAAAAAACAACAGAAAAAATAGGTTACCATGGCGCGATGTCATAATACGCTAAAACAAAATTTTGAAATTATCAGCTATTTTTCTCAGGAAATATAAATTGTAAGTTTTTTACTGCTAAAAATCTTAAGAATGTTTGTTAAGGTAAGTGTTTTGAACTCACTTAGACCTAAACTGAATAAACATTCGTGTCGGTTATCAAATTGTTTTTATTGTTCGAAAACTATTTTGGTTCGTATTTACCATACTGTATTGATCTCCCTCATTCTAACGTCCATCAATAAGTTTGTTGATGACCTTCAAACTTCCATGTTCTCGGAAGAATAAAAATTTCAGAAAACTTATGCGAATTTTGACAGCTCATGCCAATCTAAGAAATAGGAATTTCCAAAATTGGGACTTTAGCTTTCAAGTTAATTAAAAGACTAAAAAATTGACGAAGAAACAAACAATATCTATTCAGACTGTGTAATATACAGAAGAACAGCGCGAATTACGGACGAGTTTAAGGAGCGCAATGTACATTGCAATTTTAGCCTTTCAAACATTATACAAAGAAAAACAAAGTTATTTTTGGTCAGATTTTGCTCTCGATGACCTCATGTACAAGGGTTGTCGGGGTTTCAGCGGGCAAATAACCATGAGTTAATCTGGCAACAGAAGTGAAACAATCGCGGATATATAACATCAATCAATAAATCTTTTAATTTCTCTTTCAACAAACTGAACAAAAACTCCAGCAGTTGGGCTCTGAGACAATCAATTAATGTTTTAAAACATGCCAACGCTGCAGAAATAACTTTTGCAGAATTAAGCGCTTGACAAAAACTCTACATTGTCTCTATACAAGAGTCTTTTGTACCAAGGTTACTATGAAAGTCAAGATTGCTTAGGTATATATGGAAGCAGACAGAGGCCATCTCGCAATCTCGCCCTTCAAAGTTTAGAGAAAGATCGCGACCGCGAAGAGGGATTGCGAGACCGTGAGACTGCGAGATGATATATCTTGCAATCTCGCCTCGCGATCTCGCAGTTTCGCGGTCTCGCTTTAGGCTTTGAAGGGCGAGATCGAGAGATGACTTCTATCGGCTTCCATAGGTATATCATCGGAGAGATTACTATTGACCCGTTTTCTCCTTAATATATAACCACCCAAAAGACAAAGCCGAAAACCAATATTCTCAGAAAATATTTTATAATTATTATTATAGCATCGGAGGTAACAGATACAAAAACAAACAGTAACGTACAAACAGGAAATTCATTTACATCATGCTATAACTTTTAGTGAGTAATCAGTATTATAACGGCTTTTGTTACAAAAATAATTTTGTAAGAAAAAAATATCAGTTTACATTTGTCATGTTTTTAAAATTTATATTAAATGTTATGAAGAGCAAATTGTAAAAAAATATCGTAATAAATATTGATCAATGGTACATGTAAAATAAAAATCAAATGTATTTTTGTTTCTATTTTGCTAAAAACACCATTTATTTACAACGTTTAATGTAAACGATTGCTATAAAATATTTTGTAAACTTTTCTAAAATGTCAACAAAATCACCACAGTCAAATTTTCGAGATCAGTAAAAAAAGATGTATGGTAAATCTTCCTCACTCTTCGTTATCTTTTTCGTCATCCAATTCTTTCACATTGACATCACTGTCTGAAAAAAGACAAAATGGTTTCATTGCTGGGAGTTCAAGCCTTAGCAGATAGGTATTTTGTGGAATTAGGCAAATACGCGAATAGAGCCAGTAGGCATATTTATCATCAAAATTTGGTGGCGGATAAGATGAAAAAAAAACCAGGTAAGATGAGAGTAATTTTTAATTTAAAATCACACGACACTGTTAAGGAATGGTAAACATACATGGATGTCATTGGATAAAGTTTACTACAGAGGCTAGAGTCCATAGGCACCAGAAATGGCGACGTATGAAGTTTTGGGTTATTTTTAATTCTTGCGAGGAGTTATCCACTTCATTAAACTGAGATATTCGAAAATATTTACCTTCAAATAACCAAGGGGCTTCTAGTAATTCGACTTCACTCAATTCCTCGTCGTCTAAAGAAACATAAATATGCTTGAATGAATAACGGTGATTATCTTAGTAAGGCCTGCCCTTTGGACACGAACAGGAACGTAAAGGCAAAACACAACAAAGAACACACAACCCACCATCCGTCCATTCTAATGGGTTGCCAGTTACCACCTTGAAGGTCGAGGGTTTCCTCCGGGCATAGAGCCCGGTTTCCTACTACAATAAAACTGGCAACGCCGTCATATAAGTGAAATAATCTTGAGCGCAGCGTAAAACACCTAACAATCAAAGTCAAATCCATTCTTATAGTGGCTTTACAGCTCAAGAACTATTATCTTGTCTTGTTAAATTTCAGACAGATTTGGTACTTATTGCTAAGAAATTTTATAGAGCATAAATTGACGAATGTGCAATCATGGCCAGATGTATTTCGAGTTTCTTTTCCATACATAACACGGTTTCATAACACGGCATCAGTAAATAATCTCGAGTGTGGTGTGAAACATGAAACAAGAGTAAATCAATGCAATTGCTAACCAAAACTAATTTTCGATGAAACTTTAATCAAGAATTACAGTTTATGAAACGAGTTTTTGAACAAACTTACCATCGACATCAGCCAAAGAGAAAGCTTTTATGACGTCATCGCGTGTTGGTTCCAGGGATAAAATCTGAGCGAATTCCTCCAATTCAACGACACCATCTTTGTTGAGGTCATAGAGGTCGAACTCACGAGGAAGTGGAATGACGACTTGGTTATCTTTGGCTTCATTCATAAGCTGGTGAAAAAATCAAATAGAAATTGGTAACTTTAATTTTTAACAGACGCTTTGCCTGAAGAAAAGCCCTGGCCCCCCATTCGTATCTAGCAAATGAGCCACTTAGGCACCGCATAACGAATAGATAACCATTCAAACATGCCTTTGTCCAAGGGGTAAGCGAACAATGGAGTTCAATTAGTGAATTTACATACATTGCAGTTTAATGTTTTACTTTTTGTACACATTACCATCCAACCAATCCCTTTGTATTTGTATTGTTTTAATGAAACGTTTTTTAGGGTCCAGTAAAATCACTGTTTTCTATTTGTAACGTTTACCATAAATAAGATCTCAACCTTGTTTCGCATGTTAATTTTGCACAGGTCATTACCTCATCAGCTGTTCTTCTCTTTCTACCACAGGCTTTGCTACATCCAAGTCCACAGACAGGAGCCGCCGATCCACTTGTTGCCGCCGTACAAGCGTACGTACAGGCACCTCGACAAACTGGCTTCTTGATTCTTCGCCAGATTCTTCTGCCCCTGATTCGCACCCGGAAAGCCTCCGTGTCGATAAGAAGGAAGGCACAAAAGACGGCCAAGAGACAAACCAATTTACCGTTCATCTTAACTGCATGTCAAAGAGAAAAAAGAAACAAATGAGAACACATGAACCGTTGAAAGTATCCATATGATAATTAATTCCGTCTAATGGAAATAAAGAAATATATCCGAGACCATTGATTAAGTTATTCTGTAGCGATCAAAGCAGTGACAATTTCGACAGTGTTGGGAAAAAAATATGGAATTTGTTTTCAATAACAGGATCTATCCAAGCTTTGCTATTAAATACATTTGGTTATCCATAATGAATTTTACATTTCCCGTTTAAACAACTTCTAAATGCCAATATTGAACCACGTTTGGAATGCAGGTAGAAAAAGGTACAAATCTACATTGGAAATTGCCATATAGCGAAAAGAACACTCACCTAAGGGATTGTACAACTTCACAGTCTTTCAAAATTAGCGACTGTTGCAGAAATTTATATGAAGTTAACCTCGATAGTGATTTGGTGGTCACATATGGTTTACTTTTATAGGCTTAACACCAGGAAATTTCTTCGAAATGTAAACAATATACGTCACCATGAGTGGACGTTCCGAGTATTTCATCGAACAGAAGCGTGGATTGGTCAACAGTTTTAGCGTTATCGAAGGAGCGAATTTCATTCGTTGACTCGTTTTGACAAACAAACTGCCGTATCTTGGAAAAGGAGATGATTGGTCAAACAGTTTATCGCCTACAGATTCTGAGAGAGTGACGTCGGTTTCAGATTACCCATTTCCCAGAGCTTCATCCCCTCAGCTGCACTTTGACCTAGTTAGACTATTATACACTGAATCACAGCATCTCGTTGACTAACAAACTAGGATACGAGAAATCGGTTACTAGAGTAAATGTAGGCCAACTGCAATAAACCAAAACTTTAACATCACCAAACAGCCTATATGATGCTGATCCCAATGATAATGCTATGTTAAAAAGGTACATTTCAGTTTATGCCATTAAGAGTTAAAAACTTGGCAACTTATCACCTTGGATTTAAAGAATTTAAACAAGATATACATATTATGAACTAAATTTATTGACACTGTACTGTACGCTTACAGTGACATGAGCTGCCAAACTGTTCATATTTTTCCGTTAAAACCAAGTGTTGAAATTGTCTATTTTCCCTAGAAGTACATATAATATTGGAAGTGTTTCGTTGATATGTCTCCAAAATGTAGTGTTTTGAACTAAATAAAGCGCAAAATGAATGAACGTTCGTCCCGGATATTTGATTTTGTTTACTTTCCGAACACTATTTCAGTTCGTACAGGCCAGAGTGTATGGTTTGTAGATGAAATTTAAGCTCTGAAATTGTCTTAGAAATATGAATTAAGGACTCCTTGAAAGCTCAACTAAGTCATTGGCTTTATGAATTATTTCCTGTCAGTTTGTTAGGGTTGGGATTTTCGCTGAGACAATGGAATGGCGGTCAGCTACTGCAGAAAGTTACTGTTAGAATCGTTGGTATTATGTTCAGATAGGCCGTTGTCCTACACGTCTATATGTAAGACCTATATAAAAGATTAAAGGACGGTAACCTCAAGTAATCCTATAGTGGCGTAAATCACACCTGCAATGGTTTGGAAAACGCTAAAAAACCAATCAAACAAAACAAACAAGTAATCCTAAAAACAACGTTACTTCTGAAATCATTTTCATTTTCGTGATCTTCATACCTAACTATTTTGCAATAGTAAACGTCTGGTTGATGACAATAGATTCTACATTTGCAACAAGATTTCCAAGGGATTTTAATTCTTTTGAAAGTTTGATGGAAGCCGATCCAAGATATGGAACTGTAATCCAAATTTTGAATTTTGAATCCAGACTAAAAGGTTTTAGAAACTTTTCTTAATGACATTGTCAACTATACCTGATTGTATTGGTTTAGATAATTTCTTTTATCTTTTTAATTCTTTGCTGAACAGTTTGTATTCATTACATATACCCAATGCCCCGTAAAGAAGAGAATGGGATTGATTTTATATTTCAATGGTACCAAACTAGTCCATTTCATAAACAGTCCAGTGTGGGTTTCTTTTGGTAGATCGTGGTTGTAATTCCATCAGATGATCGAGAGAATGTCACATAAAAGGAGCACATCCATTGGTTTCGTGTTCACGTATGAATTTGATGGCTCGGTAATAACGGTTTATGTATAGAAGAAAAGGTGGAACTTGAGCGTTTTTTTCGAAAACAAGAAAGATATCACCCACGTAACGTTTTTAGTTTTAAATGGTGTTCCAGAGTATTTTTGTAGAAAGTTTTCTTCAAACTGTTCATGGATATATCGGCTAATAAGGGAGCAATGAGAAATCCCATACACAACACCCACCGCTGGTTTTAATCTTATATGTACATATCCTGTTGATTTGTACTGTGGTATCCTAATGTTTCTTAATATTTAACACAACTAGAAACTTGTCTCCGTGGTTATTTTAGACAAGAAGATTTTCCCTGTGCCCGTATGTTTTAGTGTTTATAAATATATATATCTAAGAGTATTAATTGTGTATTGCATTTTTTGTATATATTATGCCTATTGATAATTGTTTAATTGCATGTTGTATTATCGGATGATAAGAGTGGCTACTTTAAAAAGCTGAAAAATATACTCCATCATATACAATATAGTACTAGTTGTATTGTGTGTTTTGGCTTAGTAAAATCACTCCATACTAGAATTTATAGATACTGTTAAAGAAAGAAATTTGAGATATCCACCTTTCTGTTGGCTTATCAATTTGTAATATTTTTGACACAGACCTTTCTCGCCGTTTCTCGGCATCTGTTAGCTTTTTTATTTGTAGTATTTTTTTATTTCATCACATGAAATTTTATAATTGAAGCAATTCGCCAATGGTATATAGAATAATTGCACCGAAAGGCCAATTTTCCTGCAACTCCTGTCAGTTCCCTTTTTACCATTTCCATAAAGAGACAAGAAACCCCATAAAAGAATATTCTGAACGCCATTAAATTTTTTTTTCAATATCATGTATTATCATTCTAAAACTATTGGAATACAATTTTCAGTGTATAACCAAATTGGTTTGATTCTTGTTTGCTGATTCGGAAAATTCCAAGATTGTCAATGTTTCCCGGAATAAAGAGACCCACAAGCTAGAACTCAAACATTGCTACTTCCGTTTAACATATGACTGGTCAACGTGTATATAATCCCAGCCGCTTAAACCAATCATGTCATTTGTTTGGACTCTTCCGATATCCAATCACAACTCGGATAGCAGGACGCTTTTCGGACTAAGGCCTGCTGAGAATCCGGATCGAGTGTAATATATATTGGCCTCAAATCAAGCTATGTTAATTCAAATTTTCTAATTCCTTAATATCATCAGGCAGAGCTGAACACAAATCTTTGGTAAGTTTGAGAAAGTTTATAAATACTTCAGCTTATAAAACATAACGGTTTTCAAGACGCTTCAAATTTTGTTGTTGTACGGATTGACTGATGACCAATTTGTAGATCTAAACAGGGATCGTAAGAAAGTTTTAAAAATGTTGTAGCCACATCAGAAGTCAAATTAAGAGCACAGGGAAAATCTTCTTGTCTAAAATAACCATGGCGGCAAGTTTCTAATTGTGTTAAAAATTATACATATTCATTTCCCCTATAGAACTATATTATAAATGAAAAAAATCTATAAACTTCGAGAGGTTAAAACCTTTCACAGATATTGCCAAAAATATTGCTCAATTGAAAGTCTTGTCGCTTCTTGTTGGATTTTGTTAAATGATGTTTCATAAGCCACACACAATCACTATCAACTGTTTGATTACATGGTTTCCTTTTAACCTGGATTCTTTCAATTGAGCAGATTTTATTTCATCTTAACACGAATACCTTCATTTGAGCAGATTTTTTATTTCATTTTAACACGAATTCCTTCATTTGATCAGATTTTATTTCATTTTAACACGAATTCCTTCACTTGATCAGATTTTATTTCATCTTAACACGAATACCTTCACTTGATCAGATTTTATTTCATTTTAACACGAATTCCTTCACTTAATCAGATTTTATTTCATTTTAACACGAATTCCTTCATTTGAGCAGATTTTATTTCATTTTAACCCGAATTTCTTCATTTGAGCAGATTTTACTTCATTTTACCCTGAATTTCTTCATTTGATCAGATTTTATTTCAGTTTAACACGAATTCCTTCATCCGAGCAGATTTTTATTCGATTTAACACGAATTCCTTCACTTGAGCAGATTTTATTTCATTTTAACACGAATTCCTTCATTTGAGCAGATTTTATTTCATTTTAACACAAATTCCTTCACTTGAGCAGATTTTATTTCATTTTAACACCAATTCCTTCACTTGAGCAGATTTGATTTCATTTAACACAAATTCCTTCACTTGAGCAGATTTGATTTGAATTTCATTTCAACACGAATTCCTTCATTTGAGTAGATTTTAGTTCGTTTTAGCACGAATTCCTTCATTTGAGCAGATTTTATTTGATTTTAACACGAATTGTTTCATTTGAGTCTTTAAATGGAACGTGACAGAACTTTTAAACAATTTTAGGAATATTTCAAGTAAAATCTCAAGATTTTCAGACGGTCTTAATGTCTTGCTGTTTTTTCCCTATCGTTTTGTTTGATTTGTAATACGCCTATAGTTTGACTCGTTTCCATTATAGTGAAGATGAATGGTAAACTGGTTTGTCTCTTGGTCGTACTTTCTGCCTTCCTCCTGATCGACACCGAGGCTTTCCGGATCCGGATACGAGGTCGACGCATCTGGCGACGAATCAAGAAACCTGTTTGTCGGGCTGCCTGTACGTACACTTGTACAACCGTCACGGGTGGATCGGCGGCGCCTGTCTGTGGACTTGGATGTAGAAAAGCCTGTGACAGAAAGAGAAGAGCAACTGATGAGGTAATGAAACACTTTCCCTCTATTAATGTCCTCCTTATTAATGTATATATCATAGAAGGCTGTTGTACCTTTCCCTCTAGAATTGCGAGAAAGCCTGATGACGTCACTCGAAAAATTATGGGATGGAAGAAGGTCCGGATGTTGTTTGAATTGACCGCTTTGTTTTGCTCTTGGTAGCGACACACATGATTGCACACCTATACGTTTCTGTACGGATAATTTTTCATTTGTCATTGTTATTCCTCCTATGACGTCATCAATCGCTATAAGTTTCTAAAAAACTTATATTTCCATCAGAGAAAGTTATCTCCCTTATTGCACTCTTAACTGAAAAGATAAATCATTGTCACACTCTCGCGAAATTTCTGAGATATGTCTTATGTGCGTATTAACGAAATAGAGCGTATTAACATAAAGTCAGTATTCAATCGTAAAATGGCATACATTTGTTAAAATAAATTAATATTTTCAATACAAAGAATTGAGATATGCTTTCATCGAAGGTCCAAATGATTGGCGGGTATCTATATCCGAGTCGTTGACCTTTTATTTTAGAGAAGTGGACAAAGTTTAAGCATAATCCCTCACATACATTCATGAGCGGCAACAACAATGCCTAAATGTACATTAGAGAAATTCGCGTCGCTTGAATTGTGCGACTGCGACTTAAGTCAGTTTCAAACATCTGAGGGATTTAGCCACAATTAAACACTTTAGCTAAAATACATTAAAATATTTACCTGTTTAGCTTTCATGTTTGGGATTATTTTTAGCATTTTTCTATCAAGCTCAATTTATTTATTGTTTACGGACAGTGAAACTATGACGTCGGCTAAAGTTACTTTAACGCTATTTTTGTTGAATTCTGTTATTTGTTAATTTAGTTGTGGTGATAATGAATTAAGGCAAAGGTTAAATCAAAGAGAGTAGAAATGACAAGAGTGGTCACTTCGTCCAATCAGCATTGCGGGCATGTTCTTCTGGCCCCCTATCGGAAGGGTGTTGCAACTGTACACGATTCGATTAGGGCGCCCTCTACAGGAAGGAGGTTCCTAATCGAATCGTGTCAGTTCAAATTCAACATGGCGCGAACGAAGTGACCACTCTTATCAATCTACTCTCTTTGGTTAAACTCCAAATGTCCTGAACCAACTTGATATTTAAAACACAGCTGTTTCGTTTACCAGCATAAATAGATTTATTCCTATACCTAAGCATTTTGTTTACAGCAAATCGACGTCATCAATATACCTGTCCTTAAACACGTGATATTTTAGAAAAGTACGAAAACAAATATTAAAAACTTTCTTCTTATCAGGATGATATTTTTTCTAAAATGAGATATGATGTGTTTTAGTTAAAGTGTTCACTTTAAAATTATCCAATAAAATCCGTTCTGTTGCTACGAACAACTGCAGTCAACCAGGGAGCCTTATCCGAAATGTCCTTCATCTGTCTAGATATATCAAGTGTCTCTGATATCCACCAAAAGTGTGTCATTTGATACCTCCTGGATACTGCTTGGGGTTTCCTCGTACAGTGTGTATTTACCAATTGTAAGTTTTGTATTTGTTTTAACCAGTTGATGAATGAAGCTAAAGACAACCAAGTTATTGTCCCACTTCCAAGGGAGTTCGACCTCTATGACCTTAACAAAGACGGCGTCGTTGGAGTGGAGGAATTCGCCGAGATTTTGTCCCTGGAACCAACACGTGATGACGTCATGAAGGCTTTTTCTTTGGCTGATGTCGATGGTAAGATAGGTTACTTTCGATTTTTATTCAACTAGCACATTGCAGTATTTTATAAATGTCCGTCTCAACATATTGCAATATTTCCATCAAGGATATTTTAGAATCTGTGAATGAAATGTATACAAGCCTGTAGGCCTACAGTACTTAATACTCTCTGCCTTAGCCAATAAGCATGTTTTTGTCCAATTTTAGACAATGCTGAATTAAGTGAAGCTGAACTACTGGAGGCTCCGTGGCTTTTTGAAGGTATGTGTTTTAAGAATTTGTAGTACATTTCGTATAACCAGAAGTCAATGAATTCTGGTATAACATATACAACAGGAGGCAATGCTCAAATAATGACGACCAACTTTATTACATAATCGGCTTGTTCTTGACCATTTTTTTCTTCGAGAGACACAACTAAAGCGCTTGCCATTTATAGATGCGCCAAGGAAAATATGCCGTAAATAAAACTGACTGGAAGATGCACACTCTGTTGTGAAATTCTTCGATGGGTTGAACTAAATCCATCAAAATGTTATACGTTAAAAAAATGTAACCTGCTATTTGCATCTATACAGAAACTGTTCATTGTCAAATATGAATATATCCGATATGAACACCTCCTACTTCTCGAGACCCGCATCACTAGATAACTTCTGATGTAAAAAAACAGCTGTCAATACTAGATCAAATTGTGCTCTTATCAGATGAGTGGAGGAGGAGGGGGGGGGGGGGCAACGCCAGTTAGATAGATGGAGATGCCTTTCAAGCCATTTCAGCCATATGGAACTAAACTGCTTTCGAGATATTTTTTAACAGTATTCACTGGAAATGAGTTGTTGAAAAAGGACGCAGCCTTATTCATTTTTGCAACAAGAAAACGAGTTGATCTGAGGGTCCCCAAAACTCCGGATATTATGACCCCCCCACCCCTGTTCGCTATGCTTGTTTATAAAAGTGACAGAATTTGGAATCATGTTACACACACGATGACAGCCGAATAACGCTACAAAATGTCCTATGTCTTCACTGCCTTTAATATAAGACGGTTACTCGCCCTGACTCATTGTTTCACACTTTCATTTTCAGACGTAGATGTCAACGAGAAAGAAATAAAAGAAAAAGAATAACAGAAAGATAATTACTTAGAAACGAATTTATTTATTTATGTCTCTGTGGCAAACACTTTATATGGCATTTATTTACATTTATAACCCTTTTCAACACAAAATTATTTGTGTTTAATTTATTGTCCATTTTTGCTTTTTACAATAATATTTTACATGTAGTTTTGGTTTATGAATGTTTTGTCTATGATCATGGTTTGTATTGGAATAATCTCTTGTATATAATTTGTGTTTATCTATGTCACTTATTATAAGATGTATGAAAGCATTTAATACCAAGTGGGCTTATATAAATATTAAAATGAATTGTCTAAAAACATTTTAGAGTTATGTCCCTTTGACTGTGAGTATACCATAACATGCTTGTGCTGATTTGCTGTAAAAAGTGCAACTGTGTAAAAGGAGATTGTTTGTACTTCTGTTGAGGTTGCGATCCAGGGTCGATCATTTTTATACATTTAATACCAAATAACCTTGAGGTAGTTTAAATACACGTTCGAAAACAAAACCCTAAAAATAGTATGTATACGGCTAAGGCCCGTCATCAACATTATGAAATATCATGGGTTGTGGTTATGATTGAGTATAAATGTCTAAATGATATGCCCCTTTTTAACACAATAAAAAACTTGTATCCGTGGTTATTTTAGACAGGAAGATTTTCCCTATGCCCGTGTGTTATAGTGCTCAAATATATATATATTTATGAACACTAAAACACACGGGCATAGGGAAAATCTTCTTGTCTAAAATAACCGTGGAGACAAGTTTCTCACTGTTTTAAAAAAGGGTTTGTTATTTTGTACTTTGTAGCCAATCATAAGTGCATATTGTCTTTAAGATCTCGACTTTTATTCAGCTAAAATAAACCTGTTTTTGATTTTAAACTGTTTTCATATTGTCATTTTTAGTTAGAGGGACATTATGTCAACCACCCTTGGGGCACGTCGTTTTATTGCTTAGTTAATGGTTAACGGTTTATATTCTATATAATTTCCCTTGAAAGATGTTCTTGACGTGTATACCAGTGTTCAGACCAAATATTTCGTCAATACGTATCGGTGGATTTAAAAGAAAAAAACGAGACGAAGAGCTTTAGGACTTCATTAATTACCTCCCTTTTTCCACGACACGGATACGAATTGCCTTGCTATTAAACGTCCAACCTTCGGAAGTTTTTCGCTGCTCAACAACACGTAAACAAAGAAAGCCACAGAATGATTTGATAGCGTGTTGTGTAACCGGTATAGGCTACCTTTATGCCTCTCAAGTTCAGCTTTACTTCACTCAGATCACTTACAGTGACATAATATGACATTTAAACTATACAATGCATTGACCATGGCGTAGGTTTTTTTACATAGGATTTTTGAAGAACTGTATAAGAGACTCTCAATATCACATGGTTTTCAAAGGGGAAACCCCATTCAACAAGCAAATGTCCATACTGGATAAAACAGGAGGGATGCGAATTCTAGAAGTTGCTGAAAAGTGATGAAAAATGTCGTTACGAACAGCTTGAATGACACGTAGCCCGATGACAAAAGTCCTTCTCAGAATGTAGGAGTTTAGACATAGCTTTCACGTTTTTGGTTTAAACGAATAATATGAAATGGAATCGAGCCGTATGTTCAGAGGAAAGACAAACTTCAGCTGGGGACGGTTTCTCAAAAGGTTTTTCGAAAAATCGAGTCGAAAGTCCTGTTGATGGCGCAGTTAACTCAGGTAGATTCTCTTAAGCATAACAAAGAATACAAATGAATCTCTTGCGGTTTACGGGAAGCAGGTTAGGCTACCAATGGCCATCTGCAAATCTCATCTTTATATAAAGAACAGTCGAATAGCACACACTTAAACGATCTTCGCACCCCCCCCCCCCCCCCTTCTAGTTTGAAGCACACATTTATTTCGGGACATTTATATGTATTTATATTGTTTTTGGCAATAATAGAACGTGCGTTTAACTTGCACTTGAAGCTATACGCAAGGTCTAACTATCCTGACAACGTATACTTTCAATATTTCAATTCAATTCAATTCAATTTATTCCAGGATCAGCCATTTGGCTTTTTACCCTTAAAACAATGCAGATTCAAGTACTGGTTATCTATAGGACAGAGCCTCTAACAAATACTTTCCAAGAGTTATTATTTGTTTTTTTGGACAAGGGTTACGTTCCGACCAAGACCAACAGAGCATTCGGCGTAGCTGAAGTCAACACATAGTCCAGTCAGATTCAAACCCGCCACACATTGGCTCGTTGTGCGCAACATTTATTCGCTTCCAGATAAAAAAGAAAATATTTCTCTGTGCATGTAAATATACCACCGTTATCGAGTTAGAATCAATTAATTAATGGGTGCGTTTTTTCTCCAGTTTTTATTTATTTGTTGTCCTCGTCATTTGTTTAATGGCATCAAACAATATATACACTAATGGCAAAATGAAGAAAACATAAGGTCGATAAACGCTGAATGCCGTTCTAGTTATCTCACGGGAAAAATAACGATTTGTGATTTAATGGACTATTACGAAATTCATTAATGTCAACACGATTATTTTATTGCCTGCTATAAAAGCATTGGTTACAACAATCACTTAAGTTTTAATTGATTTAGAACTTTGTTACATTATAACGGAAGTATGTAGGAAGAATATTAGTGATTCTGTCCACCAAATGAATCTAACTCAAATAATGCCTGGTTTAAAATATTTATAGTGTTTTATATTTATAGTTCCATTCATTAAATTTTACCATAGCCCGAGTAATCGGCCTTTTTGGCGATGGGAATCGAACACGCACTCTCTTGCGTTAGTACCATTTATGTATAGAAATAATAAATAAAATCATCACATGCATACAACATTATCTCGGCTAGTTTTACATGACTGCTAATGTGCTGTCACATTATCAACCAGGCTTCATAACTTCATAGGTAGCTTATGATTTTCCCTGTGCCCGTGTGTTATAGTGTTCACAAATATATATATGACCGAGACAGTTACTGTGCATACGATAAACCGAAATACAGTTATATCGAGTATCCCATGTAGATACAACACAATTAACTTCGATGTAGGTAATGTAAAAAAATCAATCGATGGCTGCCAATAATCATTTTCATTTCGGCGGAGTTCGTCATTCCATCATTTAGGACAATTACATAAGCCTTGGTGCGAGTCAGATTAGAACCCGTAACCCAATGGCATTACCGTCCAACATTGAGTCACGGTAATACAATGTCAGATACGATGTCATAGCTACAAGATTTCTTTTCATTTGGCAAAGTGCTTTACTGGAAGGATAATGAAGGGGCGCATGCGCAGAATGCGTCCACCCCAATAAAGAATGATAAAAAGATCGCCAAACGTATTAAGTAACAATACTAATGTTATATATATGACGGCAATTATGTCGAAATCCCATCAAACACTTCACACCCATCGAATGAGAACATTTATGGATGCATTAGGGAATGTTTGTTTGTAAAGCACTTCAAATGACATTTATTGGTAAATGAAAAATGGTTCATTTGCCGACGCACCCGTTTAGCCTTAGGAGAGGGAAGGATTTCTGGGAAATATAATTTCCTATAGCCTATTATTCTATAAAAATCTCATTGATAAAAACTATACTATACATGCACGGTTTTCTGAGAAATGGATTGTATATCGGTCAACATACAGTAGGCTAATTTAAAGTGAAACTGATGGATCTGGCTGAAGTCTAAATGGAAGTTGGGCTTGTCTGGTCTGAGATGCCACGACGTCATTTCATAGACGCGTAAAAAACAACATGGCAAATGAATGGTTTATTGTGGCTGTTATTGGGTAGTTGCCAGCGGTGTAAGGTACAAGGTGCTGAAATAATCTGGACATGTTTTTCATTTCAATAAATCGACATATGCTTCCTATCCTTGTATGGTAATTCAGCATTGGATGTAAGAAAGAACGCACTTCCTATCCATACTTAGATAATTCAGCATTGGATGTAAGGAGGAACGAACTTACGGACGGGCGGACAGAGATACATTAATCACAATGACTGCATGCTTCATTAGTTAAAATACATGAGCGTGCGTATCTAGTACGTGTAGTTGAAATAAAAAAAAATGAAATTAAAATGTCTTGGTAAGGCAAATAATACATAATATATACGTGTCTTTTCTTGTTCTTAAATATATACAGGGAATGTCATACAATAGTTGCAAAGGGGCATAACTCTATGAAAAATTATCCAGCGGCATTCATTTTCAATAGGTTTCCTACTCACACTGAGTTATAACACCTAAGCCCGTTTCATTCCGGTAGCTCAATTAGTTTTCGAAATAATTCGGTAACAGGCGGACGTACATGACGACTTTTTGACGAGGGGTAATAAAAACGAATCCTATAAAATAGGTTAAAAATCTGTATATTTGGTTAAATAAATGACTTTACCATTATTTCCATATTTGTGGGCCGTTTCAAGGTTGATATCGTCAAACTGGACCAATCAGCTCACGGATTATACAAGTTTTGTTAAATTGACACACTGATTAATTTCATTGCCTTGTGTCGTTTCCTGGCCAAGATATATACTACATTGTTCTTCTTATTAATAGGGCTTGAGTGTATTATATCTTACAGTTTTCAGATAGTTATATAACAAATGAGACAATCGAAACGCAGACGTTATTGACAACATAAGTATTACATTGCTTACATAGCGGGTGGCTATTATGATATGCCAAGGCAATAAGTGAACACTTAAATAGAAAAGACATTAAATTTGGGAAATAAGTGGCAATATTTTATACTTTCCGCTATTATGGGCAACATTGTAAACAAGCTGTGATCCAATGCTGCGCTAATATCGCCAAAAGTTTATGTCGCACAAGGAGACTGATTCGTTATCCTGTTGAGTAAGCCATTGGCATTAAGTTTCCTAACATGCTCAAGTTCGCAAACTTTAAAGCATGCTGTCCAATTGATTGATTGTTTGTTTGGTGTTTTACGCCGCGCTAAAGATTATTTCACTTATATGGCGGCGTTGCCAGTTTTGTTGTGGGCGGAAATCAGACCCTATGCCCAGAGGAAACCCACGACCTTCCGATGGTAACTGGCAACCATCCCACATAGGTCGTTCGAGTGAAAACCCAGTCAGAAAATTTGCCAATTTTTTTGGGACTGAGTGGGATATGAACCGGCGATCCATTGGTGGAGGGCTGTTCGGATTGTGTTATTCAATGCATCACCCTAGTGACCAATAACAATCAACAATTGCATAAATTCTAATCTAACAACAGAAATTATCTGAAAAATAAAAAAAATGAAGCCTGTCATTCAAACCCGTTTTATAATGTTTTAAAAGTGGCACGAGCTGCCAAACTTTGCACTTCGTTCACTTTCTTACAATTTTTGCACAATAAATTCTCAATTTCAGAACACTTCTTTAACGCACAGTCTCGAAATCCATAACACTAAATGTCTGTATTTTGTGCCTCTGAAGAAAGATAGCCGATAATTTCAATATTCTGTTTTAACGGAGAAATTTCAACTTTGTTTCAACTGTAACCGAAATCGATCTTGCAAGCGAATAAAGTTTTGTAGGATCACACACAGCGTATTTTAATGTTTTCAAAAGAAGCTAAACAACAAAAGCAAACGTAAATCTAAACACCAATTAAATAGTTACATTTTTTATTGCGAAATTTAGTAATCGATAGTCGAGGTGAAAACTTCACCACTTGAAGATTAGACCCTTTGTTTTACACACACGTAAAAAAAAAGTCGTCCATGTTGACGTTCTAAGGGGTGACAGAGAAAAATACAATCTCCGATTGAAATGTGATTACAGAATAATTCTTGGATGAAATTAGAAACATTCCAGATGTTATCATACAGAGCCATCTGTGGCTATTTACCAGCGGTCAAAATCTATCTACGACTTCCGGCTTGTTGATCTACCAAGTGGACATGTTTTGTCTGAGCTCTGTAAAGAAAATCTACAATCTCTTCTGCTGATCAATCCTACATGCCTCATGAGTATTAATTCCCTCTCTATATGTATATATGCACTGTTATGTGTTTAAATGTGAATATGTTGTTTTTTGTTCCTGCAAAATTTCTTTGAAATTATTATAAAAAAAAAAATTATTTGTTGTTGTTGTATGTTGAGTACTGCGTTACACTCAAACACCCGTACATAGGAAAGTTTGGATCTAATACTAAGTTACAGTGCAAATCAGTACAGACTTCACAGCCAGTAGAAGCTTAGCCCGCTGATTTGATATTGTAATTTTTTTTTTTTTTTGTATTATTGTTAGAATAGATTAGGTGTAGGATCTGTTGTTATCGCACAGTGTTACTCTTCTATCAACAAGGCTCCTGTTGTCTTTCCCCTTACCCTGAGTCGCCCAGGGTAGCATTGTTTACTAACTGTCCTGTTATAATTTGCACTGTCCATTGCACGTTAGGTGACATACTTTAGAATAGGCAAGTCAGTGGGCTAGTGTGGTAAGGCCAAGCGAAGACTGTTTCGTCCATTATGGAGGACGGTGACGGGGAGGGTGACATGGAATATGAAATTCCCAGATCAGCTCGGATAAAGCGTGGTAGGGACAGGTCTGAAAGCTTGGATAGAGATCAGGGTAAAAAGACTAAGTCATCGGGAGATGGTCATGAGGCTCGGGCTAAATCCTTGAACGTTATAATGACAGGTGTAGGTGGTCTTCCTATTACCAGTATAAATTCACTAAAATTTGGGGAAGACTTATGCAAAGTGGTTGGAAATGTTAAGTGTGTGAAGAAGTTACCTACTAAGGAATGGCTTATAACATGTTTGGATGCACCACAAGTAAAGAAACTTATAAACATAACACAGATATCAGGAAGACATGTAGTCGTAAGGGTTCAAAATAAAGCATCGGCTGCTGGGATAATATTTGGCGTAAGTAATGAAATTTCAAATGAAGAAATCCAAAACGCTTTGAAAAAAAGTAAATGTTATAAGGCTGAAAGGGTATTTAGTGGGAAAGAAAAATTACCTACAGAACGCATTGTATTACATTTTGACACTGATACACTGCCAGGGGAAGTAACTCTTGGTTTTGAAATTTATGACGTGAAGCCTTATATTAAACCAGTGGTAAGATGCTTCAAATGCCAGCGCCTTAATCATGTAGCTGCTCAATGTAGAGGTCGTGTTAGATGTCCCCTGTGTGGGGGTGATCATAGCTTTGAAAATTGCTCAAACAAAGACAAATTTAAATGTCTCAACTGTTCTTCCGAGACGCACAGCTCAGCATTTCAAGGTTGCCCCGCACAAAGGGAAGTTAAGAAAGCGCAGTACATTAAAGTGACGGAAAAGGTTTCATATGCTGAAGCTCTCAGAGTTGTGCGTTTGTCAAATGCGGATAAAGAACCCCTTAATTGTTCTCAAAATCCTGATTTTGTTTTTTCCCAAGACCTAGATTCCACACCCACTCCACCAATTGTTAAGGAAACGTGTCCGAAAAAGCCCGAGATGGTGTCAATATCTGTTCAAACTGAACCTGAAATGGGAGTACAAACAGACGTTTTTTCCCCGGTATGCCTATCTAAATTAGTGGCTTTATTCACAGAGGTGATATTTCGATGTGTTAAAGTTTCAAAGAAGCCAGAAGTTCTTGACTTTATCTCAAACTGTGCTAAACGTCACCTGGGCGAGGACGCCCTTGACCCAGATGAATTACATTCTATAATTATGTCTAGTACCCACCACCGTAAATAATGGATTGCTCTTCTAAGAAAACTATTTTTCATAAAGTTTTTTATCCCTTTTTGATAATGTCTTGTTTTATTCTTCACCAAAATGTTCAATCTATCTATGCACATGGACAGGAATTTAAAGCATACATTTCTAATCTTAGTAATACACCAGCAATTATGTGTTTACAGGAAACATTTCTCAAATCGAGTACAGCTTTAGCTTTACAGGATACTCTGTTATTAGAAAGGACAGGCCCACAGGCAAAGGTGGTGGTTTAATCATGCTTATTAAGGAAGGTATTTCTTTTACTGAAATCGATTTGCCGAAATTTAAGTCAATCGAATGCCAGTGCTGTCAAGTTACCAGTGTAGCTCAGAAACCCATAAATATTATAAATCTATACAATCCATGTAAGAGAATGGATTATAATGAACTTACTACCTTAGTATCTCATCTAAAAGGTCCCCTAATTATATGTGGAGATGTTAATGCTCACAATATGTTATGGGGCTGTAGTCGAAATGACTCTAATGGAAAATTAATATGTGAGTTGCTAGATGAACTTAACCTAGTGGTATTAAACAACGGGTTAGGAACAAGATTGGACGTACGCACTGGTAATATATCTGCCATAGATCTTACCCTTTGTTCGGCTGACCTTGCCCCCAGCGCTGTTTGGACAGTTGACCAGAGTTCCCCCTGTCCCAGTGACCACTTTCCAGTGCATGCAATATTTGAATTTAGTCCTGTTACAAATGACCTCAATCGACCACCCCGTTGGAGGGTTAACAAAGCTGACTGGGCTAGGTACGAGAAGGAGTGTCTCAACTCATTTGCAAATTGTATTACTTTTGAAAACGTTGACGTTATTTCAGAGTGTGTAGCGACGGCCATTAATGATGCAGCCTCAAAATCGATCCCCCTGTCCTCTGGCAAGAAAAGTTACAAATCCCCAGTACCATGGTGGAGCGCAGAATGCTCCCGAGTTGTCAGAGAGAGGAAAAAGGCTAAAAATAGAGCTCAGAGAACCTGTCTTTATCAAGATATCTTGAAATATAAGCAGTGTAAGGCAGTAGCACAGCGGGTGATTAAGCACGCCCAAAAAATAGCTGGGAGGAAATTTGAAATAATCGTGCATTTTGTGACCAGTTTTTTAATTTTTGCATGGTGGTAGGGATGGTTTCAAGGTTTTCAGAAACCATCGCAAACAAGTTGAGATCGCCCTCTAGCGGCCTGTGTGCATATAATCCAATATGGCCGCCACGGGTAAGAGTTCAGAGGCAAATTGATTACCTTACTTGTGACAAAACCTTTTATTATCCCCCAATGTTAATGTTTTAAAGGGACCAATTTAAGTTCCTGATATATGCAAAAAAGGTCAAGGTCATTCCAAGGTTCAAGGTCATTTACAAGGTCAAATGTAATTTTCAAGGTCAATGGTTATTTTTCCATGAAAAAGGTGTAGATGTAGGATTTTCTTTCTGTATTTTGTGGGAACCTGCAAAAAGAGTGTTGGAAGATCAATCCAAAACTCCCTCTGGCTGGTTTGAATTTCACTGAGCACCATGCAGCTAAGGTTCTTCCCTGAATGGTCATGCAAAAAACCACCGCGTAAGTAATAATAATCTTCAGCGTGGCAATAATCACAAACAATCGTGGGACAATTTTATAGCAATCAAATTTCAGTGAATACAAATTTCTTAAGTCACTCCATATGAACTTTTACATCTTTAAAAC
Organism: Lepidochitona cinerea; assembly: GCA_963971465.1. Classification (NCBI taxonomy): domain Eukaryota; kingdom Metazoa; phylum Mollusca; class Polyplacophora; order Chitonida; family Tonicellidae; genus Lepidochitona; species Lepidochitona cinerea. The sequence continues at coordinate 43,037,446 of OZ020551.1, read as the reverse complement.
GAATTCCACAACTTGCATGAAATCTGAAATCGATCAACCAATAGCATCAACAACAGCAAGAAATGCTGGCTGTCCCTCCCCTAATAGTAAAGTCAAAATATAACTTTGTTACCCATATGCTCTTTCAATATCATTTGGTTTATCCCACATACGAGCCCATAGAGACTTTCAACTCATGGTATAGTACTTAATAGATTATCACCCTCAAATAGCTAGCTTATATTCTCTAGTTAAGATACATATGGATACAGATCACAGTTTCTGACTTCCGGATTTTCCTAGGAAGAAGTTCCAGATATTTTTTGTGTGTGTTTTCTGTAATTATTTTTTCCTGACCCCCTGCATTTTTTTCTGGGCATTTTGGTATTTTTTATGAAAGGACAGGGGTTGAGTTACTGTCTGGAAATGATTTTAGAAGTGGAATGGGGCCAGTTCAGGTGGTTTGGTCTGTTTACATGCGGCGGATTATGTGCAAAGTGACCCCTGTCCGCATTTTCTGGTCGTAGTTTAAAATTTCTACATTGAACCTATGAACAAATTGTGCTTAAAATACTGCCAAAGGACTGTTAAAAGCCTCCACCGAAGGATTTGGTTCAACGAAAATTAGGGAAGGTGCTGTGAGAGTAGACATTAACATTACCGCAAATGGGAAATGAAGGAAAATGAAACTGGGACCTGATACCATATAAGAAACTGGTCGTTGTCGCTGTCATCCTATAGGGATCCCAATACCATACACAGATGTTATGTTTAGCTCCATTGTGAAAGTACGATCGACACAAGTTTGCGTTTAAATAAACCGCTGAGTCTATACTAAGCAATTGAGCTACACGAGAAAAGGTATGCTTTCAAACGGCCTATGACTAAGGTACTCCAATACTTAAGTTCTTGATATATATATTAGTTTGCTGAGTTTTGCATGAAAGTTTCACGGAATGACACATACGGATCTGACAAGACAATCGATCACAAAGACCACCGCATTTGTCACAAACGCAAACCTAAACGTTGGTAGATAGCAAAATATATCGTCTAAAAGTGTTAATGTATGGAAAAAATTACCAGTTCAGGTTCTCCCACCGAAGCAAGGAAGTTGAGTTCACGTTGTATGATGTCACCAAGACACCGATGGATCATTGATTGCTCATTGATGTTTTTCGCCGCACTAAAGATTATTTCGCCTATATGACAGCGCTGCTAGGTTTAATGGGGGAGGAAACCGAGCTCTTTGCCTGGAGGAACCCACGACCTTCGGTAAGTACCTAGGAACTCTCTCACATAGGACTTCGATAGAATCCATCTATAGCCAATAAAGTATACCCTCTTCATAGCAACATGCACAACTTTGGATGCCTTCCCAGAGAGCCCAACCAGAATGAACCAACCTGAAGCCAAAGGTTGTTGTGTCGTTGGCCCACGACCAACCTTAAACGTTGGGTTTTGATATTTTGCTCAGCGCTCTAATGTTCACCCAATGGTTTAATGTTGGTAATCAGTTGACCCAACATTGGCGCATGGTGGGTATAATGTTGTATAACAGTTGGTACTGGGCCGGTGAAGTGTCTGTCTATAGTTGGCATATTGTTAGCAAGGTGTTGACTGACTATCGTAAAATGGTTGGATTAAGATTCAGTATATCCGTTGGGCCAACATCCTTCCGGTAATAGCACAACGATGGTCTTGAATTTCCACAATGTAGATGAATAATTTGACAACTGTCGACCTCTGATGTACTGTTGATCTAACTTTGGAGCATGATATTTTGCTAAATTGGTTTAGCCCACCCCCAATGAACGTTGCAGGCTGAAGCTGGCCTAACTGAAGTGAAAGTGGAGTTTCACCATTGCTCAATAAAGGCATGCAGTCCGTTTAGGAATGTACACAGTCCGTTTAGGAATGTACATATTCCGTTCCGAAAGCTTTCTTGAACTTCCTTTGTTTCAGTAAAGAGATCAAAGCATTGAATAAAATAACAAAACTTCCCATGCCCGCAATCCATAGTTTTTCAAGCTGGTTTCGATGTAAGTGGAAATAAAAGAATGTTTTTAATATCATCGCATGCTTCAAACATTAATGGCTACGGAAAACCCACACAAAGCCGATTAAAGTCAGAACGATGCTGATGACATATATCCAAAGTTGGGCCACAGCTGTATTGCCAACCAATCACTTATAACCAAAGTAGGTAAAAGTTGTTAGACCAACTAAAAAATTGCCGACTTTGGCACAGTTTTGGGTGGCCGACGCTTAGGCCAACCATGCCAATATACAAGCAACCATGGATCAATGACCAGCGAACCATTTGCCGACTATTAGCCGGCTAAAAGAGGGTGGTCGTGGTATAACGTTGGGCCAACTGTGGGTGACTGAGGCTAAATTAATATGAAATGAGTCATTTTAAATGACTGACAAGGCTTTACCAATCCAATACAGCAAACCATAAACCAACCATAATAAAACCACATAAATGCCAACTAGTTACATATTTTTGGTCAATGTTAGCAGACTGGTGATTAACCCTTCGCCAATTGACTAACCACGGTAACCTTGGCCCAACATTGGCTCAGCCTTGAACACCCATTAATTCGCCAACTTGAACAAATACAATCTTGCCACTCGAAATCCAACGTTGATCCAATGCTGGTAACGTTGAAATTGACCAACTTAACCAACCTTGGTCCAACCATGCAGACAAAATGCCAATAATGGCACAACGTGTTTGTGCTGTCTTTCTTGGTCGATTTTATTTTGAATTTTCTCTTCAAACGAATTCAAAGTCCAAAAGCAAAATCCAACGCGCTTCACACTGGGTGCTATTTGAGAGGAAAATGGAAAATGACGAAGAGTCCAAATGACGTAGGTCCAAAAATGCTTTGGCAGAGCTATGTCATTATCGTGGGTACAAAATAGTCCAAAAAGCGACCGCATCTAGACGTTTTTCTTTAACAGTTTCGGTGTTTTTTATTCCAAGCAATATTGTTACATTTATATTGAACATATACATTTGAAATTAAATCATATTCTTAATAGATAGTTATAAAAATAACTAAGTTGTAATCCTTTGGATTTTAATTTGGCAAGTCTCCAGATCTCCCCCTAAAATGCCCTTTCCACTTCAAAAATAGCCTTCAAACCAAAGATTGGCGTTCAAAAAAACTGATTGCCTCTCAATAGATGATTAAAGACGTGTCGCATGATGTTCAGTGCCAAAAGAAGCCGCAAAATAGGATATATCGTAGGCCAGGGTCGCCATTTTGGATTTTTCATTCATATGCCACCAGGGGGCGCTGTCAACTTGTTTGCGATGGTTTTAGAAAATCTTGTACCCATACCTAGCCCCATACAAAATTTCAAAAACTGGTCACAAAGTGCACAATTATTTAAAAAATCCGCATATTCCTTCCCCGCTAAAACTAGCTGGAGAGAATATTGCTCAAAAATTAACAAAAATACCTCAATTAAATCAGTTTGGTCAAAAGTGAAATCTGTTAGTGGAAAAAGAACAAAAAACTCTGTATCTACATTAGTTGTGGATGGTGTGAGTTTTCCCACAAATTCCTCCAAATGTGATGTTCTCGCTGATTCATTCGGAAAAACCTCAAGCTCAGATAACTACAGTAAAAGTTTTTCCCCAAGTGTAGGAACTAATGATAACTTTACCTTGGATAGTACTCTCGAAATGGACTCCTCTCCAATAAATGATGAATTCAATATGGTTGAACTCATGCAGGCCTTGCGAGCATGCAAAGATTCAACACCAGGCGAAGATGGAATCCCCTATTCCATGATAAAACACTTACCTGACAGCTGTTTAAAAATTATTTTACGTATGTACAATGTCATGTGGTCTCAAATGAGATTACCGCTTTCATGGAGGAAATCCCTAGTAATCCCTGTGTCCAAACCTGGTAAAAATCCATCATTACCTACCTCATATCGCCCTATTTCACTAACGCCAATCTTATGCAAAGTTATGGAAAAAATCATTAATACACGACTTGTTTGGTATCTTGATAAAAACGAGTTAATTTCTCCTTTTCAAAGTGGATTTCGAAAGAAAAGATGCACTACTGATCATGTCGTTACCTTAGAACATGATATATATGAATCTCTTCAGAAAAGAAAATATTTGGTGGCAGTTTTTCTAGATATTGAGAAGGCTTACGACATGCTCTGGAGAAAAGGCCTTCTTATAAAGATGCATAAGTTAGGCATTGACGGTAAAATGCTGCATTGGGTAAACAATTTTCTCTCTGACAGATACATACAGGTCAAAATTGATAATGATAAATCACGACATACTCTTTTAGAAAATGGTACCCCCCAAGGGAGTGTCGTATCGCCGACACTCTTCAATATAGCCATAAATGACCTGCCATCCTCAATCGATACTAGTTTGAATTGTTCTCTTTTTGCAGACGATTTTGCAATATGGTATTCGTCATCAAATTTGCTTGAGGCCGCTGGGGCTATTCAACAAGGGTTAGATGATATTTCAAAGTGGAGTAGCCAGTGGGGTTTTAAGTTCTCCCCCGATAAGTCCAAATGTGTTATTTATACTAATTGTCGCCCTAAATTTACGCCATGTCTCTTTCTAGATCACCGTTTGTTGAAGGTGGAGTCGTCATTTAAATATCTTGGGATGATTCTCGACAAGAGACTTACATGGGCCAATCATATCCATTATGTAGTAGATAAATGTCAGAAAGTTCTAAACTTAATGAGATGTATTTCTGGTAAGTCGTGGGGGGCGGATAGAACCTCCATGTTACTGATATATAGAGCATTGATAAGATCCAGGCTTGACTTTGGGTGTGAATGTGTAGACTCCGCTTGTATTTCACTCAAAGCCAAATTCGATTCAATTCAGTGCGCCGCCCTACGTCTGTGTACAGGTTGTCTCAGAACAACACCTCTGAACGCATTGCAAGTTCTGTGTAATGAATGGCCTCTAAGTATCCGACGAAAATTTCAAACATTCAAATTCTTTGTTAAACTAAAATATTCCACTGGGAATTCTGCATCCAAATGCGTTAGAGAGCAAATAGCTACTGGTACAAAGCGCAAATCTTTTGCTACTAGAGGACTAGAAATGTTTAACAAAGTAAACCTCCCCAATGTTTGTTTACACACAACTTCGCCAAACCCTGTACCCCCCTGGTATATGGAAGAGCCAGACATTTGTTTGGAGCTTCATAAACGAATTAAGAAGTCTGACCCCCCTGACATAATTCGGCTTTGTTCCAAAGACTATATCAAGTCTACCTGGTCACAAGGTCTTCAAATCTTTACTGATGCTTCTAAGTGCCCCGAAACTGGAAGGGTAGCCGCAGCATTCACCTGTCCAGAAATGGGACATCACAAAAGTGTTCGTCTTACTAACCATTTGTCTGTGTTCACGGCTGAACTTACTGCTATACTTCTAGCGCTGCGTTTTTTACAGGAGTTTAAGCCATATGCAAGTGGATGTGTTATTTTCAGCGATTCCCTGAGCTCACTTAATGCCATGGTTCAATTTTCTCCAAATAAAGCTTCTCTATTACTTCAAGAGGCAATGACATTGTATAGTTGTTTGAGAAATATGGGAATCTTCGTTAGCCTGGTGTGGGTACCGAGTCATGTTGGAATTGACGGAAACGAACAAGCTGACTCTTTAGCTAAGCATGCACTTACTTATCCATTTGTTCATATGGAAGTCCCTCTGTCGATAACTGAAGCTATGGTCTATTCAAAAGGATTTTTCAATAAACTTTGCCAAGAAGAATGGGAAAATTCGCACAAAGGTCGTTTCTTGTATGAGCTGTTACCGAAACTACCTATGCCAAATATAGAGTTACCAATAAGAAAAAGCCAAATTCTAATTCACCGTTTATTGTCAGGACATATAGCTGTCAATTCTTATTTACATCGTTTTAGCTTACACGGAACAGGTAATTGTGATCACTGCTTGGTTGAGGACACGATTGAACATTTTTTGTTTCATTGTCCGCTATTCAATGACAGTCGTGTCTGCTTAATGTCAAGTCTAAAGGCATTTGGGATAAGAAACCCTTCCCTGAAAACGTTTCTTGAACAAAAAAAACAATCTGAGTAAGGTCTTGGATGCAGTGGCGAATTTTGTTAAATGCCGTAAATTTTTATAAAAATAATCCAACATTAATAAATCCATAAATCTATAAGTTAACACAAGTAGAATTTTAGTCCTGATTAATGATTAAAATATATTTTAATCATCACTTTGTGAAGAGTATGTTTTTATAACAATTTTCTCTTATCTTCAATATGTATATATATATATGTGTGTGTTTGCGTGCGTGCGTGTGCATGTGTGTATATATATATAGATATGTGTATATATTTATATGTGTGTATATCTATGTTTTAATTAAAGATGCACTTTAGCCCAGTTAACACTAACGAGTGATATTATCAAAGTTATGGTGCAAATCATTCAATAGAATGGAGCACCAGCCCCCACTTAACTAATAATAATAATAATAAAATCTATCTACGATTGGTAGAAACATAATGCTGAAGACATATAGTAGTCTAGCAGTATAAGCTTTTGCATTATATATTTTGAGACCAAATCCCGTCTTTGTGCGATGCTCTTCCAGATTTATGAAGCCTGTTGAAAACGAACAAAAGAAATGTCATTAAAATGTAAATCAGACTATCGAAAAGACGTAATCAACCATACAATACATTATAAGTAATCAAAGAAGTAAACATAAAAGTTCCAGTCAATTTAAACCTTGTCTATTCCAAATCCTAACGTCTATGTGATTGTGGAGATAAGGAACGACTTGATGGCTCGGGAGACATGGGTAAACACAACCAGCCGGCACTCACTGACATTGCCCAGAATTACTTGAGGGGACATTACTAATATAGCCTTCGATTTAACAAGATTAAAAGCAGCACATTGCAAATCAACAGAATCCAATTAATGTCAGTGTATTTTCCCTTATTAGCAAGCCAAACAAAAACTGATCTATCCATTTTCATCATCTCCTAAATGGTATGGTTGATTGATTGATTGATGTTTTACGCCGCACTCAAGATTATTTCACTTAAATGGCAGCGTTGTCATGTGTAATGGGGAGGAAACCGGGTTTATTGCCCGAAGGAAACCTCCGACCTTCGCCGAGTACCTGGCAACTCTTCTGCATATGGCGACCGAGTGAAAAATCCGCTCAAATTGTTCAATTTTGTATTTAAACCCGCGCCGCGTCGATGGAAGGCCTGTGTGGGACCGAGGGACAATCACTCTGTAGTATATGGAAAATAGCCAGGATTTTCGGTCTAGAGGGCGACTTTGGCTGGTAATGTGAATCAACCCCTGAAGAATACGGGAAAAAAATTCGGCAGAGCCCAGATTTCTCGGCTATATGGAAAACTGTTTAACGGATCGCATTGTAACTGTCAGTAGAATTGGTGATAAAGCTAGGTAGTTCATTTTAGGACAGACGAAATAGGAAACTTCATAAGGTAAACAATCTATATTCTGCCAGGAGCTGTTACATGTATATCGATCGTCTTACAAATATAAGCGATTTTTAAATTGACTCCCATCGATGCCCACTAATCAGTTAAAATCTGTTTTGATGAGATGCATGACGATTAATTCTTATAGTATGTTTGTAAAAGACCAGTTACGGCTCGCCAAAATGGCCCCAAAGAGACAATATCAAACAGCTGTGATCCAAGACGACTTATATATATATAAGGGTAATGATGGGAAACCACAAGAGAGAAATTAACATTTTTAACAATAGCGTTAGGTTACTGACCGAATAACAAATTGACAAGTACTGGGCAACTTTTTATAGACGTTTCTTTTATAGGTCTCCAGTTGCCAATAGCATTATACATTAAAAACAAATGTTATATATTCGGTATGCTTTATTGTCTTTTCGAATACTGTATTTTTGGCTCTCTAAGTCTTGAATGCTTAGATCATTACTTAAATGCCCACGTACCGCCATAGCCTGTTTGGCATTTGTTAGCTTACTACAGCTAAAACCACTAAAATTAAACATAGGACACATAAAACAGGTCCAATTAGGTTTAGAATGTATAAATGGGGGCGAAAAATAAACGAAGATTCGAAGCTCGATTACAAAAACAACACCGATCAGTGTCGGTTAATTTAAGTGTTGGTTTACCCTCAGTGCAGGTGTAGCCTATTTGTCTGTTAAAGTCCCTTCTACCCGATCGCTAGTCTGTATTTCTCAGATAAAGTTCGTAAAATTATACTGTGCCGTTAGATCGCCCACACGACTTAAAACATTAGGGCGTTTGTGTGCATGCTCAAGTCTAGTTCAATTTACCGAACTTATGGTGATATTACATATACCAGCGTTCAGTCTACGAATTTGAAATGCAAGGTGGAAATGATGCTTAAATTACAAGCCATGTAAATATTATTGTAACTCATCGGTATGGACGATTCCTACCTTAGACTTCTTCAAAACTCGTAAAAGAGTATGCTTGTCCGCTTTTATTACATGTAGCTATTCAACAGAGCGTACATCTGGTCTCAAACAACAACAAACTGTCATTTCTTGGAGACTTTGCCGCCATTTTGCGTGACGTTCGAACTGGGCGGCAAAGTCTCCAAGAAATTTAGTTAGTTGTGGTATATGACCAGATGTACGCCCTTTGGAATAGCTACACGTAATAAAGAGGACAAGAATAATCTTTTACGAGTTCTAAAGAAGTCTGGGATAGGAATTGTCCATACAGAGCAGTTACAATAATATTTTCATGGCTTATAATTTCCGACAAAAGTTTTTCGAACTTTACCGACCAGCATCTCAAAATGTATAGACTGAACGTTGGTATATGTAATATCGCCATAAGTTCGGTAAATTGAACTAGATTTGTATATACCCACTTTTAAGAAGCTGTACCGTGTCATTTTTCTCCATGATGTTTATATATTTTAGAGTTATCGCCCTTTATTCGTCTCTTCAAATTTCTTTTCGCATATATCTTGGATGGGGATAGGTTAGCATCCATAAGTTTAAATGATGTTATTCTCATTCATTTCAACGTCAATCGTGTAGTTTTTCATAGAACTTTAAGAGCGAACTTCTCTTATCATTTGGTTTATGAAAAAAAAATACATTTTGGTACTTTATGCCATTTTAAATTAAATTGAAACTTTGTTAATATTCAAGTAGACCAGCCTATGTCATCCGACAGAAAATCAATACTATACATGTATAAAGCTTTACTTTTCAAGCACCTGTGATGTCAAAGTATCTGCAATGTGGTGCATCTCCCTAGGAATTTCAATGAACAATATCGCCCAACATTACAATTGAGTATATAATGGTTACCGCCACTATCGACTGACAAGGTGAGAGAGCCCAAGCAGCTAATCGAAGAAATTCTTTGCACCCATTTTAATTACAATTGCAGGGTTTTTGTTTCAGAATTCAGAAAACCCATCGTTTTGTGTTGATCAATTAGCTGTTTGAATTCATATCAATTTTAGTTTCGAGCAGATGTGAGGCTGGAGTTAAGGGTTTCACGTTAATGGTAAATAATCCGATTTTGGTGGCACAGCCCGTGAAGACAGGGATTTCCTAGCCTTAGAATCCTTAGAAAATGTATTTTAAGCATATCTCATCTGTCAATTTGGGTAATGTTTGATCTTTGGAATGCACTGTGAATGAGAGTCGATCGCCAGACAGTGAGGGAGGGCTCTAAACATACTCAAGTCCACCCATTTGAAAAGTGGGATTTCCTCTCCTTGTAACCATGACCACATCTTTAGCCAAAAATCGTCTACCATAGCCCATTATTACTTTTCCTCGTACGTTAATATGCTGATGAAACATGGGAGACTTAAAACAACTGACAAATTATTCATGTTAATGATATCAAATTCAACTTTGAACCTTATGTCAAACTTGGTTTGTATATGTCTACACAACATGAAAAAGAGCATCGTCGAAACCCACGATTAAAACTTACGCTCACGCTCACGCTACAAGTGAGCTTGTTGAGAATTTAACCCTGGGCATCCGAGGATGGAAAAAGAGGTGCTATTTAAACACATTTTTGCTTAAATTTTTTTATTAGCTTGCAAACTGACGACTTATTAAATGTAACAGACAATAGTGCGCTCAACCGATACCTTTTGTCGTCATGTGACTTTAACAGACGGATGCGACGTCAAATTTCGACCAACGTAAGCATTTCTTCACTGGCCCAACTGAGACGCAACGTCTGGATTAAACATGCCTCTACAAAGTTGTTCAACATTATTTAACAATCATGCAATTAAAAAAATATATTCGTATAATTTGCGTAAACGATTGGTATCAATTTTCATAATCTATCAATTAAACAAATTTGCATCGAATAACTGAGTGCTACAAGATACCAATACAAATGTACACAATATATAAAAGCCGAAAAATTAAAGGGGCATGAGCTGCCAAAATGTTGATATTTTGACGTTAAAACAGAATGCTGAAATTATTGGCTATTTTTCTCAAGAGGTAGAATTCAGAAGCTTTTTAATGCTTCGTCTCGAAAATGTACGATAAAGTACTGTTTTAAATTAACTTTGGCTTAGAATGAATGAATGGTCGTCCCGGTTATTTAAATTTTGTTTACCTTTGAACACGTTTTCGGTTCATACAGGCCACATACTGTATGGATGTTTCTCATTCCAACGCCAATCATTTAGTTTTTCGATAGCCTTCAAAGTCTCTTACTGTCGTGACGATCAGAAGTTATGAAAAAACTGTGAATTTTGGCAGCTCATGACAGCACAAAAAACACATTAGGGTCCAGTAGAAGCGCGCTAATTTTTCATTTCCAACGGTACCAAACACAATTTGTTGTGACTTTTTTATACGCCGGACAGTTAATAAAAATATTATAACAAGCAACACAAATTGGTCAACGACATTCATTAATAATTTAGCCGTTTTTAAAGTGAACTGAAAAACCGCTAAACAGTGTTACGTCATCAATGGCGGAGAGTTTGTGATTTGGAGAAGGTAGTAGTGAATTCAGAGGAAGAATAATGTTTACTGGATGATCCTGCTCGTCCATATCAGGCACTGGTAGGTAGCGTAATTATCCATGAACGCGATTATGACCGTTTAGACACGATCTGAGTAGGTTGTATTGATATTCCTTTGTCTATATCAGACCTCATACTGCCCAACTTCTGAGTATATAAAAATAGTAATTTTGGAATCAGAAACCCGGACTACTCGGAAACATATCATGGGAGCTAATGCCACTTTAAGTTATTTTTTACATCAGTTTGGCTCGTGTAGCCTACTCGAGCTGTATTTGAGATTGAGATTCCTGATCGTCTCCCACTTCCTCGGCGAAAACATCTTCATCTGAAAACAAAAACAATGCTTTTATTTTAATTTCTTTGACAGCGTGGGAATCGAACTCACGTTCGATCGATGGAGCTCGTGAGACAAGTTTCAAAAAGGGAACTTTACTATTTCATCAACATGGGTTTTACATTGTAGACTCGATCAGTATCATACACACGGACCTATATACACTTATTTTAAACCTGGAACTGAAGGTCACAAAGTCCTTCGAGTATCCGGTTTCTTCCGTCAGAATGGAATGCATTATTACAATAAGAATGATCTGACCTACAGCGGTCCTTAATATGTACTTTTAAATAAGCCTCCAGCGAGGCGTACGTATGCATGGATTGTTCTTAAACACAAAATTCGACTCATTCAAACTTTAAATCCTTTACCAGCAAACAACCAAGGCGCTTCGTCTAATTCGACTTCGCTCAGTTTGCCATCATCTGAAATTGAATGTAACACAGACTTTAAATTGTTTTTTTTTATTAAGATGGTGGTAATACAGCATATTTTCCATATACAAATGAACTGACAACGTGTATATAATAGTGCACAGACAGCGCAACTAGATTATTCATGTGTGTGAAGGTCGGCCAGGTGGTCCGAAAGGAACAACAAAATGTAAATGTGATGATGCAAATAAAGCGAACTTGTACACTGCCATCCAGAAGTTTTAGAAGTCGGTCGGTTGTGTCCCCAGAGCGTTGACAATTCTTAAAACTGGGGCGTTGCTTCTTGTCACCCCAGACAGCATGCAATAATCGGATTTGTGCTTGCATCTCTATAGCCTACTGTTTTCTGGGTATTCAGAAATTATGAAAAAAAGTGTGAATTTCGGCAGCTCATGCCACTTTAAGTGGGTTTGTTCTTATTTGTCTCACATTTATCTCTTAAGAAGATGAACTTACCATCGACATCAGCCAATGAGAAAGCCTTCATGACATCATCACGTGTTGATTCCAAGGACAAAATCTCGGCGAATTCCTCCACTTCTATGACGTCATCTTTGTTAAGGTCATAGAGTTCAAACTCTCTTGGAAGGGGGACAATAGCATGGTTATCTTTAAATTCATTCAATATCTGAAAGCAAGGTTAGAGAAACAGGCTGATACGTGTGTTCGCATTATTGATAGGTCGTTCATGAACAATCTTCTATACGGCCAGGTAAATGTGATTAGGAAGTTTCAAAATCGCAACATTTCAAAAGCATTTTTAGCAGCGTGATAATTAGGCCTAAAACGGATTCCCGTTTTCATTGATGTGTTCCATTAATTTCATTGCTAAATCTTACCTCGTCAAGACTTCTTTTTATCCTCTTACATACTTTTGTACACGCAAGTCCACACACAGGCCCGCCGGTCCCTTCTGATGCCGCGGTACATGTATAGGTACAGGCAGCCCGACATACCGGTCTCTTGATCCTCCGCCAGATCCTTCGGCCACGGATTCGAACCCGGAAGGCATCAGTGTCCACCAGAAGACTGACACAAAGCATGGTCAAGAAATATAATAATATTCCATTCATCTTGGCTTGCAATGTAAGAAATGATACCCGTAATAAATGATAAACACGAGGGTTCAAAATACACTGAAACAAGCAAGTTTTACGCACTTGAAGGCATATTGCTCAAGGAACAAATGAATTAACCGTATAGCAAGATTGTAACTGTCTATTTCAAGTTCTTCTCCTTGGATATATTGAAATATAAAAGTTCTTACCGAGTTAGGATCCAACAGCTTGACTACTATAAATCCAACAATGGTAAAAGTACCTCCTAATTGATTAAGTTCGGTGACTGAATTGGTAGTAAACCGAACTACTCCAAATAACCGTCAGAATAAAGAAATAAGACATTAACTTCAGTTAAAGGGGGTAGAATCTAAATATGTATATCGCCCTCGAAATCGAGACACCGCTTTAGACAGCTGTCATCGCACAATGATTGGCTTAAAAGTCATCAGTTTAAAGTTGACCGCTTTTAACCTTAGCCCTGGTCAACGACTCGTGTTTGCACTTTGATATTGGTCTATGTGTGGGACCTATTGCCATGCGAGACCCTCGTGCGTTCGAGATTCGGTTGGAATGGGTTTCCACGTTATCCACAGAATAAGGGGAAACGAGATTATCGCGTCCAATGGTCAGTAAAAAAACTGATTGTTCACCGTATATGTACCGTTCATGTCCTCTATTTTTGTATCACTGGCTGTGCCCTCCGAAAAGCAGGGGTTATAGCTTTTGATCCCTGGGTTACAATAAAAAAAAACAATGTCCAACACGTTGTAAAATAACAGGTTACCATGGCGTGAGGTCATAATACTTACCAAAATTGGTAAAATTTGCCGCTGAAACAAATTTTTTACTGCTAAAAATCTGCTAAAAATCTTAAGAATGTGTGTTAAGGTAGTGTTTTGGACTCACTTAGACCTAAACTGAATAAACATTCGTGTCGGTTATCAAATTTATTTTTCAAAAACTATTTTGGTTCGTAGTTACCACACATACTGTATGGATCTCCCTCATTCTAACATCAATCAATAAGTTTGTTGATGACCTTCGAACTCCCATCTTCTCGGAAGAATTACAATTTCAGAAAATTTATGCGAATTTTGATAATTTAGGAAATAGGAATTTAAAAAATTGGGACTTTAGCTTTCAAGTTAATTAAAAGAATAAATAATTAACGATGAAACAAACAATATCTATTCAGACTGTGTAATATACTGAAGAACTGCGCGAATTACGGACGAGTTTAAAGTGGCATGAGCTGCCAAAATCACACTTTTTTCATAATTTCTGATCGTCACGACAGTAAGAGGCTTTGAAGGTCATCAAAAAACTAACTGATTGGCGTTGGAATGAGGAAAATCCATATAGAATGTGGCCTGTACGAACCGAAAACGTGTTCGAAAAGTCAACAAAATTTAAGTGACGGGGACGACCATTCATTCATTCTAAGCCAAAGTTAGTTCAAAACAATACTTTATCGTACATTTTCGAGACTAGAAGCACTAAAAAGCTTCTGAATTATACATCTTGAGAAAAATAGCCAATAATTTCAACATTCTGTTTTGACGTCAAAATATCAAGATTTTGGCAGCTCATGCCACTTTAAGGAGCGCAATGTACATTGCAATTTTAGCCTTCCAAACATTATACAAAGAAAAACAAAGTTATTTTTGGTTAGATTTTTCACTCGATGACCTCATGATGACCTCAAGTGTTGTCGGGGTTCCAGCGGGCAAATAACCATGAGTTAATCTGGCAACAGAAGTGAAACAATCGCGGGTATAGAACATCAACCAATAAATCTTTTAATTTGTCTTTCAACAAACGGAACAAAAACTCCAGCAGTTGGGCTCTGAGAGTATCCCTCTATGTTTAAAAATATGACAACGCTGTAGAATTAAGCGCTTGACAAAAGCTCAACATTGCCTCTATACAAGGAGTCTTTTGTACCAAGGTTACTATTAAAGTCAATATTGCTTGGTTATTTATAGAAGCCGATAGAGGCCATCTCGCAATCTCGCCCTTCACAGCCTAGAGCGAAATCGCGAGACCGCAAGGAGAGATTGCGAGACTGAGAGATCGCGACCACGAGACCGCGAGATGATATGTCTTGCAATCTCGCCTCGCGATCTCACAGTTTCGCGGTCTCGCTTGAGGCTTTATAGGGCGAGATTGCGAGATCGAGAGATGACCTCTATCGGCTTCCATAGGTATACAATCGGGAAGATTACTATTGGCCCGTTTACTACTTAATATATAAACACCCAAAAGACAAAGCCGAAAACCAATATTCTCAGAAAATATTTTATAATTATTATTATAGCATCGGAGGTAAGAGATACAAAAACAAACAGTAACGCACAAACAGTAAATTCATTTACAGCATGCTAGAACATTTATTGAGTATTATAACGGCTTTTGTTACAAAAATATTTTTGTAAGAAAAAAATATCAGTTTGCATTTGTCATGTTTTTTAAATTTATATTAAATCGTTATAAAGAGCAAATTATAAAAAAAATATCGTAATAAATATTGATCAATGGTAAAATAAAATTCAAATGTATTTTTGTTTCTATTTTGCTAAAAACTCAAAACAATTATTTACAAGGTTTAATGTAAACAATTACTATAAAATATTTTGTAAACTTTTCGAAAATGTCAACAAAATCACCACAGTCAAATTTTGAGATCAGTATTAAAAGATGTATGGTAAGTCTTCCTCACTCTTCGTTATCTTTTTCCTCATCCAATTCTTTCACATTGACATCACTGTCTGGAAAAAGACAAAATGGTTTCATTGCTGGGAGTTCAAGCCTTAGCAGATATGTATTTTGTGGGATTAGGCAAATACGCGAATAGAGCCAGTAGGCATATTTATCATCAAAATTTGGTGGCGGATAAGATGAGACAAAACGGGGTAAAAAAAAGGCGTATTTTTAAATTTCAAATCACACGACACTGTTTGGAATGGTAAACATACGTGGATGTCATTGGATAAAGTTTACAACAGAGACTAGAGTCCATAGGCACGAGGTGTTCACCTTTTTTGTTAACATTGATTGCGGAAAGATCCGCTTATTATTGCTAAACGGATGGCCGTAAACTCACAACTGCAGAGGACTTCCAGAAATGGTGACCTATGAAGTTTTGGGCTATTTTTTATTCTTGCGAGGAGTTATCCACTTCATTAAAATGAGATATTCGAAAATATTTACCTTCAAATAACCAAGGGGCTTCCAGTAATTCGACTTCACTCAATTCCTCGTCGTCTAAAGAAACATAAATATGCTTGAATGAATATCGGTGATTATCTTAGTAAGGCCTGCCCTTTGGACACGAACAGGAACGTAACGGCAAAACACAGCAAAGAACAAACAACCCACCATCCTTTCATTCTAATGGGTTGCCAGTTACCACCTTGGAGGTCAAGGGTTTCCTCCGGGCGCAGAGCCCGGTTTCCTCCCACAATAAAACTGGTAACGCCGCCATATAAGTGAAATAATCTTGAGCGCAGCGTAAAACACCAAACAATCAAAATCAAATCCATTCTAATGGTGGCTCTGCAGCTCAAGAAGTATTATCTTTGCTTGTTAAATTTCAGATAGATTTGGTGCATAACGCTGATTAAGAAATTTCATAGTGCATAAATTGAGGTTTTGAACAAACTTACCATCGACATCAGCCAAAGCGAAAGCTTTTATGACGTCATCACGTGTTGGTTCCAGGGATAAAATCTGAGCGAATTCCTCCAATTCAACGACACCATCTTTGTTGAGGTCATAGAGGTCGAACTCACGAGGAAGTGGAATGACGATTTGGTTATCTTTGGCTTCATTCATAAGCTGGTGAAAAAATCAAATAGAAATTGGTAACTTTAATTTTTAACAGACGCTTTGCGTAAAGAAAAGCCCTGGCCCCCCATTCGTATCTAGCAAATGATCCACTTAGGCACCGCATAACGAATAGATAACGATTCAAACATGCCTTTGTCCAAGTGGTAATCGAACAATGGAGTTCAATTAGTGGATTTACATACATTGCAGTTTAATGTTTTACTTTTTGTACACATTACCATCCAACCAATCCCTTTGTATTTGTATTGTTTTAATGAAACGTTTTTTAGGGTCCAGTAAAATCACTGTTTTCTATTTGTAACGTTTACCATAAATAGGATCTCAACCTTGTTTCGCATGTTAATTTTGCACAGGTCATTACCTCATCAGCTGTTCTTCTCTTTCTACCACAGGCTTTGCTACATCCAAGTCCACAGACAGGAGCCGCCGATCCACTTGTTGCCGCCACACAAGCGTACGTACATGCACCTCGACAGACTGGCTTCTGGATTCTTCGCCAGATTCTTCTGCTCCTGATTCGCACTCGGAAAGCCTCCGTGTCAATAAGAAGGACGGCACAAAAGACAGCCAAGAGACAAACCAATTTACCGTTCATCTTAACTGCATGGCAAGAGAGAAACAACTGAGAACCCATGCACCGTTGAAAGTATCCATGTGGTAATTAATTCCGCCTTATGGAAGTAATGTATCCGAGACCATTGGTTATATTATTCTGCAGCGATTAATGCAGCGACAATTCTGACAGTGTTGGGAATTTTAAAAAAATATGAAATTTAATTTTAATAACGGTCTCTATCTAAGCTTTGCTGTTAAATACTTTTGGTTATTCATAATCAATTTTACATTTTCCGTTTAAACAACTTCTAAATGCTAGTATGGAATCAAGTTTGAAATACAGTTAGAAAATAGTACAAATCTACATTGGAAATTGCAAAAAGCGAAAGGGACACTCACCTAAGGGATTGTACAACTTTCTAAATTTTCGACTGTTGCAGAAATTTATATGGAGTTCAGCTCGATAGTGATTTGGTGGTCAAATATGGTTTACTTTTATAGGCTTTACACCAGGAAATTTCTTCGAAATGCAAACAATATACGTCACCATGAGTGGGCATTCGGAGTATTTTATCGAACAAAAGCGTGGATTGGTCAACAGTTTTAGCGTTATCGAAGAAACGAATTTCATTCGTTGACTCGTTTTCACAAACACACTGCCGTATCTTGGAAAAGGAGATGATTGGTCAAAACGTTTATCGCCTACAGATTCTGAGAGAGTGACGTCGGTTTCGGATTACCCAGTTCCCAGAGCTTCATCCCCTTAGCTGCACTTTGACCTAGTTAGGCTATTATACTATTGTATTGTAGAATTTAAGTCATGTTAGATTTATTTTATGTGGTGGGCCTCCCACCAGGTGAGATACTTTCTCACCTGGATACGGATTAATCCCTTCCAACGTGGACAAGCTGACACAAACTAGATGTAGTGGTCAGACTTGTCCAACCAGAATACCTATGTGATCAGACATGTTATAATTATTCCTATTGTATTTTGTTTAAGTGTTTTACTATAAATTGTATGGTTGGTGAATGTTAAGTCAGACCAGGGCACGGACCTTACCGACTCTGTGACAAACCCAGTAACTTGTGATATAGATGCCAGTTATTGTATAGTGAAGTCCTTGTATATAGTTTGTATTTGTTGCTGTTCGTCAAGTAAATTCTGTTTGTATATTGTGAAGATCCAGTCGTTCTGTGTTATATTTTACAAGGCGAAAAATCATACAACAGAAGCTAGCTTCCCCAACCTTGCGAATTGTGTTGTAACCCTGCAACACAATATTTGGCGGAGAACCCATAGATCCTAGAACCAGTACCTCTCGCACAAAATAACAACAAAGAAAATCTTTACCATGACTATCGTTCCTCAACTCGATGTCTTCCAGATTCTCAAAATGCTCGGCGTAGATCTTCGACCAACAACTTGGAGTCTGCATAACGACCACAAGTCTGTACAGCTTGTTTTGACTTGGGGGAACGGTCAGATCCCACCCAGCTTTTCATCCGACAACAGATACAAATCTCCTTCCACAATTCGACGTGACCAACATAGGAAAAATGTGTATTTCCAACAGAACAAAGACAAAGAGAGCAAGGAATACAAGCAAGCTCACGTTTCCACCATCACAGAATCGAGAGAAACAATAGATGGATCTACCCAAACCGACCATCCACATGTATCGTCGATGTCGTCACAGATGGAAGATGTCCACCGGTGTGATGCAAACACTCAACATTCATCAGATGTACCTGATGTAAATAACCTATCCACTGATAGCCGCATTGGCCCTAAGATTGCAGAGAAAATTATTAAACGCATATACTATTGTGACACAGACAATTTCCTCGTCAAATGGAAAAATGTACCCAACAGCTGCAATCCATGGGTCGCGAGAGCTGATCTCGACCCTACGGCTTTAGAATATTTCTTAAACTATGAAGATATTATCCCAGGAACGAAATACAGGGCAAACAACCCACGCGAAAAATCAAAATTTGGCTTTTCAAACGGGTGTATAAAATTTAAGGTCCTTTGTATAGATGATTCATTGTGACGTGGATCCGATTGATGATGCTTATGAAACATCTTTAGCCAAAAATCGTCTACCATAGCCCATTATTACTTTTCCTCGTACGTTAATATGCTGATGAAACATGGGAGACTTAAAACAACTGACAAATTATTCATGTTAATGATATCAAATTCAACTTTGAACCTTATGTCAAACTTGGTTTGTATATGTCTACACAACATGAAAAAGAGCATCGTCGAAACCCACGATTAAAACTTACGCTCACGCTCACGCTACAAGTGAGCTTGTTGAGAATTTAACCCCGGGCATCCGGGGATGGAAAAAGAGGTGCTATTTAAACACATTTTTGCTTAAATTTTTTTATTAGCTTGCAAACTGACGACTTATTAAATGTAACAGACAATAGTGCGCTCAACCGATACCTTTTGTCGTCATGTGACTTTAACAGACGGATGCGACGTCAAATTTCGACCAACGTAAGCATTTCTTCACTGGCCCAACTGAGACGCAACATCTGGATTAAACATGCCTCTACAAAGTTGTTCAACATTATTTAACAATCATGCAATTAAAAAAATATATTCGTATAATTTGCGTAAACGATTGGTATCAATTTTCATAATCTATCAATTAAACAAATTTGCATCGAATAACTGAGTGCTACAAGATACCAATACAAATGTACACAATATATAAAAGCCGAAAAATTAAAGGGGCATGAGCTGCCAAAATGTTGATATTTTGACGTTAAAACAGAATGCTGAAATTATTGGCTATTTTTCTCAAGAGGTAGAATTCAGAAGCTTTTTAATGCTTCGTCTCGAAAATGTACGATGAAGTACTGTTTTAAATTAACTTTGGCTTAGAATGAATGAATGGTCGTCCCGGTTATTTACATTTTGTTTACCTTTGAACACGTTTTCGGTTCATACAGGTCACATACTGTATGGATGTTTCTCATTGCAACGCCAATCATTTAGTTTTTCGATAGCCTTCAAAGTCTCTTACTGTCGTGACGATCAGAAGTTATGAAAAAACTGTGAATTTTGGCAGCTCATGACAGCACAAAAAACACATTAGGGTCCAGTAGAAGCGCGCTAATTTTTCATTTCCAACGGTACCAAACAAAATTTGTTGTGACTTTTTTATACGCCGGACAGTTAATAAAAATATTATAACAAGCAACACAAATTGGTCAACGACATTCATTAATAATTTAGCCGTTTTTAAAGTGAACTGAAAAACCGCTAAACAGTGTTACGTCATCAATGGCGGAGAGTTTGTGATTTGGAGAAGGCAGTAGTGAATTCAGAGGAAGAATAATGTTTACTGGATGATCCTGCTCGTCCATATCAGGCACTGGTAGGTAGCGTAATTATCCATGAACGCGATTATGACCGTTTAGACACGATCTGAGTAGGTTGTATTGATATTCCTTTGTCTATATCAGACCTCATACTGCCCAACTTCTGAGTATATAAAAATAGTAATTTTGGAATCAGAAACCCGGACTACTCGGAAACATATCATGGGAGCTAATGCCACTTTAAGTTATTTTTTACATCAGTTTGGCTCGTGTAGCCTACTCGAGCTGTATTTGAGATTGAGATTCCTGATCGTCTCCCACTTCCTCGGCGAAAACATCTTCATCTGAAAACAAAAACAATGCTTTTATTTTAATTTCTTTTACAGCGTGGGAATCGAACTCACGTTCGATCGATGGAGCTCTTGAGACAAGTTTCAAAAAGGGAACTTTACAATTTCATCAACATGGGTTTTACATTGTAGACTCGATCAGTATCATACACACGGACCTATATACACTTATTTTAAACCTGGAACTGAAGGTCACAAAGTCCTTCGAGTATCCGGTTTCTTCCGTCAGAATGGAATGCATTATTACAATAAGAATGATCTGACCTACAGCGGTCCTTAAAGTGGCATGAGCTGCCGAAATTCACACTTTTTTCATAATTGCTGATCGTCCCGACAGTAAGAGGCTTTACAGGCCATCGAAAAACTCAATGATTGGCGTTGGAAAGAGGAAAATCCATACAGTATGTGGCCTGTACGAACCGAAAACGTGTTCGAAAAGTAAACAAAATTTAAATAACCGGGACGACCATTCATTCATTCTAAGCAAAAGTTAGCTCAAAACAATACTTTAACGTACATTCCCGAGACTAGGCGCACTAAAAGTCTTTGAATTATACGTCTTAGGAAAAATAGCCGATAATTTAAACATTCAGTATCAACGTCAAAATATCAACATTTTGGCAGCTCATGCCCCTTTAATATGTACTTTTAAATAAGCCTCCAGCGAGGCGTACGTTTGCATGGATTGTTCTTAAACACAACATTCGACTCATTCAAACTTTTAATCCTTTACCAGCAAACAACCAAGGCGCTTCGTCTAATTCGACTTCGCTCAGTTTGCCATCATCTGAAATTGAATGTAACATAGACTTTAAATTGTTTTTTTTTTATTAAGATGGTGGTAATACAGCATATTTTCCATATACAAATGAACTGACAACGTGTATATAATAGTGCACAGACAGCGCAACTAGATTATTCATGTATGTGAAGGTCGGCCAGGTGGTCCGAAAGGAACAACAAAATGTAAATGTGATGATGCAAATAAAGCGAACTTGTACACTGCCATCCAGAAGTTTTAGAAGTCGGTCGGTTGTGTCCCCAGAGCGTTGACAATTCTTAAAACTGGGGCGTTGCTTCTTGTCACCCCAGACAGCATGCAATACTCGGATTTGTGCTTGCATCTCTATAGCCTACTGTTTTCTGGGTATTCAGAAATTATGAAAAAAAGTGTGAATTTTGGCAGCTCATGCCACTTTAAGTGGGTTTGTTCTTATTTGTCTCACATTTATCTCTTAAGAAGATGAACTTACCATCGACATCAGCCAATGAGAAAGCCTTCATGACATCATCACGTGTTGATTCCAAGGACAAAATCTCGGCGAATTCCTCCACTTCTATGACGTCATCTTTGTTAAGGTCATACAGTTCAAACTCTCTTGGAAGGGGGACAATAGCATGGTTATCTTTAAATTCATTCAATATCTGAAAGCAAGGTTAGAGAAACAGGCTGATACGTGTGTTCGCATTATTGATAGGTCGTTTATGAACAATCTTCTATACGGCCAGGTAAATGTGATTAGGAAGTTTCAAAATCGCAACATTTCAAAAGCATTTTTAGCAGCGTGATAATTAGGCCTAAAACGGATTCCCGTTTTCATTGATGTGTTCCATTAATTTCATTGCTAAATCTTACCTCGTCAAGACTTCTTTTTATCCTCTTACATACTTTTGTACACGCAAGTCCACACACAGGCCCGCCGGCCCCTTCTGATGCCGCGGTACATGTATAAGTACAGGCAGCCCGACATACCGGTCTCTTGATCCTCCGCCAGATCCTGCGGCCACGGATTCGAACCCGGAAGGCATCGATGTCCACCAGAAGACTGACACAAAGCATGGTCAGGAAATATAATAATATTCCATTCATCTTGGCTTGTAATGTAAGAAATGATACCCTTAATAAATATTTATGAACACTAAAACACACGGGCACAGGGAAAATCTTCTTGTCTAAAATAACCATGGAGACAAGTTTCTAATTGTGTTAAAAAGAGGTATATCATTTAGACCTTTATACCCCATCATAAATTGTTGTAATAAAGTAAACCTATGATATTTCATTAGGTTGACGACTGACAGGAGCTTGGTCTTAGTCAGTAGAATTTTCTGGAACACTTTGTATTACATTGACAATGCTTACGTATCTTAAGCTATGGTAAGAATATCGTCAGACTATATACATGTATTATAGGGTGATGGGAAAAGACAGTGAAAATTTGCCCCCACCCACCCCCACCCCTTACCCAGAAAAAACTAGGTAGAAGGCAGACAGGGGAGTTTAGCCCAGACCAGTATGTCTTTCAAACTCTTGTTCTTTTTATAAGCAATGACTGGCCTTTGGGTCAGAGGTCGAGCAAGTTTACTTTGAAGTAGTTTGTATTCTTCTACTATAATCTTGGCCATAGCGATGCTAGCTTTGTTATACTGAAAGACAAATGGTATTATAGTTTTTTCACGACATCTTCCTGGGTCCAAGTTCAAACCCAAAGGATAAATAGTTTGTAATGTTTGAATCCAAAAACTTTCCCTTTCCAAACGTTTGTGCTTGGTATCTGCAGCGGAAGTGAGAAAAGGGATTTTCTTAATAGGCATGATTTCAAAATGGTCCTTGACCGAATGGCCTAGAGTATTGAAATGTTGTGCCACAGGTACATCATGTTTAAGTCTAATACTAGATAAATGGTTGGCTGCTCTTTGTCGTACAGAATTCTGAGTTTCTCCGACGTACTGTTTGCGACATTTTTTACATGGGATAACATACACGATATTAGAGGAGTCGCAATTAAGATTCTCTGCCATTTGATATTTGTCGCGAGATTGTTCTCCGAAAAAGGTTCCGCGATCGGGTACGTATATATCGAGTTTGCATCGCGTCTTAAGGCATTTCATTGATGTACCTGAGAGAAATGTTGGACGGTAATGGTACACCCGTGAAGGGGACGTAAGCGTATCGGGGGCTGAAGGGGGAAACATGATTTGTCTTATTTTGTTAGATTTGATCCTTCGAAGTAATCTAATAGAATACCTCCTAGGGAAGAGAGCTTTAAAAAGAACAGAACAAGCCTGGTTAAAGAAATCTGAAGAACTACAGTTTCTATAGAATCTAAAAATCTGAGACTTAATGACTCCCTTGAAAGTGTGAGGAGGATGGTATGACCCAGCCTGTAGCAGCTGATGCGTGTCAGTAGGTTTGAAGAATACTTTGTAATCTAGATGCCCAGTAGTATGATATGTATGACCCTTGTAAATAGTTACATCCAAAAAATCCACAGAATTGTGATCAATAGTAGGCTGTAACTAAATGCTTGAGTCGTGAGAATTAAGAGTATCAATGAAAATATGAAGGTCTTCCAACGTATGCTGCCAAATGATAAAAATGTCATCCAGATACCGAAGGTAAATAAAAGGTTGTTTGTGACATTTGTGAAGAATATCACTCTCCCACTCAGCCATAAAAATAGAGGCAAAGTTAGGACTAAAACGTTTCCCCATAGCACACCCTTTAATTTGCTGAAAGATCTCCCCATTGAATTCAAAATCGTTACCTTTTAAGCTAAGTTCCAGCAATTCTAAAATGTCTTTATCCGGACGACGGTGGTCAGGATATCTTTGGAATGCTGATTTTATGGATTTAAGCCCCAAATCTATGTCGATGTTTGTAAACATAGACTCCACATCCAGAGTAACCAAAATCACATCTTGTGGGATGGATTTCTCAGACAATTTGGCCAATAAATCATCCGTGTTTTTGATAAAGCTAGGATGCCGATTCGCTATAGGTTTTAGATAGTAATCAATTAGCTCTGATATTCTATAACTTTCACTGCCACAATCTGAGATAATAGGACGCCCAGGGGGCATTGTAGGCTTGGGCCATTTTTCAATGGGTTTGTGAATTTTCGGAAGAATATAGAAGACCCTGTACCCTTAAATGATAAACAGGAGGATTTTGAAAATGAAAAGTTCAAAATACACTGAAACAAGCAAGTTTTTTTTAAAAAGCATATTGCTCAAGGAACCAATGAATTAACCGTATAGCAAGATTGTAACTGTCTATTTAAGGCTCTTCTCCTTGGATATATTGAAAGATAAAAGTTCTTACCGAGTTAGGATCCAACAGCTTGACTACTATAAATTCAACAATGTTAAAAGTACCTCCTAATTGATTACTGAATTGGTCGGTAAACCGAACTACTCCGAATAACCGTCAGAATAAAGAAATAAGACATCAACTTCAGTTAAAAGGGGGTAGAATCTAAATATGTATATCGCCCTCGAAATCGAGACACCGCTTTAGACAGCTGTCATCGCACAATGATTGGCTTAAAAGTCATCAGTTTAAAGTTGACCGCTTTTAACCTCAGCCCTGGTCAACGACTCGTGTTTGCACTTTGATATTGGTCTATGTGTGGGACCTATTGCCATGCGAGACCCTCGTGCGTTCGAGATTCGGTTGGAATGGGTTTCCACGTTATCCACAGAATAAGAGGCAACGAGATTATCGCGTCCAATGGCCAGTAAAAAAACTGATTGTTCACCGTATATGTACCGTTCATGTCCTCTATTTTTGTATCGCTGGCTGTGCCCTCCGAAAAGCAGGGGTTATAGCTTTTGATCCCTGGGTTACAAAAAAAAAACAATGTGCATTGTCCAACACGTTGTAAAAAAAAAAAATAGGTTACCATGGCGTGAGGTCATAATACTTACCAAAATGGGTAAAATTTGCCGCTAAAACGAAATTTTGAATTTATCAGCTATTTTTCTCAAGAAATATAAATTGTAAGTTTTTTACTGCTAAAAATCTTAAGAATGTGTGTTAAGGTAAGTGTTTTGAACTCACTTAGACCTAAACTGAATAAATATTCGTGTCGGTTATTAAATTGTTTTTATTTTTCGAAAACTATTTTGGTTCGTAGTTACCACAAATACTGTACGTTTCTCCCTCATTCTAATGTCAATCAATAAGTTTGTTGATGAACTTCGAACTTCCATGTTCTCGGAAGAATAAGAATTTCAGAATAAATTATGCGAATTTTGGCAGCTCATGCCAATTTAAAAAATAGGGACTTTTCTGATGAATTTTAGCTTTCAGGTTAATTAAAAGACTAAAAAATTGACGAAGAAACAAACAATATCTATTCACACTGAATTACGGACGAGTTTAAGGAGCGTAGTGTGCATTAAAACAGTTATTTTTGGTTAGATTTTTCACTCGATGACCTCATGTACAAGGGTTATCAGGTATAGACCTACCATTGAAGGTCGGGGGTTCCACCGGGCAAATAACCATCAATTAATCTGGCAACAGAAGTGAAACAATCGCGGATTAAGAACATCAACCAATAAATCGTTTAATTTGTATTTCCACAAAAGGAATAAAAACTCCAGCAGTTGGGCACTGAGACAATCCATTAATGCTTAAAAACATGACAACGCTGCAGAATTAAGCGCTTGACAAAAACTCTACATTGTCTCTATGTAAGGAGTCTTTTGTACCAAGGTTACTATTAAAGTCTAGATTGCTTGATTATATAAAGAAGCCGATAGAGGCCATCTCGCAATCTCGCCCTTCAAACCCTAGAGCGAGATCGCGAGACCGTGAGGAGAGATTGCGAGACTTAGAGATCGCGACCACGAGACCGCGATATGATATATCTTGCAATATCGCCTCGCGATCTCGCAGTTTCGCGGTCTTGCTTTAGGCTTTGAAGGGCGAGATTGCGAGATGGCCTCTATCGGCTTCCATAGGTATACCATCGGGGAGATTACTATTGACCCGTTTTCTCCTTAATATAAAACCATCCAAAAGACAAAGCCGAAAACCAATAATCTCAGAAAGTATTTTATGATTATTATTATAGCATCGGAAACAGATACAAAAACAAACAGTAACGTACAAACAGTAAATTCATTCAGAGCATGCATGCAGGCTATAACTTTCATTGAGTATTATAACGGCTTTTGTTACAAAAATAATTTATAGGAAAAAAATATCAGGTTGCATTTGTCATGTTTTTGAAATTTATATTTAATCGTTATAAAGAGAAAATTATAAAAAAATATCGTAATAAATATTGATCAATGGTACATGTAAAATAAAAATCAAATGTATTTTTGTTTCTATTTTGCTAAAAACTCCATTTATTTACAACGTTTAATGTAAACAATTGCTATAAAATATTTTGAAAACTTTACGAAAATGTCAACAAAATCACCACAGTCAAATTTGAGATCAGTATTAAAAGATGTATGTTAAGTCGTCCTCACTCTTCGTTATCTTTTTCCTCATCCAATTCTTTCACATTGACATCACTGTCTGAAAAAAGACAAAATGGTTTCATTGCTGGGAGTTCAAGCCTTAGCAGATAGGTATTTTGTGGGATTAGGCAAATGTGCGAATAGAGCCAGTAGGCATATTTATCATCAAAATTTGGTGGCGGATAAGATGAGACAAAACGAGGTAAAAAAAGGCGTATTTTTTAATTTAAAATCACACGACACTGTTACGGAATGGTAAACATACATGGATGTCATTGCATAAAGTTTACAACAGAGACTAAGAGTCCATAGGCACGAGGTGTTTATCTTTTTTGTTAACATTGATTGCGGAAATATCCGTTATTTATTGCTAAATGGATGACTGTAAACTCACAACTGTGGAGGCCTTCCAGAAATGGGGACCTATGAAGTTTTGGGCTATTTTTAATTCTTGTGAGGAGTTATCCACTTCATTAAAATGAGATATTCGAAAATATTTACCTTCAAATAACCAAGGGGCTTCTAGTAATTCGACTTCACTCAATTCCTCGTCGTCTAGAGAAACATAAATATATGCTTGAATGAATAACGGTGATTATCTTAGTAAGGCCTGCCCTTTGGACACGAACAGGAACGTAACGGCAAAACAAGAACAAAGAACAAACAACCCACCATCTTTGATTCTAATGGGTTGCCAGTTACCACCTTGAAGGTCGAGGGTTTCCTCCGGGCATAGAGCCCGGTTTCCTCCCACAATAAAACTGGCAACGCCGCCATATAAGTGAAATAATCTTGAGCGCAGCGTAAAACACCAAACACTCAAAATCTAATCCTAATGGTGGCTTTACAGCTCAAGACGTATTATCTTTGCTTGTTAAATTTCAGATAGATTCGGTGCATAACGCTGATTAAGAAATTTCGCAGTGCATTGACGAATGCCCAATCATGGCCAGATGAATTTCGAATTTCTTTTCCACACCTAACACGGTTTCTTGCATCAGTAAATAATCTCGAGTGTGGTGTAAAACGCGAAACAATCAATGCCATTTTTAAACAAAACAAATTTTCGATGAAACTTTAATTAAGAGTTTTTTAACAAACTTACCATCGACATCAGCCAATGAGAAAGCTTTTATGACGTCATCACGTGTTGGTTCCAGGGATAAAATCTCAGCGAATTCCTCCAATTCAACGACACCATCTTTGTTGAGGTCATAGAGGTCGAACTCACGAGGAAGTGGAATAACGACTTGGTTATCTTTGGCTTCATTCATAAGCTGGTGAAAAAATCAAATAGAAATTGGTAACTTTAATTTTTAACAGACGCTTTTTTAACAGACGCTTTGCCAAGACGAAAAGTCCTGACCCTCCATTGGTATCTAGCAAATGAGCCACTTAGACACCGCTAACGAATAGATAACCATTCAAACATGCCTTTGTCCAAGTGGTAATCGAACAATGGAGTTCAATTAGTGGATTTACATACATTGCAGTTTAATGTTTTACTTTTTGTACACATTACCATCCAACCAATCCCTTTGTATTTGTATTGTTTTAATGAAACGTTTTTTAGGGTCCAGTAAAATCACTGCTTTCTATTTGTAACGTTTACCATAAATAGGATCTCAACCTTGTTTCGCATGTTAATTTTGAACAGGTCATTACCTCATCAGCTGTTCTTCTCTTTCTACCACAGGCTTTGCTACATCCAAGTCCACAGACAGGAGCCGCCGATCCACTTGTTGCCGCCGTACAAGCGTACGTACAGGCACCTCGACAAACTGGCTTCTTGATTCTTCGCCAGATTCTTCTGCCCCTGATTCGCACCCGGAAAGCCTCCGTGTCGATAAGAAGGAAGGCACAAAAGACGGCCAAGAGACAAACCAATTTACCGTTCATCTTAACTGCTTGTCAAAGAGAAAAAAGAAACAAATGAGAACACATGCACCGTTGAAAGTATCCATATGATAATTAATGCCGTCTAATGGAAATAAAGTAATATAGGCGTATCCGAGACCATTGATTAAGTTATTCTGTAGCGATCAAAGCAGTGACAATTTCGACAGTGTTGGGAAAAAAATCTGGAATTTGTTTTCAATAACAGGATCTATCCAAGCTTTGCTGTTAAATACATTTGGTTATCCATAATGAATTTTACATTTCCCGTTTAAACAACTTCTAAATGCCAATATTGAACCACGTTTGGAATGCAGGTAGAAAAAGGTACAAATCTACATTGGAAATTGCCATATAGCGAAAGGAACACTCACCTAAGGGATTGTACAACTTCACAGTCTTTCAAAATTAGCGACTGTTGCAGAAATTTATATGGAGTTAACCTCGATAGTGATTTGGTGGTCACATATGGTTTACTTTTATAAGCTTAACACCAGGAAATTTCTTCGAAATGTAAACAATATACGTCACCATGAGTGGACGTTCCGAGTATTTTATCGAACAGAAGCGTGGATTGGTCAACAGTTTTAGCGTTATCGAAGGAGCGAATTTCATTCGTTGACTCGTTTTGACAAACAAACTGCCGTATCTTGGAAAAGGAGATGATTGGTCAAACAGTTTATCGCCTACAGATTCTGCGAGAGTGACGTCGGTTTCAGATTACCCATTTCCCAGAGCTTCATCCCCTTAGCTGCACTTTGACCTAGTTAGACTATTATACCCTGAATCACAGCATCTCGTTGACTCACAAACTAGTATACGAGAAATCGGTTACTAGAGTAAATGTAGGCCTACTGCAATAAACCAAAACTTTAACATCACCAAACAGCCTAAATGATGCTGATCCCAATGATAATGCTATGTTAAAAAATGTACATTTCAGTTTATGCCATTAAGAGTTAAAACTTGGCGACTTATCACCTTGGATTTAAAGAATTTAAACAATATATACATATTATGAGATGGAGTTCAT
Organism: Lepidochitona cinerea; assembly: GCA_963971465.1. NCBI lineage: Eukaryota > Metazoa > Mollusca > Polyplacophora > Chitonida > Tonicellidae > Lepidochitona > Lepidochitona cinerea. The sequence continues at coordinate 43,007,278 of OZ020551.1, read as the reverse complement.
ATTTTTAAATAAATTTATTGACACTGTACTGTACGCTTACAGTGACACGAGCTGCCAAAACTGTTCATATTTTTCCGTTAAAACCAAGTGTTGAAATTGTCGTCTATTTTCCCAGAAGTAGGGCCTACATATAATATTGGAAGTTTTTCGTTGATATGTCTCCAAAATGTAAAGTAGTGTTTTGAACTAAATGAAGTGCAAAATGAACGAACGTTCGTCCCGGATATTTCATTTTGATTACTTTCCGAACACTATTTCAGTTCGTACAGGCCAGAGTGTATGGTTTTTAGATAAAAGTTAAACTCTGAAATTGTTTTAGAAATATGAATTAGTGACTTTTTGAAAGCTCAGCTAAGTTATTGGCTTTATGAATTATTTCCTGTCAGTTTGTTAGGGTTGGGATTTTCGCTGAGACAATGGAATGGCGGTCAGTTACTGCAGAAAGTTACTGTTAGAATCGTTGGTATTATGTTCAGATGGGCCGCACTCGGAACATCCTTCGGCTATCTTCGCTCGCTACCGGTCGGCTTTGACACGCGGTATTTCACGCACGTAAATCCCCGAAGTTTCAGAGTGGATAGGCCGTTTTCCTACACGTCTATATGTAAGACCTACATAAGAGACAGGCCAGTCTCCACAAGTAATCCTATAGTGGCATAAATCACACCTGCAATGGTTTGGAAAACGCTAAAAAAACAATCAAACAAAACAAACAAGTAATCCTGGAAACAACATTACCGCTGAAATCATTTTCATTTTCGTGATCTTCATACCTAACTATTTTGCAATAGTAAACGTCTGGTTGATGACAATAGATTGTACATTTAAAACGAGATTTCCAAGGGATTTTAATTCTTTTGAAAGTTTGATGGAAGCCGATCCAAGATATGGAACTGTAATCCAAATTTTGAATTTTGAATCTAGACTAAACGGTTTTAGAAACTTTTCTTAATGACATTGTCAACTATACCTGATTGCATTGGTTTATATAATTTCTTTTATCTTTTTAATTCTTTGCTGAACAGTTTGTATTCATTACATATACCCAATGCCCCGTAAAGAAGAGAATGGGATTAATTTTATATTTCAATGGTACCAAACTAGTCCATTTTGTAAATAGTCCAGTGTGGGGTTTCTTTTGGTAGATCGTGGTTATAATTCCATCAGATGATCGAAAGAATGTCACGTAAAAGGAGCACATCCATTGAAAAGGTGGAACTTGAGCGTTTTTTTTTCGAAAACAAGAAAGATATCATCTACGTAACGTTTAAATGGTGTTCCAGATTATTTTGGAAGAGAGTTTTCTTCAAAACTGTTCATGGATATATCGGCTAATAGGGGAGCAATGAGAAATCACATAGACAACACACACCCCTGGTTTTAATCTTATATGTACATATCCTGTTGATTTGTACTATGGTACTTTAATTTTTCGTAATCCTACTTATATATCTTATAGTATTAATTGTGTTTATATGTTCTGTATATATTATGCCATATTGATAATTGTTCAATTGCATGTTGTATTATAGGATGATAAGAGTGGCTACCTTAAAGTGGCATGAGCTGCCAAAATGTTGATATTTTGACGCTAAAACAGATCGTTGAGATTATCGGCTATTTTTCTCAAGACGTATAATTCATAAGCTTTTTAGTGCTTCTAGTCTCGATAATGTACGATAAAGTATTGTTTTGAACTAACTTTGGCTTGGAATGAATGAATGGTCGTCCCGGTTATTTAAATTTTGTTTACTTTTCGAACACATTTTCGGTTCGTGCAGGCCACATACTGTATGGATTTTCCTCATTCCAACGCCAATCATTTAGTTTTTCGATAGCCTTCCAAGCATCTTAATGTCGAGACGATCAGCAACTATGAATTTTGGCAGCTCATGCCACTTTAAAAAGCTAAAAAATATACGCCATCATATACAGTATAGTACCAGTTGTACTGTGTGTTTTGGCTTAGTAAAATCACTAGATACTGTTTATATTGAAAGAAATTTGAGATATCTACCTTTCAAATTAAAATGTCACAGACCTTTTTCTACGTTTCTCTGCGTCTGTTAGCTTATCAATATGTAATATTTTTGACACAGACCTTTCTCTCCGTTTCTCGGCATCTGTTAGCTTTTTTATTTGTAGTATTTTTTTGTATTTTATCACTTGGAATTTTATAATTGAAGCGATTTGCCAATGGTATATAGAATAATTGCACCGAAAGGCCAATTTTCCTGCGACTCATGTCTGTTCCCTTTCTACCATTTCCATAAAGACAAAAAACAAACGCCATGAATGTTTTTCCAATATCATGCGTTGCTAAAAGCCTGCACATTATCATTCCTTCTAAAACTTTTGCAAAACAATTTTCAAAAGAAAACAAATTTGTTTTGATTATTGTCAAGTATGTTTGCTGATTCAGAAAATTCCAAGATTGTCAATGTTTCCCGGAATAAAGAGACCCACAATCTGGAATTCAAATATTGACACTTCCGTTTAACATGTGAGTGGTCAGCGTGTATATAATCCCAGCCGTTTAAACCAATCATGTTCTTTGTTTGTTTGGATTCCGACAACAGTATCCACTCACAACTCGGATAGCAGGACGTTTTTCGGACTAAGGCCTGCTGAGAATCCGGATCGAGTGTAATATATATTGGCCTCAAATCAAGCTATGTTAATTCAAATTTTCTAATTCCTTAATATCATCAAGCAGAGCTGAACACAAATCTTTGGTAAGTTTGAGAAATTTTATAGATACTTCAGCTTATAAAACATAACGGTTCAAATTTTGTTGTTGTACGGATTTACTGATGACCAATTTGTAGATCTAAACAGAGATCGTTAGAAAGTTTTAAAAGTTCTGTAGCCACATCAGAAGTCTAATTAAGAGATTTTTTCGCTGAATCTTCAAATAGAATTCTTCATATTAATCTAAAAACGTTTCTGAGAATAGTTTGAATAGGTCTGTCTAGAGACTCAAATAAAGCGAAATCTGCTCAAATAATTCTACTAAAATGATTTCCTTAACTCATAATTATACATATTCATTTTCTCCTATAGAACTATATTATAAATGAAAAAAATCTATAAACTTCGAGAGGTTAAAACCTTTCACAGCTATTGCCAAACATATTGCTAAAATGAAAGTCTTGTCGCTTCTTGTTGGATTTTGTTAAATGATGTTTCATGAGCCACAGACAATCACTATCAACTTTTTGATTACATGGTTTCATTTGAACATGAATTCTTTCATTTGAGCAGATTTTTTTTCATCTTAACCCAAATTCCTTCATTTGAGCACATTTTATTTTATTTTAACACGAATTCCTTCATTTGAGCAGATTTTATTTCATTTTAACACGAATTCCTTCATCTGAGCCGATTTGTATTTCATTTGAACGCGAATTCCTTCATTTGAACAGACTTTATTTCATTTTAACACGAATTCTTTCATTTGAGCAGATTTTATTTTACGTTAACACGAATTCTTTCATCTGAGCGGATTGTGTTCTATTTGAGTCTGTAGATGGAACGTGACAGAACTTTTAAACAAATTTCGGAATATTTCATGTCAAATCTTAAGATTTTTAGACGGTCTTAATGTCTTGCTGATTTCCCCTATCGTTTTGTTTGATTTGTAATAGGCCAATAGTTTGACTCGTTTTCTGTTTCATTTAGAGTGAAGATGAACGGTAAACTGGTTTGTCTCTTGGTCGTACTTTCTGCCTTCCTCCTTATCGACACCGAGGCTTTCCGGATCCGGATACGAGGTCGACGCATCTGGCGACGAATCAAGAAACCTGTTTGTCGGGCTGCCTGTACGTACACTTGTACAACCGTTACGGGTGGATCAGCGGCTCCTGTCTGTGGACTTGGATGTAGAAAAGCCTGTGACAGAAAGAGAAGAACAGCTGATGAGGTAATGAAACACTTTCCCTCTAAGTGATATGTCCTCCTTATTAATGTATATGTCATAGAAGGCTGTGGGACCTTTTCCTCTAGAATTGCGAAAAAGCCTTATGAAAAATTATGGGATGGAAGAAGGTCCGGATGTTGTTTGAATTGACCGCTTTGTTTTGCTCTTGGTAGCGACACACATGATTGCACACCTATACGTTTCTGTACGGATAATTTTCCATGTGTCATTGTTATTCCTCCTATGACGTCATCAATCGCTCTATTACCAATAAGAAGCTTTTAATACGTTATATTTCCATCAGAGAAAGTTATCTCCCTTATTGCACTCTTTACTGAAAAGATAAATCATTGTCACACTCTCGCAAGATTTCTGAGATATGTCTAATGTTTAATGAATGAAGCTATAGGCAGGTCATTAGATGTAACTATTTATTTGAATTGGTCATCAGTTAGTAAGCATCAAAATAAATACGTTAATTTAATAAATTAAAATACAGCGAAATTATCTGTACATGGACCTTTTTCATGGCTTGTATTCCTGTGTATTACAACGAAAACCAGGCTGTACCACTCACTCCACGAAATGCGCTGTACTATCGAAATAGAGCGTATTAACATAAAGTCAGCATTGCATCGTAAAATAGCATACATTTTTAAAAATAAATTAACATTTTCAATACAAAGAATTGAGATATGCTTTTATCAAAGGACCAAATGATTGGCGAGTATCTATATCCGAGTCGGTGACCTTTTATTTTTAGAGAAGTGGACAAAGTTTAAGCATAATCCCTCACATACATTCATTAAAGGCAACATTTCTTTCTAAACAATGCCTAAATGTACATTGGAGAAATTCGCGTCTCTGGAATTATGTGACTGCGACTTAAGTCAGTTTCAAACTTCTGACGGATTAAGCCAAAATTAAACACTTTAGCTAAAATACAGGTACATTAAAATATTTACCTTTTTAGCTTACATGTTTGGGATTATTTTTAGCATTTTTCTATCAAGCTCAATGTCTTTATTGTTTACGGACAGTGAAACTATGACGTCGGCTAAAGTTACTTTAATGCCATTTTTGTTGAATTCTGTTATTTGTTAATTTAGTGGTGATAATAATGAATTAAGCCAAAGGTTAAATCAAAGAGAGTAGATTGACAAGAGTGGCCAATTCGTCCAATCAGCATTGCGGGCATGTTCTTCTGGCCCCCTATCGGAAGGGTGTTCCGATGTACACGATTCGATTAGGGCGCTCTCTACAGGAAGGAGGTTCCTCATCGAATCGTGTCAGTTCAAATTCAACATGGCGCGAACGAAGTGACCACTCTTATCAATCTACTCTCTTTGGTTAAAAGTTTGGTTAAAATTTGTCGTGAACAAATTTGACATTTAAAACACAACTATTTCGTTTACCAGCACAAAATAGATTTATTCCTTATACTTAAGCATGTTGTTATAGCAAATCGACGTCATCAATAAACCTGTCCTTAAACACGTGATATTTTAGAAAAGTACGAAAATACATATTAAAAACTTTCTTCTGATCAGGATGGTATTTTTTCTAAAAATGAAATATGATGTGTTTTAGTTAAAGTGTTCACTTTAACATTATCCAATAAAATCCCTTCTGTTGCTACGAACAACTGCAGTCAACCAGGGAGCCTTATCCGAAATGTCCTTCATCTCTCTAGATATATCAAGTGTCTCTGATATCCACAAAAAGTGTGTCATTTGATACCTCCTGGATACTGCTTGGGGTTTCCTTGTACAGTGTGTATTTACCAATTGTAAGTTTTGTATTTGTTTTAACCAGTTGATGAATGGAGCTAAAGACAACCAAGTTATTGTCCCACTTCCAAGGGAGTTCGACCTCTATGACCTTAACAAAGACGGCGTCGTTGGAGTGGAGGAATTCGCCGAGATTTTGTCCCTGGAACCAACACGTGATGACGTCATAAAGGCTTTTTCTTTGGCTGATGTCGATGGTAAGATAGGTTACTTTCGATTTTTATTCAACTAGCACATTGCAGTATTTTATAAATGTCCGTCTCAACATATTGCAATATTTCCATCAAGGATATTTTAGAATCTGTGAATGAAATGTATACAAGCCTGTAGGCCTACAGTACTTAATACTCTCTGCCTTAGCCAATAAGCATGTTTTTGTCCAATTTTAGACAATGCTGAATTAAGTGAAGCTGAACTACTGGAGGCTCCGTGGCTTTTTGAAGGTATGTGTTTTAAGAATTTGTAGTACATTTCGTATAACCAGAAGTCAATGAATTCTGGTATAACATATACAACAGGAGGCAATGCTCAAATAATGACGACCAACTTTATTACATAATCGGCTTGTTCTTGACCATTTTTTTCTTCGAGAGACACAACTAAAGCGCTTGCCATTTATAGATGCGCCAAGGAAAATATGCCGTAAATAAAACTGACTGGAAGATGCACACTCTGTTGTGAAATTCTTCGATGGGTTGAACTAAATCCATCAAAATGTTACACGTTAAAAAAATGTAACCTGCTATTTGCATCTATACAGAAACTGTTCATTGTCAAATATGAATATATCCGATATGAACACCTCCTACTTCTCGAGACCCGCATCACTAGATAACTTCTGATGTAAAAAAACAGCTGTCAATACTAGATCAAATTGTGCTCTTATCAGATGAGTGGAGGAGGAGGGGGGGGGGGGCAACGCCAGTTAGATAGATGGAGATGCCTTTCAAGCCATTTCAGCCATATGGAACTAAACTGCTTTCGAGATATTTTTTAACAGTATTCACTGGAAATGAGTTGTTGAAAAAGGACGCAGCCTTATTCATTTTTGCAACAAGAAAACGAGTTGATCTGAGGGTCCCCAAAACTCCGGATATTATGACCCCCCCACCCCTGTTCGCTATGCTTGTTTATAAAAGTGACAGAATTTGGAATCATGTTACACACACGATGACAGCCGAATAACGCTACAAAATGTCCTATGTCTTCACTGCCTTTAATATAAGACGGTTACTCGCCCTGACTCATTGTTTCACACTTTCATTTTCAGACGTAGATGTCAACGAGAAAGAAATAGAAGAAAAAGAATAACAGAAAGATAATTACTTAGAAACGAATTTATTTATTTATGTCTCTGTGGCAAACACTTTATATGGCATTTATTTACATTTATAACCCTTTTCAACACAAAATTATTTGTGTTTAATTTATTGTCCATTTTTGCTTTTTACAATAATATTTTACATGTAGTTTTGGTTTATGAATGTTTTGTCTATGATCATGGTTTGTATTGGAATAATCTCTTGTATATAATTTGTGTTTATCTATGTCACTTATTATAAGATGTATGACAGCATTTAATACCAAGTGGGCTTATACAAATATTAAAATGAATTGTCTAAAACATTTAGAGTTATGTCCCTTTGACTGTGAGTATACCAGAACATGCTTGTGCTGATTTGCTGTAAAACGTGCAACTGTGTAAAGGGCGATGGTTTGTACTTCTGTTAAGATTGCGATCCAGGGCCGATCATTTTTATACATTTAATACCAAATAACCTTGAGGTAGTTTAAATACACGTTCGAAAACAAAACCTTAAAAAATAGTCTGTATATAATATACAGACTACAGGTTTATATATTTATGAACACAAAAACACATGAGAACATAGACAATCTTCTTGTCTAAAATAACCGTGGAGACAAGTTTCTAATTGTTTTAAAAAGGGGTTTGTTATTTGGAACTTTGTAGCCAATCATAAGTGCACATTGTCTTTATGATCTCGACTTTTATTTAGCTAAAATAAACCTGTTTATGATTTAAAACTGTTTTCATATTGTCATTTTTAGTTAAAGGGACATTATGTCTACCGCCCTTGGCACGTCAATTTAAGACCAATGCCAACGGATCATTCGGCGTAGCTGAAGTCAGCACATAGCCCGGTCAGATTCAAACTCGCGACGCATTGGCTCGTTGTGCTCAACATTTATTCGCTTCCAGATAAAACAAGAAAATATTTCTCTGTGCATGTAAATATACCACCGTTATCGAGTTGGAATCAATTAATTAATAGGTGCGTTTTTTCTCCAGTTTTTATCTATTTGTTGTCCTCGTAATTTGTTTAATGTCATCATACAATATACACTAATGGCAAAATAAAGAAAACATAAGGTCGATAAACGCTGAATGCCGTTCTAGTTATCTCACGGGAAAAATAACGGTTTGTGATTTAATGGACTATTACGAAATTCATTAATGTCAACACGATTATTTTATTGCCTGCTATAAAAGCATTGGTTACAACAATCACGTAAGGTTTAATTGATTTAGAACTTTATTGTTACATTATAACGGAAGTACGTAGGAAGGATATTAGTGATTCTGTCCACCAAATGAATCTAACTCAAATAATGCCTGGTTGAAAATATTTATAGTGTTTTATATTTATAGTTCCATTCATTCAATTTTATCCAAGCCCGAGTAATCGGCCTTTATGGCGATGGGAATCGAACGTGTACATGCACTCTCTTGCGTTTGCACCATTTATGTATAGAAATAAGAAATAAAATCTTCACATGCACACAACATTATCTCGGCAAGTTTAACATATGCAAATGTGCTGTCACCTAATCAACCAGGGTTCTTAACGTCATAGGTAGCTTATGATTTTCCCTGTGCCCGTGTGTTATAGTGTTCAAACATATATATATGAGCGAGACAGTTACTGTGCATACGATAAACCGAAATACAGTTATATCGAGTATCCCATGTAGATACAACACAATTAACTCCAATGTAGGTAATGTGAAAAAATCAATCGATGGCTGCCAATAATCATTTTCTTTTCGGCGGAGTTCGTCATTCCATCATTTAGGACAATTACATACGCCTTGGTGCGAGTCGGATTAGAACCCGTAACCCAATGGCGTTAACGTCCAACGTTGAGTCACGGTAATACAATGTCATAGATACAATGTCATAGATACAAGGTTTCTTTTCATTTGGCAAAGTGCTTTACTGGAAGGATAATGAAGGGGCGGTGCAGAATGCGTCCACCCCATCAAAGACTGATAAAAAGATCGCCAAACGTATTAAGTAACAATACTAATGTTATATATATGACGGCAATTATGTCGAGATCCCATAAAACACTTCCCACGCATCGAATGAGAACATTTATGGATGTATTAGGGAATGTTTGTTTGTAAAGCACTTCAAATGACATATATTGGCAAATAAAACATGGTTCATTTGCCGACATACCCGTTTAGACTTAAGAGAGCGAAGGATTTCTGGGAAATATTATTTCCTATAGCCTATTATTCCTATAAAAATCTCATTGATAAAAACTATACTATACATGCACGGTTTTCTGAGAAATGGATTGTATATCGGTCAACATACAGTAGGCTAATTTAAAGTGAAACTGATGGATCTGGCTGAAGTCTAAATGGAAGTTGGGTTTGTCTGGTCTGAGATGCCTCGACGTCATTTCATAGATGCGTAAAAAACAACATGGCGAATGAATGGTTTATTGTGGCTGTTATTGGGTGGTTGCCAGCGGTGTAAGGTACAAGGTGCTGAAATAATCTGGCCTTTTTTATTTCAATAAATCGACATGAAGCTGCGCTAACCAAAACCCCTCGGCCCTAGAGTTTTTTCCCCCAAAACAAGAACTTTTGAACCAGCAGCATTCAATTTGAATATGCTTCCTATCCATATAATTTAGGTTACATGTATATGGTAAAAATAGAATTCAGCATTGGATGTAAGAAAATTCGGCATTGGATGTACGGAGGAACGTATTACGGACGGACGGACGGACAGACAGACAACCAGACATTAATGATAATGACTGCATGCTTCATTAGTTGAAATACATGAGCATGCCTATCTAGTGCGTGTAGTTGAAATAAAACCAAAAAAAAATGAAAGTAAAATATCTTGTTAAGGCAGATAATACATAATATATACGTGTCTTTTAGTGTTCTTAAACACACGGGCACAGGGAAAATCTTCTTGTCTAAAATAACCATGGAGACAAGTTTCTAATTGTGTTAAAAAGAGGTATATCATTTAGACCTTTATACCCCATCATAAATTGTTGTAATAAAGTAAACCTATGATATTTCATTGGGTTGACGACTGACAGGAGCTTGGCCTTAGTCAGTAGAATTTTCTGGAACACTTTGTATTCCATTGACAATGCTTACGTATCCTAAGCTATGTTAAGAATATCGTCAGACTATATATTATAGGGTCATGGGAAAAGACATTGAAAATTGTTCTTAAATATATATAGGCAATAAGTCATACAATAGTTGCAAAGGGGCATAACTCTATGAACAGTTATCCAGCGACATTCATTTTCAATAGGTTTCCTACTCACATTGAGTTATAACACCTAAGCCCGTTTCATTCCGGTAGCTCAATTAGTTTTCGAGATAATTCGGTAACGGACGGACGTACATGACGACTTTTTGACAAGGGGTGATAAAAACAAATCCTATAAAACAGGTTAAAAATCTGTATATTAGGTTAAGTAAATGACTTTACCATTATTTCCATATTTATGGGCCGTTTCAAGGTTAATATCGTCAAACTGGACCAATCAGCTCACGGATTATACAAGTTTTGTTAAATTTACACACTGATTAATTTCATTGCCGTGTGTCGTTTTCTGACCAAGATATATAATACATTGTTTTTCCAATTAATAGGGCTTGAGTGTATTATATCTTATAGTTTTCGGATAGTTATATAACAAATGAGACAATCGGAACGCAGACGTTATTGACAACATAAGTATTACATTGCTTACATAACGGATGGCTATTATGATATGTCAAGGCAATAAGTGTCAAGACAATAAATTTCGGAAATAAGTGGCTTAGACAATATTTAATATTAATGCATCACCTAGTGACCAATAACAAATAAGGCGGCACATACACAATTGCATAAATTCTAATGATCTAACCACAGAAATTATCTGAAAAAAAAAAAAAATGAAGCCTGTTATTCAAACCCGTTTTATAATGTTTTAAAAGTGGCACGAGCTGTCAAACTTTGCACTTCGTTCACTTTCTTACAATTTTTGCACAATAAATTCTCAAGTTCAGAACACTTCTTTAACGCACAGTCTCGAAATTCCTAACACTAAATGTCTGTATTTTGTGCTTCTGAAGAAAGGTAGCCGATGATTTCCATATTCTGTTTAACGGAGAAATTTCAACGCTGTGGTAACTGTAGCCGAAACCTTCTTGCAAGCGAATAAAGTTTTGTAGGATCACACACAGCGTATTTTAATGTTTTCAAAAGAAGCTAAACAACAAAAGCAAACGTAAATATAAACACCAATTAAATAGTTACATTTTTTTTTGAAAATTTTGTAATCGATAATCAACCTGAAAACTTCAACACCGGAAGATTAGACCCTTTGTTTTACAAACATGTGAAAAAAGTCGTCCATGTGGACGCACTAAGGGGTGACAGAGAAAAATACAATCTCCGATTGAAATGTGATTACAGAATAATTCTTGGATGAAATTAGACACATTCCAGAAGTTAACACACGGAGCCATCTGGGGCCATTTACCAGCGGTCAAAATCTATCTACGATTGGTAGAAACATAATGCTGAAGACATATGGTAGTCCATCGTCGAAACCCACGGTTAAAAATTCCGCTTACGCTCACATTACCCGTGGGACAAGTCGGACCCTGCCCGTCGTTTCTAATTTAATATGCATGTAGATTTTGATTGGTTCCGCCACAAAACTGTGGCGGAAAATTTCACCAATCAGAATCCGCGTTGCGTCAGCATTTTAGCAGTGTTCAAAACAAAGATGGACGACTTTTTGGTTGTATCACAACTCACATGTCCTATTGGGGGCCGCCATCTTTGTTTTTACTTCAATTCGATAAACTTGTCTCCAAAACTGAAGAGTTAAAACGTTTATAAGAATTCGTTTGATTGGTCCGACAGAAAATGGGCGTTCCCAGAAAACGACGCTTAACGAGGCAATTGACCCAGGGGTAAGAGGTGAGCTTGTCGAGAATTTAACCCTGGGTATCCGAGGATGATGGTAGTCTAGCAGTGTAAGCTTTTGCATGCATTCTATATTTTGAGACCAAATCCCGTCTTTGTGTGATGATTAATGACGCCTGTTGAAAATGAACAAAAGAAATGTCATTAAAATGTAGAACAGACTATCGAAAAGACGTAAACAGCCATACAATACATTATACATGTAAGTAATCAAAGAAGTAAACATAAAAGTTCCAGTCAATTTAAACCTTGTCTATTCCAAATCCTAACGTCTATGTGATTGGTGAGATAAGGAGCGACTTGATAGCTCGAGAGGCATTGGTAAACACAACCAACCTGCACTCACTGACATTGAACAGAATTACTTGACGGAACATTACCAATATAGCCTTCAATTTAACAAGATAAAAATCAGCGCATTGCAAATCCACAGAATCCAATTAATGTCAGTGTATTTTCCCTTATTAGCAAGCAAAAACAAAAAGGAACCCCAGAAATGCATTTGTTCAAAACAGCTGATCTGTCCATTTTCATCAACTTCTAAATAGTATGGTTGATTGATTGATAGATGTTTTACGCTGCACTCAAGATTATTTCACTTACATGGCAGCTTTGTCAGGTTTAGTGGGGAAGGAAACCGGGTTTATTGTCCGAAGGAAACCTCTGATCTTCATCGAGTACCTGGCAACTCTTCTGCATACGGCAACCGAGTGAAACATCCGCTCAAATTGTTCAATTTTGTATTTGGTCGGAGTTTGATCCAAACCCGCGCCGCCTCGATGGAAGGCTTGTGTAGGACCGAGGGACTATCACTCTATAGTATGGAAAATAGCCCGGATTTCGGTCAAGAGGGCGACTTATTTTATATTTTGCCGGTAATGTGAATCACCCCCTATGACGAATACGGAAAACAAATCGGCAGAGCCCAGATTTCTCGGCAATATGGAAAACTGTTTATCGGATCGCATTGTAACTGTCAATAGAATTGGCGATAAAGCTAGGAAGTTAATTTTAGTACAGACGAAATAGGAAACTTCATACGGTAAACAATTTATATTCTGTCAGTACTAGCTGTTATATTGGTCGTCTTACAAATCTCAGCGATTTTTTAAATTGACTTCCATCGATGCCCACTCATCAGTTAAAGTCTGTTTTGAGGAGATACATGGCGATTAATTCTTGTATTATGTTTGTAAAAGACCAGCCAGGGCTCGCCAAAATGGCCCCAAAGAGACAATATCAAACAGCTGTGATCCAAGACGACTTATATATAAGGGTAATGATGGGAAACCACCAGAGAGAAATTAACATTTTTAACAATATCGTTGGTTACTGACCGAATAACAAATTGACAAGTACTGGCCAACTTTTTATAGACGTTTCTTTTATAGGTCTCCAGTTGCCAATAGCATTATACATTAAAAACAAATGTTATATATTCGGTATGCTTTTTATTGTCTTTTCGAATACTGTATTTTTGGCTCTCTAAGTCTTGAATGTTTAGATCATTACTTAAATGCCCACTTACCGCCGTAGCCTGTTTGGCATTCGTTAGCTTACTACAGCTAAAACCACTAAAATTAAACATAGGACACATAAAACAGGTCCAATTAGGTTTAGAATGTATAAATGGGGGCGAAAAATAAACGAAGATTCGAAGCTCGATTACAACAACAACACCGATCAGTGTCGAATAATTTAAGTGTTGGTTTACCCTCAGTTCAGGCGTATTTGTCTGTTATAGTCCCTTCTACCCGATCGTTAGTCTGTATTTCTCAGATAAAGTTCGTAAAATTATACTGTGTCGTTAGATCGCCCACACGACTTAAAACATTAGGGCGTTTGTGTGCATGCTCAGGTTCCGAGTTTGTTTACATTGCGGGTACCTGAAAAATCTGTTTTTTCAATTTCAAATTAAATATACTAAATGATGCCAAAACTGTCAAATTCTGTCAAAAATAGAAAGTTCCTAACTTCTGTCTGGGGAAAATACAGAAAACCAACCACTGTTTTTAATATAAACAGCATTCTGGGTTTTCGCGGCAATTGTTCCTTTAAAATACAATGGTAAAACGGACAATCCACACAAAAATGAGACGGTCAGAAAAGAGTCATGAATGAACAGTAGGCTGATTGGAGATGACCTACTCAACACGAGAAAGGCTATGTCATTGTTATTATATGACAGTCGTTATAAGTATCATATCAATGTCCCTAAATAGCAATGTCTAGAGATTTGAGGCAATGGTCCGAGAGGAAGGAAGCCATGCAGGCACATTGTTTCTTGGAAATCCCACAGTCTCAACTATACTCACATTAAATTTGATCATCGACGGAAAAATTCTCCAAACAGTGAAAAAAGTATTAAAATTGCAAATTGGAATCCTGTTTATGAATTTTTGGGTCAAGATAGACTACAATCTACTTTATAAATCCAATTTCTGACACTCTAAATGCAACTGTCAAACGCCTCTGTTTAAGGATAAGAAAAATTCGGACACTGATCGTTGTTGTTGTTGTAATAGGGCGGGATTCTTCGTATGTTTTTCACACCTATTTATACATTCTAAACCTAACTGAACACGTATGATGTATATGTGTCCTTTGTTTAATTTTAGTGGTTTTACTGGTGTAGTAGGCTCGAGTACATTGTCTTTTTAACAAATGTCAGAAAGGCCACTGCGGCGAGTGGGCATTAAGTATATTCGTTAAAGTGACATGAGCTGCCAAAATCACACTTTTTTCATAATTGCTGAACGTCATGACAGTAAAGATCCAAATATACATAGCGCGAACGCGAACGCGTCCAACGCGAACACGAACGCGAACGCGACTTTGGAGCAGTTTTGCCATTCAAATAGAGTACAAACGCGAACGCGGAAAACTGTTGACGGCTTTCGGGGCAGCTTTTCTTTTTCTTGCTGTGAAAGATAACATTTGGAAGTTAAACCGTGTTTTAAAATTGTTGAAACATATAAACTCAAATAAATTTCAATCACATACTTGCCAGTCCCACTTTCTGTCCAATTACTTTCCATATGTCTCTTTATTTCTTGATGTCTTTGAAATCTTTGTCTGCTTTGTTGTACAAAACAGGATTCTTCTTAATTTCCACTTCTGTGTTGTCCATTGTCTTGTTCATTCTTCTTCGCAAAGTAGACTGACGCTAATGCCTAGCCTTTTCTTGCAACGGTACAAGTTTCTATTTATGGAAATGCTGCGAAGGAAGTACCTGCTGATTGGTTGATGGCAAAAAAAAAAACGCGCGACTTTTTGAGAAAATTCGCTCTGGAGGCAATCAAGGCGGTCGTTCGCGCGAACAAAAATTTGTTCGCGCTCGCGTTCGCACTCTATATGAACGACATTACATAAATATGACTGAGCTATTCCAGGACAAAAACCGCTTTCGTTTTCCCGTTCGCGCTCTGTATAACCGGACCTTAAGAGGCTTTGAAGGCCATCGAAAAACTAAATGATTGGCGTTGGAATGAGGAAAATCCATACAATATGTGGCCTGTACGAACCGAAAATGTGTTGGAAACGTAAACAAAAATCTAACTAACAGGGACGACCATTCATTCATTCTAAGCTAAAGTTAGTTCAAAACAAGACTTTATCATACATTTTCAAGACTTGAAACACTAAAAAGCTTCTGAATTATACGCCTTGAGAAAAATAGCCAATAATTTCAACATTCTGTTTTAACGTATAAATATCAACATTTTGGCAGCTCATGCCACTTTAAAGTTTATGTAGTTATGACTAATTCGTCGTTTAATCATTGCCTCATTCATCAGGACGCTTCCGTGGCTGATTCGAAAGATTGAATGGCAGTCCCTCCGTCCGACACAGACCTTCCAACGAGGCGGGGCGGATTCGAATCCAGTTATATTATATTATTGAAGGATACGCTTATTGGCTAAGACTGTGTCAAACTGTAACAGACATTTCATTCTCTTCACAAGAGTACACCCCATCTCGCCCGAGGTCTTGAAGGCATTTAATCAATAGATAGCGGTATGAGGAAAATTCGGTCAAGAGAAAACTAATTTGTGCCGGTCGGTATATGTGTTGATGATTTAGTTATATAATAGGGTAGACAACTATCTCTAGTGAATCTATTGACTTGTCAAATATTATTCCCTCTGGGAAATTCTGGGCTAAGTGTTGGTTTATCAACCAGTTCTCTGCCAGGGCTATGGCCTCTTCAAAAAGGGCCCTTCAGCCGACTGGCAAATTCCGCCGAAAACATCTCAGACATGTAAATCGATATTGACTTGTAGACAGAATCAATCCCATCCGGTATGAATTATTCGATTATGTCGAATAAATCCTATAATTTCTTCCAATATTAATAGACAATAAACAAAGAAATGATTGCAATTATTTAAAGTTCAAAGAAATCATAAAAAGCAACGAATATCCAGGACAAGTAGAGCCCAGTTTTCTAATGCAATAAACCTCGCAACCCCATATCTAGTATTAGACTTAAACATGAGGTGCCCGTGGCAGTGGCACAACATTTCAACACTCTAGGTCATTCGGTCAATGACCATTTTGAAATCATGCCCATTGAAAAGGTCCATTTTCTCACTTCCGCTGCAGATAGGCCTACCATGCACTAAGTTTGGAAATGAAGCATTTTTGGATTCAAACTATTTATCCTTTGGGTTTGATCTTGGACCCGAGAAGAAGTAGTGAAAAAAACTATAATATCATTTGTGTTTCAATATAACAAGACCAGAATAGTTATGACTATAGTATAAGTATACAAACTACTTCAATGTGAAATGGCGCGACCTCTGACCCAGAGGCCAGTCATTGCTTATAAAAAGGACAAGTGTTTGGAAGATAAACTGGTCAGGGCTAAACTGCCTTGTCCGTCTCCAACCTAAGTTTTTCTGGGGGGAACCAAAATTGTCATTTTCTTTTCCTATGATCTCGAGGGGTTCAATCTCAGTCTACCGATATTCTTGCCATAGCTGAAGATGCGTAAGCATTGTCAATGTATTACAAAGTGTTCCAGAAAATGCTATTGACTAAGGCGAAGCTCTTGTCTGGTCATCAACCTAATGAAATATAATGGGTTATAGACTTAGCGCCATTAAAAACGCACGGTTGAATTTTATGTTTCTATCCCAGTAAGGCTATTGGCCATTTACGTTTTGTTCTTTATTGTTAGTTCGAGTTGACTTTGCAATAACTGGATAACCTGTGGTGTTCCCGACGCGCCTGTCGTGAACATTACGCAACATTTCCTGATAACGTCCATCGAGTGTTTCACCGTCT
The DNA here is from genome assembly GCA_963971465.1 of Lepidochitona cinerea. NCBI lineage: Eukaryota > Metazoa > Mollusca > Polyplacophora > Chitonida > Tonicellidae > Lepidochitona > Lepidochitona cinerea. The sequence continues at coordinate 42,990,009 of OZ020551.1, read as the reverse complement.
CTGAGAACAGCTTTCAGGGCTCATTTGTCGTGGGTTCAACACTTTACACGAAGCTCAGCATAAAGACGAAAAAAAAAAACAATCAGAAAACGTTACCATGCCCCGACTTACGACAGTAGTAAATACGAACGAATGCAAGTGAGTGCATTTTTTCCTCTATAAAGTAATAAATAAAACTTGTATAAGTTTTTAATTAACGGTAATAGATAGGTTATGATAACCGCTAGGTCATTAAGGTATATGAAGGTCACAAGGTTAAGAGGGAAAGCCTACAGCGCTCGAGACAGGTCGCCGAGTGGAGTGTCTAATTTCCCCCACGAACACTTAATTGATAGGCTGTGATGACCATTAGGTTGATAAGGTTCAGACTGGCCACAAGGCTATGGGAAAGTACACAGTGTTCCAGACAGATGGTTGAGTAAGTTCTTCATTTCAATGCTAACTATAGGGAAAGTATACAGCGTTCCAGACAGATGGTTGAGTGAGTTCTTCATTTCAATGCTAATGAAAAAATAAAATAAAAACAGTACACGTTTGTAAGAAAAGAAATGTTATAGGAGAAAAGAAAACTGCCGCCAATTACTTTCTATTTTTTTTAAGTATAAAATTATTGATAATCTGAAGATAATAGTTAATTTCAAATGATCATGGTAAATCTGTGCTATCGAGAGACTTTTTCGAGAGTTTTTGGTTGGCCCTGAAAAGGGCCTTTGAAAAAAAAAGCTGCGTCTACTCCTCTGGCCTAAAAACAATTTCCTCTCTATGTGTGTCTTCATAGTCTTCATAGTCTGAATGGCTTTCGGAAAATGCTGACGGTGGTCTAGACATGGTTGATAGGGAAGAGTTTTCGCTGGTGCTGTTTATCGGAATAATTGCCTCTCCATATAGTATGTCTCGATAATCTGATTCTGACAAATCGCTGTGTGGAGATGATGATGGTGGTCTAAACGTGCTTGATAGGAAAGAGCGCTCGCTTGAACTGTTCACAGGTGTTACGGATCGCTCCACTTCAGAGAAAATCACAGGAGTTGTAATTGTAGAATCATAAACTGGAGCCGATTCGAGCCATCTGTAGACTATCTCGACGTTAGATAGATAAGGGGGCGTGCCAGGCGTGTAACCTGAGGAATATGAACCGGTCGACATTTTGATACGACACGAAAACAGTGTAAAAATAAGAGTCAGCTGAGTAAACAAAAATGATAGCACGGCGACGAATTGTCTCCAACCGGTCAATGTCCGAGATTATGCCAATAGTCTACCGCTACTAGTTGGTAGAGTTCAGTAAATGGGGTAACCGTGAGAAAAGAACCTATCCTATGTGAGTGAGGCTGGGCAATAGTATAAAGTTGACACGGATAATTATTCTGACAGCTGAAGGTAGCAGGGAGGGGATTTCAGTGTCCAATGAAAAACAAAGACACTCTGAGTTTATAACTTACGTATGTGTTGAGTCTAGCCATAGGTTGGATTCTCTAAGAAGAAAAATAGAAAATTAAAAGCCACCCAATGAAAAGAAAGGTTTAGTCATCCAACCCGGTTGAAATATATCAGTCGTGTCGATGAAAGTTCATTATCCTGTAAAGACTTCAAGACTGAGTAAGTAGCTTTTTTCTGTTTACTTTTTTTCTTTCTTGTAGGATTTTTTTTTATATATCATACAGGTGATTTATAAGTTGTCGCTGAAAACATGTGTGAATGCATGTTATTATAATGTATTAAAAAAACATACATTTAAAGAAACTCTACAACGACGGTTCGTACATTAACTTTGCAGGAACAAAATGTCCCAGGAGAACTTTTTCAAAGCCGTGGAAGATTTGCCTAGTGATGATTTAGAAAGACGGAGTGATTCGCTGGAGTAAGGCAATATTTTGTTTTCATTTCTTTTAAAAAAAAAATGAATAAATTTTAGAGAAAACTTGTGTTAGTTTATATCATAGTGAATAAACAACCGTGGCTTATTCCGAAGTTAAAGAGCAAGAATATATATGACCATTCCTAAAATGTTGAACAAAACTTCAAAGTGAATTCAAACGCGCTAAGTATTAGAAGAAAAAAAAAAAAAAATGAAAGAAATAACAACAATATTCTATGTCGTTAATGCGTGTGATTTTCTCGATATCTCGTATACCTAATAAAGTCACATTTTCATTTTTTTTTATTAAAGTGGCATGAGCTGACAAAATTAACACTTTTTTTATAATTTTTGATCGTTGCGACGGTTAGACGCTTTGAAGGCCATCGCAAAAAAACTAAATGATTAGCGTTGAAATGAGGAAAATCTATACAGTATGTGGCCCATACGAACCGAAACGTGTTCGAAAAAGTAAACAAAAATTTAGATAACGAGCATTTATTCATTTCTAAGCCCAAAGTTAGTTCAAAAACAATACTTTATCGTACATTTTCGAGACTAGAAGCACTAAAACGCTTTCTGAATTATACGTCTTGAGAAAAATAGCCGATAATTTCAACATTCTGTTTTAACGTCAAAATATCAACATTTCGGCAGCTCATGCCGCTTTAAATATAAGATGATTAAAAAAGAAAATATAAAAAAAAAGAAATTAAATTAGACAACAACAAAAATAGGACAGTTCTTAACTTCTTTTTAGCGGAGTGTAAACGTTTGCATGCATTTATTTTTTTACGGCGAGTGTGACTTTAAGTGTGCAAGTTTTTTAACTAAAAGGTCAATTTTAATTCTGTAAATGAAAAAAAAAACACAACACTATCTCTCATTAGATTTGGAGAAGAATATATCAACGATTGGACATTGCAATGGAGTAATGCATTTCGGAATGAGGCCACGTCTTCAAATTCCGACGTATCACCCAACAAGACAGTCGACAAGGAAATCGTTTCGAGTGAAAGAGAAGATGCTTTCTTAAAAGCACTAGACACAATACCGAATAATGAATTGGTACAACGTCCTGGTTTTTCAGAGTAAGTCTCTAATCAAAATATAAAAGCATACACTAAAATATCCCCTATAACTTGTCCATTTCTGCATTGTGAAAACAAGTTAGTATTTTTTTTAAAGAAAAAAAACTAAAACTATTTTTTTTTCTACTTAAAAGTTATTATTACTATTTTTTTTTTTTTAAATTAAAAGGATTTACATAATTTTCTATCGATAGTTTCGGGGATGAATTTGTTTCGAGTTGGACGGCTCTATGGAACAAAACATTTCAAGGAGGTCCGGTTGTAGATACATCCCCGCCGCGCATAGCTACAGCCTGTCCCCAGAATGAATTACCGCCCCCATCACAGCCTTCTCGGAAAGAACCTCCCCCACCACAACCCCCTAGTGAGCTTGAATGGAGTCTCACTAAAAAACGGTGGGTTCTGATTTTATTAGTATAGATCGTAGAGGATATCTTTTTTATTTAAAAACAACATTTATAACACTCTTTCACTCCTACGGAAGTAGTCTTGATAGTTATTTTACTTTCCGTTTCAGAGATTTGAAGCGGAGAAATAAACTCAGCTTAAGCAGAAATAAGCAACGAATCAAAACTCCTCGCGTAGAAAATGAACCCGAAACTTTAACTCCGATCGTAGCTACAACCTGTCCCCAGAAAGAATTACCGCCCCCATCACAGCCTTCCCGGAAAGAACCTCCCCCATCACAACCCCCTAGTGAGCTTGAATGGAGTCTCACTAAAAAACGGTGGGTTCTGATTTTATTAGTATAGATCGTAGAGGATATCTTTTTTTATTTTAAAAAACAACATTTATAACACTCTTTCACTCCTACGGAAGTAGTCTTGATAGTTATTTTACTTTCCTTTTCAGAGATTCGACGAAAAGAAATAAACTCAGCTTAAGCAGAAATAAGCAACGAATCAAAACTCCTCGCGTAGAAAATGAACCCGAAACTTTAACTCCGATCGTAGCTACCACGTCCGCTACACCAGAGGCGCCACCTTTTGTTAAACCGAGCTGTAGCACTGGCTATTTCAAACCTAAAGGAATACAGTAAGTAATAATTTTGTTATAAAATTGTTTTCTTTTTCTTCTCTCTTAAAACAATGCAAACGATTTTTTTTTATCTGAATCGGTATTTTCAACAAACAAAAAACGCTAGAGGCTAATGGATTTTTTCCCCTCTTTTTCAACAGGACATCGGTTAAGAAAAGTAAAAAAGGAAAGGGACGTGGAAAAAAATCGTCCACTATTCCCGAACTGCCCGCCGTATCCGATATTGTAGACTTGCCACCGTCTTCGGATTTTCCCGTTATGCCGGTCTCTTCCGTTATTCCCGATAAACCCGTTGTAACGGTCGAAATAGCCATTAGATTATTTACGGTAGTTCCACTCCCGCCCTGTAGCTTGTATACCGCTTAGATAACACAGACGTTATGGCGACCTCAAACAGTAAAGCACGTTAGAAACTTGAGAGAGCTTACTGAAAGTCTATAAAACGGTATGTTACTTAAATATTGTCATTTTGATAACTTGTGTAACTACTTTCAGTGTTCACTTCATTAGTTTATGTTATTTCGTGTTGTTTTGATGCTTCGTACACAACTCATACTAAATCAGTGTTTTATATAGTAAAACTCGCCCAGCATCATAATTCATATCAAACGTTACTTTGTGTTATTTAGATCATTGACTCAAAATAGTTTTGTATTTTCTTATTTAGCCTATACTTCCAATTGAAGCGTATAGATTTAGTCATGGCATGTGTTTTTGTGAACTTCTAAAGTTATATTCAGTTATGTTCACATCTTATTGTGTTTGTACATACTTATAGTAGATTCCTTAACTAGTCGCTGTTAGTTCTATTGTTTCGCTCGCTTCCCAGAATCTGGGTCAGCCTTGCCTAGAGTTGGCAGTATGCCAAAACTTTACCGTAAATTCTCGAAGTATTTACTTGCTTGGATATATAAATGCGTTTTAACTATGTTTAGCGCTGTTTATGATGTTCATTCTTTTTTGGTAATAATTTCTCTGTTATTTGAACGCGTAATATTATTTATACCAGCTTTCCTGGTAATTTCCTGACAATATCCTGATGTTCTCTTGGTTTAAAACATAAATCTGTAATGTTTACCATAAATGTTTACTTACTTGAATAATGCTGATTATTGTCGCGTGCGTCTCTCAAATCTTCTTCTGATTTACCTAAATACCTACCGTAAACCTTCTAAAAGATCCTTAATTATGCCTAATGTTCCTTTTACTTACCTTTTGTAATTTTTGTTTGTTACAGTCAATCTGATGCAAATACAGCAAGTTGTTTGTATAGAAATTGGGCACAGCATTGTCGTGTTAGTCATTCAGCGGCTACATTCATTGACGTTTTTGGCTCACGGTAACCATGGCAACCCAGGAACGTGAGATTGAAGAGGTTGAGGTCACTCAGAGAGACGAGGCATCAAATCCCACCGAAACGGAGCAGGGGAAAACAATACATGGTGGTGCCCGTGGACAAAAGATGACAGAGAAAGGACAAAGTTACGCCGTAGGGCGTAAACTAAAATCTATGGGAGTCCTTTTCTCACAAATGACGAAACAATTTCAAGAAATGGAAACGATAATGGTTGAAGAAAGAGATACAACCCGTATCCAGTCCAAACATTCACGCTGGTTACGAGACTATGAAGAATTCCTGGAAGTCTATGGGGAATATAGAAACTTTCTCCAGAAAGATGATATTGACGAGTTCCAGGAAAAAGCTTCAAGATTGGCAATCATGAAGTCGGCCATGGAAGGGTGGTTTCTTCAGACACCACAAATATATGAGGGGCCAATTCAAACCCTTAAACTTGGATCCAGTGCTTCAGTGACCGGTTCCCGGCGACCAGGCTCTAGGGCTTCGACAATAGCATCCATATCATCTGCTCGTCTTCAAGAAGAACAAAGACAGGCCGAAATATCGGCAAAAATGGCGTCACTGAAACAAAAAAGAGAGTTAGAACTGGCAAAACTAGAGCTCGAACTGAAAGAGGAAGAATTAAAATTGAAAACTGAAATGGACATTGCTGGTCGAAAAAAGATGGTTCTGGAAAAGTTCGAAACAGAAGAGATTAATGCCGGAACATTTGTGGACAAGGCAGCTGATACAGCATATCCTTTTGATAATGAAAATCAGATAAATTTTAATGTCGTAAATCGCTTAGATCCTACTGTTAACGAATTTGTACCAAATGTTGATCGAACTGAATACTTTACTTATTCTCATTCTCCTGTTAACCAAAATTATATGCCTTCAAATATTAATGTCCAAAATGTGTCACCACAAAATATGTATGAACAAAATACTTGTATGTCACGACAACCCATAAATCATTCCCTTTCAGTTGCTGATCAAGAAAATACGGTTGTTAATGTCGTGCGCCAACTCCGAAAACCAGTACCTGAGATCACGAAATTCTCAGGAGATCCATTGGAGTACAGGCAATTTATAAGACAATTCAGATCTAAATGTGTTGCTAATTCAGAGGACGACGACGAAAGGTTAAACTACCTTGTTCAGTTTACACAAGGGGATGCACACAGGATTGCAAAGGGATACTCCTACTTAGAGGCGAAAATCGGATACCCTGCAGCTCTGCAAGAGATCGAGGAACGCTATGGCAATCCGGAAGTGGTCGGTAATGCATTTGTAAAGAAAGCTCTTAATTGGCCGAATGTTAAAGAAAATGTCCCTAAAACTCTTGATGATTTTGCAATATTTCTGGGAGAATGCGAGAAAGCCGTTCGAAGTATCGAATCAGTATCAATCCTACAATACCCAGATAGCATGAAAAGGTTGGTTGCCAAACTGCCTTACCGCTACCACGATAAATGGCGGGGTGTGGTTTTACAAATCAAGCAAAGAGGGGAGACCGTTAAATTTCATCATTTGGTAGACTTTATCAAAATTGAGGCGAAGAAAGCTTGTGATCCTACTTACGGACGAGAAGCAATGCAGCATGACCAACATACTGGAAACGTCCGCAGTCAAAGGGGTAAGCAGCAGCGACCTTGGACAAAAGGCGTCTTCGCTACCAAACAAGTTTTAGAAACGAAAAGAACTGGTCTGGAAGATACTTCAACTACCAAACAACGAAACCACCCGAAGGCACAAACTACAAAGGACTGCTCATATTGCCAAACAGACACCCATTCCTTAGAATTCTGCGAACCTTTATCGAAGAAGCCATATACAGAGAGGATAGCCTTCCTGAAAACTCAGGGACTATGCTATGGTTGTTTGCAGTCTTCTCATCTTCGGAGGAATTGTCGTAATAAGGCAACATGCTCAGTATGTACATACAAACACCCTACTCTTCTTCACAACGAGTCGATGTCACGACAAGAAGCGTATGGCGACAAATCAAAAGACAGCAGTAGAGAAAAGAATGCCAGTGTTTGTAGTAGTCTTTCTAGTGGTGTATGTGGTGTGACGGGGGCTGGAAATGGTGAGACAACAATGGCTATCATACCTGTCCAGATGAAGTTGAGAGATGGTCTGACCAGTGTAAAGACATATGCTTTTCTAGATCCCGGAAGTAGCGTGACATTCTGCACCGAAAGTCTGATGCGTAAAGTCGGAGGACATGGCCGCCGTATGCAGATTACAGTAGAAACAGTGGGTACACCCCATACGATGCAGACGTATTCGGTAAATGGCCTACAAATCGGCGATCTTCACCTGGAGAATGTAATCGATCTTCCACGAGTATTCACCAAAGATACCATGCCGGTTGACACAGTTCACATTCCAAGACAAAATGATGTATCGAAGTGGCCACACCTGAGTGATGTTGACTTACCGTATATTGACGCTGACATCGGTTTATTAATAGGGAATAATGTCCCAGATGCCTACACACCATCTGACGTACGTACTGGACCAAGAGGCTCGCCACACGCAACTAGAAGTTTATTAGGTTGGATCGTTTGGAACGTGGTAAGAGAGAGCAAACTTACGAATCTAGACAGCGCAGCTTTAACAGTGAATCGAGCACATGTCGTAGCCATGGATGAAGCTGAAAGTTTATCCCAATTAGATAAATTAATCCGAGACTCAATCAATTTGGACTTCCCGGAGAGATCTGCTGACGACAAACGTGAGTTCTCACAAGAAGACAAACCCTTCATTGAACAGGTGAACAGATCTATTCACAAAGATGGCGAACATTATTGCATCAGCTTACCATTTCGAGATGAAAATATCACCATGCCAGATAATAAGATACAGGCTTTAAAACGACTGGAAGGACTCAAGATTAAGCTGAAGAAGAATCCCGGGTTTCAGAAGGACTACAATGGCTTTATGAATACGATCCTGGAGAAAGGCTACGCCGAGCGGGTTCCCAACGACCAGTTGTCTGGAGCGAGAGGCAAGGTGTGGTACATCCCACATCACGGCATTTACCACCCCAGAAAACCTGGGAAATTGAGGGTCGTGTTCGATTGCACAGCAAACTACCTGGGAATCTCACTTAACAATGCATTGCTACCGGGACCTGACCTGACAAACACCTTGATTGGCGTCTTACTTCGTTTTAGACAGGAGAATATCGCTGTCATGAGTGACATCGAAGCGATGTTCTACCAGGTTCGAGTACCTAAAGAAGATACAGACCTTTTAAGATTTTACTGGTGGCCAGACGGTGACTTGGAACAGACCCCCTGTATATATCGAATGTGCGTGCACCTTTTCGGAGCTGTTTCTTCGCCGAGCTGTTCCAGCTTTGCACTACGTCAAACATTTGTAGATGGCAATATCCAAGATACAGAATTAGGACAATCAATTATGAGGAACTTTTACGTTGATGATTTTTTGAGTTCCGTTCCATCAGAAGAAGATGCCGTGAAGTTGATTGAGGTAGTGAGTGAAGTTTGTATGACAGGTGGTTTTCGTCTCACCAAGTGGTCAAGTAACAGCCATACAGTCTTGGAGACAGTCCCAAAAGAAGATCGTTCAAAGGATGTGAAGGATCTTGATCTGTCAAGTGAAAACCTTCCATCAGAAAAGGCCTTGGGAATTGTCTGGAGACCAGAGTCGGATTCATTAGGCTTCCAAATGGACGGGAAAGTCGCTCCTTGTACACGAAGGGGAATTCTCTCTATATCGAGTTCTCTGTACGATCCGTTGGGAGTGTTAGCGCCTTTCATTCTAGTGGCCAGATCTCTACTTCAAGAGCTATGTCGAAATAAAATTGAATGGGACGAGAAACTCGACGGGAACATTGAGAAAAGGTGGAATAAGTGGTTGGATGACCTGGAACTCCTTCACAACGTGCAAGTGGCAAGATGTTACAGACCTAAGGACTTCGGTCCGATACGCTCCTGTCAACTTCATAATTTCTCAGATGCTTGTGAAAAGGGCTACGGGATGGTGACTTACTTGCGTTTCGAAGACATCCATGGACATGTACACTGCTCGTTTGTTTTTGGAAAGGCTAGGGTCTCGCCACTAAAGAAGATAACCATCCCACGAATGGAGCTTCAAGCTGCCACTGGATGACACTGAGGTCAAGAAACCTGTTTGTGCAGCTGTTCATTCAAGTCCTACATCTATCGAGAAACTCCTGTGCCACTACTCTAGTTGGTTTAGGTTACGCAAAGCTGTTGCGTTGCTGCAAGTTACCTTTACTTTCCTGAAGGAAAAAGTTGCCGAAAAGAAACAAGCCCAAGACACAACAATAAACTCTGACAAAGACAAACAGCCGAAATCAAACAAGCTGAACAAAGACAAACTTTGCATCACCACTGAAAACCTACAGAGAGCAGAAGAAGCACTTTTGCGTTATGAGCAAAACCAACATTTTCCGAAGGAGGCAAAGATTTTAAAGAAGGCAGATTCAAATGAAAGAATATTGAAGTCCTCACCTTTGACAAGATTAGACCCTTTCATTCAAGATGGATTAATCCGTGTAGGCGGCCGATTGACTCGTGCAAAACTTCCTGTCGCCGTTAAACACCCTGTTATTCTGCCTAGGAGATCTTACCTTTCTAAGCTTATCCTTCAAGAAGCCCATCGTACGGTAGGACACCTAGGAAAAAACGCTATGTTAGCCCACGTTAGGCAGAAGTTTTGGATACTTGGTGCCAGCTCGGAAATAAAAGAGATCGTTTCTAAATGTGTGGTTTGCCGGCGATACCAGGCATCTGCGGAAACCCAAAAGATGGCAAGTCTTCCCATTGATCGGCTTCTACCTGGCGATCCTCCGTTCTCACGGACAGGTATGGACTTCTTTGGTCCGTTTGAGGTTAAACGTGGAAGGACAGTTTATAAGAGGTATGGGGTCATATTTACCTGCTTAGCTGTGAGAGCAGTCCACCTAGAAGTTGCCTTTTCACTAGACACGGATTCGTGCATTAACGCCATAAGAAGATTTATAGCCAGACGTGGAACAGTTCGTCTCATACGATCAGATAACGGCACCAACTTAGTTGGTGCTGAGCGGGAGCTGAGAGAGGAGATAGAAAAGTGGAATACACAGAAAATGAAAGGTTTTTTACTACAAAAGAACATAACATGGGAATTCAATCCACCTACTGGATCCCACTTTGGAGGTGTGTGGGAGCGCCTAATTAGACTTGTTCGCAAAGTTCTGTACTCTATAATGAGGTCTCAAGTGATAAAGCTAGACGATGAAGGTCTCGCTACCCTTTTCTGTGAGGTGGAATCAATATTGAATGGACGTCCGCTTACAAGTTCTCCAGACACTGTGAATGATCATGAAGTTCTCACCCCAAACCACCTTTTATTACTGCGTTCCGGAGAAAGATTGCCACCCGGCAAGTTCACTAAATCCGATTTATATCCAGTGAAACGGTGGCGTCAAGTACAGTATTTGGCAGACCTATTCTGGCAAAGGTGGGTGAAGGAGTATCTCCCCATGTTACAACAAAGACAAAAGTGGACACAGCCACAGAGAAATATTTCAGTGTTAGTTGTAGACACCACTCCAAGAAATGCTTGGTCCATGGGGAAAGTACTCGAGATTTTCAAGGACAAACAAGGCTACGTACGGATGGTGAAACTAAAGACTCAAACATCAACTTTAATTAGACCCATCGCAAAACTGTGTCTCATTCTAGAAGCTGGAGAGTAAACAAATCATAATACTTACCTGTTGATATTTTTGCTTTAATTTTATCTTGATTTATGGGAAAATCCGACCGTTTATATGTTTTGTAATTGTGCCCTAAAAATGTCACAATTGGGGGCTGGTATGTAACGGTCGAAATAGCCATTAGATTATTTACGGTAGTTCCACTCCCGCCCTGTAGCTTGTATACCGCTTAGATAACACAGACGTTATGGCGACCTCAAACTGTAAAGCACGTTAGAAACTTGAGAGAGCTTACTGAAAGTCTATAAAACGGTATGTTACTTAAATATTGTCATTTTGATAACTTGTGTAACTACTTTCAGTGTTCACTTCATTAGTTTATGTTATTTCGTGTTGTTTTGATGCTTCGTACACAACTCATACTAAATCAGTGTTTTATATAGTAAAACTCGCCCAGCATCATAATTCATATCAAACGTTACTTTGTGTTATTTAGATCATTGACTCAAAATAGTTTTGTATTTTCTTATTTAGCCTATACTTCCAATTGAAGCGTATAGATTTAGTCATGGCATGTGTTTTTGTGAACTTCTAAAGTTATATTCAGTTATGTTCACATCTTATTGTGTTTGTACATACTTATAGTAGATTCCTTAACTAGTCGCTGTTAGTTCTATTGTTTCGCTCGCTTCCCAGAATCTGGGTCAGCCTTGCCTAGAGTTGGCAGTATGCCAAAACTTTACCGTAAATTCTCGAAGTATTTACTTGCTTGGATATATAAATGCGTTTTAACTATGTTTAGCGCTGTTTATGATGTTCATTCTTTTTTGGTAATAATTTCTCTGTTATTTGAACGCGTAATATTATTTATACCAGCTTTCCTGGTAATTTCCTGACAATATCCTGATGTTCTCTTGGTTTAAAACATAAATCTGTAATGTTTACCATAAATGTTTACTTACTTGAATAATGCTGATTATTGTCGCGTGCGTCTCTCAAATCTTCTTCTGATTTACCTAAATACCTACCGTAAACCTTCTAAAAGATCCTTAATTATGCCTAATGTTCCTTTTACTTACCTTTTGTAATTTTTGTTTGTTACAGTCAATCTGATGCAAATACAGCAAGTTGTTTGTATAGAAATTGGGCACAGCATTGTCGTGTTAGTCATTCAGCGGCTACACCCGTGCCACCCGCTAATAGCGATGTTAACCTCTCACACGATACGCAATCTGGAGGGTTTACAGAACAAACGCGTTCTGATGATTTTAAAATCGAACGCGTAAAAGTAACGCACCGTAAGAAATTTAATACGACAGAATCAACACATATTCTTAAATTAAATACGCGTTTGATAAATAGAACGTGGAAATCGAGTTTAGACGTTTTAACTAGAGCCATAGAATTCGTATTCGAAAATGCTATGGCTGGATTGCACGATGACGATTTGGTTAGGGTGTATCTCAGACAGAATAACATGGAAACCCCTATAGTTATTCCATTGACTCAGCGCCGAAAAATAACTGTGGACCTGTTACTACACATGATAGAGAAAATTCTACAGTCCAACGAAAATATCGTCTTCAACGAAACGTTTGAAATACATGTCGGTGTTATCCGTTTGATAAGAGGGGGTAGAGCAACGAAAATCACGAACCTAGAGGAAGACAGAGTAAAGAAGAAAAGTATTATAAGGATAACAAATACGAGTGACAAACTATGTATGGCCCGGGCAATTTGTGTTGGATTGGCTTACAGCAGAAATGACCCTGATAAGAAAAAAGTAGGATACACAAATAAGGGACTTCAAACTCAAAGAGCTATGGAGTTAACGAGAAAGGCTGGTATCGATCCTGAGCAACCCTGTGGTTTAGAACATGTAGAATTGTTTGAAAAGGTGTTGGCGATTCAGATCGTTATCGTGAAATCGGACGCCCTCAACACTATTGTATATAGAGGCAGTATTAAGACAAGTGCTAAAATTTACCTCTTATATCATAACTCGCATTTCGACTGTATAACAAAGCTACACGCGTTTTACGGAGCTGCTTATATGTGCGATGATTGTTTGAAACCGTACTACAAGAAGTCGGACCACAAGTGTGCCAATATATGCAGTATGTGTTACACGGCCGGTTGTAAATATACCAATCCTGTAAGTTGTAAGAGATGTAACAGGACATTCAGGAACAAAGAATGTTTTGATAGACATTTAGAACGGAAAAATCAGATAATCGAAAGGCACATGTTTAACTCTTCCATATGTGACCGTTTATGGCTATGTATCACGTGTAAAAAAATACTACAAAGAGCTAAAAGATCTCCAAAAAATCATTGTTGTGAAGAGTTTTATTGTCTCTCGTGTCATGTCTATCATATGGGTGATCATTACTGTTACATAGAGCCGGGCAGTAATAAAGAAAAATCGGATCTTTATATTTTTTTCGATTTTGAAACTAATCAGGAAACGGGTGAGCACATTCCAAATTTCTGCGTAGCTAACAAAGTTTGTAATATGTGTATATCTAAAGAAGATGATGCTACGTGTAAGAAATGCGTGTTGAGAACTATGGTATTTAAAGGAACGTCAACGGTGTATAGATTTGGGAAATGGCTTTTTAATAAGAATCACAAAGGCTATACAGTGATAGCTCACAATGGCGGGAATTTTGACACTTATTTTCTTCTCAGATATCTAGTGGATCAAACAGTCTGTCCGGAGATTATATATACAGGAGGCAAAATAATGTACCTATACGTTAAATGTTTAGACATTCGAATCGTGGACAGCTTCAACTTGATTTTCAACCCGGCTAGCTAACTTCCCTAAAACTTTTGATATATCTATGAAGAAGGGTTGGTTTCCTCATTTATTCAACACAGCGGCAAATCAAGAATATGTCGGAGAAATTCCTGGGATCGAATATTATGGCGTTGATGACATGTCATCGGTCGACAAAAAAGAATTTTTGGAGTGGCACGCCGAGCAAGTTCAAAGCCGCTATATTTTTGACTTTCAGAAGGAAATCTTGGCGCATTGTACTGCTGATGTTGAAATATTACGAAAATGTTGTTTGAAGTTCAGAGAATTAATTTTAGACATTACCAAAGGTACTAACGAGTCAACAGGTGGAATCGATCCGTTACAGCATATTACCGTCGCCTCACTCTGTTTCGCTATTTACAAACTACGTTTTTTGAAAGAAAACACAATAGCAAAGGTACCGTCCAACGGGATAGTGGAGAAAGATCAATTCTCACGAATATCGATACACTGGTTAGAACGGTTAATGTATGATGCCCGACAGAGGGGCGAAGAGTTGGACATCGAACATGCCTTGAATAAAGGGGAACACAGAATAGGGCGTTACAAATGCGATGGTTTTGATCGAAAGAGAAATGTAATCTACGAATTTTTCGGTTGTTGGGTACACGGATGTAAAGACTGCTACGAGCAAGATGTTATTCATCCTCGCACAGGTACGCTGATGTCTGAAGTCTATAAGAAAACCATGGAAAAACTGACAAACCTTCGTCCGCAAGTTACAGATATTGTTTATATTTGGGAACACGATTTTAGAAAACGAATAGTAGATAACACAAAACTGGAGAAGTTTGTTCAAACGTTGGACATTCAAGATAGACTGGATCCGAGGGACGCTTTTTTTGGAGGGAGAACATGCTGTACAAAGTTGTATTACGAAGCGGAGGAGAACACGAGTGTACAGTATTTAGATTTTACATCTCTCTATCCTTCCGTTTTGAAAACAAAGGAATTCCCTTTAAAGTACCCCGAGGTAATAACTAAGGATTTCCAAGACATCCGGAACTATGTAGGATTCGTTAAATGCAAAATACTCCCTCCTAAAAATCTCTATCTCCCAGTTCTGCCATACCGCAGTAATGACCGACTAATGTTTCCTCTATGTAGTACCTGCTGCGATAATCTCCTAACAACGTGTAATCATGACGACGAACAACGGGCATTAATCGGTACGTGGGTGTCATTTGAAATTTTAAAGAGTTTGGAGAAAGGCTATAGAATACTAAAGATCTACGAGGTATATCATTTCCCAACGACAACCAAGTTTAACGGCGTGGACGAAAACACAGGCTTGTTTACTAAGTATATAAACACTTTCCTGAAAATCAAACAGCAAGCCTCTGGGTGGCCTGATTGGATACGTTCAGAGGAAGATAAGACCCAGTACATCCAAACGTATCGAGAACACGAAGGAATTCTTTTAGATCAGGATAAAATCGTAAAGAACCCCGGCTTAAGGTCTGTCGCTAAGATGTGTCTTAACACGCTTTGGGGAAAATTCGCACAAAGAAACGGATTATCGCAGACTACGTTTGTTACGGAGGAAGACCAGTTTTACGAAATATTAAATGATGCGACGAAAGAGGTAACGGATTTTCACGATGTAAATGAAGAGATTGTATTGTTGGATTGGAAGGCTAAAAAAGATTTCGCTCCGACGGGATATTCTTCCAATTTGTGGCTAGCAGCTTTTACAACTGCCCATGCACGACTTGAACTATACGCCGTCCTCGAAAAGCTGGACGTCAGAACCCTTTATTTTGACACGGACAGTATTATCTTCTATACCAGGCCAGGAGATGTCGAGATCCCCTGTGGTGATATGTTGGGTCAGCTGTGTTCCGAATTAGAACCTGGGGATAGTATTCAAGTGTTCGCTAGTGGAGGGCCCAAGAATTATACCTATAAAACGAAATTCGGCAAAACCGTGACCAAAGTAAGGGGGTTCACTTTGAATTCTAAAAATTCAGAGATTATAAATTTTGGAACAGTGTCCGACATGGTGCGAAACGTTCTCGTCGACTGCGAATGCAAAAACATGCCTACATCTTGCCCGCTTTGTTTACGAAGCGTGTACAAGGAGAATAAGATTACAAGAAAGAAAAAGGAGATTAAGATCGTTAATAGAGACGAGAAAAAAGATTACAGAATAAAATTTGTGAAACGTGTTATACAACCCGATTTGGATACTGTCCCGTACGGATATTCTTCTTAACGTCGTCCCACCATCCCTCCCAGAATCAACCGCGCTGTAGAATATTCCTCTTTCGTTTTATTCATAGACTTGTTTTCAATAAAGATTGTGTGTGTGTTGTGACCCGTCTTATTTTGAATATAAATAAAGTGTTCATATTTTATTCCTTTGTGTATAGTTTTTTTTAGTTTGTATCCTACTTTTTTGTTAATATAGAATGTATAAAACAATAGTTTGCTTTTTCTTTTTAATGTATATTTATCGTGCAATTATACTTTTGTGGATCGGGAAGAAAAAAAAACAGAAAAAAAAATAAAAAACCGTTATTTCTTTCTGGGTGGTTGGCCTATTGTATCTTAAAGGGTTGACACCGAGAAGGAGTTAACGGATTTTATTTAAACCAAGAAAGAAATCAACACAAAACAACGTTGGATTTACAGTTTTACATATTTTTTTTTATTCTTTAAAAAAAAACATTACATAAAACATATTACATAAAGTTTTCTTAAGAACCGTTTACCACCCAACAACGCATCTAAAAACGAGATCTGTCTCTGGTTGTACCCGTCAATAGATGTAGTCAGGACTCTGAAGTGAAGCCTTTCCAGGGTAATTCGTTCTTTTACATAGTTCTTACTATTAATGGTACATCGGTAATATTATATTTGTAAGCGAAATAATCGTAAATCTCTTCATCATTGTCGCTGTAATATTGATCGAAGGGAGCTAATATGTTTGCCATTGATGCACCACGACAAATCTGTAATATAAAATAAGCGCAATACTGTCCGCAAACCGCAGAAAAAGGACTTTGTATTCTTTTATCATTGAAAGTCCATGACTGACAATAGGCATTCATAAAGTCATAAAATTCTCGATGTAAAGGAAATAACCCATACGGATCGAAATACACCCCTGACTGTTCGTTGTTTATATACATAGCCACCCAGTGTTCGCCTCGCAAATATGAGGGGTGTGTGTTACATATATAAGCGCCTCTACCATCCTTGAAATTTGGTAAATTATCCAAAGAATAAACACCTCTGTAGCAAGTTTTAGCGAAGTCATCTTCACTTAATATCTTATCTATCTGAAGATTATTCATTATATGGCAAAGTCGAATAACACATTTCTATTTTTATCTATAAAAATTAGATTTTGGGACTCTGAATAAACGATCACGTTAATCGTCTGTGCTAGAGGGGAGGCAAACCTCATCTCTAAACGTATATTACCTTTCTGAATAAGGTCGAAATGTTCCCCGTCGCACATATCGGGGGAGAGGTCGAAGCAAAATAAAGTATAACCTTTACCGAAATCCGTTCTAGATATATTATTCCCCATGTCTTTATACATCTGACCATTACCTACATACATGTCGTGATATATTCTTAAATAATCAAAACGCTCGAAATTAGGCGTATAAGCTATGCTAGGAATTTGTTTACCGTTACAGTAAAGCGAGAAAAAATTAACTTTATTATGCTTAAAATTAAACGGATTTTTTCCATACGAACCGTTATACGCATCTGAATCCACCATAGCAATAACGAGGCGCTTAGGTAACTGACCCAAAAACAAATTCTCTTGATTTAACGATAAATTTCCTTTCGGCACGCTAAATACTTTTACGTCAACTCTGCTTATAGGATATTTCGCAGGTGCTTTTTCCAAAGCCCTCATATGCGCAATTTGAACATCGGGATTAATTTTCACTTTACGAATAAAAAATGAAATATCTTTGATAACTACTTTAAAGTCCGCGTTTTGTTCACTGCTCATAAGCGAAAACGCATCTTTCGAACGAATCAGTTTTAATTTAATATCGACGCCATTAAGAATGAGTCTGTTTTGAAATGCGAGATCCAGGTGGGGTTTGCCAATCAAGTCTACAATTCGACTGTTAGACGTGAACTCGCTTCGTTTCGTTAAACCTTCGTTGAAAGGCGTAACCGAATCGAAACTGCCAGCTGTGTCTTTATAAAACAGAGCGGATGTGAGGTGAGATTCTTTTGCTTCCTTTCCATAGCTTAATATAGCTTCTATATAACTTCTGAAAGGATAAGTATTACTAGCCATACTCAGATTTTTTGAATTGAGGGATAACTGCATTTGTGAAAATAAACTATGTAACCAATAATTAACAGGAGCAAGCGGGGCATCAGCATCCACGGTTGTTCCATCCTTTTTTACTATTTGGACCCTGGCATAAATATACGAGCTGGCTAAATCGTAATAATCATCAGATGCCCCGCTTAAGTTAAATTCGATCGGATTAGTATCGTTCACAGAAGACACGGGATGATATTGGACCCAATAACTTTCTTCCAAACTAGTTTGTGTGGGTGGGATTTTGAAAATATCTAGACTATCGTTCGTACTCAAACATGATTGGGGGTGAATTAAACTCATACTGGTTTTTTTATCTAAAAATATCTCTCTTCGAAGTAGTCCGTCTCTTGATCTTTGACCGAATAGCCTTTTGTTTTGTTGCTCTTCTCTTTATAGGTTTTTGTGTCCGCGTTGTGTTCAGATGATCAACTGTTTTGTTCAATAATGCGTTACCAGCCTGTCGTACCCTCGTTTTAGCGGCCGATTTGACGTTTTGACCACCTATGACATCTCCCGCTATCTGTAAACCCGTGTTTAACGCCTGTTTACCCACTGTCTTGCCTACAGATGATAGTAATGGCATAACAGCGTTCATTACGCCTCTAAATATTCCACCCAGGCCGGACCCCCGTTGGAATTGAGTTCCCACAAACACAGGTAAGCCAGAACCCACCTGAGATGCGTAGTAGTCTGAATATAACGCTGAAGCATCGCAGAAATGTCTCATGGTGATTATATTAATTAAAAATGTGTTGAACGGCGTTTTCTGAAATGTAACGTCACCACTACTTTTCCGTGTTCGAATGGAATTTTTCGTCCTAAGCTATCTCTTATATCCATTTCCACTGTAAAAAATGATCTGTTTTGTAGAGGAAAATATTTTACATGCTCGAAGGAATGAGTGATGGAATGACCATGTTTTCCCGTGATGGGAACAATTCTCATCAGAGGTACAAAACTATCTCCCACCACATGTGGTTCCACAACATCTGAGTAGATATAAAGAGCTTCTAGGCCCGAATTCATGCTGACCGCTGAGTCGCTTCTATACACTCCTGGTTTATAGAGTCCTAAAGGCAGGGTTAAAAAACGTTGAAGCGTCGGTGAAAGCTCTACCATAACTGCGTCGTGAGTAATATATAGCGAAGCTTTACAACTAATTCGATCATATGTAAATCTAACAGATTTTCTTAAGGCCCGGCTTCGAATTTTTATAGCATCGTTTAACGCGTGTATCAAGGACACTCCATCCTCATAATATCCTTCCTGTAATGGTATGGAAAAAAAATCTGAATTCCTTCTGTAGATTTGGTTGTAATATTTATTTTGATAGCCTCTGGATGAACGTTATACCAGGAAAATGGGTAAAAAAACTCCACCACACCAGCCTCGTAATCGCCGTTCAAGTTGATTGCATGAGGTAATTTTGTTACATAGTTCGATAAAGTATTTTCAGGATAGTAATCCATAGAACTGTTCGAAGGCAGTGTTAAGTAAAACATACTCGCACTACGCTCTGTTAAATTGTGTTGATGATTTCATTCGTTGCTCCTATTTAATACGATTGCCATGATATAGGTTCGCTGGTTTTAGATCTTTTTCGGGTTGAGGGGGTCTGTATTTTTCTTCTCGCTCGTGGAATCCTCGAGGGGGAGGGTGCTTGGGGCTTCTGCATAAACTCCCATCTTTCTTTATTGCCTATCAATTCCAAAGGCACATTCAACTCCTTTAAACCCATAGCAAACGTCTGCCATCCCTTCGGCGTAAACTGTCTCCGTTGACGTAAAGCATCGTTGACCAGATCTGATATGTTACTGCCTTCGATTAAATTGTCTTTATATATAAGTTCACCTTTCTCGTTCCAGTTCATGAACGGATTAGCTTTTATTCTCTGAATCAGTAACTGGGCTTTTTTGCTCATGGTTTTAGGGACGCTTTGGACAATTTCATTTTCTATCACTCTTCCAATTGTTTCAGATTTGTTCGACACCGGAATGTCTTGAGAAACCATTTTTACGGGTATAGCTTGAGTCTGTTTGTTGTTGTATTGAGATTGAAAGGTAAGATATTTTTGCAATGTATCATTATACATCATTACTTTGTCTCTTTCCGATAAATTATTTCTGCTTAGAATATGCTCCATTTCGTTGTCCAAGTTCTGAAGCATAGTTACAGTACTGTTTGGAGGTGCTTGGGGCTGTCGAAGAGCATGTAACATTCTAGGATCTACTAAGGCCATTTTTTTCATAGTTGCCATAATCACTTAAATATTTTAGAAAGTAAGGGGCCTAAAACAGTTGCTGCGATTGGTGCTAAAATGGCTCCTAAAAATCCTCCTCTTTGTAGAATATCTTTTTTCTTCTTTCTGCTGGTCGTCTTTTTAACTAGTTGCCTAAGTTGATTCTTATGTCGCCTCAATTTGTATATGTGAGACTTACTGAGGGGAACATTACCTTTTAATACATTTAACGCGCATTCACATATACAACTCATTAACTCTTTGTCAGCTCCTTTCACTATATTCTTAATCAAAGGCCGAGTCGCCTTGGACAAAAGTTGTAAAGTATGAGCGTGTTTTCTTAGTCTACGCGACATGACGCCTTCCGAGTATAAAATGATGATGTAGGTTGAGCAACGAACGTTTTTATGATCTTTTCAGGTAAACCTCTTGGACCTCTCCGGGGAAAATTTTACTTCTCAATCTCAAATGGTCTGGAGTATGTTGTTTAAAATCGAAGAGAAGATAACCATGTGGTCTGGAGGTGGCGTCTTTATAGGCTTCTTGCACGAAGCGTCCTTGTCCCGGATACATCTGTTTGGCCAGGTGAGTTATTTGAGAAGCATCTCGGGGGTTTTTAAACAAAATAAGATAATGCGCATTCAAATTGAGTGTCCGCTGTTGTTTGTTCTTGTTAAACAAATTTTGGCTTATATATATCACACTAGCATTTTTATGATGACTTCCTCTAGTAAATAGCTGGGATACCCTTTCGTCTGTCTGTTGCATTAAGTCGTCTATAACTATCAGCTTGTTCTCACTCGGTTCTAACTCCGACAAGCCTTCAAGTCCTTCTATAAATTCTACATTTTTCATATTATCGTACCCGTCTTGCCATTCTCCAAAACACCATATTACTTTCGTCGGGGGTGGGTCGATCATTGCGTTGACTTCATTTAACATCCTCTTTACAAAAACAGTCTTTCCACAACCTGTTGGTCCAGCTACTATACATGTAAACGGGTGTTTCCAAGTGACATCCATTATGTTTTACACATCTGCCACAAGACCCGATTGAATATTTATATAATATCTCCAAATTTTACAACATACATCCTTTGTCACGTGATCACAGACGTGTAAAGTGTACCAATGTAAGACTAACAATCTATGTTTAGTCACAACGCCATCGCTGAACATTGATTTCACCACAATTTTATAGGCTTTCAGAGATTTGACAACATGTATAGACTTGTCTTCTACTCTACAGGGTTGTTTAACATGTTTCGTTATGCCGGCATACAGCATCCACAGCATAGAGATCATATTAAACAATACGGGGGTTTAGGATTGTATTAATAACATTCCTGTGAGATTCAAAAACTTTCCATTGATCATACGTTAACCAAATTCCAATCTTGGTCGGTTTATCGTTGACAAATTTTCTTATATCGATACGTGCTTCGCCATTATACATACAAACTGTCACTTTCACCGTTGCACCGATATCTATTTTTTCGGCCTTTAAACAGGAGGTTATATTAGTCTTGTTGCTATGGATAATCTCCAAACCAGAACGTTGATGTTTCGGTAATGAGATGGATAGGCCTGTTAAGGTGACAATTAAAAAATAAGCCAATGCCCCTATAACTGCATATATCCGATACTTTCGCGCCGTTTCCATAGTGAGAAATGAATGATCATTGATAAAACCTTTGCATTTATGCTTTCTTCATCTCATCGGCGGATACCCACGAATTGAACG
Source organism: Lepidochitona cinerea (assembly GCA_963971465.1). Taxonomy (NCBI): domain Eukaryota; kingdom Metazoa; phylum Mollusca; class Polyplacophora; order Chitonida; family Tonicellidae; genus Lepidochitona; species Lepidochitona cinerea. Next base: position 42,967,869 of record OZ020551.1, on the reverse strand, counting down.
ACGAAGGCCAACCCTTCCATTTTACTTTGTAGAACATGACATCATTACGTTTCTTTCTATCTAGAATCTTCTCAATATGATAATAATCAGCTTCAGACTTTTTAACTTCTTGTAACTCCTGTTCGTAAAAAGTACCTTTCAACACTTCGTCGTTTAAATCTTTAAGTTTATACACGACGGGGTATCTGGGTATTCGGGTTATAACAACAAAAATTTCATCTGTCCAAGACGGTAGATACTGATACGAACTTTATCCCCTATTTTGAACTTAAATAGTAACTTATCTCTTTTTAGACGTGGATAAAGACGCTGTCTGACCTCAGATTCATTCAGTTGAGCGACCTCGACCGGAGGCATTCCAATACTTCTATGGAAAGAATTGTTATAACCCTCTATTAATTTAGGCAACGCCTTCAAAAAACGGTAAGAGTTTTTAGTCGTGAAATACCTAAACATTTTTGTTTTTATGGTTCTGTTGAAACGTTCGACTACGCTAGCTTTTGTTTCATTGTGTGTGTGAAAATGATATATTTCCTTATTTTTTAAAAACTTTTGAAAATGGCGATTAAAGAACTCCGTACCTTGGTCAGTTTGAAGATAAGTCGGTTGTCTACCTTTTTTTAATATTTGTTGGAAAGCTTTGACCATAGCTACACCAGTTTTGTCCTTCACCGGCACAGCCCATGCATATTTTGAAAACACGTCTATACACGTTAGGATATATCTATAGCCTTTATTGCGTTTCTTTAAGTGACTCATGTCTACGAGATCGGCTTGCCATTGTTCATCAATACCCGAGACTTCAACTCTGTTTCTTGCAAAGTTTTTCCTCGTGGGTTTGTGTAATGTATAGGCGTCTTGTTTCTTTAACCATTCTTTTATTTCTTTTACATGTATACGGTACCCGGCTTTTTTAACAGCTCTCTCCAGCCCCCGGATTCCGCCGTAACCGCCTGTAGAGGAATCGGTATAATACAGCTTTTCCAAAACATCATCGTGTGAAGTGTTCATGTCGAAGGTCGGACGAGGTTTAAATAGACGTTGTCGTATACCGTTCATTATAAGTACAAATCAAGAAAACAACAGAATATTAATGGTAATTTTTTTTTATTATCTATTTCTAATACAATAAGACGTAGTAAAACAACATAAGAAAGACAGTTACTCGTCAATTATCAGCTGACTGTCATCTAAGAGTCCTTCATCAGCCAATAATGTTTTGTACACGTGTGTTTTTACATTGTCTATGAAATCACTTGTCTTGAGGTAGCATTCTCTCCAGGAACTGTCCTCATATTGTAGCAGGTACACTGGATGCACATACACCTGATGATTCGTAGCACATATTGTCTTCACTTCGTCTACTACTCGGTCGTCGTCTAAAGATTCGACGGCTTTACGGAACTCTCTGTCGAATTCGGCCAATACATCCACTCCTTTTCGACGGGAATTCCTCACCTCTGCCAATAAATGTTTCACGTACATATCTTGCACGGTCTCTTTTAAAAATGTTGATCTTTTACAAGATGCTATTATTGTTTCACTGTTCAACACTCTTCTTCTCTTATTTTTGTTTTCAGATTTCGACTCCACTACCGGAACATAATCTTTCTGCATCAGAGGAGGGAATGGTGTTTCAGTGAAAATATGGTCACTTTCCATATACTCTCTCAGAAGGGTGTTTATGTCTAGGACGACATTCTTAAACTTCCCCCAACCTTCTTTGCTGAGCGCTACTCCGTTTTTTGTGGGAAAGGGTTTGTTGTTGACGCCTTTCTCCCATCTCCTAACATGGACAAACCAGAGGCCTTTAAACTCGCCATAGGTTAGATAAACTTCATCGCCCAAGTGGATGGCTTCAGGTGTTTTCTTACCCAGGTGGATAAGTTCATCTATGGTAGATATGTAAAACACCAGCTTCTCCCAGGCTCTTTGCGGCAGAGTGACTTTTTTCTCTTCTTGGCCTCTACATAATTCTACGAATAATGCTTGACCCTCTAAGAAGGCATAGGCTACAATATCGGCGAGAATTGGGAACTTCATGGTGTCGAGAAGAGAGAGATCGCTAGTGAGCTATAGGATACGTCTGCTGACTGAATGAAGACTCCTTTTTCCTCTGGGTTTATAAAGCCTAAATCACCCCCCACGTGACTCTGAAGCTATCAACTTTTCCCATAACTTAAAACATTGACCCTTGAACTATGTGTAAATAAATCCTTTGGTTTTCTCACGATGTTTGCTGGCTTTATCTATTTTCATTTAACATCCTACATGGAACGTGACCCTCATATACCTAACTGACCTAACGGTTATCATGACCTATCAATCACTGTCATCATAACCTATTAATCACTGTCAATTAAACGCTTATACAAGTGTTATCATAACCTATCTATTACCGTTAATTAAAAACTTATACAAGTGTTATTTATTACTTTTTAGAGGGAAAAATGCACTCACTTGCATTCGTTCAGTTATACTACTTACGACACAACAAAGGGAACGTGCCATTGGCATGTTACAGGCGAGTCTCAGTTGTGCCGCCGTAGGATGTCACATGCAGTGTCATCCCTCCACAATTAGTCGCCTCAGAATCAGGGAAAATGAAACTGGCAATGTTGCCGACCGACCATGTCCTGCTCAGCCAAGAGTCACTACAGCCCGCCAGGATCGATTTGTTGCACACACGTGACCGATTTCGCACCGCGACACAGACTGCTCGTGAGACAGTGGGAATTGGAAGGCCCAGGGTAAGCCTCAGCACCATCCGACGCCGTCTCCAACAGATACAGATGCATGCACGCATCCCCTACCGAGGGCCCATATTGACACCCGCCGCACGCCAAAACCGTTTACGATGGGCTCGAAATCATCAGAGGATCATGGAATGGCCAGCTTACTCCCCCGATCTATCGCCCATTGAACACTTGTGGGATCAGCTTAAGAATGCCGTTGCACAACGTCAACCCAGGCCACGCAACCGACGTGAATTGATCCAGGTAGTGCAGGAAGAGTGGGACCAGATCCCACAGCAAAGAATAGCCACACTCATCAGGTCCTTGCGTCCCAGATGTACTGCTTGCGTTGATGCCCATACCCATTATTGAATGATGACACCTTCAATTTCTGTATCAACGATTTGTTTGCAAGGAATAAAAGTCACCAGGGTTTCACATATTGTCAATTCTTTGTCTCATTGTGACCAATGCCTTGTTTTTCAATATTTTACACTTTACATTTATCAAAATATTTTACATTCTTTGGGTCGTGCGTTTTTAATGGCGCTAAGTATAGTTTATTACAACGTATGATTTAGTATACAGGTCTAAATGATATACCTCTTTTTAAAACTATTAGAAACTTGTCTCCATGGTTATTTTAGACAAGATTTTCCCTGCGCCCATATATTTTAGTGTTCAAAAATATAATTATATAACAGAAATTAGCGCATGTGTACTGTCAAACACATGTCAATAGACCAATCACACATCCGTCAACGCCACGTGGACTTGCCAAACAAAATACGAAAATGTGGAGAGAAATTCATCGATACGGCTTTGTGACGTCAAAACCATTGTAACCCTCGGCCACTCTGGATTTGGGGAACAATTTCGAAAGTTTGGTCGGGTCATGCGGTGGCGCCGGAGTTTATAATATGAAATCAACATAGACGCCTTAATATTATAAAGGCTCGAATGGTTGGCGTAATCAAGTATAGTGAGCGAAGGAATTCTACAATTTTTTATCAAATGTTTCATGGGTAGTCCTATCAGTACAACCGAGACCCACAAACATTTAGGCTGGACCTTTAACCATTTCGGAAATTGGTATAGCCATATCGAAAATCTTATTGCATCATCATATAACAAATTTCCCTATTCAGAGGTATGAAATATCGTCTTAGTCGAAAGTCTATAAATCATGTACAAGGGCTTTATTCGACCAGCTTTAGAATACACAGACGTTGTGTGGGATAATCCACCAGAATACCAGATAAATGCTTTACAACTTCTTCAAAAAGACTGCCTTCGGGTTGTTACAGGATTAACCCAAAGTGTGGCAAGCTCACTTCTTTATGAAAAATCCGGTTTCAATATTCTAAGGCAGCGACGGGAGATTCATCGACTAGAGTGCCTTTCACCAAATAGTTAATGATGAAACCAGCTTTCATCTCTACAATAATCTACCACAAACAGTTTTGGCTCGAAATCCTTATCCTCAAAGATCACATAATAATTACACAACTTTTTTCTGTAATACTGCCACTTTTAGTAAATCCTTTTTTCCAACAACCATTCGTGAATGGAACAGATTACCAGATAATATTATAAATACTACTGACCATACAGTGTTCAAATCCTAAATATTGCAGATGTATAGCCAGGCAACTCCTCCATCATGGTACTACATCGGCGATCGCCTTAGTAATATTATCCTTTCTCGGACGAGAAATGGTTGTAGTTCCCTGCACAACGATCTATTTAATAATTTTGTTTCGAACTCCAAGATGATTTTGTGGATTTTCTTCAGAGACAGTTGATCATTACCTTTTGATCTACCCGAGGTTCATTACTCAACAAGAAGAAATGCTACAATCAATTCGACTATCTGGGTGTGCTGAGCCTATCAGTGCAACTAATCTACTGTATGGTAGTTCTGAATTACATGCCCACTTTATCCCATACAATTGCCATAGTATACACAAAGAAAAAAAGTTAAGCACCCTCTGGAAAGTCTGCGCCGACCGATAAATCATTGGTGTAGGGAGATTGTTGACAAACTTATATTGCAGAAACGATTGTGATCATAAAGGGCAACATTCTGGCGATAAGAAATCACCATTAATGGCAATAAGCTATACAATTTTATCCAGGATATCGTTAGCCAAATCGAAATTAAATTTTAACAAAATAAAAAGATGCTTGTAAGTATGAGTCCATCTGGCTTCTCAGGGCGAACATATTAAAGTAAAAATGTCACTTTGAGTGTGTAGAAACCATACCTCAGGGCGGTCATTATAGGAAGAGTGATTGCTCTCGTTCCCTTCCACACACCCCCAGAGGTGTCTGAGGAGACCTGTTTATCACTCCCCCTAACTCTCCCTACCAGTTTCAGGCCCCTTGTTTATGTTTTTCACTCTCCCAAAATGAAACTATTCTCCAACCCTTTCGGCCTTTTATGTCCATTAAAATAGAATTAACTGTATGAAAAACTAGGATAACATTTTGTTATGTTTGTTTCGATTTTCTCCAGAATCTGCACGACAATTCGGACATATGTAAGTATACCAAAATAAAAATTTCTTTTCTGTAACTTCAGACTCTTTTATTTCACTGTGATCGTGTTCTCTCTCTGAAAAACATGGGAGAGGAAGTGCACTCCCATTGAATTTTGAAAGACCATTTTGGGGGAGAGTGAAATAGGTCATCCTGACAGTTTTGGGAGATCATGTTGTAACTCTCAGTCTATTCTTAATGACAGGCCTGATACCTAGAGCGGAAGGCCAATAGTGCGTATAGCCACCATTAGTCCGAATTACAGCTTCCAACCTGCGTCTCATCCCTTCAGTGAGACGTCTGATCTGTTGAAGGTGTAACTGCCGCCAATACTGATGTAATGCGGATTCCAATTTCTGCAGATTTTGCACAGGAGGCTCAAGGGCTTGAATGTTTCTGCCCATTGTTATGATATCGTATTCAGACAGTAGTTCGTGCGTACTAATACCTGTTAACATTCCTGTGGTTTTGCGGTTTATTCCCAGACAGTGATAATTGATGACAATTGATATTATAATATGTGGTCGTCTGTCAATGTCTAGGTCAACGTAGAGAAGCCAGTTTGACCGTTTGGTTTTGATATTCAAATGGCACGATGTCTATTTGCCTTTGTGGTCACACGTGACTAAAAAGTTCACGTTTTTGCACGGGAATCGTGGGACACTGACGTGGTCGTGTCCAGGTTCCTTGTTTTTTCTCTCAGAGGGTGAATAGTGCTGAGAGTGAGATGATGTGTCTCTCTTTACTAAAATGTACTTTTGAACGCGTTAGCGTATATTTAATCTTCTTGTGAAGGGCCACCTATTTTTTCCCAATGACATCAGATCCATGTTTAGCAACGCCTCCCGGGTTTCGGCACCATTGAGTTGAGAGTGAGATGTGTTTCTCTGGATATTCCACAATGAAATAAAGCGTGCCGTTGAAGGTGATAGCGTTTATTTATTCTACAAAATGACCATATATTTCCACAACCAGAACGATCTTTATCAACGCCTCTACAGCTGCTCTACGGATTCGGTATCAACGAGGGAGTTCTCTGTGTTCTCGCGGCCAAGTTTTACGACCACGTAAAGTGCACGGACTCTCTTAATGACTCATAGTGAGTAGGCTTAATAATTAGTCCAGCAATTTTTTTTTCTTTTTTTGAAATTAGTTTTTCATAATAAACGAAACTATTTTTTTCAAACTCTGCCTTCTTCTTGTCTGTCAGCGAGGTTTCTTTCGTTTTACTCTGTGTTAGTAACGAAATTGGGTTTGGTACGTCCATTTTATGGAATATCCTCCCAACCCCAGTATCGTTACGTAACACCATCCTATCCCAAATGTGCTCTAAAGGATTCAAATCCGTACTCACGGCGGGCCAAGGCAGAGTTGTTACTTCTTACAGCTTCGTTTTGGAAGTAGGCTATTACTGCCCGGGAACGACGAGGTCTGGCGTTGTCATCCATATACACAGGTCTTGAGCCTAATGAGTTGTTCTCAAAAGAAGGCAAGACAACTGGTTATAGGACCTCCCGAATGTACCAGTCACCTGTGAGGTTTCCTCGTATAGTGACCAAGTCCAGTTTGCAGTCGTTCTTGGGTGTATACGCTGTGTTTTTGTGCCTCCAAACCCTCGTTCGCCCATCCGTGACGTTGAACAAAAACAACTTTCGTCCGACCAATGGATTCTTCGCCAGGTCCTTAAATTCCAACCTTGTCGTGCTAAACACCAAGCCACACGTATCCGTCGATGGCGATTTGACAATAGGGGTGCGTTTGAGGAGTCCTTTCTCCAAGGCCTGCAGCTTTCAATCGGTTTCTCAAGGTTCTTATGCACAGACATCGGTTGGGTAGCCATTGCCCTTCAAAGATTGACTTGATTCAAATGGATGACGTCGTACCAGTCGGATCATTGCCCTATCTTCACGTTGTGATGTTACAGGTGGTCGACCAGAGCGTGGTCGGTCCTTCACAGCACCAGTTTCACCGTGTTTTCTCACCAGTCTGCTTATCACTGTATAATGGCAGCCTAATTGACGCCCGATAGCTTTGTACGACATCACAAAACCGGCCTAAAGTACAAAACATTTAAAAGGAAGCCTACTGAATTTGCGTAATTGCACAAAAACATTTCATGTCTCATTACATACAGTTTTTGCGTTACTGTCACACATGAATTACCACAATCGTTCAATATAACATCTTTCTTATCATCATAACTGGCATTACAACTAACATTATTGCAGATTTGTAATAATTGATTTCAGCAGGGGTGCTTAACTTTTTTTCTTGTGTATATGAAATTTATTTTTTCGCAAAGTCTTGGCCAAGATGTTTACACCCTAGTGTTTAGACGGTTACAACACGAACTGAAATGGTTAAGACCGACCAGTGCTCGGGTTAATATTCGAACGTTACTTAAGCTTATTGATACACTTTTTGTAAGTTATTATGACTGCTCGATGTATCTTTGAAGAATATCACTATTCGTTCACAACTAACGTGTCAAGAGCAGTGCTTACCTGAGCGAAACACAGATTCAGTCAACACCACCGTTGCCAGGACGCTATCAAGACGACAAAATTAAATTGACCGTAAATTTGGCCGCAATAGGTAATTTAATGAATGATATATACTTATTGGCACGAGCTGCCAACATTGGCACTCAGAAATTCTGATTGTCACGACAAAATGGTATAATTTTCATCGAATAGGTAAATGTTTTGGCGTTGGAAGGAGACACATCCATACAATCTGTGGCCTGTACAAACCGAAATAGTGTCCGAAAAGTAAACAAAATTTAAATAAACGGGAGCAACTTCATTAATTCTAGTCCAAAGTTAGATCAAAACAATACCTAACCTTTTTTAGACTAATAGCAGGGACAGTGCTACTGACATGTAATTGAGAATAGCCTTTAATTTCAAAATTGTTTTAATGGAGAAAACAAACGCTGTGCCCAAACATGTATGCTACAGACTAAAAATGTCTTAAGTTTCTTTGATATTTATAAAAAGCACATTTCGTGTTTTTAGACCACCATGACCACCATGATTTCATAGTGGTCTTATCAAATTGCCTTTCGACCGTGGTCCGTCGTCCGTTGTCTATAAACTTTTCTTGGGATCGCGATTCCAAGAGAACTACTGGTCGGATCTTCATCAAATTTCACAGACACGTTCCATCTATGGTCTAGTTGTGCAACATCTATTCCTGTTGTTCATTTGCATATTGAAATGGCCGCATAGTTTGTGATCGCGGAATCTAGAAAACCACCAGGCCGATCTTGATGACATGTTTTTGTGTTGGTTCCCCATATGATCTTCTTGTACAACATCTATTTTTTTGGTCGTTTTTTCATTTTAAATGGCAGCTAGGCGGCCATTTTGTTTTTCTTCTTGTTATCACTTTTCTCCCTTGTGATTGCGATTCGAAGAGAACTGCTGGTCGGATCTTCTTTAAATTTCACAAACACGTTCTCCCTGTCGTCTAGTTGTGCAACATCTAATTCTTTCGCCCATTTGCATATTAAAATGGCCGCTGGTGGCCATTTTGTGATTTTTACCTACAGTATTTTTTATCGCAGAATCTAGAAAACCACTATGCCGATCTTGATGACATGTTTTTGGTTCCCCATATGGTCTAGTTGTGCAATATATATTTTTAGCCGTTTTTTCATTAAAAATGACCACTAGGCGACCATTTTGCTTTTCTTTTTTATATCATTTATTGTGGTCGCGATTCCAACAGTACTGCTGGTCGGATCTTCTTTAAATTTCACATACAGACTCCCTCTATGGTCTAGTTGTGCAACATCTATTTCTTTCGCTCATTTGCATATTAAAATGGCCGCTGAATCTAGAAAACCACCAGGCCGATCTTGATAAAATGTTTTTGTGTTGGTTCCCCATATGGTCCACTTGTGCAACATCTATTTTTTTGACCGTGTTTTCATTTAAAATGGCCGCTATGCGATCATTTTGTTTTTCTTCTTTTTATCACTTTTCTCTCTTGTGATCGCTTCTTCAAATTCCACACACAGGTCCCCCCTATGGTCTAGTTGTGCAACAAGTATTTCCTTGGCTCATTTGCATTTTTAAAATGGCCGCTAGGCGACTATTTCGTTTTTCTTCTTGTTATCACTTCTCCCCTAAAGTAATACACGGATCTTCGTAATATTTTGTCCGCCGGTTAACCCTATGGTCTCCTTGAGCACTATGCACTTTTTTGCAAGATAAACAAGATGCCATGGCAACCGTGATGTTTGCTTACTTCCGTTAATGCTGCATGTTCAATTTAAACACTAAAGAACAAACCCATTTTGCCTACGTCAAACATTACTCTCGGCGTACGCAGAATATATATTCGAACTCGACCTCAAACACAAGCAACGGAAATGGTTAGAATGAATTAAGAAATTGTTTAATGGATAAAATTATTACATTTAAAAATCTGGTAAAATTGTGTAGCATATTAATAAATTCACCAAATATTTTATTCAGTGCGATGCCTTTTGGAGACTGGGGCTAAAGACCAATACGAATCATCCTCCATGGGGGATTTTCTTTTAAAGCTCTTACATTCTTTTGATGGGGGTTGACCAAGAAGATTCTCCGGCCATCTGGGAGACTGGAAGTAAATTACCGGGCCCGAAACAATCTTATCGTACGTTGGGCTGATTTTGGGCTGTGTATCTGGTTTTACCATTTCGTCCGATGACCAACTTCGTTTTCTACTCAAACTTTCGATTATAAAATCAACCCATTCATCATCAGATGTGTCATCAATAAAAAGTTTGAGTCCGTCTTTGACACGATCTGGGAGGTTGTCTCGAGTTGCCAAAACTTCTTCTAGTTTACTTTTGTAGATGACTTTTGATTTTTGGGCGACATTTCCATCGATAGTCGTACGCCATTGTGGTGGTTGAGTACAGATGTACCCATCTTTATCAATGACGTCATCAGGTGGCGAAGGTCGCTCTCGACTAAAACTTTCAATAAGGAAATTCACCCATTCCTTGTCCCGTGCATCGTCTACAAACAGTCGGAGACCATCGATAACCCGAGCTGGAAGGTCAGGATGAGCTGTCAACACTTGTTGTAAGGCACTGGGCTGGTTTTGAACAAACTTCCGTGGGAACCTGACTTTAAAATCTGCAAGTCTTTGAGATTCAGATGGCCGAGCTTTTATTCCACGTAGAACATTAAAAGACGTACATGTTTCCTGAAATATGAAAGAGTTATATGGATAAAATATAATTATGCATATATTTCCATTCAGTAGTTAAACACGGCTTTAGTTTTTAACTACAAATTATCCCATTCGGAAGCTTTTGGCATTAAGGAGTAGGGAATTTGAATCACACTCAGTCCATAAATCGCTCTATGTGGGGGAGTTGCTACTTCTTACCGAAGGTCGTGGGTTTCCTCCGGGCGGAGAACCACGTTTCTATCCTCACTAAATCTGGCAACGCCGCCATATACGTGAAATAATTTTGAACTCAGAGAATAACATCAATCGATCAATGCTCTATCAAGTCGAGACGTAGCGAGACGCTGAATAGTGTTTTTGCCAAAAGTTACTTAAAGTGGCATGAGCTGCCGAAATTCACACTTTCTTCATAATTTCTGATCGTTACGACAGTAAGAGGCTTTGCAGGCCATCGGCAAACTAAATGATTGGCGTTGGAATGAGGAAAATCCATACAGTATGTGGCATATACGAACCGGAATTAAATAACCAGGACAACCATTCATTCATTCTAAGCCAAAGTTAGTTCAAAACAATACTTTATCGTACATTCTCGAGACTAGAAGCACTAAAAAGCTTCTGAATTATACGTCTTGGGAAAAATAGCTGATAATTTCAATATTCTGTTTCAACGTCAAAATATCAACATTTTGGCAGCTCATGCCACTTTAGGATCTGCGTCGATTCTTTGTCCAGTTATACAACACATTTATAAAGCAATTAAACCCCACAAAAGATTAGCTTACCTTTACATGGCGTTCTGCATAGGATTGAAATGGCAATTTGTCAGTTTTCGTCCATATATGGATGTTCTGAAAAGAAATTATTCGGAATCAATGAGATTAAAAAGTTTATAGAACTATAAACTATAGACATATACCAGTCTTAAAAAGTAGAAACGCAACCGATAGTTGGAGTTACCTCTACAACATTTGGTCGCCTTAATGGGGGTGGTGGTCGCCTTAATTGGGGGGGGGGGGGGGGGGGGGGCTACATTGTATTTGTAGCCTACACGTGCTCGCTAAATACACATACTTTAAGCATAGTTTTTGCAATACAATTTTGTACAGTAAAATAAATAATATAAGAAAAATAATATAGCCTACCTCTGCGGAAGGTTCTGCATAAGATTCAAATGACAAGTTGTCTTTTTTATTCCATTTATATAGGTTCTGGAAAAGAACAACAAGAGTATGTTCACATCAGTTTATGGGTACTTGTGATTAATAGGGAGGATAGATAGTTTAGAGATAATTAGTTAGTGTCTTTTATAAAGTATTAGAGGAGGCCGGTTGGTTAAATGGATAAGACAGCCGGCATTTAGTGCAGGCGATAGGTGCCATACTCTGGGACCCGGGTTCGATTCCCGTTTCGGGCGTCACCTTTTTCAAGAAAGTGTAATCCCAAAATATAACGAGAATACAGTATAGAGATAGTCTCCCATGCCGACATCAATTTTTCATCTATTGGTCGAGGGTTCAGATCAAGTCGGATTGGGGTTTCACATAAGGTACACTTCAAAGATCAGACGCTTCATCCGAACAATGGGTCTCCACCCCATGCAACGCCGTTAAATTAGTGAAATGATCTTGATTGGGGTAAAAACATCAATCAATCAATTTATATTTACATGTACTTTACATTTAGAGTTTTGATACTACAATTAAAAAAAACCCGTTGTAATGTACAAGAAAACAAGCATATAACCTACCTTCACAGGTCGCTCTGCATACGATTCAAATGGTATCTTGTCAGGTTTATTCCATTGATAGATGTTCTGAAAAAACAACCATATCCACAAGAGTTAAATGACGACAGAAAAAGAGAGTTATGCGAACAAAACCAAGATATTTAGAGTTAAGAGTATAAGTTGCAGGTAATCATCAAGGATAATGTACTTGTACGCTACATGTAGACCTTATATGAGTGCAAAGTTTTCTTAATATATATCTGTATTTTACATATGCTTAAATTTTAAGTAAATGTAGCTTAATGAATATATGTAGATTAATGAATATATAGCATAATAACAGATTAAATGTCAAAAATATTTACACCTAAGTTCTGTCTTGGTTTTTTTTTTAATGACGCATGATTCGTAGAGCTTTTGATTGATCAGTTGACAATGTTACCATTCCATAAAGATAAACTATAATAGCGATATATCATTAACGCTTAACCATCCGGTGCATGAAAATAAACTTACCATGGCTCCTTTTGGTTCTAATCGCTTCATTCTTGTTTTCAGGGAGTATTCAAAACCTTTAGCTAGGTTATGGACAGGGGTGATACTGGAAATAGTTCCGTTAACTCTATGATTTAGATGAAATGTTCGCCGATTACAGGAAAATGACTTATCGCTGTTAGACATTTTTCGTCAATAGTTTTGTCGCTACAACTGACGTCATAAACACGTTTCTATGCACCGTCATACAGACGACGCCAACTGGCGCAATGTCGTTATATTCATTATGACGTATGTCGCAACGATGTCAAAACAGCGTAACAGTCAAGTTCACGTTTGCGGAAATATGTGATTTACCATTTACTTGCGAATGACGTAATTTGGCGACGCCACAATTACGACTCTATGTAGTACACCGGACAAAGCATCCGTCTATTTTTAACTCAAAATGTTCAGCAATTTTACAAGATATTTTAGGAAAGAAATCCCATATTGTAACAGTTTAAGTCTGAAATAATCAAGTAAAGCGAAAAAATCTTGCATGAGCCTGGAAGACTGGGCGAAACGATGTACCATTTTCTAGGCGTTCTTTTATGTGTTTTACTGCTGAGTGAACGATTGGAAAGGGATGTTGGTACAGTTTATGTTCCAGTGACTGGTGACGTGAAAAAAGTGCTCAATATCGGAATTTAACAAAACAAAAAGAAAGACGTCCAAATGTCGACCATGCTTGCTCGGTCTAATGCTTCTGTCATGACGTAGCGATGTTGTTGATGTCAAGACTGGCAAATAGATTATTCACAAACGTATTCCATGTTTCTGTCTCCAAAATGACTATTGATAGTGGAAAAATGATGTTACTTACTTTAAAAGTTTTATTTCACTATTTAAATCTGACCACATACTGCCCGCACAGAAGAGGGCAATCGATTGCAGTTACGTGCAGTAAAATAACAAAAGTGTTATTGCACTGCAGAAAATTCTGGCTGAAGGGCAATCCGTAGTTTTCACTTAAGTATAAATACAATAAAATGTTTTTTCCATGTTTTTCGAAAAATAGTCTCAATGTGTCCCATTACATGTAGTTTTACGTCTGGTACCTATTGTGGACTATTACTCGAAAAGAATTTACATTTTCCCGTCTGAAGAAGTAAGTGAGAAGAAAAGCTCTTCAGTCGAATAAACAAGTCGAAATATATTGTGTATACATATTCATATTTCAAATTAGTGCGCAGTTTCATATATTTTATATATTATTTAAAATGAAGTTGGTTGAATTCACGACTAAAAACGAAGTTGGAAGTGAAGTAAAACCCGATAGAGTGGATTCAGAACTGAAAGTTGGGGTGATTTCATTTGTTGGCGTCCGCCAGACTGCATGTATGCCTATATTGACCTAGTTAAGATGCTTTTATCTGTAGTTTGAAGTTTTCCTCGGATATCATATTCAAATGCTGCTTAAAGTGGCATGAGCTGCCAAAATTGGGATATTTTGACGTTAAAACAGAATGTTGAAATTATGGGCTATTTTTCTGAAGACGTATAATTCAGAAGCTTTTAAGTGCTTCTATTCTCGTGAATGTACGATAAAGTATTGCTTTGAACTAACTTTGGCTTAGAATGAATGAATGGTCGTCCCGGTTATTTAAATTTGATTTACTTTTCGGACACTATTTCGGTTTGTATAGGCCGTAGACTTTATGGGTTTCCCTCATTCCAACGCTAATCGTTTAGTTTTTCGATGGCCTTCAAAGCCTCTTACTGTCATGACGATCAGAAATTATGAAAAAAGTGTGATTTTTGGCAGCTCATGCCACTTTAAGCTTATTTTTGTCACCGCACCTAAGATTATTTTATTCATATGCCAGTTCTGCTTAAGAGACTGTCGAAGTGTTGCGGAAGTCATCCACGGAGTGATTTGGCTCAATCAAACATAAACGTGGTGAAGCAGTGCACACAGGGCAAATTAAGAAAATTGTTTTTTAAATTACTTTTATTATCAGGTCGAATTAACGTGAACCAGCCTTAAACCCACGATCAGTCGATCACACACATTCTCATAAAAAGGTATTTTGAGAATACATGTACTTAAAATTGAGAACCTCCGCCTCCCTGGAAACATACTGCATAGGATTTGTTTATTTTATTTAACGTTTATTGGCTTTAACATTATTTTAGGCAGTAAAGGGAAGACCATTCTTGACATCATATTTTTCATTTTTTGCACTATACATGTGCTACGGAGACGTTTCGCTGAAAATCATTACATTTGATTGAAACTAACTATTAGTGACGGTATTCAAACATGATCTAATTGCGACGTTTACTTTAGTGGGATATTTAATATGTAACTCGGAGACGGAGTTAAGGTCACTGTTTTTACTGGACATTTATTTTTGAAACTCGATATACATTATGGATTTTCTTCATTATTTTTTACTTCAAGAAGTCTAAAACTCCAAGGTCACTAATCAGGCATAGGCGGCAATACACAGCAGATATAATCGGTATAATCCCAATACGAAGCCGAGAAATGCTGACATATGTTATATGGCTTCTGTCGGATAAGATATCTAATAGACCTTGGAGGTTTCCGAAGAAGTTCAGGGCTTATTAACCTCCCCTGGTAAGGGAGTCTGTCTTTGGGATTAATGTAAGCGGACGTAAGGATGATGGAATTCATTTTTGGGAAACTCCATGTGACGGATTCAGAGTTACCGAAACTTACATTTTTCTTGGCTGCAATCAACATGGATGGTAGGCCTATACTGATATGTATCGCTTATACTCGTAATACTAAAATCTCTCAAAAATCAGAAAAAAACGTAGGAATAAACGACACACTTTCATCTAAAGCTGAGAGGTTGCTCTATTTAGTAGGTGTATACGTTTATTATTTTTTTATAATCTTGGCCATTTGCGATTTTACCTTGGAAGTCAAATTCAACATTTCATTATGTGATATGACGCATGCAGTGTTAATATCTATTGTTATAATGTTATGGCAATGTGTGCCATAATGATTTCGATAAAAAAAATACATGTTAAACCCGAGCATATAACTATCCTATTCTCACAAGATTCCATTTACACCGAGAACTCTAACGGTAGAAATAGGAAAATTCTAATGTCAGATCTTCCATATAGATGACAGTATAACGGAATTACCAAATAAAATTCCAACGGTTTCTCAACCACGGCAAACAAAAACTAAACACACACGCCACAGGTCTAAATCATAGAATTCCCGTCTCAGAAAATGGTATAAATAGTTTTTGGCTCTAGTGGAAAATATCACAAACGCATAGAAATTTATCGGACGACATTTGCTTTTAAACAGGCTGTGCAAATAATAATACTGTCTCAATACGCCATACCAAACCAAAGTCAACCAATCAATTACACTGTCTTATAAGTCTCTTTGTCTTTTTAAGCATGTGGTTTATACTCATTGCCGGGCCTCAATTGCTCTCTGTTAAAATATTCTCACCATATCACTTCATTTGAAATATCAGAATATACTGCATATATGTATACCAGTATGTTGGGTATGTATATTTGTGATCCCGTGGTAGCAATGATGGTTGGTTACCTGTCCCAATCAAATATGCTAAATAAATATGAAGCCATAGAGCGATAAGGTATCTATGTAGTGTCGTAACCTGGTGATTACATAAAGCATTGGAGGAATCTTGCAAATGTACCGAAACTGCATCTGTTTCCGGTATTATGGTATTCCCCATGATTGATCATATATTTTCTAATTGAAAGCACCGGAGTCCCGGATAACCATACACATAGGCACGGACAGAGACAATATGGTTGATTGTAGAAGGCATTTTTTTTTTAATTTATACATGGCACTTTTCCTTCATTAAAATTGTAGAAAATCTTTTTTCTTCTGAAACACAACACAGATAAACCTCATTTACGGTTTGCTTGAATTTCTTCCGTTTATCCAGAAAAGATAGTGCTGACGATAAAGAAAGTCCAGATTTATTGACTATTTTCCTACAATTAAAACATATCAAGACATCTAAGAAACAAAGCCTTCGGTATTTAATTGGCCGCTGAATCTGCGTCCGCTAGAGTAAAAAGATAGGCTATTATGAAAAATGACATAGAATGACAAGCTATCAATATAGTGAGCGCAGCGAACTCTGTACACAACATGCGTACGTAATGACGTCACTTCGAGGTCTGGTCAACCAATGAACTATATGCGTGGAACGGCGGTCACGTGGTGCTTGATATGCTTCGAATGCCGCCATTACTAGGAGATAGTGGAGCGTCCATCCAGATATGTTCTGCACGCGCTTATCAACTGTCAATGGCGGCACTCTTTACAAAGTCCGACCCAAACCAGCCAATGAGACGTGTCCATTCCACGCATATAGTTCATTGTGGTCAACTTTGTTTATTGTCGAAACGTTCCATCCGGAGTTCGAAAACGCCGCCATCTTCGTTCGAAATACTGATTCCGCTTTCGCTCCTCTTTTTACAGAAGAGTACATCTGTAGGTTGTTTAAAAAAACTACACCGAGATAAATCACGCCCATTACATATTAGACTTAAAAACTCAAGGTCATTCGGTCAAGGACCATTTTGAAATCACGCATATTGCGAAAATCCTTTTTCTCACTTCCGCTGCAGATATACCGTACCTGATCGATGCTTCAGGCCTGCTCATGTGGGCTATGCACATAGAAACCCATTGACTAACATGGTAAACCATATGTGATAAACCGAATCTTCGCAAATTAAGTCAAATGGACCACTCGCGACTAGGGCCTAAGAACTTACAGATTTATGTCGGACATATCAGCTTGTAAAGCAAATGTGTCAAAGACAATTGAAAACCAAAGTATTTTGTTGAGATTCTCCTTTATCACAAAATGAATAAAGATAATTGCATGCAAGCTACGTGATCTTTTTAACCTAAACATCTTATTATTTCCAATAAAGAAATGCCTTGGGCTTATACTGTGTACTGTTTGCCTAGAAATTTAAAAAAAAGTAAGATAACAGAGCATACATAGCATTTTAGAGGTGATACGGATTGAATGCTCCAAAATTCTAGAATTCTACGTTATCCTAGATGAAGAAATAGATCAACAGCCATTTTTCCGTATTCGTGAAATGTGCATCTTTTTATTTTGACTATATCATCATACGCCGGAAAGGTAGAGGTTTAAAGGAAAATAAAGGCCTTCACAACTCGTATCCGAAAGCCGAGACAGTTAACCAGAAGATTCTGACGTTTTATGTTTCCTGGAACAGCTCCCTGTTGATATGAGTTATGGATACAACAGAATGTTATTTTGAGTGGCTATGACGTATACGACGTTACAAATACCTTATGCAGTCAGCCATTAACGATTCGACCATACAAGTTATAGATTGCGTGTAAAAAGCAATTGCTGTCTGTTGGCTTGCATTTGTAATCAATACTGTGAGTATATACGTCATACTACTCCATCCAAGATATGCTGTTACATTTTATTGTTATTTGATGACATCATGCGCTACTCTACTTCACATTTCAGAAATAGGACCCACGTGATACCACACCAGACTCTCGATTTCACCAACGTATTAACTAAACTCAGTGAGGTTTCACGAGTGTGCATAGACAATTCATAAATCATATCGGACCACCATCATACAGTTCATTATTTACAATGCATGGTAAACAAAGACTCTGAGCAGTATCGTTACTGAAATATAATAGAATGGCGTAACACCTTTCAGTCCTTTTTCGAAGGACCATGTCGTTATGGAGGTTCGATTTCAGCTTTTTAGCCTATCGATGGCCTAATATATCAGAAAAAGTGGTTTTACGAGACTACGGCTTTCAGACAGTCATCTTGACGAATCTAAATATTGTGTGTCAAAAAGCCCTTATTGTGTTCGAAGTAATTGTATCTAATATCGTTGTCCGTGTGTCCTACCACTCTGGACTGCTGTAGACCTATTCCCCAATGACGTCACAGAACAAATAGAAACGCGCATGTGCATTGATCTGCACACAAAAGCTATAGGTGTGGCTATACGTTCCACTACTTATTACTTAACAAAGCGGCCACTTCATACAATATCCCCAATCTCATTCTCGCGAGATCCCCTGCTACTACGTGAACGCGACGGACCTCTCAGGCCGTTCCAAGCCATTTTACCCAAAATTTGGGTAATCAAACTTACTTCTAAAATCGATTTGTACGTGATCTTTACCTGATTCTATATGTTGGCTTGTATTTCGTTTTTGGTACACGCCCTTAAGTTTTGAATTATCGTTGAGGAAATACAGGGACTATATTTCTACCCTCCGCGATTGTAAACAGGCCAGCGGATCACATGCTATTTTGTATGTTTACGTCACGTGATTGTAGTGAGAGTATTTCTCCGCAGCTCTGGCAAAAGGGGATTCCCCTTAGCAGACTAAGGCAAATGGCTTATAACGGCCTGAGAGGTCCGTCGCGTTCACGTAGTAGCAGGGGATCTCGCGAGAATGAGATTGACAATATCCCTTCTCTATACCATATTTTGCTCTAGTGACGACATCAATCTTTCAGGCTATTCCGTTGTATTTTAAGGTAGTTCATTATCATTCATAACAAACTTCGGCTCGTTTCGCTCTTTACCGCTCGGTGTTGACATGCCACCGTATTTTGGGCTGAATACAAAAGGCGACTGGAAGAACATATCAAAATATTTTACTCCAGACGAAAACAGAAAAAAAAGCAATCATAAATCAATCACATGCTAAAATCATTTATAAAGATATTTGTTTATATTTATGATCACTAAAACACACGGGCACAGGGAAAATCTTCTTGTCTAAAATAATCACGGAGACAAGTTTCTAATTGTGTTAAAAGGAGGTAACTCATTTAGACCTTTACACCCCATAAATTGTTTTAACAAGCCAAACCTATGATATTTCATTAGGTTGACGACTGGCAGGAGCTTAGCCTTGGTCAGTAGAATTTCTGGAATCCTTTTGTAACACATTGGCAATGGTTACGCATCTTAACTATGGCAAGAACATCGGTGGACTGAGATTGAACCCCATAAATTTTGCTTGTAAATCATATGTTGTGTAACAACATCGTAAACAGAGGCAGTTTGGGTACATATAAGGATTCCTCCAATGAATCATATATAACTGATGGAGGCTGAAAGTTAACAAACAGAATGCTTCCGTTCCTTACATTATCGCTGGAACACTTTTATTGGGCTCTTCAGAGGATAAGGAAAGTGATCGATTAGCGGCTACCTTTTTGGTTGCCACATTCAAAATGACCTGGCGTCTGTCAAGAGGGTATTCCACGTACGTAAATCCCCACAGTTTCAGACTGACTGAGTTCATTATCCACGATGGGGTAAACAAGATTCTCGGCAAAGTCGTGGACTGAAATCTCGTTGAATGACGAAACACTTTCCAGCGACCATTAGTATTTGTATCTAATATCGTGTTACAAACGTTACACCACTCTCGTCAAGGTATTCTGTTACATTTTATTGTTACTGGACGTCATCATGAGGTTAGTTCAGTTTCTCTACTTCACAATATCCCTCGGGCTCGAGCATTGTGGCTCTCCTATAGCCATCTATGGTGACCCAGTATAGAGAAACATGAAAGTGGCATGAGCTGTCAAAATGGTAATATTTTGACGTTAAAACAGAACGTTGAAACTATTGGCTATTTTTCTCAAGACGTATAATTCAGAAGTTTTTTAGTGCTTCTAGTCTCGAGTATGTACGATAAAGTATTGTTTTGAAATAACTTAGGCTTAAATGGAATGAATGGTCGTCCTGGTTATTTAAATTTTGTTTACATTTCGAACACTATTTCGGTTCGTATAGGCCACATACTGTATGGATTTTCTTCATTCCAACTCCAATCATTTAGTTTTTCGATGGCCTTCAAAGCCTTTTGTTGTCGTGAAGATCAGAATTCATGAAAAACGTGCGAATTTTGGCAGCTCATGCTTCTTTAAGTATGCCACATACATTAATCTTGCCTCACGTCCAAATATAGATGTCGGTGGGTTGGTGGGGAAGGTGATATTTCGGTTGGTTGGTACTTTTGTCGCCATATAACCTTAGCTGTTGAGTGCGACGTTAAACCCCAAATGGCAATACAGAAGTACAGCCTCCAGGAACATAGATCAGACTTTCAATTCTGTTGTCAGTCGAAAGACTACAAAACGTAGCGCCAACATCACTATGAAAGTCGTTAGAATTTCACGAACAGGTGGATAAAATGTACAGTCCATTCTGCACGATATGGTAAACAAAGTTTATCAACTTCTGATGCCTTGAAATCCCATACCCACTCTATACATATTCACGCTTTATTTTAGATCCACCCACAAAGAAACTGATATATTAAAACTAGTCAGTAGTTATGAGTTGGTGATATTAGTTAATTTCAGAGGTTCTCAATAAACCGCATCAAAAATGCCAACTTTTCTGCTGTTTGTATGACGTCATAGTGATGACTGAATATGGCGGGAAGTTAAAGTGGCATGACACTTTTTCATAATTTCTGATCGTCACAACAGTAAGAGGCTCTGAAGGCCTTCGAAAAACTAAATGATTGGCGGATGAATGAGGAAAATCCATACAGTATGTGGCTTGTACGAACCGAAAACGTGTTCGAAAGTAAACAAAATTCAAATAACGGGGGCGACCATTCATTCATTCTTAGCCAAAGTTAGTTCAAAACGATACGTTATCGTACATTTTCGAGACTAGAAGCACTAAAAAGCTTCTGAATTATACGGCTTGAGAAAAATAGCCAATAATTTCAACATTCTGGTTTAACGTCAAAATATCAACATTTTGGCAGCTCGTGCCCCTTTAAATCATAGCGGTTATAGATAGCTGGTGCTGGGTACCACTATGTCGTGTGGTTGGTATTGAGTTGCAACGGAGATGCGTAATATTTGTTTAATTGTTGATCAACGTAACCGGAGACAAGTAAGTTCAACTTCCGTTCAAACTTTCAACAACAACAACCAATTTCGCCTAACGTTACAGTGACGTGACGGAACATTTTGACATTTGATGTGCTACTTGAAGTTTGGATGATCGTCCCTCAGTCCCACACAGACCATCCATCGATGCGGCTCGGGTTCGAATCCCACTTAGACTAAATCAAAATTGAAAAAAATTCTGAGTGGATTTTTCGCTCGGCCGCCGCATGGAGAAGAGTTGCCAGGTACTCGTCGGAGGTCGGGGGTTTCCTCCGGGCAATGGGCCCGGTTTCCTGCCCCACTAAACCTGGCAACGCCGCCATATAAGTGAAATGATCTTGAGTGCGGCGTAAAACATCAATCAATCAATCAATCAATCAATCAACCCCTTTCCATTATGTGTTCGAAAGTAAAATGCCATGCTAATTCAAATGAACTCTAAATGATAAATAATATCCGATATAGACAGATGGGGGAGGGGGCACTCAGATATCGTGATCATTGGGCTGCTTTAACAAAAAACACAAATCAGATTCTTCTTTAATTAAACTTATCCGTTTGTCAAAGTATAATATTGAAAATCTTTACGGGGAAATGGAGATGAAGTTACTTAGGAAGATTGATAAATAAGCAAAATGTTTTTTTAGGTGTTGTAATTTCTCGGAACCTTACTCCTCAACCCCGTTCGCAAGAGAAAGATCAAAATGTTCAAAATAACTTTTTCTATCGCTAATGTATTTGCAGCTATTTCAAGAAGCTTAAATAGGGAAAATATTTTTTTAGTGCTGGCTTTTTGCTAGCTCACAAAAAGCCGTTGAATGCTTCTGGGAATTCATCAAAGAAGATATAAAAAGCCTATACTTTAGAATAAAAACAGAATGTTTATTTGGGACACGAACAAACATATCGTGATTTTGATTTAAAAGTTTCTAACTTTCTTTAAAAAAATCGTGATCAAAATGTTCCTCCAAGTACTGGACAAACATGGGACTTACGTAATAAAAATAATCTTTCAATAGCAACATAATGCGACAAACAAATTCAGAACATGTGAAACCTAACCAAAGCAACCCTTCAAGAACTAGACGAATAAATGGAGAAAATTTGTAACCAAATACTAAGAACTAAACAAATCGACTACTTTGGAATTCGTAAAAATCTGTATACGGACAAATGAATCGGGAATCTTATATGGAGCATAACATATAATGAATAGACTACATGTACGTGGGTCCACTTGCAGAATGCAGCATTAATGCCAAATTACAACATTTCACCCTATGATTTCTTAAGGGATGTTATTCCAATGCAGGGATTTAACGTAACGTTCACTTTGAAGTTATAAGAGGAAGTTGAAAGACTGTGAATCAAAGAAATAACGTGGAATGAAAAACACTCCTCTGCTTAGTCGATGAATGCTACAAAGAGATTTCCCAGAAACCCGAACAGGTGGTCAATATTTACCTGAGCTAAAACAATCTCCTACAGGTTTATGGGACACTTTCGGGAAATTATTGATAGCCCTAGTTTATCCAAAATCAAATATTGACTTCGTTATCACCTAAGATGTGACTTGGATACGAGACAAGCGAGCATTAAACTATACATGCTGGGGCATTGCAAATCTATCTGATAAACTCGATTTAGCTTCATTGCAGGCAGAAAATACAAATACTCTTCAGATAACTTAAAATGCTGAAAATATATCAAATACGAGCAACCTAATAGAAATGGTGTGCGACATTCAGGGATTTTTGTCAAATTGGATTGCCACAAACATCCTGCCTTTTAAGTTCAGATAACTATTAAATGAAAGTTGGGTGACTCTTTTCAATGTCAAAAGATGGCAGATAGAGGCAGTCCGAAACAGGCCTTATAGGCCAAGGGTTCGGGTTCCGGACAAAGTACCCTACTTAACCTTGCAACACCCCCATATAAGTGGAAATATCCTGAGAGGGGAGGGGAGGGATCTTACAATACAAAACGCTTCAATTCGACTGACGAGGAATAATGTGTAACTGAGTGAACCTAGAAGTTGGATATGTAAAAAAATTGGCAAACATGTCCGACGTATTTGTTACCGAACTGCGTTAATCACAAATTTTCCAGTACGACCCCCCCCCCCCCCAGAAAATAAACCAAGAAGTGTGTTATCCATACCAGCCCCGTGTTTATTAAAAACAAAACAGTTTGAATTAATTTCTCATGGATTTTTATTCGAAAGATTGTTATCACAGAGCTAAAATTAGTAAACTATTCCACTATAAAAAGGGGTGTTTTGTTGATTGTACTGTCATTATTGGATTGCGTGGGTTTTGTCAAAAATAAGAAAAAAAACAACAAAAACACGTGAATTGTTCCTAAAATTAGGCCATAAATTTCGTTAATCTTTTTTCTGGAAAATGAGGACGTTCTTCCAATCGAATCTCAATGTCATGTATAACACTGTTTTAGAAAATACAGCAGTAAAACAAAAGTCACGCTGACCTCGATATCGATCCGAGTCAATTTCTGGTGAGAAAGTTGAGAATCATTCTAGAATTTATATGTTGTTTCCAATTTGCGTTCGCTCTAGCTACACGTGCATTTTAATGTGAATGATTCAAATTTATAATTAAGTGGAAATGTCTGTTCTATGTTGATAGTCAGAATTCGTGAAAATCTCCCCATTCTGACACTCCCTACTTTGGAAGACGGGTGCGGTCACACACTTCCGCGTGCCGTGCCCTTTAAAACATGCGGCCCCAAAACTCAAGAGTGCGCTAATAGGCCAAACCGCGAGCGCATATCACACTTAATCTCGACTTACGGACGCGAATGGCCGCATCCGTCTTCCTTGTCCTACCGAATTTCTAAGAGATAAATTCACCTACATTTCAAAACCATCTGCAAACCTCGATCTTTTAGCCTGCTGTACATCCGTGTGATTGTAACCCACGATATTTTCATAATTTCTGATCGCCACGACAGTAAGTGGCTTTGAAGGTCATCGAACAACTAAATGATTGGTGTTGGAATGAGGAAAATCCATGCAGTATGTGGCCTATACGAACCAAAATAGTGTTCGAGAAGTAAACAAAATTTAAATAACCGGGACTAAGCTATAGTTAGTTCAAAACAATACTTTATCGTACATTCTTGAGACTAGAAGCACTAAAAAGCTTCTGAATTATACGTCTTGAAAAAAATAGAAAATAATCTAAACATTCTACAAGTCAAAATATCAAAATTTTGGCAGCTCATGCCACTTTAAACTTATATGCTTAACAGTACCAAAACCGAAATGTATTTAATATTTGTCAACTTTCTTTTGTGAAATATGTTAAACTCGCCTTAAATGTGACACGTGCCATACAATCTCATTCAAATGAAAATTGCCTTGTGGATACAGTTATATGGTGACAACTATAAAGGCTATTATTGCTTCAATAGCTATATCCGTAATAATACTGATTCCATTAGCTGCAATGCTAATGCGTTATATGGCGACAGTTCTCGCAGAATCTACTCAAGTACTTCATTTCTGGAAGTTAGTAGCTGTTTATAACCGCATTATTTCGACATTAATTGACTAGATTTCAAGAAGCTGGTTCTTTATTAAACCATTCGTTTGGATAAAATATGTATATATCACATTATTTTAGAAAATCATTAAATATGATTTAAAATACCATCCAAACGAATGGTTTAATACAGAACCAATCTTGTGAATAAATGTCAAAATAATTCGGTTATAACATTTACTAAATAGGATTTGAGGTTAATTTTGCATGAGCAGATATTACTTTATTGATAAAGATTTTAATGAGAAATTGTGATTTTTTTATATTGTTGAAAAAGATTTCCGCTTATACTGTAATTCAGAACTGTAATTATTTGTAAGACATAGAAGCAATATTAAGATGAATATTTGACCCGTTTGCATGGTTTCTTGTCATTTAGTATGGCATTAGGTTTATAACAGCTACAAAATCAACAGCAATTGTTTTAACCTGAGGATTTAGTTATTCGACGTCAAGGTTGAGTGCGAAACATGTAAAAGTCACCTTGAAGAAGTCAAGAAAGCGAAATGTTGTTCTTGAAAAGAGTTAAAAGTTCTGATCATTTAAAGTACATGAAGAGCACAAAATATTTTCTATCGAATAATTTCTCTTTATAACTTTACGTAAGCTGGTATTCTCGAGAATGTATCACATATGTCACATTTGTGATTTCACAAACGCATTGCAAGTTAAAATGATATGCTTCAAACGATTTTCCCAATTTGGAATTTGGAACAGAAATATTATAGAGCTTCATGGAAAATATAGGCTTTTATGTAACATGCTTATGATCTGAAGTCATGGGATGTGTGGCTCAAGATTGATTGTTTTATCTTACGTT
The DNA here is from genome assembly GCA_963971465.1 of Lepidochitona cinerea. NCBI lineage: Eukaryota > Metazoa > Mollusca > Polyplacophora > Chitonida > Tonicellidae > Lepidochitona > Lepidochitona cinerea. The sequence continues at coordinate 42,941,812 of OZ020551.1, read as the reverse complement.
GGATCTTCTCTTCCGATAAAACAATGTAAAACCGGTTAGGAATTTTTATCTTAGTGCAATATATTTTTTGACATGGATGCATGCGCCACGGTTCGGTACGGTTCCACATATTCTAGTACCTACCCTCTGACTCAATGTTCACCCAAAGATTATGGAAATATACAATAAATCCGATGCATGTGCCACGGTTCGGTACGGTTCCACATATTCTAGTACCTACCCTCTGACTCAATGTTCGCCCAAATATTATGGAAATATACAACAAATCCGATGGTTTTACATTGACGACAAACTGGAGCGAGATATTTCAAATGTTAATTCGATATAAGATTGTTTGCGACAGATAAATACTATATGCTCGAAATCAAAGAAAGGCAGATATAAATACACACCTTTCATGGCTGGTGGACAAATGTTACAAAGGGATATTCCAGAAAATCGAATGGATGGTCAATATTTGTCAGAGCTTTGAATAATGCAAAAAACGTCCGCACGTATTGGTTTCCTTTGAGTTCACTCATAGGCACACTATCGAATAATCATTTGCATATAATCCAAAATGTGATTGGAAAAACCGATAGCTGAAAATTGGCAAATACAACATTATGAAACGGCTTCCTGCGTAAAAAATCTAAATTCCTCAGGCAATTTCTCAGCTTTGGTAACTAAAAGGCGGCTTTCGAGATTGCTTGATGTTTTATATTGTTTGTATTAATATACGGCGGACGTGGCTTGTCTATTTTTGGCGTAAAGCAGGGTCTTTGTCCTCAGGAAAACCGCGATTTCCAATGGGTACCTGGCTACTCGCCCACACGTAGAGATGGACTAACAAAGATACATCAAATGAACCCGAAGAACAATCGGCGCATTTTTGGGTGAATATTGAGTCAGAGTGTAGGTACCAGATTATGTGGAACCGTACCGATCCGTGGCACATGCATCCGGGCACAATCGTCTATTGTCATCAGTTATAGAACAGAAAGAAAAACCTAATAATAAAGTAAACAATATCAGTCACTAGCTGGTTCTGCGCCAACAAAACATTTTGAAGGTTGTAGATAAACGCGATAACATACACGATATTAGAGGGGTCGCAATTAAGATTTTACCAGAAATTGAAAGTTTTGACATCATTATGTATTTAGGGATCCTCAACTTGGTGGGGATACCTATTGTAATCGTTCTGCTTTTTCTTATTATTATTTGTTTTGCACGGTTTTTGTAGGTGATATAACTCAAACATTTTCTAGGCATGACTCTCATCTTTCACATACATATTCTTAAACAAATTATCTAGGTCAATTTTTTGCGTTAATCACACATTTTCCAGTACAACCCCCCCCCCCCCCCCCCAGAAAATAAACCAAGAAGTTTGTGATCCATACCAGCCCCGTGTTTATTAAAAACAAAACAGTTTGAATTAATTTCTCATGGATTTTTATTCGAAAGATTGTTATCACAGAGCTAAAATTAGTAAACTATTCCACTATAAAAAGGTGTGTTTTGTTGATTGTACTATCATTATTGGATTGCGTGGGTTTTGTCAAAAATAAGAAAAAAACCCCACAAAAAGCAGGTGAATTGTTCCTAAAATTAGGCCATAAATTTCGTTAATCTTTTTTTCTGGTAAATTAAGACGTTCCTCCAATCGAATCTCAATGTAATGTATAACACTGTTTTTGACAATACAGCAGTAAAACAAAAGTCACGCTGACCTCGATATCGATCCGACTCAATTTCTGGTGAGAAAGTTGAGAATCATTCTAGAATTTATGTGTTGTTTCCAATTTGCGTTCGCTCTAACTACACCTTACATTTTAATGTGAATGATTCAGATTCATAATTAAGTGGAAATATCTGTTCTATGTTGATAGTCAGAATTCATGAAAATCTCCACATTCTGACACTCGCTACTTTGGAAGACGGTTGCGGCTATTTGCTTCCGCGTGCCGTGCCCTTTAAAACATGCGAGTTTCTAAGAGATAAATTCACCTACATTTCAAAAGCATCTGGAAGCCTCGACCTTTTAGCCTGCTGTACATCCGTGTGATTGTAACCCACGATATTTTGGCGCTTTGTCGACTAAGCCGGCAAGTCCCGCCCTCCCCCCACCCCCTAAACAAGAGATTAAACTTATATGCTTAACAGTACCAAAACCGAAATGTGTTTAATATTTGTCAACTTTATTTTGTGAAATATGTCAAACTCGCCTTAAACGCGACACGTGCCATGCAATCTCTTTCAAATGAAAATTGCCTTGCGGATACAGTTATATCGTGACAACTATAAAGGCTATTATTGCTTCAATAACTATATCTGTAATAATACTGAATCCATTAGCTGCAATGCTAATGCGTTATATGGCGACAGTTCTGGCAGGATCTACTCAAGTACTTCATTTCGGAGTCTGGAAGTTAGTAACTGTTTATAACCGCATTATTTTGACATTAATTGACAAGATTTCAAGAAGTTGATTCTTTATTAAACCATTCGTTTGGATAAAAGACGTGTTTAACAAAATATGTGTATATCACATTATTTTAGAAAATCATTAAATGTGATTTAAAAATACCATCCAAACGAATGGTTTAATACAGAACCAATCTTGTCAAAAAATGTCAAAATAATGCGGTTATAACATTTACTAAATAGGATTTGAGATTAATTTTGCCTGAACAGATATTACTTTATTGATAAAGATTTTAACGAGAAAAAGATTTCGGCTTATATTGTAATTCAAAACTCAGAACTGTAATTAAAGAATTTGTAAGACATACAAGCAATATTAAGATGAATATTTGGTCCGTTTGCATGATTTCTTTTCATTTAGTATGGCTTTGGGTTTATAGCAGCTACAAAATCAACAACAAATGTTTTAACACGAGGATTTAGTTATTCGATGTCAAGGTGAAGGGATAAACACGTAAAAGTCACCTTGAAGAAGTCAAGAAAGTGAAATGCTGTTGCAGTCTTTATCATAAAATATCTAGGTCTTGTTGAGAAGCGTTAAAATTTCAGATCATTTAAAATACGTGTAGAGCACAAAGTATTTTCTATAGAGTAATTTCTCTTTATAACTTGTCCCATTTGTGATTTCACAAACGCATTGCAAGTTAAAATGATATGCTTCAAACGGTTTTCCTAATTTTGAAGAATAAAAACACACACAGCAAGTTCACAAGAATCGTTCCAAAGACGCGAGACTGACCACTTAACATTTTGTAATAACTGAACAGAAATATAATAGCGCTTAATGGAAAATATAGGCATTCTTGTATAAACATGTTTATGATCTGAAGTCATTGGATGTGTGGCTCAAGATTGATTGTTTTATCTTACGTTGGATCTTCCCTTCCGAGAAAACAATTTAAAACCGGTTAGGAACTTTTATCTCAATGCAATATATTTTTGTCATGCAATGATGCCCGGATGCATGTGCCACGGTTCGGTACGGTTCCACATAATCTAGTACCTACCCTCTGACTTAATGTTCGCCCAAAGATTATGGAAATATACACCTAATCCGAAAGTTTCACATTGATGACAGACTGGACCGAGATATTTCATTCGATATAACATTGTTTGCGACAGATAAATACTATACGCGCGAAATCAAAGCAATGCAGATATAAATACACACCTTTCATGGCTGGTGGACAAATGTTACAAAGGGATATTCCAGAAAATCGAATGGATGGTCAATATTTGTCAGAGCTTTGAATAATGCCCAAAACGTCCACACGTATTGATTTCCTTTGAATTCATTCATAGCCACACTATCGAATAATCATTTGCATATAATCCAAAATTTGATTTGGAAAACTGATAGCTGAAAATTGGCAAGTGCAACATTATGAAACGGATTTCTGCGTAAAAAAAAGCTAAATTCCTCAGGCAATTTCTCAGCTTTGGTAACTAAAAGGCGGCTTTCGAGATTGCTTGATGTTTTATATTGTTTGTCTTAATATACGGCGGATGTGCCTTGTCTATTGTTGGCGTAAAGCAGGCCCTTTGTCCTGAAGAAAAGAGAGTGAGTGGATAAGAGGTCCAGATTTTACAAGATACATCAAATAAACCAAAGACCAAACGGGGCGGATTTTTGGGTTGAATATTGAGTCAGAGTGTAGGTACTAGATTACGTGGAACCGTACCGATCCCCGTCACATGCATCCGGGCACAATCGTATAATGTCATCAGTTCTAGAACAGAAAGAAAAACCTAATAATTAAGTAAACAAGATCAGTCACCAGCTGGTTCCCCGCAAACAAAACGTTTTGAAGGTTGTGGATGCAGAAGTTTGTGCTAATCTAAGCATGCACACGAACATTTGAAATTTAGTTAGTTGAAGTTTACAAATTTATATTTATAGCGTGAAAAGTTTCAAAATGATACGCATATGTGAACAATCTTAGTTTGTACATGATATAATAAACGTTAGGCTCCACAGACCACAGAACGACAGCAATGGCTACAATAAAAACCATACAGCCCCAGGATGGAGGGTCAGGAACCTTGAATGAAGTGTTGTTGATGTATTATATTCTATTTGTATCATTCATTTATTACGTAATAAGATTTAAAAAAAAACCCCTACAAAACACATCTGTGACCAAAGAACGTCAGCAATGGCTATAGAAAAATCATACAGCTCCGGCCCGAGGGTCACAAATCTTGACTAAATTGTTGTTGATGAATTACATTCTATTTGTATCATTCGTTTTTTACGTAATCGGATTAAAAACTATAAAACATATCTATGACCTTCAAATACACATTCACCTGCGTGAAAAAATATTAACTAAGGTTTTTCTAATATGACACATATGACCTAAATATAGCTATGTCGTTCCTAAAAATCATGCTTGACTAAAGTCAAACATGCAAAAATGAAAGGGCTGAGTGTAACGGTACGTTATATACTAGTATCACGTTCAGACAAACCTGGTGGTTTTAATTCAATAACCTCTGTGCCTTACAAAAATGAAAGGGCTGTCTGATGCTCCTATTTTATCATGTTTGCTATTACACGATATATGATTGAACTCAATGACCCCTGTGACCTACAAATATAGGTCAAACATGCCCGAAAATCGATCTTGACGAAGGTATAGTATACCTCTAAATACTAACAACGGAAAAGCTGAGTATAATGCTTCGATCATTTCATGTTCATTTCCCATTTTGATCTCAATGACCTCTGTGACCTATAAATAAAGGCATGACGTTCCCAAAAATCGAACTTAACCGAAGTCTGTCTTATATATACCTATCTTCTATATTTCGAAAATACACCAACACACTGAAAAATGACCAAAGCCTTCAATGCCCCCAGCGCGTCCTATTATCTCGAATTTTGGTAGTGAACGTTAAAGAATATCACAGCTACATGTAATTGATTACTATCTAAAACCTATAGCAAATCGGCATGTTAGCTTTATCAAAAATACTGACGATTTGTTGCCAAATCATCTGTTCCAAACATTCTATCGACTAAGGCCAAAATTCTACCTGTCGTCAACCTATTAAGACTATTGTATAACTCAGGATTGGGTTTAAAGGCTTAAATGATATGCCCCTTTTTAACACAATTTGTCTCCATGGTTATTTTAGACAAGATGATTTTCCCTGGTCCCGTGTGTTTTAGTGTTCATAAATATATAATAAAAAAACATGGTTCTGAGCCGATCGAATTAACCAGAAATCTGGGCATATGAATGAATGGAAAGAGCGCATTTCCAAGTCCCCCTGCAACTTTCGTGGCGGTGAACAACAAATCTGACAATGCTATTGCAGTCGTAGAGATATGTGGATAAACACTTAAGAACACAGAAAAACTTTATAAGAAAATCACTTTATTTTGGTTTTCTCCTGAGATATCAAATGACGCGGAATCCGTTCATAGGCACGATGATTAGTAAAAGAAAACAAGGAAAAGTGTGTTTAGTCTACTGCATTAAATCAATATGGGTGTAATGCTCAAACAGACCTTGCCGAGCAAATACGGTTACTTTGTAACTAATGGAAAAACGGTAGACAGTGTTCCTAAAATGTGTCTAAGGCTTGAATAATAAAACATTGCCAAGAACTTTTTTCTATATCAAAGGGGAACGTTTTTTTTTAAGAAAAGTGATTCTTGGGGGGGGGGGGGGGGGTTGACTCTTGCTATGTCATTCAGTTGACTAGAATTTGTGCTTACAACTGCTTGAATACCATCAAAACGGAACAAAATGGTAGTTTTTGTTTGTACAAATTTTATTCCACAATACGTTTGCCATAATCTACATTAGATAGAAGAATGTCCAGTCTCTATCTAAATTGGCCAAGTTGTTTTTCGTCTTTTATTACTCTCAATATACTCGAAACCCCTGAATTCAGATACTTGGACGTACGGCAGTACGTGTTGAAACGTACGTGCTTCAATGATCATCCGTTCAATCATCGCATTTAAAAATAAACGCAAAACCCATGCATATAAGTCACAAGAAAAGGTCGAATTTTACCACCTCAGGTCACCTTCATGTTTGTTGCTGCTTAAACAATTTTTGCAAGTAAGTTCCAAAAGCTACTGGAGGTGCCATCTATATATGTATCCAGGTGTGGTCTACTGTAATTAATAAAGTACAGCAAATGGTATCAATCATGAAGATGTGACATACTGAAATAACCCGTACCGGAGGACCCATTTGTTTGTTTGTTTGGTGTTTTACGCCTCGCTCAAGATTATTTTCCTTATATGGCGGCGTTGTCAGTTTTATTGTGGGAGGAAACCGGGCTTTATGCCCGGAGGAACCCCACAACCTTACGGTGGTAACTGGCAACCATCCCACACGAAGGACTCGTAACAATCCGGGCCGGACTGAAAATCAAACTCACGACCAAGTTACCTTGGTAACAAAACTTTTCTCAGCGGTGTTAACATTTCCATTTCATAAATAACATGATGTCTAGAAATAATTTGCATCTTAACCTCGATGGAAACCTTTGCAAGAATTGTTTTTATTGCTTGTTCCATTACGCAGTAAAATACTAGTACCAGTAAAAATAATATGAGTTAAATAAGGAGAAAGAATACATGTACATATGGATAACAACGTTGACGACATACACGCCTCCTTGCAAGTAACACAACATTCACAAGGAAACACAAAACAAGTTTTGCCAAATTATTCAGTTTATAAATTGAAATGTAAAGAAAATTCCATATATTTTTAAAGGATAAAGCAAATCTTCAATTTGAACTAGTTTTCAATCAATGGTATTCACAGAGGCACTTACAGAGACTTTAAACACTTATTACAATTTCCTGATGCAGCAATTGTCTTGGGAAATGTGTTTCGGATTTGCCTATAATGTTCAAATCACTTTCGTATAAAATTCAAGAATTCCACGAAAGTAAAAAAGGAAAATTTAATTTATGGTTCAATTGTGCTGCGTTTTATGTTGCAAAGATCAAAATGTGTGTTCCAGCTCTTTGAATAATCACATTTCATCAATGGTTAAACACAAAAACGAAATTGCTTTTGGACGAAATCTTAAGATAATTTCACCAATGAGAGGAATTATAGGCGTTTTATTACTTCTCGTACGATAAAAGGTCAGCCTTCTTAATTTAGATTGTAATATAATTGTTTATTCAAAGGCATCCCCTAATGATTTGCTACATTTCTTATTACAGTAAATGTTTTCCTACACGATATTATAACCCTGTAATTTCCAGAATGTTGGTGTTACACTCTTCAGGTTTCATTTATTCAAGACTATAAGTTCTTTTATGTTAGGTATGATTGATGAAAATGTATGTCATGTGATTAATACTTTTGTTTCACGTTAACCTAGGTAACACATTTTAAGAATACGTGTTATTTATGGTTTGTACCAAGAGATATTGGATCAACGTAATCTGTACCTTTGTCTCAGTCTTTTACCAGGCCGAGGGCCTTAGTGCCTCAGTCGGTTAGAGTGATCGTTCCTCAGCCCAATACAGGCTCTCCGTCGTTGTGGTGTGGGATCGGGTTTCTTCCTCTGGACAAGGGGCCTGCTCCCCCCCACTAAACCTGGCAACACCGCTATAGAAGTGAAATATTCTTGAGTGCAGCGTAAAACATCCATCAATGGATTTTACCAGACCACACTCCTTCCATAAGTGTGGGCAGTTCGATGCAACAGACAGAAATAATATCACGTCGAACTCAACTACGTAGGCCCTACTGATATCGCTTTGTGGAAGAGCACTTTTTCAGGCTCTTGATATCCTCTCTCAAGGCAGGATGGAGACTGTCCTTTTTAATGGTTGGACAAAGCATAGCAATTTGGTTGCCAATCACTATCCTTGGTATTCGGTATTTATTTGACCTGTGAATCATCCAAACTGATTGTAAAAGACTGTTGTCATTTATTACAGAAAATTATTTCTAAAAATACAATGAGCTCATAATTTAAAGGGGCATGAGCTGCCAAAATTCACAGTTTTTTCATAACTTCTGATCGTCACGACAGTAAGAGGCTTTGAAGGCTATCGAAAAACTAAATGATTGGCGTTGGAATGAGAAAAATCCATACAGTATGTGGCCTGTATGAACCGAAAACGTGTTCAAAAGTAAACAAAATTTAAATAACCGGGACGACCATTCATTCATTCTAAGCCAAAGTTAGTTTAAAACAGTACTTTATCGTACATTTTCGAGACTTGAAGCATTAAAAAGCTTCTGAATTCTACCTCTTGAGAAAAATAGCCAATAATTTCAGCATTCTGTTTTAACGTCAAAATATCAACATTTTGGCAGCTCATGCCCCTTTAACAAGGGTCGAAGAGGCATTTTATAAAGTCCAGGCAAAAATTCTACAATATTCAATGAGATGATAATTTTATTTGGTTCTAACAGACATTTTGAAACATTACAGATGGTATTTCAAAAAGCTAATCCATCGAATTAGAAAAAACTTAAAGCTACATGTATTTCTTCCAAAGATAAAGCCGTAATCGAAAATTAGAGCTAATGTGTTTAGTGATGCAATCAACATCTTCCGGCAAACAATGACCCAAAGTGAACGTTAGCACACGACTTTAGACAGCCATATGTGTGTGCAATATCCTCATTCCTTTATGATTTTCAACGAATTAAATAAAATTAACATCATTAAACAATTGCTTTATGGGGGCATTGCTATTTATTTCATCGATAATTTATAATTATCTTAATGACGTTAATTTTTTTAATTTCCTTGAAAATCATATAACATCACTGTCAAAACTAAAAGTTTCAACCTTTGATATTCAAGTCGTAGTATCGCGAAGCTACAAGACCCCTTATATCTAGTAGAACACACTGCCAAACATCTACGTGTGCCAATAATGGGCTTTGTAATTAGTTGAGAATCTAAAGGTCTTTAAACTCTATACTTCGACACCGTATATGACAATATCCACTTAGACCCCACTTACCAAAACATTTTCTTTAGTAACGTATGAAAACTAAAACTCGAGTGAACGCCGAATAAACAATTCTTTTGATAAATCGAATCAAGTTAAGACTGTGTAACTGATTATCAAATACTGCAGATAACCGAGGCATTTAAAAAGTCATATACTGGTGACAATTTCCAGCGATTTGAGTTTGAATTGGAGTGCTGATAATGAATTGGAGTGCTGATAATTAATTGGAGTGTTGATAATGAATTGGAGTGTTGATAAATTACATGATCCTACGTTCCACATGTACATGGATCACTGTGGGAAAATACCTCTAATTTGGTGGACTATTCGTAAGGTTCACTGGTCTGAGGGTTCACTAGTCCAAAGGTTCACAGGTCTGAGGGTTCACTAGTCCAAAGGTTGACTGGTCTGAGGGTTCACTAGTCCAAATGTTAACTGGTCTGATGGTTCATTAGTCTGAAGGTTCACTGGTCTGCAGGTTATCTTGTCTGGTGCTTCAAAAGTCCCAAGGTTCACTAGCCCAAAGGTTCACTGGTTTGGAGGTCCACTAGTCTGAAGGTTCACTAGTCGATAGTTGGAATATCCCCTATGCGAATAATTGGTAAATTTCGATTTTTAACAAGACGCCTATTCCAATGTTTGATTCTTGGTATTTTTAAACTTGAAAGTCTAATACTGAGGCTGGAAAAGTCGTTATTCTACACATTTGTGAAAAAGACAAAAAACTCACTTATTCTGATTTAATGGCAGAAACAGATTTCTGGAGGTGTAAACGACATATCGAATTTCCGAAAGGTTCATTAATGTAGATGTTTACTTCATGAGTGTATGATAGTCTTTTCCAAATGCTGCTTTTTGTAATTCAAAAATATCTTTGAAAAACTTGGGAAGCTCAAAACATTTAGATTAACTATAAATAAAAAAGTAGTTTTATAACTGATTCCTACGGTCGTGAGTCTGTTATTAAACATTGTTTATCTCTATATTTGAAAACCCGTATAGCTTAAAGCCTTTTCTACGAAAGATAAATCCGTAATGGAAAATTAGAGCAAATGTGTTTGGTGGTGCAGTCAGCTTCTACAGCCAAACAATAAACGTTTTCGTACGACATAAAACTGGCATATGTGTTTGTATTATCATTGATGATATACAAGGAAATACAGGAATTAACGTCATTAAAAAACTAGTCAGTCCCGATAAAATATATAATATTGGCCGTCAGAAAGTTACCCCTTTAACAGATCCGACGTCTCACTGGAGGGGTGAGACGCAGGTTAGAATATACACACTCAAAGTGACATTTTTACTTCAACATTTTCGCCGTGTGAACCTTTGTTAAAATACACTTTTGATTTTGGCTAACGATATACTGAATAATTGTATAGCTTATTGCTATTAATGGTGATTTCTTTATCGCCAGAATGTTTCCCTTTATGATCACAATCGTTCCTGCAACATCAGTTTACTAACCATCCCCCTATACCGATGATTTTATCGGTCGGTGCAGATTTTCCAGGGGGTGCTTAACTTTTTTCTTTGTCTATATTATTTAGACCTTGAAAGATTGTAATTAATTGTGCTGTTTGATGTTACCTAAATAATTTATGAGATTGTCATGTATGCCGGTGATAGAATAATTGCCAATTTTCCTTCCTTAGATAGCCTTTTCATATGTATAGTGACCGTGCATTTAAAACTCACGCATTTCATTTACTTTTATATTTTATATTTATGAACACTAAAACACTGGCATATTATGGCTAATCTTTTTTATATCATAATTCAATTATTCTGGGTTTCATATCAATTGTACACCCAATGATATACATGTGTTAGAACAATACTAGCTTTAATGTTATCTTATTTAATATTGAAATTTAATATCATCAAAACATTTTAATGTGAGTTTTATTCCATTCAAAATCATCTTTAACAATTTTCAAGATAAGTGGTACACATAATTACTTTTCTTTTTCCTCAGACACAATTTTTTACTCCATACTTAAAACATACCTGTAGTGCTTTTGCTTAGGGTTTACACCCTGCTCCATAAGTTATGGGCCAACTATGGGGTGACTGGATGTCTTACACCCAATTTGTCCTGATTTACTACCGGTAGCACAGCTAAATCAAGAGTATTAAGTTTATTGTAGACTTAATTCAATCAGCAAGGAAATTATTGAGAAAATTCCCATGGCCAGTCTGCGTGACATTCAAACCTGTTTAATTAATACATGGACATTTCTGAAATTATCTAACACGTTCGTCTTTTAAGCTTTTTCAGATTGTTATAAAACCCTGTATTTGTTATTTGTCTGTATGTGGGGATTTTTGTTCTTGTATTGTTGGTTTTTTTGGGTGGGGAAGGGGGGGGGAGGGTGCTGTTTTTTATATAATATTGTTAAACCAGGCTCTGGATTTTAATTACGACTAATTGTGAGGTAGGAAAAATAAATGTTTCATTTTACATATGTTCAGTTTGTGTTCAATATAAATTTGTCAATGGAAATGTGAAATGGTTAAAATCAGAATTCAGAGTGAAGCACTTAGGCCTGCAGGTGTCACATTTTGACGGATAGTTTGTACAAGAGATGTCCTAAAGTGATAAGTAGTTTGTCGTGAAAAGTGGTCTAAAAACACTTGTAGATTTTAAAATTTTGATTTCTTGTAATGTAACAAAACACTTATTTATCCCAAGGGCTGGATGCTGCTTAATTTACTTCGAAATCGTGTTGTTTTTACATGATTTAGAGCAAACCATACTTCTTATGCGCGAAAGGTTATCGACCAAACTACGCTTTCAGGCGAACAAATCTTGTCTGCGCAGAGTTAAATAATCAGTTTTTTGTCTTACTTGTCTAACAATCGCCGGGTTTTTCGAAGTTAATAATGTTTTTCGCATAACTACAGGTCACATTCATTCTTAGTTTGCAAACTGATTTTAGAATCTCAAATTTCGAAACGAAACTCATTTTCAAAGCGTCTTTCATCGCTCGCGTAAGGCCTAAATGTTTGTCAGGTAAACAGTATTCTGGATTTTCCCGGCAAGTGTGCCTTTAATGTGAGCTATCAACTGGCATATTTCTTTTAGTATTTGTTGGTCACGCCTGATGCTCATTTGGTTAATTTCAGAAAAATGAAGTTGAGTATACGTTAGATATTTTAAGTGAAGGATAGAAACAGATAGGCTAATGTTTCAACAAACGCAATCTATAAATGAAACATTACAGCTTCCTTATACTGATCTTATTCTAGAATTCAAATCAGACGCATATTGTGAGATATGTGAGACAAACTACCTTGGGCATTCATTTAGTGTAATATTATCGATGTGAGATATGTGAGACAAACAACATAGGGCATTCATTTAGTGTAATATAATCGATGTGAGATAAGTGAGACAAACTACATTGGGCATTCATTTAGTGTAATATAATCGATGTGAGATAAGTGAGACAAACTACATAGGGCATTCGTTTAGTGTAATACATGTATAATCGATGTGAGATATGTGGGACAAACTACATAGGGTATTCGTTTAGTGTAATATAATCGATGTGAGATATGTGGGACAAACTACATAGGGTATTCGTTTAGTGTAATATAATCGATGTGAGATATGTGAGACAAACTACATTGGGCATTCGTTTAGTGTAATATAATCGATGTGAGATATGTGAGACAAACTACATTGGGCATTCATTTAGTGTAATATAATCGATGTGAGATATGTGAGACAAACTACATTGGGCATTCATTTAGTGTAATATTATCGATGTGAGATATGTGAGACAAACTGCATTGGGCATTCGTTTAGTGTAATATAATCGATGTGAGATAAACTACATTGGGCATTCATTTAGTGTAATATAATCGATGTGAGATATGTGAGACAAACTACCTTGGGCATTCGTTTAGTGTAATATAATCGATGTGAGATATGTGAGACAAACTACATTGGGCATTCATTTAGTGTAATATAATCGATGTGAGATATGTGAGACAAACTACATTGGGCATTCATTTAGTGTAATATAATCGATGTGAGATATGTGAGACAAACTACATTGGGCATTCATTTAGTGTAATATAATCGATGTGAGATATGTGAGACAAACTACATTGGGCATTCATTTAGTGTAATATTATCGATTTCTGCTAAACTTGACCATAGATAGCAACTTGTACAATACTTGAGAAAATTGCATTTTATCTTTTATATTCATTTAACAGTTTAATAGCAGTGTCGCTCTCAGATTCGATAGCGTTATTTAAAACTTTTACGGCTTAGCAAATCATTAAAAATATTATGTGAAACCTGTGAAGCATAAATAGCAACTGATAAATACACGCTTACATGAAGATGTAAGCAGCTACATAACTGAAGCATCAAGAAAATCGATATCTTACTTTTACTGCCTGGCAAAGTTAAATCTGTCTATGTAATTTCCGAAGACCGACGTGACATCGAATGGGACAGAATAGGTTTGTCGATTGACGTAAACACATCATAATCCCTTTGTCGACGAAAATTGTCGTTTGCATTGTTGTAAAACACGCATAAGAAAACATGCACGTTTATGTAGAAACTGTTATGGTCAAATCTCATGAAGTAATTCACCCTCGGAGATCCATTAACACGTATGCATGCTTTATTAAATACTTAGCTTCAAATGTTGGTATTAATTTTCATTTCATACATATATTTATTCGATACCGAAATATTTATTCGCGATAAAATACCTATCACTGCGGGGCCTCGTTGACTAAGTCGGTGGGGGAGAGAGTCTCTCAGTCCAAACCATGCCATCGACGTGTCACGTATTCGAATTGCACACAGAACACATCAAATTGAAAAATTTCTGAGTGGATTGTTTCACTCCATGGCCATATGTGGGAGAGTTGGCCCCCAACCAATAAACCTGACAACGCCACCATATATGGGAAACAATCTTGAATGTGGCGTATAACAACAAACAATCCAATCGAGGTATTATAAATACTGTACATAGGCAAAATGTATGTAAAACACTTCTGAAAAAATGCTGGGAAGGTGAAGAAATTGGTATGAAACAGCATTACCACATTATTATACCTCATTAATAGTCATTAGGCTTTACTCCCATTCTATTGGCCAATGCGTACCAAGTGATAGGTCAATATTTGTCGATGTATGGCCTGGAGAGGAGTCCGAAATAGATATTTTATATGACGTCATTGAATGCGCAGTCTTGAATGGATACACCTGATCACTTGATATCTGTCGTCTGTTTCATTGTCCAAACATGGCGCAAAGTTATTACTTCGCCGAACTATCGGATCCAGATCTGCAGATACTTCATGAAAATCGAGATAACAATAACACACCGAAAATACTTCCAATATAAAGAAATCCGTTTAATAAAACACTTATTAACTCGCATTCCTTACCACGAATTCTGTAACCTCGGCGAGACGCCGCCAAGCTAGGCTCACTTCCGCCTGCGGACTCGGTCAGGTCAGCTTGGCAACGTCTCCCCTCGGGTCCGGTATTCATGATAATGACTCCGATGCGAGTTAATAAGTGTATATTATTATATATCTGGCAATGAAATATAGAGAACTATCATCATGATATAAATCATATCAGAGGGAAAATAGCAACTGATATCGTCACTGTGACGATAACAATTTTTGTGATATCGTCAAAGTGATGATATCACTTTTGATAGCCGGGACTACTTTGACCACTGCAAGCCAGGCATACCAAGTCGTCCTTCCCGCTGATGTCTCTGCCTCACTGGACGCTCCACTGCCCCAGGCAGCGCAATCTTCCTCGATCGTGCTCCAATATTAAGCCTTTTTTCCCTACACTTTTTTTTGGCACTCAAGCACTTTCAGTTATCTAATACTCTTTATAAATTCGAAAGTCCGATGCGAACTATTTCTTAAATTCTTAAAATTGGTTTTGCATTTTTATATTTTTCCTCGCTTCGATCAAATTTGACATTACCACTGCACGTGATTGGCTATGTACGTGTAAATGCGCGCGTCTTGAATAATGACTTTGCGAAAAATGACGAAAAAGCAGCGAAAGGGTGCATATCTTTTTTCGTGTTGATCTAAATAAACAGTATAAGTAATTTGATTCGGGTGTTAAGAATAGTTTTCTTTAATAAGTTAACTGAATGAATTTCTTTGTCAAACTACTTTGTCATGCGCAACCGTGGTAGTTCGGACCATTGACCTATATAGCTCGGTATATAGGTCAGTGGCTGAGACAAAAACCCTTGGCATGGTTTTGTTTTCGTTACGTAGTTGTTTTCGATTCAAAATTTAAAATATGTATCTTGTTAGATATATAATAAAAAGAACATTAACTGGTCTCGATGTGTATACCATAAATATTTCATCTCGTGCGATGCGAAAATGTACATTTTGAAAATATCACTTTTCGCATCCCACTCGATGAAATATTTATGGTATACACATCGAGACCAGTTAATATCCTCTATATATTAATGCTCTACCATGTCATGTTTAAAGTTGATTTCTGTATTAGTGTGAATATAATAGTTTGTGAATTATAAACAGCAATACTACCTGTAATACTGACCCGTTATGTCTTTTACTTTAAAGAGGCATGAGCTGGCAAAATGTTGATATTTTGACCTTACGGCAGATTGATGAAATTATTGGCTATTTTTCTCAATACGTATAATTCAGAAGCTTTTTAGTACTTTTGGTCTCGGAAATGTACGATAAAGTATTGTTTTGAACTAACTTAGACTTAGAATGAATGAATGGTCGTCCCGGTTATTTAAATTTTGTTTACTTTTCGAACACGTTTTCGGTTTGTACGGGCCACATACTGTATGGATTTTCCTCATTCCAACGCCAATCATTTAGTTTTTTGATGGCCTTTAAACCCTCTTACTGTCGTGACGATCAGAAGTTATGAATTTAGTGTGAATTTTGGCAGCTCATGCCACTTTAAATAATGTGAAAATTTGATTTCACTATCATTTCCACGAACTTCCATGATACCAGAAGTTTATTAATGAGGAAGTGTGAAACGTCCCATTACCCCATGTTCAGATCTTTTGACGCAGAGGTCAACTTTCCGCTAATCAGAATCCGTGACTTTTTCTTCTCTTCCTCATATGAAATCTTATAGAGTGCATAAGAAAGAAAAAAGATTGCTAGCGTTTTAGATACGACGACAGTTTTCGATAGAGAAAAAGTTACAGAACATATAGCTGAAAATGAGACAAGTAGCCTTGTTTGAGATGATTTGAATAGCAATAGAGATTTCAAAGTCGCGTGCCAGGCAAAGTTTTTATAAGAACCAACGCATTCTCAAAACTACGGTCACTGGGTGTGTCAAATATAGGCCAATAAATGGATACTGAATTTATTTTCTGATTTGAAATTGTGCAACCGTTGACAGTTTCAAAATCTACCGTGCATAAACGGCACACAATGTTGTATAAGCAGGCTAGCCGTGGCCAATGCCCTGAATATGGGGTAATGAGATGTTTCACATGTCCCCATCAGATCTTCTGATAATGTCTATTAGATGATTTATTTCATTGCCATGTGCCGTCTCCTGACCTATTTCGTTATTCCAAGATTCTGTCTTGATTAAATTTTACTTATATAACATAGGACAATTGAAAGGTAGACGATATTGATATTGATTAATAGATTACAATTGAATGGTCAACGTGACATATCAAGGCATTACATGGAAACTACATATGGAATAATAAATCATTGAAGGCAATTCCGATAGACAATAGGACGAACTGACAACGATCTCTATCTAGGTATTTAATTTTGGTACCATGCAGAACTCGATGTTTAAACTTCTTATAGAAGTTCCCTTTCTAGAATGATACCAATGGTTTGAATTATTGATCAATGGTTTTTGTCACAGTATATGTTATTTCTCTTTTATGGCCACGTTGTCAGAATTAATGGAGAAAATGAGTTTTTGCTCGAAGGCAAGCCCAGACTGTTCTCCAATATAAGGCGAACACGTCGAAAAAAAATTTAAGGACTGATTGGGGCAGAGTGGGAGTTTGAACAAAGAGAGTAGATTGACAAGAGTGGTCACTTCGTCCGCGCCATGTTGAATTTGAACTGACGCGATTCGATTATTAGGAACCTCCTTTCTGCAGGGGGCGCCCTACAGTCGAATCGTGTACAGTCGAAACACCCTTCCGCTAGGGGACCAGAAGAACATGCCGGCAATGCTGATTGAACTCTTGTCAATCTACTCTTTTTGGTTTGAACCCGCCACACATTGATGGAGGCTTATGTTTGCTTGCAAATAGTTGTGCTGAAGTATATATCATCTGAAGTGACAGGGAAATGTTGATTTGGAGTTTTTTGCCTGCTATCTCATGTACGAAGCCGTTGATATAAACTTTAATTAGCTTCTCGTTTTACCAGAAGAGAACGTTTCATGGAAATGCCAAGAGCACTTTACAGATATCTAAAAATCAAAATAAAACAGATAATGTGTTTTCTTTTTCTGTACAATGTGTATGAAATTTACCAGTCTAAACATGAAAATTCAAGGCTATAGAACACAACAAAAACGCCGTGAGAGTCATTTTCTTAGCTTTTAGTGAAGACGAGGATTCATTCTTTCATATAAAAACAGATGTATTTTAGGACATCGGATATAGTGACCTTGGTAAACGAGATTCGACCTTGGTTTATGGACATGGCACATGCCCCTGACATAAGACACAATTATGCAAATTAAGAGTTTTATGTAACCGTTGGCACACACAAATCCACGCCCACGCATATAGACTCCGAATAGACAAGGTAGTTATTTCACTTCCCTTGTGGATCGAACAGAATTAAAGACCTTATTTGTTGGAGCGTCAACTCCAGAAACAGAATACATGTACACGTGTCTCGCCTGCAGCCAAAAGCTACCCGGTACCTATAAATTCGGCAAGTCATATGGCATTGTTTTGAGTACTTTTTAAAAGAACTTTTAAAATAGGAGTGCTGATGAGAAGTAATAAAGACATCACCATTTATAAATTGTTTCAGTTTTACGGTCAGTCAAATTTGGCAATTCACGTCACCCATCAATAACATATATAAATAGCGAAACATGGGGATTATATTTTCAAGTTGGCAATCGAGCTGTGCCAAAGCGTCTAAGCAGTAAGAACCCGAAAGAAAATTTTCCTTTATCTGACCATGTCATTGGCGCTATCCTAATCTCATAGTCCAAGGATAAGTAATTATTATAAATGGCAAAAAATAATAAAAAATATAATAAAATTCCAGAAAATCGTCTTATTTATTGTGAATGAAACGTTAAGGGGTTTTAACCCTGTTTTGTTATCTGTACTGTTTTGTCTCCAACAACGTACGTGTGGGGTTTTATAGCTGAAATATTCACTTATACGGTTTTCGGGTGAGTGGGATGAAGTTTGTTTGATTGATTAATTGATTGATTGATGTTTTACGATTTCACTTTTTTGGCGGGGTTACCAGATTTAGTGGAGAAAATCAGGCGTTTTGCCCTGAGGAAGCCCACGACGTTCGGTGAGTATTTGGCAACTGTTCCACATACGGCGATGGAATGAAAAATCCTCTTAGAAATTTGTCAATTTTGATTTCGTCTGAGTGGGATTCGAACCCGCGTCGTATTGATGGACACTGTGAGACTATCACTCTACAAACTAGGTCACTGAGACCGTCTGGTAAAGCCATGTGTGTTATAAATAAGGTATTCACTTCAATGACAGTCGGATAAAAGTGGTGAAGTTATAATTGAAGGGTTCTGTCCGGTGAAAATCATAAAGTTCGGTTTGATAAAACTAAATTGATTGATTAATTGTTTGGTGTTTTACGCCGCGCTCAAGATTATTTCACTTATATGGCGGCATGATCAGTTTTACTGTGGGAGGAAACCGGGCTCTATGCTCGGGGGAAACCCACGACCTTTCTTCGTTGGTAACTGACAACCATCCCACATAGGTCAGAACATTTTCCAATTTTTTTGGACTGAGTGGGATTCGAACCCGCGACCCACGTTAAAACTAAAGGGTTGTCGGTTAAAAGTGATTTTGGATATCAATACAGAAATTACACAAACTTGCGAAAAGTTGTTTGGGTGCTTAATCAGGGGGCGCTTTCTCAACACACTCACGCCTGGTCATACTGTAATTTTGAAGGTAGGTCTATATCTACCTTTGAGCCCACGATATGACAGTTAGGCCTTGCATTGGACTTACCCCGGTTGTAAATGTTCTGAGAAACAGCCCCCTGAACTGTGGATACTATTCTGGTTGTTAATGTCGGCTAGTTGGTACCATTAAATAATTTAATTCTTAGAAAGAACAAAACATTGACAATGTGTTAATTTGTGACAAAAACTTTCATCTCGTTAAGGGTGTATATAATTCAACGCGTCATAAAATGAATATGATTAACAATTTTGAAATATTGTAAGAGCTAATGCTACAGTAATCTAGCAAATAGATAAGCTGGCACTTGTTGAATCTATAACTCCTTATCAAACTATCGTTCAGAACAGCGTCAAATTGGTTCTAATCTCAGTAAAAAGTATATTAATTTCAATATTTTCATTCACAATCTCGACGTCTCCTTTTTTCCAAAAGTCTGATTGTCACAGAAGAGCACAAAGATGCATGTACATGTACAAAGAATGAAACATATTTTGAAGAAATACAAAACTAGATCTCTCGTATCTGTCACAACGGTTTTACCCATCTGGTATTATCACTGTTAAGTTTGACATTATCCCGATTATTATCGATAAAGCGTTCCAAAGAACTCTGTATTCAAATGTTGAAGCACTTAACGTCAAAGCGATGTCTTGGTCAGCTTAAAGCTTATTAAAACATATAAAGGTTTCCCTTGATGTGGCATATGAACACACACTCAAAAAGCACGTGAAGTAGGTGTTTAAACTGACATCCATGTCTTAGGTTGACTCCTGATCCCTCGCTTTGTATATGTCTCAGACATTTTGTCAAAAGGCATCAAACTTGAAGAATTGATATCCTCAAGAACAGTCAGCAAACTCACTTAAAGAGCACTCAATGCCGTCAACCTCGGAGTAACGCCTGGAAGGAGCTTGTCCGACAAGGTATCACCAAGGCACAATGGTTTCAACAAAGGCTCCGTAAGTGGCGATTTCAAATCTGTGTACAACGAAGAGAATCGGTTTCTTTAGCGTAAAAAACGTCGTCATCACTTTCGACGTCAATGTCAAGTTTAACGCGACGTTTATCCAAAGGATTTATAACTTTTAAAAAGACTTCGGATTTGGGGAAAGTTTTCCCTTTACACTTCATCTCCTTGTTCAAGGATTGTTCATTATTTGAGGTTGGAGTCAAGTAAGAATTGGAATCCGTTTTCACCAAACGATTGTTCCTATTTGTGTTGTCTTTTGCTGGAGAAACAGCTCTATGTGGCGGTGACCCTGAATGAAAAAGATAAATGACGAAATAAGCAAGCAAATACAAAAATCGCGGCGTCAATGACCGAATTTTCCATGTCATAAAATCCGATCCATTAAAATTAAAACCCACACCAATGACTGGTTAGTTTAGCAATTAATTCAGTCGAATAATACATACCACGCAACTATATGCTCATTTTACCTTTTGGTCTACTTCATAAATAAATTCGACAATTATCGAATCATCAAAAACTATTTTTTAAAGAAAAATCGAATTAATAAATAAACAAAATCCTATCAAGTTAAACGACAATGTGCAATCAATTTTTATGTATATTAAAGAGTGCAAAATATTTGTTTTTCAAAATTAAACTGTGATGAAGGATTCAGTATTGTACTGTACATTTAGTTATAAAGGTACTTATATGAGCTATTGAAACT
The DNA here is from genome assembly GCA_963971465.1 of Lepidochitona cinerea. NCBI lineage: Eukaryota > Metazoa > Mollusca > Polyplacophora > Chitonida > Tonicellidae > Lepidochitona > Lepidochitona cinerea. Next base: position 42,920,495 of record OZ020551.1, on the reverse strand, counting down.
TATGAGTTAACATTGAGCTATTGAAACTTATGAGTCACCATTGAGCTATTGAAACTTACGAGTCATCATTGGGATATTAAAAATATGAGTCATTTCTGAGATTTTAAAAATATGAGTCATCACTGAGATTTTGAAACTTATGAGTCATCCCTGAGATTTTGAAACTTATGAGTCATCACTGAGATTTTGAAACATCGCTTGTGGAAAACAAATTGTTATATTTTAAATACTGGATTTGTAACATAGCTTTCACCCAATTAATAGAGTGTGGATATGAATACCCTTTCTTGTAAGTTAGAATTTAAAAGTTCAAACTTATGTCTCAAAAATCCTACGAAGGCCAATAAATTCGTCTCTTACCCGAAGTCAGTCCATCTGCTCGCGCATCGTATTCAAAATCGTACGGTGCACGCAAAGCACCATCTAAATCTAAGTATTCCTGAAACAAAAGGAGAAAAAATTTCGAGACACATTCAGTACCCATAAACTTTTAACATTAGGCCATTTATGCCTTTATACTTAAGTTGCGATTACTGAAATAGTCTTGCAATAGAGGGATATTGTTTTTACAAATTCTCATATTTCTAAGGTATTGACAGTTTTTTTCAATATGTACGCTGATTATCTATAATAAATCTATTTCATTAAAAAGACGTGAAAGAAAAAAAAACCCTGAGAAAGTGACTATCTGTTTTAACCAGGACGGAGTACCCACTGATACATATACTTGCTTCAGCAAACGCAGTCTGTTATTGTTCGCATGTAGCCTGTTTGAACTGACCTCTATGCCAGCGCCACCTGTCCAGTCTAATCGTTCTATAAGGTTAGATAACTCAGCGAAATACCTCCGGGTTTGTTTAACATTTTAGAAGGATCGGCCAAAACACGTAACGCTGGCGTAGAGGTCAATTTCAAGGGACACAAAGCGTTTTAATAATCATATATGTACGCACATTGGGTAGAACGGTCTAAATGATATACCGTTTGTCTCCACGGCTATTTTAGATAAGAAGATTTTCCTTGTGCCCGTGTGTTTTAGTGTTCATAAATATATATATACGTACCATTTTAGCTTGAAGCATACTTTCAAAAATGTTAACTAAATTGAAAAAGCTGGGACGCTGAAGGGGTTCGGCTTTCCAACATTTTTGCATAACGGCATACCTAAAAAGAAATAAAAAAAACAAAAAACACAGACCATTAAGGAAGTGGTTTGGAGCATTTGAACCTTTTACGGTGTTTTTCAAAATGAAAGAACAAAGAGATTCGATAACTTTTTTTGCTAAAATTTTCTCCAGAAATCCAATTAGTAGCTTTTAACAGATATCACCCACGACCAAGAATGTATTGCTTTCAAGAAAACAAAACCACACTTTCATGTTCAGATAAAGCGTCTTAATTTTACTTGTCCAACGGCACGGTAAGTTACGAAGGCCTTGAAGTGACTGAAATTAACCTAGGCAGACATTGGGGAGCTTGAAAGTTGACAAATGTGTTTTGCTTTTGTGATATTTAATTGCCTTGAATGCCAGTTGTAATAAATATCAAAAATGTATATTTGATGCCGTTGGCATTAGCGCACTTCTTCTAGACTTGATAGGTCTTTGTTTATCAATGCACACACAACTAAAAAATTTATTACCCAGCCCAAAGGCTTAGCAAAAGTCAAACATACTGCATCGTTTAACATTTTGTTTAGGGTTTTCTGGCAGTGATAAAAATATCGTTAATCCTGTCTTAAACCATTCAGTAGACTACTAAACCCTAAGCATGGACTGCTTTTAGTTGGTTTTAACAAACTTTCAACGCTCCCATTCTTTTTACAATTCAAACACTAAAAACAATTGTATCGGATTGCTTCGGAATTATCCGCTATACCGGTTGGTTAAAACGTTTTCTAATTGAAACATAAATAACTTCGTCATTTTGATATCAAGAGAAAGGCCCCTTATAAGTTTTTATTACTAGATTTTGGATTTTCAAAGAACACCATGTAACTTACAGCTCATCGGAACAATTGTCTGGTCTATCCATACGGTAACCAGTGCTCAGAAGACCAAAGAGTCTCTCGGGAGGGATACCAGGATATGGAGTGGCACCTGGAAATATCAGACAGAAGGGAAGTCTATGAAATGAGAAGTCCCTCTACATTGCCAAGTATGAACCCTTCTTTGAACTATCATCAATCATATAAATCTTTTGATCGCCAGTACACTAGAAATATAGATACATGTAGGTTTATTCGTAAATGATGATGATAACCATAAAGGTCACAACCTGCCTTTGGCCAAGTTGCCATGTCAATATTTGGATAAATAGAATTAAGTCACACTGGCCCAGTGACATTATTGTCTGTTTCTTTTTATAAGTCGCACTTTAGGAAGCTGACTAGAAATCTGTAATTATTTTAAATCTTTCTTTCTTTGGTCAATGCAGCGTAATAAACCAAGTTTAACATAGGTTTCGAGTTCGAGTTAATACAATTGATATGAATAGTTGAACAGAGCTTTTAATGTTTTCCTAAGTTAATTTCCATAAGGGTCATTTTCCATTGACATAACCAATATATCGAACGATCCCAATATTTGTGAAGTCAAACGCTGGTGGGTGTGGAAAATTAATAATCCACTATAAAAGGAGACCTTTGGCTAATGGAAATTAGAGATCATTGTGGCGATAGAAAATAATTTTTTCTGTAGGCCCTCCTTTTGATATTTGACCACACGGATTGAAATAGGCTATGGTATCATTAGTTATATCGGCTATGCCAGTCCTTATGTTTTTAACATTGCTTTAATATGGGAAACACTAAAAGCTCTGTAGGAGTATTAATGCCAATAGTATCAACTGAATTTGGGTTTCAGTCACGCTGAATAAATTCACTTAGAAGAAACATTTTTAATCAGCTTCTAAACTTGCGACAAAAAATAATGACCCATACAATAACAAGAACCAGGAAGGCTATTGAGACAAGTTTCACGAATTGTGTTCTGTTGGCCGCCATTGATTGATCTATACACCTTGGAAGAGCTCGAACAGGGGGCTGTTTCTCAACACACTTACGCCTGTCGTAACTTTGCGCCTGGTCGTAACGTAATGTTGAGGGTATATGTTGCCATGGTAGTTACGCCTTGCATTGGACTTACGTCGGTCGTAACTTTGTTGAGAAACAACCCCCATAACTGTATTTGGTGGAAAGGACAGACTTAGGACAGTTTACATGTACCATTGCAATAGTCAGCTTTAGAATACATTTCCTAGATTTTGATGATATCATTGTCTCTTCTACTTACCTAATGTTACTATTTCCCAAAGAACAATCCCGTAAGACCATCTGAAAAAAGAGAAGAAATAAAAACGTTTACAGAACACGGCAACAGTGAACAGGAATACACTGTGTTTAAAGAGTTAGTACTTCTTGAAGGAAGTTCATCAACCATTTTCCAGGGTCCTGTTTCTCAAAGCGGCGTAGATGTATTTTTGTGTAACTTTCATACTAATCGTATCTCTACAGTATGGGTTGCTATGGCAGTTACATGAAAACTTACGCTACGCCGCTTTGCGAAACAGGGTCCAGCAGTCAAATTCTAAGCATCTCAGATGGCAAGGGTATACTTTCGTTTCTGTCCCCAATGTATATGTGAGCCTATAGGTTACATGATACTCACAATTTAACATGGGTACCGCCATTTTGACAGTTTTAGGCTTACTTATTCTAAGCCAAACCTTGGTATTTTCAAAATTGGGTGAACATTAAAAAAACACCCACAAAAATCTGTTTTCAGGCATTGATTGAAAGCTTAAAGTATGTACAGTAGACCTGCGTTAGTTTCAATCCAATATTCAAATAAACCAGATACCAAACTATCACTATGTAAGCCACCTCCTAGCTCCGGCATAACCGAAGTCAATTTTCATTGGCTGAGAAAACACAAACTGGGTGTTGTGACCTATAGCCTGGGCAATGTTAACCCCAAAGGAACCTATAACGTTCTTATTCTAACGGTCATGTTTAGGGACTTTCCATTGGTTGACAACAGCTACTACAGCACTTACACGTCGCTTCTAGTGGTGTACACTTGGTCATATAGAGATTCGGGAGCCATCCATTTTACTGGTATTCGACCCTGAAATCAAAGAACAAACTTTCAACTAAATGTTTTTCTACACTTGAATATGGTAACAAATTGACACCTTCCTTTGCTTTTTCAATAGAGGGCCAAAGTATGATGCTATGTCGGACAAGCTTGGTTTGTTCGCCTTATACTAATAACATATAAATCTGTTTAAATGTCGTTTAACAACTCCATTTCACTCTTTGGAAATTATTATTTTTGACGATAATGAGTCTTTACAACATATTGAAGTATATCAATTATCAATAGGCGTTATAATCAGGTAATGTTTTATTATAATCATTATATTTTTCCCAAATTCAACAAAATCCCCAAAATCCAAACAACTATAGAGTATCACAAAAACATTTAATAAAATCAATGTGGACATTAAATACGATATTTGCCTATTTCGAATTTTTTAACTATAAACCCGTTGAACCAAGATGACTGACAGTGACTGATCAAATCAACTATCTATTACTGACAGATAATTTAGACGAGATATTTAAACCTTCAGGATCTTAATTTTTGTACGCGCCTTTTCTAGCCGAAACACACATTTTATAAATCTTCTATGTTTTCGACAAAATGCTTATCCTTAGTGCTTAACCGTTCTCTATCATCTTTAATTCTCTGCGTTGAACATGACTACCAAATCCAGCACTACTACCGCATAATCCAACTTGACGTATGCTTAAACAGTCGCTGAAATCTGAACCCAATCGCCCATTATTAAGTCAAACTTAAATAAAAAATGCCTGTCTTGCAACATCTCATTTGTGGCCCATTATCTTCGGAATGAGCCGTTTACACCTTTGACGAATCTTGAGCAAGGAAGTTGGGAACAGGGTAATTGGATAACAGTCCCTGGTGATTGACAGAGTTGGGATTGGAGTAATAATTTGCTAAACAGTTTGTATTTCTTGCTCTGTTCGCTCTAAAGACCACCTTTCATCGAGCAAATCTTGAATGACATGCTGTCTAACTTGCCTTGCTTTTTTTCATATAGGCATCAGCTTCATACACATCACGTGACAGGCCAAAATCCGATATTTTCACCACTTTCCCTGAGGCTACGAGAACATTCCGAGCGGCAAGATCCCTGTGTACCACCTGTAAAAATGAACCAAGTACTTTTATAAGTGTTCCATACATTCCAACTAATTAAGTTGGCACAGGAAAAAAATAGTAGGCCAAATCGTTATACATTTTTTTCCAAACAAACGTATACATATACCGTATGCGTAACTATATAGAATAAATATTAATATATAGAATAAATATCGTTACAGTGATACTTTTTAAGAAGAAGTTTTCATGCGTCTCATGAACGTGTCATACATGTATAACATAAGTATTTCTTCGCATATAAGTAACGGGTTTATTCCATGAACTATTGTATCAATTTTCAATATTTCTTATGCCTTTAAAGGGATAAGTGAGGCGAAACGTTGAAGACAAGAAAAAGTAAAATATTAGGGTGAGCTGTGTTTAAACAAAAGACCCATTGGCTGAAAAATCAAATCATTCTTCCATATGGGCCCTGGGGCAAACAATTGTACACTGACACAACTGACCCGATATTACAAATGTAAGTTACTCTATCCCCATTCAATAAATAGATTCAAGAAAGTGTAAGCGATCGTAAAGTTTCACCAATGCGGATTTGGAATGAGTAATAGTACTGGAATCGTAGATTTGTCTTCCCTTTATACACAGCTCTCCATGTTTAAAAGAGATCGGCTCCAATGACAGTTTTGCTAAAAGCAATATGGCCATAAAGGTCAAGCCAATCCCTTACCTTCATCTCGGCTAGGTAATGCATCCCTTTGGCAATTTGCCAGGCGAATGAAAGTAAATCTCCACTGGATATATGAACTTGAACAGGAGGCGTTCCTTCTCCGTGAACAGGGCCGTTACTTTCCACATAAAGTGAATTATTGTGTCGACAAGTCCGTAAGTAATGTCTGAGAGAACCGTGTTCACAATATTCCACAATGATATACAGGGGCTCTACAAACAAGTCAAATAATTCAGGTTGATATAAATATTTGCAAGCACCATTGAGCAATTCCAGTGTGTGATCTGAACCAAATGAGAACATTTATATTCAAGAGAAAAGGTGAAACAGTTGTCTGTGATGGTAAACAATCTCTGCGTATGGCGATGGTCAGCTGGTCCTCTTTCAACTGAAAATTGAAGTCACCGTATGTGGAAGAGTAGCCAGGTTGTCGCCAAAGGTCGGGGAGTTTCCTCCGCACAAATAGCACGGTTTTCTCCCCTGCTCAACCTAACACCGCCTTAATGGTGAAATAATCTCGAGTTTGGCGCAATCAATCAATATTTTAAATGTAAGTACGGGATATTATTGTGGTAGATATATCCATGGGTGTGTAAAATAATATTGAGCGTGAAATGAACAAGGGATTGTTAAGTACCAAATAAGTATTCTCTGACATGAGAAGATTATAGAAGGAGCTTTTATTTTACGCTCTGGGCAAACCAATCGTTCAAACCGAGTTGGATTTATAGATTCTACCAGTCTGATCTTTTCCGTTGCACCTACCCTTGTCTAACTTTTATGGAGGCGTGGGCTTTTAATACAAAGAAAGGAAACCCAAGAACTTTCTTTCGCTCCGACAACCGTTCTTCCCACATAAGTTAGATTTCAGACAAATGCTGAACCACTACCAAGGCGTCTCTGTTGGGAAGTAGCCGTGTCTATTACATTTTATACAAAGTCCATACTTTTACAGTAAACAGTATATTGTACTTAATTTTAAAGATAATTGCAATTTTAATTTCACAAAACGTTTTGCCTATGTCTTGTGGCAGTGCTGAAAGTAATTATCATTGATTATTATCAAGGTCAAGTGATTTGATGACATAAAAACCTGAAGTACATTTTGTGCATTAATTTCGCATAAGCCAGTCATAAACTTCGCAGAAGGGTGGGAACCGATTTGTAAGATATCGTCTTATTAGCACATTCTGTAAATTATTAATCATAACCCCTTTTTGCAAATACGCAAAAAGTCTATAAGAAAAAGTTGTTGATTGTCTTTGAAAAAAAGGTATTTTTCTGCCATTTGTTTGGCCACCAGATCCAACAGTGGGCTTGATTATCCCAGTGTGAGAGAGTCGAGATATATTTTGAGGAGACAAGAATTCAATTAAAGTCAACTCACCTTCTTTTGTACACGCTCCCAACAGCTTCACTACATTAGGATGCGAAACATCTTTGAGGAGGTTAAATTCGGAGACCAGGTCTTGATACTCAGACTCGTTAGAACAATCTAAAAGGAAAATCAATAAATGGAATCTCGGGAGAGATCGTAGCTAAAACGATCGATATAAGCTGAAAAGCACCACGGGTTACACATCTTGTCAGCCATTTAAGAAGAGTTATTCGGTAATAACAATCAATTGTGTATTTTTAATATCTAAAAAGAGAATTACATATTTAATTCACCTGAATAGGTTACACGTATTGATTGTTCACGTTATCTTTGTTAACACGGACTCCATTTCGGTTCCTTATAGCGTTTACTATCGTCTGAATATTGTAGCTTCTTGAGCGATCTAAATTGTTGTCAGCTGAGCTGCATTGTAGGTTTACGTGAAATTATATGGGGTGGAACATTATGGTATTTTAACCAAGACAATATTATGTTATTTGAAGTTGTTCATTGTCAACATATTAGAAGAAGGGGATACACGGTCTTGAGTCATTCCACTTACTTTTTAACATTTTCACTGCAACAGTTGTATTCTGGTCTTTGGTTGTCAAACCATAAGCTTGGGCCTTGACCACTTGTCCAAATTCGCCCTCACCGAGATTTTTTCCAAGAGTCAAGTTCTTTCTGGGGAACTCCCATTTCTTGTCGTACTGAAAACGTTTGGAATTTGAGAACAGAATAAAAAAACTTTTAGTTCTAACTGGTACACTGTCTTTTGAACAGTACTTCCTAGCGAGGATTCGTTTTATTTCCATATTAATATGACTCATAAAATCACCCCAGTTTTGAAATTAGCGAAATAGTAAACATAAAATCTTTGTGCAAATTGGCTACCAATCTCAAAGATATGCCTTTAATCGGTGATTTGAATTTAAAATAAAAAAATAATAGCATCGTTTGGTTTAGATCAGAATTGAAAGCTAATTAATAAGTTTCTTTTGAAGACAAATGGTACAGTTTATCAGTGAACTTAAAAACAACATTTTCTACTCAAAATAGAATTACTATCTGGTAGTAGACCTAAGGCTGAAAACAGACAGATTATGAATTTAAATGAAGACACCGACACATAAGGTTACAATAGTATCTACGGACACTTATCAGTACAATGTAAGGAAATAGCGACTGAATTACACGATCGACGCCTCTTTATTTCACCGACAAAACCTTATCTTGAATATCATTTGTAGAAATGGCCTCTAGTTATATAATAGCTCATCTCACCGCGAGACAAGCACAAACAACCCTAAACTGTTTAAACCACGGGATTTCTCCTCCTTTAAAGGATTGCTTGTCTGTTAGCTAATTCCATGTCCGACTTTGTATAATTATACGTCTACCTTGACATAAGCTTGGTACCGTGAGCATGCTTGCCTTCAGTAACTGGCGCTGGTTTGACTAAAGCTGAATTAAGTTAAGCCACAGGGCGTCACAAAAGTTTATACTTTATACCATCTATAGTTTTATGAAATTGTTACTTTGTCTGAGTTTGTCTGCGAATGGACACTTTATCACTTCCGGGAGAATATGTAAATTTCGTGCAAGTTACATTGCCCTCTTTAGCATGTTCTGCAGGTGCAGAAAAACTGTTAAAAAGGGCCGAGCATACAGGCTGATATCACAGCAACACAAAGATCACAAGACATGAGACATTGGAGAGCCATCGAGAGATAGAGAGCCGTTGGAATGGTCTAACAAGGAGCGACACACGTCGATGTAGGCAGAAGGCTGGGCTGTGCATGACAAAATATTTTGTCTGTAATGCATTAGAGTATAATGCGCAGGCAAACTTTTTTCAAAATAGACCCATCAAAGCACAAATGGTTTAAAATAAGTTAAAGTTTGAAAAGTGAAATCTGGAAATCTTTTGAAATCAAACTATTATTTACTCACTCCATTTTGATTATTTATGGTTTTCGGGGACCATTCGATGGAATTATGAGACGTTCTCCTTTCCTCGACGTAATCAGATGGTATGGCGTTCATCGAGACGTTGCTACCAACGTGACGCAATTCATCCGTACGTCGTTTACGTCTACGTTGAACCCACCATACCGAGAGGCAGACGATTCCAATAACCCCAATAGTGACAACTCCAAGAGATAATATAGCCTGACAAGCTTTGTCACATGCTGGATCAGCGGTTGCGGTGCCAACTGCAAGTAAATCAACAAAAAAGGTCAGTTGCCCAAGTGATAACTGATTGGTTGTTTTGTCTTTCTTTTTCGCGCCGCATTATTTCTTTACTTTGAGTCATGTTTATTTAGGGAAAGGGGTATTGTCTGAGAAAACCGTCTCACAATTTTTAAATTTTCGTACGTCTTGGATAAACAGGGTTACTAAAGTTCAATTTCAAAAAGGAGAGTCCCTCTCTATTAAAATGGATACATTTTGTGTTATATGATTTGCTTCTAACTGTAATATCTAAACCTACAAACGCATACCTTCGTTCACTTCTTTCATCCTAGTATTGGTGCCACTGACCAAGGTAGCTGAACTTTCAGCTGGTTTACTTGTCACAGCTTGGGTTTCTGTTGATAGGGTAGTTGCAGGGGCGCTGGGTTGTTCGGACTTGGTGGCTTTTGGTTTATTTAAAGTATGGGAAGCCCAGCACTGACACGATTCAGGCGTGTCACACCAACAGACTCCACTGGCACTGGAAATCCCAACTGAATTGTTGTTATGACCCGTCTCAACAGATGATCCGAATACTTCAGCTGAAATTGTAAGAAGTGAGGATAGGAAAAACCAAGAGCAACATTTCTCAAATAAACATTTATGGCGTACATCATTCATACGAATAGACGCGCCTATAAGCTATAACAACCAAATGTATACAGATTTGCTAGTGAATTTGTCTAAAGCAAACTATTCACCAACTTTAAACTAAGAATTCGCTACCACTAGGGCTGTTCCGTTATTTTTTCCACTGCTTTGAAGGAATATGCAACCGAATTCCACGATACGCCAATTATCTTTCACGGGGCAAAATAAAGACATTTTTCTATTCCATCTGAAATTCCTTTATTGACGATTGGGAAGCAAATTGCAGTGTTTTTTAGGAATGTAATTAAATATATCTCACGTGTACAATCTTGTGGACAAAGATAACTCTGTGCCTTTTCCAATTCGTCGCAGATAGAATCCGGACACGTGGCAAGGTTTGGAGAACACGTTGAGTACTGTGAAGTCATTCTATCAGGATATTTCCCTATCCTCATCGTACATCGTCCATTTATAGCTCCCAGTCCACATGATCCAGCGCACTCCTCAGCGTATTTGTTTTCTGCACAGCTTCTTTCTATAAGATTCAACGCAACTTTTATCTAACATGATGTGTTTTTCATGTGTTTGAACAAAAAGTTCCACTGACGAGTTTCATATAATACAAACCGAAAAGATGTGACTCAATATTTCGACCTTTATTTTGTTAACTTCAAGACAAAATAACTATCAAGATTTCAGGACAAAATAAAGGTCGAGATAAGGAATCACTATTAAGTTTTCAGTGTTTAATTAACACTATACTATCATTCAATTTCAACTGACAAGGATCATTACATCAGGTACGAAACTCAATTAGCCGCACACAACATTTTGCCAACAACAAAAGAGAACACTACATCATGACATAGAAAAATAGTCGGAGTCTTGCAAAATATTTTCTTTCGTGAGTAGGAATTCTTTGAAATGAAATCTTGTAATTTAAGCGTGTGGCTTGGTATTAGTCTAATAGGGATACAAAGTTGAAATGAGCAGTTTAGACACAAAGTGCTATCAATCCGGAGTTGCAATTTGATATATATTTATGGTCACTAAAACACACGGGCACAGTGAAAATATTTTTGTCTAAAATAACCAATTTGATATACATGTAAATGCAAAACTCACCCACGCAAAGAGAAACACACACAGACCGTTACTATAATAACGCACGTAGAGAATCGAAAGGCACCGGAACTTACCGCAGGGAACCGGGGTATGAAGTCCGTCGGATGATATCTTCACAATAACTATGAATGTTCGCTGGCGGGATGTCTTCGAGAAATAACGCATAGTCACGTTTATGATTGACTTTGAAGATATTAAAAGGGCATCAGGATTTTCCACATAAAGAATTCCTTTTTTCTGAGTGACATTAAAAATGGAATGACCACTCATAAAGAAATGGGCATCTGAAGAGTCTAAGTCAGGAATTCTCGAGGCGTGAAATATCTGAACAAATGTAAAAGACGATTGAATGATTGGTTATACATGTATGTCCCATGTGGTAGAGTTTACAGGATTTGAATGGAAGAAACTATGACAATTGTTCCTTTCTGGCTAGACTGGGAATCTCAAGCTCAGACGTAAAATATACTGAAAAATGTCACTCAAATATATACTGTAAAATGTCACTCAATAATATACTGACAAATGTCACTCAAAAAATATACTGAAAAATGTCACTCAAAAAATATACTGAAAAATGTTCCTCAAAAATATAATGAAAAAGGGTAGATGAATTAAATAGATTTAAAGTTTACATTCGAAGTTTGTTTAAAATCTTTCATTTTAGGGTTAGATCAAACTATGGATGATACATTACCCTCTTGCAGTCAATGGTCATATGAAATGGCTACACAGCTTGTTAATATACCTGGGTGTATCTGGCGGCTTGTCTTGAGAGTTCCACGTTGAAATGATCCTTTGGAATTCTTTCTGTTGTTTCTTGAACGGGTACTACCACCGACACTTCAATAACAGCCTGAACACAATCAGTTGCACAATTAATATATCAGTATGTTTTTTTTAAAATTCAGAATTAATTGGATTCGAAGTTCCTGGGTTATGCGTAAACGTGAGAATAGATACGCAGACAATGACCAAGTAGAAGACAACAAAAACATTGAGGAGCCGTATATTTATATATTTGAAGAGTCAAGGTCCAGTACTTTTTGGCAATTTGAGATCATAATTAATATCAAAACAGAAGTAAATATAAAAGGTAAAGAGCCCGGTTTCCTTCCCAACTAAACTCTGCAACGCTGCCATATAAGTGAAATAATCTTGAGTGCGGCGTAAAACATTAATCAATCGATTGATACACGCATTGACGCTAAATTGTTTAAAGTGTTATCTTTTTTAAGCAAATCGAATGATACGTAAACAACTAGACTATTGGATAGAGTGCACCTAAAAGAACTGTTTAGTAGTTTGCCTGACTTTTCTAAGAATAAAGGTACTGCAAAATAATTATAACATAATTTGAACTAAACTACACTTACCTCAGATTTCAGCTGTGAGGATGAAGACCTCAGATAAGACATGTCTTTGAACACTATCTCAAACGTTGTGCTTGTTATGTGTGACATTTTCTCTTTTATCACCTTTACAACTGAAACAGGTATATTTGCGACGTATAGTTTGATAAATGCAAAGTTATTTCTGAACACCTGGTGGTGTAAACTAACTGTAAATTAACTAAATCTGTATTTATAAATATAATGTTGAAACAAAACAAATTTCATGTAAGGTGCCAGGGTGTAAAAGATATGTATATTCCGTCACCTATATCTGGAAACAATTGATGTCATACCTGGCATTCGAACACTTTTATTGTCATTTCAACCAATCACGAAGATTAGACCTTCCACGATTACTGCTTTATTTACGTCATAACACGATGACAAAACACTCTTGTGACGTTAAATTTGATCGTTCATTCATGATGTCATAAATGTGTAGAAAACGTTATTTGCGTTTGGAAAGACAACATTCCATAGTTATGACGGCGATTTTAGCATTTCAGATCCAATCTAACCTATGTGACGTGGCCATTCCATGTATATATTCATTGGTCAATGCACATATCAGATGCCAACTATGACGTCACGGTGCTAAAGCTAATTAATTTCCGTATCAAGGCTGTAGAGAGAAAAAGAATGCCTAGATTTTGCGCCCGAAATCTCAGTTTGCTTATGGCTGAGTTTGTAGGTCGATACTGTGTATCTTCTTAAACAAATTGATTAGCAAATAGGAAGTATTGTCTTCAACTTGTCATTTATCCTTTAAGACATTTTTTTTGATTATCAGAATGCTATTGCTTGTAAAGATTTGATGTAAGCTGTTTTTAAAAAACACAGTTCCCAGTTCATTCAAAACCGACGATGTTCAAGTGGCATGGGCTGCCAAATATTGTGAAAGATTCAATGTAACGGGATTCGCTAACTGTTCGTAAATTTTATCAAGAAGTGCAAAATTAGACCTTCCCGCTGACACCAATCTCACATATGTACGTTAATGTACGTTTAAAAGCATTAAAACCCTATTATGTACTCTTACATCCCAACATATTGAACGTTTGTCCGTTATTAACACATATCGCCGGTTTGTACCGGTAACTGGCTTTACTGATATTCTTATTTAATCGTTATTCCTTCAGATTTTCAAGAAAATTCATTCTCTCTTGGCAATCGGAAATTATGATAAAAGTCTGAAGTTTGACAAATCATGTCACCATCTGATAGCAGCCGAAGTCAAAATGAGAATGCCATTCTGCCAAGATGCAATTTCTTAATAAACATTTCTAGTTTTGATATGAAATTTCGTAGAACAAAATACGCCACATAGCAACATCTTATTTCATTGATAAAGAAAACCACATGTAAAACATACATCGCATCTATCCTCGTTTATTATCATGGATGATGCGTTGATGCATTAAAATGAGACACCGTCTAAGTTATGATTAGTAGAAAATTCAGAAGTGATCAATCTCAGATGAAAGGCTGAAAGTCGACTATTCGCCTAAAATGTACAATTAAAGACTTATTTAGGAAATTCCCTGTTGCTTTGTTTTTTGTCTGAGAGTCAGCCGAGAATGCGCCACACGCGCGCACCAACAACGGGCTAGTACAGGTAAGACAAAGACTGTGTATTGGTAATTTTATTTTTTTGTCGAACGAGCGTACGTGTGTCTCAGCGTTTATTTTAGTATAGTTGGGGAAAATGCACCAAGGCATACAACCAAACGTTTGAAAACAGTAATATGCCTACCAGCATGAAAGGTTGTACGATTCCATCGTCTGTAAAAACTATCCGTTGGCCGAAATACTCGTGTCTTGGACAAATGAAACCAGCCATTGTCATTGCCCCGTAGCTCTATTTGATAGTTTTCTGTGCCGGCAGTATCATTATCAGCAACCAGTATGGATAGATACTAAAATTCAGACAAAAAAACGTACCGACCCATTGATCATTAACTTCTTTTCTTCGGACTTTAAAGTTCATTTGAATAAGCAAACTACTTAGTGATTATCTCTGAAGTTGCGTTTCCTAACTTAATTTCCACATGTTATACATGCAAAGGCTCAAACAATTTCTTATGTAAAAACTGCCATGCTTAAAGCAAAGGTGAGGTTTTAAAACATCAAACTTGTTTTCGTTAAGAGATCAAAAGTCTGGCCAAGAAAAAAGTTAATGTTTTTAGAATTCTTTAGTTTCGAGACAGTTACAGAACGAGATCTACTATCTAAGTTAAATCAACAAAGAAAATCTCAGGTGGTGTTTATACCTTACACTGACTTTCTTGATTGGAGAAACAAGCATAGGTGTAAATACTTTTTAGCATCCATTACACGCACGTCTATTTAAAGTTACCTTTTTCTCGGTGAATTTCCATTCGATATGCTTGTATTGTTTGGAGCTTTTGAAGTCGTCCAGCACTGGTACAGAATCGTCCACATCTGACACTAGGATGGATAGGGTGTGTTGTTTTTTCTCCAGGGTGCCATTATTATAGTCAAGCGAACAAGCCAGGTGAAGTTCGGCTTCATCCCAGGCTTCTCTATCAAAGGATACTAACAAGGAGATTTCTGAGCTGGTGTTATTGATATAGAACCAGTCAAGGGGATTCAAAGATACACTCAACGATGGAACATCTACAAAAGAAGAGGAAATGGACAAAATAAGAGTATTCTTGTGATGCCTGACATTTTTGCGAAAAATTTAACCCCTTGTACTTTGTTGAAATCGGTGGCCCTGTGGTTTTGTTAAAGGATGGGACAACAATTGAAAAAAAGCTATGTTCCACCTTCAACAGTAGAAACCAACAAGGTAATTAATACGAAAATAAACTCTTACCACCGCC
The DNA here is from genome assembly GCA_963971465.1 of Lepidochitona cinerea. Lineage (NCBI taxonomy): Eukaryota > Metazoa > Mollusca > Polyplacophora > Chitonida > Tonicellidae > Lepidochitona > Lepidochitona cinerea. The sequence goes on along the minus strand of OZ020551.1, from coordinate 42,905,007 downwards.
TCACTAGAAATAAAAGGATACATGAGATTGACACATGCTCCTACTAAGACAATCATATCAGTGTCACCATTTCTCTAGTCTGCCGATGGCGAGATGTCAGATACGTTATTGTTAGATCAGCTGGATATACATTACGTCAACTATGCAAACGCTGGTGCTAGTTTATTTTTTAGAACAATGACGAGGATGATAGACTGCCTAGTTTCTCAGCCAAACCTTTGGCTTATCTAGACCGTGTTGCCAACCACCCTCATATCTCCCATGTGGATTAAGTAAATTAAATGAGATAATGGACGCTCTCTTAAAAAGACTAACTTACATTCAAAGCCTTCACGGAACTTTTAAATATTTATTTCTTAGGTAACTATACAACATAAAAGGTAATACCCAGGGTGCGCTTTCAATGTAAACTACTATAACCATAATGTTTATTTACCAAATCAGAAAAATTACTCTTATTTCCCAGTAAAACTGTGTCCTCGTATATACCAGCCAGAACTTTTTTCAGTGGAAAGCGTTTGTTGCAATATTCAACTATTTGACCGGTTTCTTTGCGAACGTCATTTAGTTTTAAGAAACCTGACGGAGTCTTTGCTAATTCTATGGGGCTCACACTCTGGAAAATGGGAAAGCTATCGAACTGCGATGAAATATTATTCATATATTTTACTCGTACATGCAATAGGTCTCTGCTGTTCTCGAGGATTGAGCTAAGACTTTGAATTTTGAGAATTTAAACTAAATTCAAATATCCATGTTAAAAGGTAGAAAAACAACTATTTAATGTCGTATATTTATTTTATTATTCATTCATCTGGAAAGATATACACATAAGAACGGCTTTTAAAGATGAGATTGTCCCTGTGCGTTTAATTCACTTTTCTCCATTTCATATTTAAAAAGCTTTTATTAAATTATTTTGCACTTATAGTCAATTGCGCATGTTGCAGATTTGACAAATTTCCAATAGCGTTGCTAGGTTTCCAATGGGTTTTGATATAACATCCTTGGTTTAATACTCAAATTCTGAACTGCATAAAGGGTTAATTCTATTTAGTTGGTGGAATGATTTGAATCTAACATAACACTCAAAGTGCTTTCATGTCATTCAAAACGGAAGTCGATGTGTCAAATAACTACTTATTGTGATTCGTCATTGACCTTCAGATTAGTAGAAAAACAGGAATTGATCAATCTCGGGTGAGAGACTGTAAGTCGACTTTCTGGCAAAAACAAATGTTTAAAGAGTTATTTAGGGAATTCCCTGTTGCTTCGTTTTCAGTATCACACAGTCGCCCACAATAGTATTGTAATGCGCACCTGACTAAGATCCATTCTCAGTCAGTAAACAAAGCAGACAATGTATTCCCCAGTGAAAACTCGCTATTCAGCGGTCAGTGGGAGCTAGGAAAGTTACCAATGGCTACCTGAAAACCTCATCTATATAAAAACAACAGTCGAATAGTACACGTATGAACGATCTTTGTTCCGGGCTTGTCCCTTTAAGCGTAGGTTCCATTCACTGAAAACTTACTTCGTATGGATGCCTTAGTTAGAGAGACAATTCCGTATATGCATGCAGCTTTGCCAACTTTAATGGGAAGTTCCCAAAGGTTAAAGCCAGTCCATTTTGCCAAATCATTTACGGTTAGACCAGAGGTTAAATCCTAAACCTGTCAACTAGGGAGAGATATAGTCGTCCGAACATACAGATTCAATCCTAGCTTTAAAGTAATCGATTTTTTAAAGCCAACTGACTCACATTTGCAGACGAGAATAATCCCTCTTCTAGTCGGTTAGATATTGAAGTTAAAATAGTAGCATGATCAAGATGCTGTTCAAAGGTTTACTTTTCCAGTAGGATTGAAAATAAATGCATTTAAATATTAATTATATTATCTTAACTTGAGTTGTTTTTTGTTACTTATGGACATATCTCTAAAGTGCATTTAAGTGAGTCCTAGTATTAATTTTTGTTGCGCTACACAGACAGTGCTAATAGATTCTGGTGATCGCAAAATATTCAGAAATGGATAGCGTATAACGTCATCAATAATACTTCTTAAGACAAAATACCAAAATTTTATCTGGTGCTAACGTTCGGGTTGTATAATACTTCCAAACCTTTAACATGGAGTGCAAATTAACAAGCGTTTTGAAATCACCAACAAGTGACACCAGAACCTTCAATATAATAGCACACTTTAGTAAAGATAAAACAGCTACGTTAAATTATACAGTCGTCCAGGCAGTCAGGAACTCATTTAAACGTCCAGACAATTGGGAACCTGTCCAGTCAATTTCCGAAGAACGGTTTGATCGTGGAGATTAGAACTGACGTGGCAACTCAGGAGACACATCTAGTTTACACCTACTATGGATTCGATTTATTTTTGTCTTCATCAGGCGGTTTTATACAGGAAAAATCAATGTACCTACAGTTTTCAATCTAATCTTGATTTTTTCAGATTATTGCCGTGGCCTGTATCTTCTGTTTTTGACATACAGGTCATCTTACGTAGAATTGACAAAACAAAATACGTTTGTCATATATATATTTATAATATGTACGAGCTGGCTTTTCAAGCTGCAATAAAACGAAGACTTGTTGTCAGGAGTAAATAATCTCAAAGGTCTATTTTCTATTTCTCTGCTGCTAGAGATTATCTGACTCGAAATGGTCAAATGAAAATTGTCAATGGAAACGGCAGAGGATTTCACAGTTAAATTGAATCTGTCAGTCGACAGGGTAATCTTAGTAAGGAGACTTCGGCTGTAAATTATACGACAGAAGTGATAGAGAATTGCCTAGAGTAAACAATCGACCTTCTGTCTTTATCTCTTATACAGCCTTCCAAGTCGATACTTAATGCTCTTTGGAATGGTCTAACTGGATACCCATTTATCTGTTTTAAAACTCTTATGTCAAATTCCCACTCTGGATGCTCGCTAAAAAGGCAAGGGTTTGAGTCCCTCTCAATGCACCATATCTTGGCTCTGAGAAAAAGAATAAATGTGACAGTATTGCATCAGACGCTAAAACCAGTATTAAATTGTGTTATGTCACATTCAAGAGTTCTTAATTATACGGAGGTGTTGTCACTTTTATTGCGTAGAAATTAGCTCTTATGTCCGACGCCAACCTCCAAAATACCATGATCATTGTTCACTTTTTCGAAGCTTGGTTAAGCTAAATTCACGTTAATTTCCCCTAAACAATAACTTAAGACAAAGATGCTTTTTTACGAAACCACCTTAGCCTAAGTCCCCCTTAACTTAAACGAAGTGTTAAGGGTGCCTCAAAGCCATACTTAACGCCCCCTTATTTCCTTGTTCAGTTTTGTCATCATGAACACATTTTTTTTTATTTTTAGATAACTAATGGAAAAGATTGTTTTTATTCTAACAAAACTTTGTGATCTGCTAGGAAACATCGGTAACTAAGGATTTCCCTCGTTCATTAAGAAAGAGTTCTCTCTTAAGTTATCGGTAAGTTGAAAATCTTAAGATGCGGTTAAAGAAGGGGAAATCTCTAGAAATAAATAGGGATTATTGTCGATAACAACCTTCAAAGTACTTAAAACATTTCACGTAATTACCTTCAGTGACCCTCAAGCTAATAAAAACAGACAGAAGTATGTCTTTTCAGTTTCTTATCTGTGTAGCCATTTTTCCGCTTTAGGATGACGTGATGTTGGTATAGCTATTTTGAGATCAACAATGACGTATTTTTATCGCTCTCTAATGTATAATGGTAGATTTAGGTCCAAAAAACATGGCGACAAACTTGAAGTGGGAAGATTGTCTCCGAATATATAGGTCAGTATGCAACCGCACGCCATTTCTTAGCCAAGCGGCCCCAAGTCATTGGCTAAATTGCATCACATGACTACTCTATAACGCACTTAAATTTGTATTCAACAATAATTGGATAAAACCAATGAAAAAATGGTGGCGGCCTAGTGAATGGCCTATGGCCTATAGTGAATGGCCTATTGTAACGCCATCTTCAAATTTCAATTATTCACATACGAGGGGATAAAACATATATTGGACAGTTGTTTTGGACTAAATAAACTCTACTCTTTCCATCTAAACTAGTCTAAAGCTTAGATTTTCTTTCCCTTTAAGGGGGTTCAGTAAAAGTGGGGTAGGTCCATCTTAAAATTTCCCTAAGTTTAACCTTAGCTCACCTTAACTAAGGTGGCTTCGTAAAAGTGGACCCAATTTTACATTTCCTTGTGAATTGATTAAACATTCTAACCGATGACCCATTGATTAAATGTTACCCAGATTGAGCTACCAACACATTATCTTCCTACTCCCTCTCCCTTCCCACGCATAGATTTGAAGGTCGGATTTAGTCGGAAATAAATTTTGTTCTTCGTTCCAAGAAGGAAAACGTTTGATAATGACACCTGTTAGATCGGCCTACTGATAAAAAACTATTTTGCTTAATAGATCAAAACCAAACCATGTGAAATTTCAGGTGAAATTTTTTACAGTAATTACAATGTTTATAATAGTGGTGTTGACGATTAACATACGAATAAGGCTGCCAGCAAGAGATTTAAAAATTATAATTAATGGTACGTTCTTCTATCTGTGTAAAGTTGTCCTACTAACGGGACCCGTTTTACAAAGCAGTCGCAAACTACGTCCGACGTAATTGCCATGGCGTCACAGTACGTAAGAGATACGTTGTCATAGTAGTTACGGTTGACGTAAAGTTACGTCCGCTTTGTAAAACAGCCCCTTAAGAGAGCAGCAACTCCATGGAAATGACTGGACAGTTGTTATTAGTATCTACCTATATATTATATTATATACGTCCTTCAAAAGCCGATGTTTTTGTCTGTCCTAAAGTAGTGCCACGAAGCACTGAAACATTTAGGTGCATAATAAGACCTTATAAATCTTAGGGTTCCAGTTAGCATAGTCCATGCACAAGACTAACAAAACGGCTTTCTGCAAATAATGAAAACAAATGTCTTCTCATCTTCTATCTGATATCAAATTGTTCAATGTTAAAAAATACTACACCAAAGACTGTACCAATCTCTGAGAATGTTCAAATATAATAAATTCACTTGTCATCCACATCTGTTAGCAAATCGGTCTATTATCTGGTTTTATGGCCCGCGTTATAATGGTACCAGATCGATGATACCTGACAACTCAATCTCTTTATGAATATGATTTATGACAGTAATACTGACCTACACATTCATATACAGCCCCCATCGGTTCGAATGAAGTTAGCCGGAAACGTCTATCACTATTTTATCCTCTGCACTTTTGTTCGGCCATTCTGTCTCTATTTTCGATGAATTGCTATTTATATCACTCTCTAAGCTAGGTCGGAGAATCAATGACTTAATGTCTTCAAATTGAAGTTTTAGTGATTAATTTACTTACTTTAATATATCTACAAAGTTCCCCGAAAGTATAAAAGTTTAATCATATTTCGAAGATTACAACAATAAACTTTCTGTCATTTTCTCGAGACAGTGATGCGATATGTCATTAGAATCCCGATTTATGGCTTCTGCTAACGAAGGGATACAGAATAAACACTTTCCTTTACAAAAATAACAAGGATGAGTAATCGTAGTCAACATTTCGATTACAAGGCAACTTGAGACTTCTCCTTGCATTAGATAACAGTGTATCATTTATTAATTAAACCGGCTCACACGAACAAGATACCCGCCAATAGATCACTTTGCAGTGATGACCAGCTTAAAAAAATTGGTGCAAATACTATTTTTTTACCAACTGTTGAAAACTAAAAGTCGATTTGAATTTAGATTTCTCTCATTTAAATTTATGCTTTCAATATTTCACAGTATGCCAGAGTATTGTAATTTTTATTATTCGCATCAATTTGTCACGCTTTATCCTATTCACTTTATGCAACCATTTGAAAAGTGTGCCTCGCTACCATGACTTTTGTTGACTTCTCCATTCTTGTCGACCTACTTTAGGGACAAAACATAATACAGACAAAAGCCTTCCAAGAAAGTGTTGACCTATAAGACCCTTCAAATAGCCATTTGTTTTTATCTTGACAGATTCTCAGCCTAGGATAAGAGATGCCTGGGTCATTCACACCGGGATAGGGCTTTTTGATCGCTTGAATGTCCAGCCAATAGTGTGGCCAGACGACGAGCTCAGTAAGCCTAAACGAAGAGTAAGTCATCTCTATGACAATGCACAGAGACAATAGAAATGTTCTTCCGCACGAACATGTTTATATAATGTAAGACATTTGCTGGATATTGGATGCCATCTTATCTAATTGTCTATCAAGGGGACAGAATGTGTTTGTAAGCTATTTCATTTCCCTGGATAAAAAAAAACAAAAAAATTACTAACATTACTAATATAGCATATCAGAAGACATACCTTTACTTTTTCAATGCTATTTTGAAGTACTATTTTGTTACTTTTTTGCTCTGCGATTGACACAGCGACTTTGTAGTTTAGATTTCATTATATTGATTAAACAAAAACAAACGATAGACTAATAATATGTATTGACTGAAAGTTCTATATATGAAGGGTGGGGGGGATATTTAATCCCAAGTATAAATCAATTGCTCAATGACGTCATCAGGTTGTATTAAGAGATGAACATGGCCGACCGAAAGAAAGGTATACATGCGTCTAGTCATGCGCGTCGTTACAAGGGCTTGTAACAAAACGGTCCGTTCAAGTAATAACCCGTTAATATCCCGTTATTTTTCGAGGGAGGTCATTATTAAGCGTCATGTCTATTCCTATGACGTCTTACGGGCTTGAGTCACAATAACGCCCAGACATTTGAAGATTTTAGTATTCCTTGTCTCAGAGGAGCAGGGGTATTTCAACTCACCTTCTCACTCCTTCAAGCTACCCACGGAATCTGATAACCCTGCATCATAACGAAAATAACCGTGCTCCGAACATAACCTCATAGAGCGAAGGAAACATCCTATGATTTGGTTAATTAGCGGAGTGGAACATTTCTCTTTAGTAATTTGGAGAGAGAAAGTTCATTTATAAGGATTGCAATATGGCTTTATGGGGGTAGAAAAGCAAACGTCATTATCAATACAAATAACCCAGTTAACTATACAGACATGTCAATTGGAATAAAGGGGCAGTTGGGCGGATGTTAAGAGAACCCACAGAGCCTAATATAAATTCACAGTTAAACATAATAGTCGAAATATCTTATCCATTGCATCATTATCTTTTCCGCACATCTCTTTCCCAAAATGCTTTGCGGGAAAGTTGATCATGTGTAATGTCGTATCATGGGACAACAGGTCTTTTGTTTACATAGTTAGATAAAATTCACTGATTTTTTATACCGAAAGCTATTTGAATGTCTTCGAAATTAAAAATAAACTTTCAAAACAAACATGCTCTCAAAGGCTTTACGAAACTTTTCACAAGAAAGCTCACCTAAATCAGTTGTTACCCGCTTACAGTATGGGTCACCGAGTACTTCGGAAATTGGAAAATCAATAGCTGGCTTCAGTGTAAAACGTCTCACAAGAACCATAACACGTATTTGACATGCTGGACATTTCCCCTGTTTATTTGTTTATGTATAACCCACTAGATATTCCAGAATGTTTCGGACTGTGATTTATATTCGTGTGAAATATTAGTCCCCAAAGACATTGGGTTAAATACCTGTTCTGATTAAGCTTTTCTTTGACACGAACTATATAATACTCGATTGTCTATTTCTTACACATCGAAAGGCGAAAGAAAAAATCCACCAAGAGCTGGTGATAAAGTTATTACTTACAGCACCTCGATTATAACAGAAAACGTTTATATCATCAGCTACGTGTAGTGTTACAGAATGATAGATGCAATTACAGACAATATATTGATTATGCCTAGACATTATAATCTGATATATTCCGCTAAAATTGTTTTGATGACCACAGGGGAATCATTCACAGCAATAAAAACACCGTGACATGAGCCATACATGAAGACTGAACATTCAGCAATAGTCCAGACAGTTGTTTAGATGAAGGAACACTTAAAACACCTGCTGACAACTGGCGGTAACTGGTAATCCCACATAGATCGTTCGAGTAAAAACCCAGTCAGAAAATTTTCCAAATTTTTTTTGGACTGAGTGGGATTCGAACGCGCGACCGATTGGTGAAAGGCGGTTCAGATTGAGCTCTACTATCCACCGTTAAAAGAACTGTGCCGTTAAAAGAACTGTGCCGTTAAAAGAACTGTGCCGTTAAAAGGACTGGGCAGTTAAAAGGACTGGGCAGTTAAAAGAACTGGACCGTTTAAAGAACTGGACTGTTAAAATGACTGGGCCGTTAAAAACATTGGGCCGTTAAAAGAACTGGGCCGTTAAAAGAACTGGGCCGTTAAAAGAACTGGGCCGTTAAAAGGACTGGGCCGTTAAAAGGACTGGGCCGTTAAAAACATTGGGCCGTTAAAAGAACTGGGCCGTTAAAAGAACTGGGCCGTTAAAAGAACTGGGCCGTTAAAAGAACTGGGCCGTTAAAAGGACTGCGCCGTTAAAAGAACTGCGCCGCTAAAGGGACTGGGCCGTTTAAAGTACACACAATTCATCTATTATAAGTTGGTTTTTTTTTCATTGGAACGCTCTTGAGTATTATCAGGACGCCAGTTTGGCAGATGCAGTATGCAATTCAAAGCAAGCACATCACTTCAGGGATTTACGAGCATGTCAAAGATGATCAGAAGTAGCGAGCGAAGATAACATAAGTTCGTTCTGAATGGGAAGTACATTGGTATGGAGTTCGGCAATGTAAAACAAATCAGAAAACCCTATACAGATTACAATATATTTGATCCATCATCCAACAGACTACGGGCGATTTCGATATTGAGATCACAATCGTACCACAAAACAAGTTCTTTATTTTCTGGTTGAATAATAGCGAGAATTTCGCGACAGACGAAGAACGGATGTCCTGTTCTATTTTACGTTCAATAAAATAAAATCTGATTACAGGCCCTAGGGTACATGGAATCTGAAGTTTCCATTTTAAGCAAAGAGCAGGCTGTAGGTTATCGGCGTGAATATGTTATACAAATAAATAGATACAGACAAACACACAGCCTTCTGGCATTTAACCAACGACATGTCATTTTTTTCCGACTGGTGTTCTTTAGTAAACTGTTTAATGATGTTTATCTTGTACCACTGTCATTCAGCCCAAAATAAGGGGATTCACCTAAATAAAATATACGGGCCCCAGGTATATTCCATATAGCAAAATTATTAGATTTATTTTCCGTACATTTAATTTACACAAATAATGCTCTAAGGTGCAATTTTAAATAAAAAGGATCTAAAGTTATAGTTATTCATGCTCATGCTCAACGTGGCATTAGCTGCCAAATAAAACTTCGTTGAAACAGAATAAGCTAATTGTTCGGCATTGGACCAAGAAGTAAATAGAGAGCTTTCTTTAGGTATTTAGGTATTGCTAAAAACGCCAAAAATATACTCATACATGCCGGATATTGGAATTTAGCCTGTACAAGCACACATCGTCGATTCTTACGGGTTTACTGGCTCTACCGATATTTATTTTTAATTTCATGTTACTTCAAACGCTAAACGTCTCTTACCGATCGGCATTTATGAAAAATTTATAGAGGAATGAGCTGCCAAATTTCAGACTCTTTTCATGAATTCCGAATATAATAATAAAAGATTAACGTCAAAATAAGAAATGTCGATACAGCCAGTAACCCGTGCGAGTCGAAGAAATGTGGTAATAACGGAAAAAAATCAAATAACCGGGATGCATGAGTTTATTTTATAGGGTGTTGAAAAAGCTTGGTATCAGAGGTAAGCTTTACTTCTTGATAAACATATCCAGCATTAAGCTAACTTTGTTTCAACAGACTTTTTCCTAAGTTTGGCAGCTCATGTAACTTTAAATGTATTTAATTCACGTATAAGTCTCTCCTCACGAATTTGCCAGTATAAACAATAACCTTAAAACATCTATAGGACGTTGTGTGCCAACCTATTACGCTTACGGGATGAAGAGGGGAGGTTCTATGGTCAGTTGTTTGAAGTTTGTGATCTAAAACTTCCAAGTTACAAAGACACGCAGCCTTTATTTTCAAGGAATAATATTCCAAGACAGACAATGTTTTATCCCAGTTGCCCGAACATCTCTAAAGCTTCATTTTATTTGATATTGTATTCTTTTTAATTATCTGGATGCATTGTTAAAAAAACAAGTAAAAACCCCCCGCAAAACAATGAGATTAATTTCAAGCACAAAGGCCCTGAGGAATACTGAAGCCGACCGGAAATTTATAATTTTCCAAAGCGATAGATTCATACAATCTGAAAATAATTTTTTGCTTTCGAATGAGTCGACTAATTTCGTCATTTAAAGTGGCATGAGCTGCCAAAATTCGCACGTTTTTCATAATTTCTGATCGTCACGACAACAAGATGCTCTGAAGGCCATCAAAAAACTAAATGATTGGAGTTGGAAGAGGAAAATCCATACAGTATGAGGCCTATACGAACCGAAATAGTGTTCGAAATGTAAACAAAATTTAAATAAGTTAGTTCAAAACAATGCTTTATCGTACATACTCTAGACTGAAAGCACCAGAAAGCTTCTGAATTATTCGTCTTGAGAAAAATAGCCAATAATTTCAACATTCAGTTTTAACGTCAAAATATTAATATTTTGACAGCTCATGCCAATTGCTATATATTTCGAGCCATGTCACCGGAGTACACCCGAGATTGTTCATGGACCTTTTAATTCAAACTGAAGTCAACTCAGAGTCGCTCACAGGAACGTAATCTTTATCAGGAAACTCAGATGCAGTCCTTCAAGAAGAACCAGATTATTCTGCATCGTGCCTTTCAAGGGGTGATCTGGTAGACTATGCCATCCGGTAGATGATAAGTCCTTTTGCTTCAAGCCGTTTTGACAATAAAAATGGTGGATTTCTCGATTAATGACATCTGTTATTCCAAGAGGATTTCATTGACTCACTATATAAGTAAAAATTGGTATAAAAAACAACACTTTTTAATGACGGTCATTTGATAAAAAATTCTTGGAATTATATATATTTGTTTTTCGAAAAATCACTGACGGCTGAGATTGGAATAGACCGTTTCGCATGAAGCGTGTGATCCAATCATACATGGGATAGTGGTATGACCGATCATCCTTTGGAATACATGATCTGTAATGACCTGATTATACTTGAAAGGGATGATGGAAATTGTATCGGGGGGCTTTACACGCAGCAAAAACCTTCGTGTGCACTCGCACATCCCGGCTATTTGAATTGTGTCCGTTATTATAACACATATTCGGTTCAATTTTCAATTTAGGGCCAATCCACTTCAAACGCGGAACTTCTCATGACAATCACAGTTAATTAAAAAAAGTCAACATTTTGGATGCTCATGTCACTTTAACGTCTGTTATGTTTTGACATGTTGTAAGCCTGGTATACATGCATATCAGTATCATTGGGCATATTGTTACCAAATTGTTTATTGAAATTTCAGCTCATAGCGAGGCAATTGGTGGCCCCATATACTGACTAGCTGTGCTCATCAGTCACCTTCATGGTATCAGGATTCATAAAAAAGCAACCACTCTTGTCGATCCCCTTTCTCTCTTTCATATTCATACAAGAGCCCTTCATTAATAATCACCATTCATTGCCATATACAAGTATATTCACTTGGGTTAAAGTGGTGAGTTTTGTTGAATCAGCTGTGTTTTATTATTTACCAGTAGAACTATTCCCAGTGTTAATATTCATTCATATTTTATATTATAGGCCTAATCCACTCCACAATTGTAGCTGGTTACTTGACATACAAACGTTGTTTCACGAAACCTCTTCTTTACCAGAAAATAACTCCATGAGTCCCGGATATCATCATTTATGGAGAGGCCGAAAATAGTCAAAACTGGGTTGAGTACTCTGTTCTTACAGACATTGTTTTACTTTATCGCATCGACTGACGTTGATTAGAGTTTGTCAAGCTCTCAATAACGATGTAGGGCATGGTCTTTTCTTCTTTATCGCCATTAATCGTGAACTGTTACCATCTGTCGACCCAATGATTTTAGCATACATTTGCTTGACACCTTGATGCTAGGGTATGGTACGAGCAAATCAATCACTTTGGAAGAAATCGGACTTCTAGAACGAGATTTCGGCATTTCAATTGGACATAAAACCCGACAACATTGCATAGTTTGACCCAATGGAAACTGGGAGAATTCTCACAAACAGTTGGAACCAGATAGGATCAGATTTCGCGCCGTATATGCATCATAGGACATGCGGTGACTGGGATCGTTAGCCATTGAAATGACATTATGTTGCCCTAATCTCCGGAGATTGAATACCCCGTAGTAATACTTGGCATTTGATCAATCCCACTACAACGTATTTCATTATTACATTTTGGGATGGTCTGTCTACCAACCTATCAACAAAACTCACACAAACTACACTTCCGAGACATACGTTTCAAGCTTTACATTTTCAAATTGTATTCATTTATCCTGTAGGCGAAATGTTGGTTAGAAGGGCAGATTCAACTTGTAACGTTTGTCGTATGCATACAAACCCTATTCAATATTCATCATACCAAATTATCATACACACGATTCATTACTTGGGTAAGTGGTTAACACTTTGATCAGCTGTAAACGTGTTTTATTTATCCCAACCAACCTGTCCTCGGGCTCGTTCTCACTAGCATCACAAATATGTATAATTTTGAGTCAACAAATCCATCATAAACAAATCCATATATGCGAGTGCTTCCCATTTATTGCCCATATTTGCCAAATACTATCTATTGGAGTTACCTTAATGTCCCTTGATAGAGACATTCAAACTGGTTTATAGTTATTTATGCAGCGCATCTTCGCAATATTGCTTTTCTTAATGGCGTTCATTCTGATTCTAGATAATACGTCATGTCCAAATCGCTTTGTTGTTATATAAAGATCCATCTTCCTTCCCAATGCAGTGACATCTAGCTAATATTTGATACTTTTAATCTGAATCCCGCTTACTGAATCAAGTATCTTGCAAACCGACAAACCACACCGACTACTGAATTAACTATCGTACAAACCGACAAATCACCCCAAGTACTGAATTAACTATCTTACAAAACCATCATAAACACACATAATTATTGGTCGATTGGTTTAAGTCTAACGTCGAATTTAAGACTATTGCTTATACATTGTAACATTGTCTTTTTCAATGGTTTATTTTTGCGTGGCGACTGTCTCATCAAATTGAGCTTCTAAATATTTTGGCATGAAAGTCCACAAAACGAAAAAAAGCTAAGCAAGTTAAGTCGAACAGATACAAAGTTTAGCTTAACTTCATAGTTAAAGATAAGTTAATAAAATGTATCTGCAGATTGACGAGTTCAGTGTTTTGAATACAATTGCAATACTCAACGGGGAAATTATACAGGTCGGATAAGAATCGAACGTACTCTGTGGTGAAAATCGAACCCACGACTCTTTTTGTCTAACCGGCTTTTTGCCTAACCGGTCTTAAATAAGGAAAATAGTGCATAAATTCAAAACAGCTTTTTCAGACAAGCAATTTTTGAATGTTTCGAGGAAAATGTTTTGTTGAAGCTTCTCTGGCAAATGATAAATTAGTTTATGATGGAATTGTATTTTTCATTAACCGATTAGTTTGCATGTTATGTACTAATTATCATTTACCTGTCAGTTAGGGGTTATTTAATTTGTCGGCATATAGATGATTGTGTGTGTTAGTTCCAAAACATTTGTTAATTGATATTGTCCAAAACTTTGTTCAAGACCTAACCGTTTTGAAAGACTTGCCGTGAAGTTTTACGTTTATAATAATTTCTCATATAAATGCAGGTGAGAATAGTTTGTTGCCTTGTTGTGGGGGGGGGGGGGGAGAAAAAAGTTCTTGGGGTAGAAGAAAACCTGGTATATTTATGAAAGGTCGCTTTCTGCCGACCGAAACAATTCCATTAAGTCTTTTATACATTTGCGAAGCAATAAGAGGTGGTCAGAAAATGTCAAGTTGTGAAAACTTACACTGGGCAATTTGTGTGGTTTTGTATTCCCGTTGATGACTAGACGTTTGTTATATAATGAGCCTGCTCTTATATATCTGTTTTCTTGTCAAGTATTGTTCTCTCAAGGGAATCTGGGCTAATCGGCTTTGGTACGGGTGTGTAAGCACATTTTCTGTTAGTACACGACAGCCTCTTCGAAAAATGCTCTTCAACCCGACTGATAAAATACACTGAATTTATGCCAGACATGTAAATCATTTTGAATTGAAGGCAGAATTACATGAATGATTTAATGCCTGTCTCGACTAAGGACATTGGAACTAACTGTGTTAACATTTTGCTTATCACGACGTTTAATCCCACTTTTAAAATTACAAAGGTACAATAATGTCACGCCTGTCCATTTTCAAGCTTAAGGTGTTAAATAACAACAGAATGGATTCAATTCATTGTATTGTTATATAGATAGAACCAGAGTCCTTAGTTAAGTCACGCGATCAAATTTCTCCTCAGTTGGAAAAAAGAGTGTCTTATCAAATTGTTTGTTTGTGATATGTGTCAGATAACAACAATAGATGGACATTTCAGACGAACTCATTACTGCCATTTTAGGTAAATACTCATGAGTAAGAAGTAGGTGTAGCTCATCCAGCAATAAATCAAGCAGTCCAGTGCAGTGTATGAAACAAAGATACAGCTTTGTCAGAGTGGCTGGCTTGTCCATTAAAGAGTTTATTGATATTATCTGACCTGTGTATTTGTTTTATATGTCTGCCTAACATTTCTGGTGGCTTTGGCGCCGACCAAAATGGATGAAGCACGACCTAGAGAGCTGGCGGTTAAAATGTTACCCCTGTTGTTTTCCATCAGAAGTAATATACAGTAACAGTATTGGTCCAAGCACCATTGTTTATGATCTCCTCGGGTATGTTTTTCAATGTGTGGAGAGTTTGGGGATGGTGCGTCCACCAAATAGTCAACTAAACCAACACACGTTACAATTGACTTCAAAACTCATCTAATGACCAGTAACAGGAAAACTTATCAGTCACACGAGCTTAAACCGAAAAATTTATTAACCGTTTAAGTGAATTGATTGATTGAATAGTAGTAGTTTGATTGATTGGATGGGAAGTTAATTGGCTGTAAATATGATTAGTTGATTGAGTGGGTAGTTGGTTAGCTATAAAGTGTGATTGTTAAGACAATTTAAATGAGAGACTAACTGTAAGATTGATACTGTAGTTTTATGTTTCCCAAAATATTTGTCAGTGTTTTTGTAATGTAAATGACAATGTTTACATACCTATGATGCATGATGATATGATTTGTGATCCATTGGTTGATAATGAATTACTGACTGTTGGTTGATGGAGAATTGATTAGGTAAGCAATATAATATGAACATTGGGTTAAATAATTTATTATCAGAATACGATAGATAGAAAAGAGATTTTTAACCCTTTACTATAAACACCAGAACTGATTAATTGATTGATGATTGAAATCTCACGTTGCCAGGTTATAAGTGTGAGGTGAAAACGGGGTCTTTGTCCGGACATTCGGCGAGCACCTCGTCCGCGTAGGGCGACCCAGTGAAAGTTTCCATTTTATTTGCTCTGAGAAGGATTCAAACCCTCGACCCATCAACTAAATGTCTGTGCTGGACTGAAAAAAGTATAACTCTGACGGCTGAGCTACCGAGGCCTCTACAACGGATTGAAAACAAGGATACTACGGCATCTGTCAGCAAATACTTGTTATCTTAGAACAATATTCTGTATGGTGAATCACAGTATGGAGACAAGTCGAAGTGCTCTGTCAACAGACAATCATTCAGTGGGAATACTAAAAGCAGATATCGAAATGCAGCGATTCTCGTATTACAAGTGTACATTTTCTTGGTTTAGACCAGGTCACCTCGAACTATCCTGACGAAGATTGATACAAATGAACTTTCTAAAGTAAAAATTCCATATAAGTTTGGAGAGGCAGTTAAAAATACACCCTTATCACACAATGGAAAATGGTACAGACCACAATGTGCCGACGTCTTAATCAACGATCAATAACCCCATTTGAAAAACACACATTTTGAAAGACTTATTGCCTGAAACTAAACTTTTTCTCACAAAGCTTATACAACTTTGTGCGATGTAACAGCAATATGCGACGAGAGTACAGATATATTTTGTCAAAAGCACAAAAGTGAATATAATATATAACTTCATCTTTCATTATGGATTTGCAAAGTGAAAATTATTAATAGGAAGTTATCAATGTTTTTGTCACGTCAATGTCCTGAAAACCATACTTGGATTTAACAACACTGTGCAAAAACTACTAAGGATATATCAATACGGTTATATTTTGAAACTGTTTCAAATACTGTAGAGTTTTCGGTCCGTGTCCAATACTAGGAATTTTAAATGGCCACAAATTTCTGAGGTATGTTTCTACTGACCCTTCATGTGAATGTGGCCATCAATTCTAATTATCTGAACATTATTTTTTATGCTGTCCTAAATACAGAAACTTAAAACTAATTAAGATTCGACTTTTCGACAGATATTCATGTCCTACGAAAAGGAAGTGGAAACTTAACGCAAGAACAAAACAGTACGGCGTGTCATTCGGTTCATCGATTCATAGCAAAGTGACACAGATTTTGACAAGTCAAACCAATGAGGCTATAAGTACATTATTTTTAGAACTTTCCCCTCAATATTACAATTGTAACTGTGCATATGTCTGTATATCATGGAAGGGCATTAACATAGGCAATTGCCTGTTCAACTGAAGAGAAAAGTATAGTTTGATTGTGTGGACTAACATTACATATCTTAGAGTCTCAGAAAAGATCAAACTAGGTTAAAACGCATTTTCTGCAATATACTTATTGGCACAAATATAATATTGAAAAAAATGGTGCCCAATCCATTAGCTGGGTGCTATACATGTAGCAATAGTGCGACTTTAATGGAAAGCAAAAAGTTTTGTGCTGGAATGTAGACGCTGTTTTTGTAATACCGGGTTGGAGTGTCGTTGAAAAAAATCCATTTGTGGATTATCGTCGGACACTTTGTTACTGCTCAAGGGAATTTACCATTTTTCTTCTATAAATCAATTGCACGGTTTTCTAGCCCCCATATGCATTATAAATAAAGGCTTTTTGCTATACATACAGTCGATAGAAAGCTTCTTACCGTGAAAAACGAAAGCACGGACTTTCAATATCAAACAAAAAAGATAGAAAAGAAACTTGTCTAGAAAAGAAATGTCTGGAGTTAAAATCTTTTTCAATCCTAAGTTGTTTTTCTACCATCATATTTACAAGGATTGACAAAGCAGGTTGCACTATCTCTTAATAGGAATATAGTGAGATTCATTGATTGTTTGGTGTTTTACGCCGCGCTCAAGATTATTTCACTTATATGGCGGCGTTGCCAGTTTTGTTGTGGGAGGAAACCAGGCTCTATGCCCGGACGAAACCCACGACCTTCCGTTGGCTACTGGCAACCATCCCACATAGGTCGTTCGAGTGAAAACCCAGTCAGAAAATTTTCCAATTTGTTTTTGGACTGAGTGGTACTCGAACCCGCGACCCATTGGTGGAAGGCTGTTCGGATTGAGCGTCCAACGCTCTACCTACTGAGCCACGGAGGCCACTACTGTGATTCAACATTGGTGAAATGCTTTGGTGGATCAATGTCTCCTACATGTATCTCGGAAATGGAACATTGATTGATTGCTGTTTTATGCACTCGCTGAGCCAATGCATGTCGCCTCTGGGACAGGAAACATTATGTCATGCGGTGGTTTCAGTTCAATTTTCTGGATATATGAACAATTTGATTAATTTATCCTATGTTGGCTTGAATTTCTTTTAGAATATGTACTATGTAAAAAACAGACCAAAAAGAGAAGAAAATTCGAGAGTAAAACATGCAAATTGCATTGCTTATTTGAGCTCGAAACTGATTAGCTCTGTGCACTGAAATCGACTTATGTGTGTCACAATAATTATTATAGAGGCAAATCACAACATTGGAGATAAAACATATGATGTTAAACTAATAAATGACAAAAAGTAAGTGCAGTTAAGTTTTTGTAATGTTTCTATAAATAGTTAAGTTTATCGCTCCTTTGTTTTGGTTCCGTTGCATCTTCGCAAGCCAAGTTAAAATCTGCATGTCCCCATTCCGTGTTTTATGGAATGTGGACATGCAGGTTTTATCTTGCCTAGAGAAGATGGTCCCGTTGTCCTTTCTACCGTTTTCTTATACATCCACATGAAAAGTTAAAAACTATTAAATCTTACAATAAAGATTTGTTTGTTTACTTATTTCAGTTTATTGTGTACGTTTTATTTATTTATTTTAATATGCTTCAACGATAACACGAATACATATTTGACCTTAGTTTTTTCCGAGTTATTCCCGAATGTTGTTTGGATTAAAAAAACAATACGAAATGCATAAGACAAATTATGCATACAATACGATATATAGAAATTATTCCTGAAATAGAATGTGTCCGGTTTAGAATAGAGAGGGACCGCGAGATTTTGGCAAATTCTTCAGGTCTCCGAATTAAGGGGTCGATTCAGTATGATGTTTCATTAAAATATAAAAGCACATTTTCCACAGAAAATTAAAACACATTATCTGGACACCATAGATTTTCTCTATTACAGAAAAAGGAGGTCAAGGATGAACTTACCAAACGAAGTCATAGTGTAGGATATATTGACGTCATCACAAATCCCATGATGTAATGATTTTCCGACAAGCCCAAGCTTGACTGGTCCTGAGTTTTCCTCCACATGTAGAACACCAACTCTATCTTGAAAACACATTGAAGAGCAAGAAAGTTCCTCTTGTGAATTGACAATAGCTAGATGAACTTCTGTCGAAGCAATACCTTTTGATTGGTGATCTCCAATAGAAGCGTCCACGTGAATTGTTATCTCAGAATCTGAAGAATGAAGAACAAGCAATTATTTGTTATTCAAATAAGCTTATTTAGTGCCCAGGGCCCTGACTTACAGAGCTGGCGTAAGTTACGTCGGACGTAAATCAATGTTAAAGCTATAGGAACTTATTCCCTAGTCCCAACTGGTCCATGTTGTAGGCCTATGCGCAACTTTACGCCAGCTTTGTAAGACAGGACCCAGGCGAAGAATTGAGAAAATGGTATTCTGGCAACAGGACGTAAGTGATGTTACCATGGTTTACCCCAGTCTAACATGAAGTTCTGGTTCATTGGCCGTGGTATTTATGGTTTTATGACAGAGGCACAAACTTTCTATGCAGGCTCGAGTGCTATTGGTGTTCAAGATGTGTTTGCTTTACATGTTATCAGGTACTGAATAATGTTGTTTGGCACTGAAAGAAACCATTAGATAAATCTTGGCGGTGGTAGATTTAATAAAAGTGAACTTTTGGGAGGCTGTCGCAGAGTATTTGTATATGAAACCCCGATCCTGTTTTGGTAGCTTAAGGGGCTTTCACAATTGAGATACGGCGGGTTTACGGCTCTTGTGGTATTGAATGTACGATGGACCGCAGCCTCCCTTGCGGGCAACCGCATCTTACCGCGCGGAATTGTTGTGCCGCAAGAGCCGCAGAAAAGTTTAGTGTGCACATGGAATCCAATTTTCGGCTGTGCGAATTTCTTTATTACCTCTGATCCGTGCGAGCGCTAGTACGTTCACCGTAAACCGTTGTATCTTGACGCGCGGTTGTTGCACGATTTTTTTGTGTCATAAGATGCTCCGTACGGTGAAATTTCTTGTTCCGCCAACCTTGCGGCAGTCGTAAACCGTTGAACGATTCGCCGTCTGGGTCGTGCACCGACTTGCGTTCGCCGTGCGAAAAAAAAACTCAGGTGTGCTACAGGTATATATTTTGGGGTTCTTCAATTTATCTCACAACAGTTGAATCTTTTACAATGGATGCTGCTCTACCTGTGTCACCAAAACCGCCGCACGATTTGACAAAACGCCGTAAAGCGCCCGCTTATTGGTGCGCGGCGAAAAACAATGATGCTCGATGCATCATGCGGCACGTCGCACGTTCCAACCGATCACGTAGCACCTCCGCGCAACTGTCTCACCGATCACGTGCGCTAGACGTGCGTTGCTTGCGTCACTCCGCAAGAGATTCGTGGATTAAAACGTACGGGAACCTTGCAACGCCCTTACGATGCCCCGACCAATCGTAAAATGGATTATTTTCTTGCGGGGATTTTTCCGATTATACCGCGGCCCGAAAATTTTTATCTCCACCGTGCGATCGATTTCAGTATTTTGACCGTGCGGCGAAAGTCTCAATTGTGAAAGCCCATTTACAAGCATGTCAAATAAGTATATCAAATGAAAAAAATGTTCTGAAATGATTCTGTGACTGTGGGACAAAATTCTTCATAAGCATTGCATTCGATTGAATGAACATCGAGGCCACCAGTGCCAGAGGACAAGTAGCTTTGCGAAGGCTAATTCCCAGTTTCAAAAGTAATAACTAGCAATCAGCAATGATAGATCAAACCTGGACTCTTAAGTTAGGTTACCCATAGGAATAGGTTTTATTCAACAGGAGATTGTAACAGTCAATCTCGCGACCGTCTTTGGATAGGTTCAGTCTTTTCCTATTATTAGTAAGTAGCCTGCATTGTCAAGTGATGTACTAGCTGTGAGATTTCCCAAATCAAAACTCATTTCGAAGGGCATGAGATACCAAAATGTTGCCTTTTCCCCAATAAAACCAAATTTTTGAGATTTTCGTCAAAAAGCATATTTCTTGCAAACGATTCTTTTCATTCGAAGTAAATATTCACGTATAGTTTGATAACATGATTGCCATATTTTTTATAGCTTTTAAAAATATTACCCAAGCTGGCCTGTGAAAATCCTGTGCTATGAGGTGTAAAGGTGTACGATGTGACTATCTTAGTCACCTCTTGTTGTATGCCAAGCCTAACGTCCTCGCTTATATATGCCAATCATAACGTCCTCGCTTATATATGCCAATCATAACGTCCTTGCTTATATATGCCAATCATAACGTCCTCGCTTATATATGCCAATCATAACGTCCTCGCTTATATATGCCAATCATAACGTCCTCGCTTATATGCCAATCATAACGTCCTCGCTTATATATGCCAATCATAACGTCCTCGCTTATATATGCCAATCATAACGTCCTCGCTTATATATGCCAATCATAACGTCCTCGCTTATATATGCCAATCATAACGTCCTCGCTTATATATGCCAATCATAACGTCCTTGCTTATATATGCCAATCATAATGTCCTTGCTTATATATGCCAATCATAACGTCCTCGCTTATATATGCCAATCATAACGTCCTCGCTTATATATGTCAATCATAACGGCCTTGCTTATAGCCAGTAAAACTGAAAGCCTTTCAACAACTCGATATCAGTCAATTACCGCCGAGCCTGATGACGTCACAAAGATTTACGCAAAGCTTTCTGGGTAAGGCAGGCCTACTTATAAAGTTATAGCAAGACGTCACTTCCTTATAAAACATTGATGACATAGCGTATTTAAACGTTGATACTGATAGAGTTTTGAAAACAACATTTTGTGTACCGAACTGCACGTCTTCAAGTCAGAGGAACAAACTGAAAAGCGCCGTCAAAAGATCTCGCGCCTTTTACATGCTCTTTTCGATAAAGTATTATTCCTTCCGCCATTTTGTAAAATTATGTGAATGTCCCTCAATCTCCCAAAATGCTGTGCGCGTAATTTACAAGTGACGTCATCAAGCAATCGGTCAATTGAAGAAACATAGCATGTCATAAACTTTGTGAGTCAGAAAAGGGAGAATCTTTAAAATGACATATCACTCATTTACTAATTGTTTTACACAATTGTGTTTGTAAACCGGGGTCATGAAGTGGGTTTCATTGAGCACTTATTGGATAAGTGAAACTAATTCTCCCGAGAATTTGACGATTACGTGTCTTAAATGTCATTACCTTTTTTGTT
Source organism: Lepidochitona cinerea (assembly GCA_963971465.1). Taxonomy (NCBI): domain Eukaryota; kingdom Metazoa; phylum Mollusca; class Polyplacophora; order Chitonida; family Tonicellidae; genus Lepidochitona; species Lepidochitona cinerea. The sequence goes on along the minus strand of OZ020551.1, from coordinate 42,882,886 downwards.
GTAGGGCAGCTACACGCGTACGTATTGAACTTATTTCCCTCGGCAATAAATGGTCGCCATAACACATGCTTCTCCACAGACAAGTTTTGCCCTCAGAATTGAGATAATTAATTTTTTTCCCAAGTGGACGGTATATTACGGGGTAATGTTTGCTTTCATTGCTCTTTGCTAATTGTTGATCATCCTTTTCCAAACACGTGTGTTTGTTCGTTTATTTTGGCGTCAACATATTTCTACGGCGGACTATAAGGTCAATTGCTTTGCTTTCTAGGTCAATAAACTATCCCCCGGACGTTAGCCTCAGCTCCCAGCGTTAATTAAGTTGCTGACAACTAAAAAAAATTAAATAATCGAAATAGTTCCACAGATCCAATGTATTAATCTTAGTTTTAAAATAGGCAGAAATTGACGTAAATATAGTAGGATAGGACAAAAACATCACTGAACTGACAACAGACAAATCACAAGGAAGTCAACAATCAAATAAACAAGGTTGAGAAGCAACACCTATCGGGACCTTGCCCCAGTTTACATGACATTTTTCCTTAACATGCCTAGAGATTACTTGATTGTCATCACGAATAATATTTATATGATTAATGATGTTTACACTTTCAGGTCTACTTATGTACTTGTCGCCATAGTTATTTCCGCTTATAAGGTATTCCCTGTACCAGCCTTTTTTAAAGTAGATTAAATTTACAAGAACATGAATTTGAAACAATATAAGTTTAACATAATGTATCATTGAATAAAATCGCCACATCAATCGGAATGTTAGAGTTACAAAATAGAATGAAACTGTACGCAACCTACCAATGTTAAAGCAGATTACCCTTGTATGAAGTGCTGCCATTATCAGTGACACGTGTCTCATTTAAAGTGGCATGAGCTGCCAAAATTCATAATTTCTGATCGTCACGACAGCAAGAGGCTTTGAAGACTATCGCAAAACTAAATGATTAGCGTTGGAATGAGGAAAATCCATACAGTATGTGGCCTATACGAACCGGAATAGTGTTCGAAAACTAAACAAAATTTAAATAACCGGGACGACCATTCATTCATTCTAAACCAAAGTTAGTTCAAAACAATACTTTATCGTACATTCTCGAGACTGGAAGCACTAAAAAGCTTCTGAATTATACGTCTTGAGAAAAATAGCCGATAATTTCAACATTCTGTTTTTACGTCAAAATATCAACATTTTGGCAGCTCATGCCACTTTAAACTATTCCGAAAGAAGATGACATTATTTTAGAAAAAAACGTAATCCGATTTAGATTAGAATACCCACAACACTTTTATCAGTGGCACTATGGATCTACTCACACTCATGGCTGCCATTCAAAGACTTTCAACGCTCAGGAGAGCAGAGCTTTTATCATAATTTAACGGTACGTTAATGCACTTACCACGGATACTAGCGTGTCAATTCGTACTATAAGCTCAACTCGCTACTTCAGTTTTAAAGTGCAAAGAATATTTTTTTCAAAATATGGAGGAAAACAGATTTTACATTGAAAATAAGCTAAATTGGCTCAACCATCCATCGTAATTTTTTTTAGAATTATGACAAGCAATCTCATACGAAGGTCCGATTCGGTCAAAGCACTACATACGTTTCAAGAGACGGGAAATTTTACGGACAACGTATTCTACAATGGGACGTAAATTTCTTAATATTATGAAACGCAATACCATCTTTCCAAAGAGATAAAAGTAATATAAAAAAATTTGAGCCCACAGGTTGACCAATAGATTGAAACATTGTCAATAAATAAATGGCTAGCTTTAAAGTGGCATGAGCTGCCGAAATTCACACTTTTTTTTCATAATTTCTGATCCTCACGACAGTGAGAGGCTTTGAAGGCCATCGAAAAACTAAATGATTGGCGTTGGAGTGAGGAAAATCCATACAGTATGTGGCCCGTACGAACCGAAAACGTAAACAAAATTAAAAAAAGCCCGGACGACCATTCATTCCTTCTAAGCCAAAGTTAGTTCAAAACAATACTTTATCGTACATTTTTGAGACTAGAAGCACTAAAAAGCTTCTGAATTATACGTTTTGAGAAAAATAGCCAATAATTTCAACATTCTGTATTAACGTCAAAATATCAACATTCTGGCAGCTCATGCCACTTTAACCGCCACTAAACGTTTTGCAGGTGAAAATATTTAGCATCTATATTAGACTTTATATATATATTCCATCAGTTATATGATAATATATTTTATTTTATAGTTCTCCCATTTGGTATATGTTATATCAGGCTGACCAACGAGGGATTGTTGCCTTAAACCAATTAAACTTCTATGAAGAGAACACAGCTCCTCCCCCGTAAATGAATCTGACCTGAAAACGTTGAGATGGCTCTCGGGTCCGTGAGGTAAAGCCAACCTGCTTGGTCAAGATCAAACACGTGACTGTAATGTACACCATTGCCGTTGCCCGAAATTTCTCGAATTGTGTACGTCACCGGGAAATCTTTTTCATCTGTGGAATTTTTGATTGCGAATATTCGTACAATGGAATCCCCTGATTGGTCCGAAGATTGTACTATTCCTTCATAGAGTGATTGAGGGAAGTAAATACTCCAAACACCTGAAAACAGAATTGAAAGAATAAGTTATACATACATGATATTACAAGACAGCATGCAACCTCCATTGTGCAGGGTATACAAAGAGTTGAAAAATGTCAATAGAAATGGTAGAAATAATTTTTTCCTTCAAATTTCATAATATTGCAGCGATGTGATACTCTAACGCACTAATGATCTAAAATGCAGTCAGCAATTCACCAATGAGAGGTGTTTTATACTGCTAGTTAGATGGATGGTACTAGGTCAATGGATAGGTGAACGTTATTTCTGGTCGCCACGACAGTAAGAGGCTTTGAAGGCCATCCTAAAACTAAATGATTAGCGTTCGAATGAGGAAATTCCGTAATGTATGTGGCCTATACGAACCGGAATAGTGTTCGAAAAGTAAACAAAATTTAAATAACCGGGACGACCGTTCATTCATTCTAAGCCAAAGTCATTTTAAAACAATACTTTATCGTACATTCTCGAGACCAGAAGCACTGAAAAGCTTATGAATTATACGTCTTGAGAAAAATAACCGATAATTTCAACATTCTGTTTTTACGTCAAAATATCAACATTTGGGCAGCTCATGCGACTTTAAAGGCAAAAGTATAAAAATGTAATGTTTTGCTTACTAATAACACGAATATACACTAGCGGCTATGAATATATACTGTAGACTACAAAGCGGATATGGAAATAGTTACTTGTGTGGCTACTTTTTTGTGTTTATATTATCAAACGTCATACAACTTGGCCTGCGACTTGTACGAGGGCATTTGACGTACGTAAATCCCAGAGTGTAATCCGAATGGAATACTGTGCCGCGAATGCCTCGAGACAAACTACTTTGCGCCTTGTAACTAAATGACCTAATAGCTAGAAGTTTAATGACCATGTTGCTTATGCGGCAGATAATTACAACAAACCTTGCATAAATGTGGCATTTACAATTACAAAATATCTAACCAGGAATAAATCTAGTTTTTGTTAAGAGAACTTACTTTCGATTCTAATTGGCTATATACATAGCTTTTTTGTGTCGCAATATGAAGCAGTATCTTAGCGCTTAATGCAACGCTTTCAAGATTGTAGGATAGGAAAAAGTTGTTTACGCCAACGTGGGGAAAATAACAACAACTTTTTTTATCACGTCGTATCCCAAACCTTTACATGTGGAGTGGAGATATATCAGTAGTGGGTGACAAAATAAGTTGATCCGCCATTTGCTTCATTTCGTAAATAACAGGTTAGATAACAGGCATCGTTTTTTTGTTTCATGTTGTTCCGTTGCCCAAACACGTTTCAGTAAAAAGTTTCAGGCTTTTGAAAACTAAGATTTTTTAAATTGTTTTTGGGAAAATCAAGTTTGATAGGTTTTTGTTGTTAAGAGCATATGCTGCTTAACGGGCTAAAAAAAACTAACGTATAAAATTTATCATCATAAACACAAATGATATTATACAAGGTATGTGTAATACTGTATTTATCCTATGTGCTATGAAAATCGATATAAATAATAAGGTGAATTGGTTAAACAAAGCAACAAGATCCGTCCAATAAAATTACGTGTGAGTTCTCAATCAGGAAAAGCTATCAACATAACAATGGTCGTTGTTAAAAATTATAAAAGCAAGAAAAAGATAGATAATAAAATAAACACATGGTAATGAGTTTGTCTCAAACGTCTAGACGTCCACTGATGGACAAACTACATCCCCGGCATTTCTCTATTCTATCCTATCCGTTAATTGATTTCCTGTTAATACTACATCTTTGATTTACTTCAAATAACTTAGCACAGTATAGGTTTTTATCCTGTTATTAAACATCACTTGCTTTCTCAGCTTTTTTAATAGTCAAGTGTCTTTTTTAGCCTTGAAAAATGTCGTTCAAATAGCTTTGAATTATCATAACAGTCAAATCATACTTAATTGAATCCTTAGCTAATTAGTCGATTAGCAAATAAATACTGTCAGCTTACGTCAGAAATCAGAGAAACTACACACTGGTTGCTGAATCTCCGGAGAAATATATAGTAACCTCAATTCTCAAGTAAGGCTCTATGTGATCACAGTTTTCTGTCTTCGTTTTCTTTCAGTGTCTGTTATATAATGGTCTTGAGTGGTATAGGTCAAATGTCCCCGTTTCTGTCTTACAGCCAATGCAAATTGATGTCAGTGAGAGCTAGGAAGTGTCTTACTTAGCGATATTTGTGTATGTGGGGTATTTGAATATTAGATTGTCACTAATGCAGATCTACTGTGCATACTTTTAATAAACAGAGTTATGTGTGTTTTATTTATTTTAACCAGTTGTGAAAGTACCATAGTTTAGCTGAAAATGTGTAAGCTTCAAATTGTCAAAATGGTGGTTCATATGTTGAATTGTGAGTAGCGTGAAACAAGCATGCACTATGTAAACTTTATTTTTCTACCGGTATACTCAAGGAAGGTCGTCATATAACTAATAATGTATCATTCCGTATGTATATCCCCTTGAGAACGTAATTTGGCAAATGTATCATGTCAAAGATCCAAAATGCTTGACATGTCGGGAATTACTGAGTTATGGTATACGGTTTGTAGGCATGGAAGGACGCTCCACTGTGACTCTGAGGAAAACGGTCCGCATTTTCGCCGTAGTCAAGAAACGCGCTTAGGTCCGTATTTTGGCTGTAGTCAAGAAACGCGCTTGGGTCCGTATTTTGGTCGGAAACAGGGTACAGTATGGTAGCAAAAACAAATTAGCCAATCAGATTCATAGAAGTTACTTTAAGATGTGAGCAAAAACAATATTAGCCAATCAGATTCATAGAAGTTACTTTAAGATGTGATCATGATGCTTGGCAACAGAGAGTGTCCTTGAGCTCAGAGCGTAGACCTGTTAACGGGAGCTATTTAACAGAGAATGGTGTCAAGCATAAAATGTGGTATAAAAAGCGACAAGTTGCGTGCGAGAGTTCAATCAGAAAAACTGTCAATAGAACAATACCACATGAGAGAAAATAGGAAAGCAAAAAATGGCAATTTGTCTCAAGCATGGAAATATATGCCCACCGCTGCTACACCAAATGCTTCCTTGACATTTCTCAATTCCGTCCGTTAATTGATTTCTGGCAAAATTACATCTTAGCAGAGCCGTAAATTACAAACTCCTTTTAGCTTATAACATATATAGCTCAACTACATTATTGTGATAAACGGCCGGTTATTTGAGTATGGAAATGTCACTTTACTTAAATTATATGTAAGTTCCCCGGAGAGTTTGAAGTGTATTTTGAAGAAGGATGCTTTTGTAATCTCTGTTTTGCATTAAGTGCATAGATTATCCAATATTTATGCGGCGAAACACATTTTTTATCGAGGTTATGAAAGGGACGAATTTTCATTGGAAGTGTAATAATTAGAAATACCATTTGAAATAGTCAGTACTTGATTTGCATTATCTGGCATATTCCAGGAAAGGAAATTTATGGAAATTTACGGTAATTCACATTTAAACCTGAAGCACGTTAAATGTGTCCTGTTTATGTATTAATTGTCTGAATATAGTAGGTGCAAAGTCATGCACAACGAAGTCATTTCCGAGGGATATTACGACAGCCTCCGTTCTTCTGTCCGTTCGTCCTTCCGTAGGTCTGTTCATCTGTCTGTCCACTGAATAACATAAAACGCTTTGTAGTCTAACTTTGAAAACTTAAACTCAGCGAAAGGACGTTTTTAGGAGAAGCCGGTTGGCTGAAAGGATAAGACAGCCGGTATTTAGTGCTGGCGATAGGTACTTTACTCTGGGACCCGGGTTCGGTAGAAGAATTTCTGCCACTTTTCAAGCAAGTGTAATCCCAAAAAATAACGAGAATAAGGGAAAAACTTAATAATTAGATTGGAAAAAGTCATGTTTTTGCAGTCTAAAATAAAGGCCAATTTGTTTTTCCATCCCTGTCCGTCGATTTTGAGCTAACTTAGCTCGGGTCACCCACGGTAACTGGCGATAACAAACGTCGAATATTTGAATGGTTGTTATTGGAGTGAAGCTGTATCTGTTTCTACATGATCTGCTTGAACGATTCCCCATGACGATGGATTGACATTTGGGGGACTTTTCTGTGCTCGACCAGTACAGTGTATGCCGAAGAGAGATAAAACCCGTTTTACACCATTTTACATAAATAAAACCCGTTTTACACCATTTTACAGAAATAATATCAAATAGTTGATAGCATGACTGATTTTACCGACCAGATATTGAATTTGGTACACTAATATAGGGTCAAGATATACAGTATAATATTTAGGAAACAAATATATCAATGACTTTATTCTCGTCAATGTTTATTTTCTTTTATTTACTTATTGCACCTATTGGGCAGAATTTTATTCATTTTGTCTAATGGGACATTTGCAAAAGATTGGGGTTTCACTTTCGTTATTTCATCTTGTGTCACTGTTTCGATTTATACTGTACTGTTTGTGGTCAACGTAGCGGTAAATGAGTTAAATAAACCAGTTAATCGTTATACGAATAGCGTTTTCTGGTATTTAAATTCCATAGGAAAAAGGCAAATATTACAAACGCTTACGCAAGGCTGGCTTACATACAGCGAGCCCTTCAACGATATAGCTAATAAAAGAATTTCCGTAAAAAACTGGTCGCCAAATGTCAAAACATCGTCGTTAGACTACATTTCAAACACGGATATAGAAATACTGCTTGGACGACGTATATTAGACATAAGCCCTGCTTTGAAGGAATTGATTGTCATCGTGGAAGTAAATCCCTTGTCCTTGAACAACCCGAAAAACATTCCGCTAACTCACCAGTTTTCATGTACACGTTGTCTCTTCAACCTCGGTTTAAGTAAGGCAATTAAATACCGAAAAACCCAATGTTTATACTAAATATAATGACGTGCTTTTATTGAGCTATCGTTGCAGTGAAATAAATTAAGGGTCCTCAATTGTCCAGTGGGTTAGAGTGACAGTCCCTCAGTCCCACACAGACCCAACACTTCCATCGATGCGGCCCGGGTTTGAATCACACTCAGACCAAAAAAAAAAATTGAAAAAATTCTGTGTGGATGTTTCACTCGGTCGCAGTATGTGGACGAGTTGCCAGGTACTCGCCAAAGGCCGAGCAATGGGCCCGGTTTCCTCCCCCCTAAACCTGGCAATGCCGCCATACAAGTGAAATAATCTTGAGTGCGGCGTAAAACATCAATCAATCAATCAATCAACCGAAAGAAATTTCATGCTGGTGTAACCATCGTCCTTAGAAACTCGTCTTTATATGACAAGTACACGAGAATACATCGCGGATATTTGATAAAAAAATTACCATGAAAATAAATAAGGAGTTTTCTTTTTTTATTCAATATTATGTTTTAGAACCTAAAGTGTTTCAATCTGTTTTCATTTATTATATGCATGGATCTGAGCAACACTATTGTATTGTATTTATTATCTGGTTGATTGACTGATTTTTACCTATAAATGGATGTTGTCAAGTTTGGATGGAGGCATCCGAGCTCAAGGTAAGGGTGATCGGCAATCGTATTCTCGTGAGATCTCCTTTAGACGTGGCTAAGATACTAGATTTTCGGACTAAGGTAACTTCTAATTTTAGATTGGGGAAAGTTACGAGACGGATAGACTACGTTTTTATACAGCACTAAAATCACCGTATTTTTGCTCTGAATACAAATGACACATATCAAAATATTTTACTACTATTATATGGCTGCTAATGTGTCTTGTCGCCTTACGAACACGGAGAGAAAAAGAATTCGGCAAAACCCAGATTTCTCGGCTATATATAGGGATATTTATATATAATCTGTTAAATTAAAGCGCAAAATAACCTGTTTTATGTTAAACCAGTGTGGATGAACACGCGTAGGCTTTTCTTGATCGCCCATTTAGATATCAAATTTATTTTTAGAATACCGATGCTAAAACTGTTCAATAAATGAGCAAGTGTCATTTTATGTTTACGTTAATTATAAATTTGACTCTACGTTATCTGTGATCTGTAAACATAAGTATTTTAGTACGCTATGATATAATGACTACGATTACTTAAATAACGACACCTTTCAGGGGTGTTTTTTAACGAAGATACACTTTTAAAGGAAAATCTAAGGCTATTTTTAAAATTAAAATACACAGTTGCCTTGCTGTCAACAATCTGTGGATTTATAGTCGACAATCTCTTGAGCTATAAATCAACGACTCGAGAGACAAAATGTAAAAGTCAATTGCTCTATTAACTTTTTAGTTAATCAATATAGTTTACTAAATAAAGAATATAGATGATTTATTGTATCAAAGAAAAGTATCTGATTTAAGACTTTCCTCTTGCTTTGACTCACGAAATATTAACTTAAACAGTTTTTTTGCGACTCCACCGCTATCGAGATTTGATTGATTGATTGATTGATTGACGTTTACGCCGCATTCGAGATTATTTCACTTACATGGCGTCGTGGCCAGGATTAGTGCGGGAGGAAACCGGGCTATCTGCCCGGAGGAAATCCCCGATCTTCAGTGAGTACCTGGCTACTCTTCCACATACGGCGATCGAGTGAAAAATCTACTCAGAAATGTTGCAATTTTTATTTGGTCCGAGTGGGATTCAAATCAGTGCCGCATCGATGGAAGCTGTGTGTGGGACTGAGAAACTGTCAATTTAACCGACTGAGCCACCGATGTCCCTATTGGGAATGGAAGAAAAGTGGAAATTTTTTGATACCCACAACAATATAAAGGTGCCGCCAGAAACGAAAGTGGCTCAGTGCAATAAAACATTTTGATTGGTTGATTTATTGGTGTTTTACGCCGCTCGAAAGACTATTTGACTCAATCGATTGAGCCCCAGGAACTTTTCTAGATTTGGTACGGAGGACAGGACAATTGTAACATATGAATGTAGGCATAGACTGTTATTTAGATGAGTTAGTTGATACAATACAAATAGGCCCATTGTTATTCACTTTTAATGGCGTCCATCTGGTTCCAATTATCTGTTTATCAATTTTCTCCAAGCACTTACCATTTAATACTTATCTACGTGCGATTAAAATGCTAACGTACTTTAAAATGCTGACATACATAACGATAAGGTTCAACATAAGTTGTAATTCTTCGTTCACGAGTTAATACATGTAGTTTATACAGCTTCATTATCCTCACTCTTACTTTGATTGATTGGTGTTTTACGCCGCGCTCAAGATTTTATAGTTTTATTGTGGGAGGAAACCGGGCTCTATGCCCGGAGGAAATCCACGACCTTCCGCTGGTTACTGGCAACCACATAGGCCGTTCGAGTGAAAACCCAGTCAGAAAATTTTCCAATTTTTTTTTGGACTGAGTGGGATTCGAACCCGCTCTCACTTTTAAAAGCAGCAAACCATTTCGTTAAATATCAATACCATATCAATTTACAACAACTTAATAGGTTGCAATAGAAATATACACGCCCGTTGGTATGTCGGGGATGTGTAAAATACATACATTTGCGACGGCTCCCGTTAGTTTGATAGCTTTCACCAAAATTAAAATGCTTAGTGAAAGAAAAGTGATAGTCGAACCGCTGTAATTATTGAATATGATTGGTTTTCTGCTTAGTTAGCATTCATATGACTCTTAATGAGACAAAAAACTAAAACTGCCATCTGGAGGATTTTTTTTTAAAGAAAACTCATCGAAACACACCATTAAAAGTACCTCTGCTTATAGCTCACCTCGGCAGATCGATGTAGGACACAGAGATGCTTAAAATACGCTGGGTAGTAATTTATAATGACGATGGGTCCCCGATAAATGTGTATAAGTAATTATTTTAACATCCGTCTTACAGGTATTATATTGAAAATAAGGCCTCGTAACTATAGGACAATGTCCTCGGGTATCTCCAATTATTCCACTCATCATTTACTTACTAAGATGTATTAAAGTGCCATTACACGCATGCCGTTTATTCTTATACTTATATACGTCAAAGCATTAAGGTTATTTAGAAGAAGTTAACACACACATTGTTAACGAGGTCTAACCATCCTTTTACCACGCGCGGAAAAAGATTTTTTTCCACTTATTTCAATTGTTTTGTAACCAAAGGTATAAAAAAAAAGAAAAACAAAAAACAACTAGATTTAACAATGCACGATATCTAGACCTATATAGACTTGAGATAATTATACCGGGTTTACCAGGGTACAGCGGTAGTATAACACACGGAAATACCGGACAGGACACGGACTATATGTAAGGATGCTAACAATGTGAGGTATGTTGACATTAGCTAAAGTTTTAGGACAAAGTTACGAATGTAAACAGTAGATAGACTTACCGGGTATACACGTTAAGACCAAACAGACGAACACACAACTTAAATCCATTGCCATTTTAATAGCTTTGTATTTTTGTAGGTGTAATTCTTGGCGTTCGGTAGTTCCAAATTGTTCGAAGAAATCCGAGAATTTCTCCCGTTGTATTGAAGATTGCCTCTCCAATTAATAGAAATGGAATAAAGAGTAGCATATGATTCCGTGGATTGGTTAGTATTACAACACATGTCACATTCAACCCACATTGTTAGGGAGTTTAGCGAGCTGATAAAGAGTCACATACTAGTCCGGATGCTGTAGTCCTGGGCACGTCCATTTATCCATGTTGATCAAACTGGCTTTACGAGGAATCGGCTGGAGTTAGGCAAACACACACTTTACCCGTCAAGGTGCGGTAAAGACAATTGAGATTTACACTTCTATCGCCCCAGCACGTAAAATCACCTCTACTTTCTGTTTACCTTGAAACCAAAAGCATGAGGGAAAACAAAAGTGTATGGCACTCGTCGATTCCTGGAAGACCGACTGTTATCAATACGCAATAGATCTCACCTTGATGAGAAAACGGACAGCGATGTGATTGGCAGTACCAGGCTAGTCCGCCCCCTATGTAGGAACGTAATAAATCCCAGTACTTGAAACTTTCAACTGCGAGTGGCGAAAGTAAACGTTGACGTGTTGGCCTTTTTAGTTACCTCGATCGATACAGGGGAGTTTTTGTTCAGCTTATGTCGCGTGTTGAAGCTAACAATAAACGTTTAGTGGTGTATATAGCCCACGTTCTTGTGAAGCTGAAAGAAGTGACTGATATTTCTATTGTCGATCGCTGTCTTGTTAATGTTATCCCGGACACTTATACAGAAGTGACGTCCACAACTAACAAGTATACTTAACAGGTTGCATGGTTTTCTTAGACAATACACTATTATTTGATAAATACCAGTGGAATACCACAAACGCCTAGCAATCATCGTTTTATCTGAAATATCCCAGAAGCAATAATGGGTTCCGTGAATAGAGCCAGGAACAGGTGCTGGCAATCTCTACACCCCTAGCCACGGAATTCCAACCTGCTCCCTTATCATCAGCAGTTACCGTTGTACCCGGTGCTTGACATATGATATAGTATGCCAGATTGCTCTCTGTGATAACGTTGGCACAAGGCATAACACCTTTTATATTGAATCGAAGAGCGTCCGAACCAATTAGTCGACTGGAGGTATTTAAACATTGGTCGATATTTGATTAGTCCCTTCAAAGGAATTCTAATAATTGGCATTATCTCATTAACACCTTGAGCTTATTGTACGAAGACATGTGGCTAATTGGTAGATTTGGAATTTCTGGTTGCGTGGCAGTAAAACGATATTATTAAAACAGTTACAAAACAATGATCCGATATACACGTGCAGTCACCTTGGACATGCAATAGTCTGATGACTCTTCTGTTTAATGAGTTATTATATCTAATTGTGAAGTTAAAAAATAAAGAATATTGAAATCATTAGCGCGAGATGAAAAACAATCTCACTATGCGAATTGCTAAACTGTTCGTTTACACGTCTCCAAAAGTTTTAAGTAACTGGAGCTCTTAACTTACGGGCTCGATTATTTTAAGTTGATAAATTTCTGGTAAGTCTATCAGCAGTGCTTAAAGTTGCAAGAGATGGCAAAATTCGAAGTTTTATTTAAACTATTAACGTCACGAGAAGTTGACGTTGAATTAAAATAAATATTGGTAAAGCCAGGGACCTGCACGAACCGAAGATGCGCGCTAATGACGTATAAAATTGATGAACAAGTTATATAATTGGAAAGTTACTGCGATTTCTGTTGTACAAACCACTTCCCTCAAACAATGGTAAAATTCTCTACTAAAGCCCAATATCATATGTTCGTTGTTTTTTTGTTCTCCAGGGGCCCGTTCTACTAAGCTGTCGTAAGTTGCGCCAGTTGCAAACGCGTGTTGAATTATAGGAACTTGCGCATGATCGCAAGTCTGGAGGCGCTATGCTATGCTGTAAACCTATGCGTAACTTTGCGCCAGCTTAGTAAAACGAGCTCCGGGGCAAGAGTGCTCACTCACTGGCCAATACGGTTGACCGTAATATTAATAAACATCAGTTGAAGCTAAAGTAATTCAATTCATTGGCAATCAACGAAATGTGCTTTTTGATTAAACCTTGCACTCTGCAGTTCTTCTCTCAGGGGACAAAATGCGTCGAGCGAATCCTTTAATTTTCCTAACGCCGTAACTGTTATCGACTTTTCGGAGAATGAATAAGTCCGGAATAGCCTAAGAATTTAGGGGCGCTTCTAGGAAACCTGTGTATAGAGTAAGACCAAAACGGGAAACTTGTTAAGTCAATCAGAGAGACCAAGGCGCCGAGTAAATTAGATCTCGTCTCGCAGAACTCGCTCACACTTTCTTGCCCAACACTGAGCCATATTTGCCTGGAAATATGAAATTCGGTCAAGTGATGATTTTGCAGTATATGCCTACACATACACATACATTTGTTGTCCATTTGAATAAATTTAGTCGGATGAAAGAAATTCAATATTTTTATTTGTCAGATCTTCTTCAGAACAGAAGGAAAATATGCAGTTTTAAAAAAAGGTAACTCTAATGAACGAAAACTAAAAAATGACCTGTTAATTTTGCGTTCGGTATCCCCAACACGACTCGAAAATATAGTTTTTAGTGAATGCAGCTCTACGTGTTCCAGTACTAATAAAAAACATATAAATATCTGAACAAAATATTTCAACAATTAAGCGTTTCCTTTGGACGTGTTTTTTGCTTAGCAATTATCTAGTTATTGTCCTTTGTTTGGATTTGTTACGTTACATACAGCTCTTTTGATTATTCCTTAAAGGGAAAGAAAATCTAAGCTTTAGACTAGTTTAGATGGAAAGAGTAGAGTTCATTTAGTCCAAAACAACTGTCCAATGTATGTTTTATCCCCTCGTAAGTGAATAATTGAAATTTGAAGGTGGTGTTACAATAGAGAATAAGCTCCCTGGGCCATTCACAAGGCCGCCGCCATTTTTTCATTAGTTTTATCCAATTATTGTTGAATAAAAATTTAAGTGCGTTATAGAGTAGTCATGTGATGCAATTTAGCCAATGGCTGGCTAAGTAATGGCGCGCGGTTGCATACTGACCTATATATTCGGAGACAATCTTCCCACTTCAAGTTTGTCGCCATGTTTTTTTGGACCTAAATCTACCCTTATACATTAGAGAGCGGTAAAAATACGTCATTATTGATCTAAAAATAGCTATACCAACATCACGTCATCCTAAAACGGAAAAATGGCTACACAGATAAGCCACTGAAAGGACATACTTCTGTCTGTTTTTATTAGCTTGAGGGTCACTGGAGGTAATTGACGTGAAATGTTTTAAGTACTTTGAAGGTTGTTATCGACGATAATCCCTATGTATTTCTAGAGATTTCCCCTCCTTTAAAGGCCCACTTGCCACCATAGCCTGTTTGAGATTTGTTAAGAAAACCAATTTGCACCAGCTTACTACAACTAAAAGCACTAGAATTAGGCATAGCACACATAAAGCATGTCTAATTAGGTTTAAAATACATAAATGAGGGCGAAAAACAAACGAAGAATCGAAGCTCGATTACAACAACAACACCGAACAGTGTTGGTTAACTAAGTGTTGGATTATCCTCATTCATGCGTTTTTGTCACTCTTTGTCACTCTTACTCGATCGTTAGTTTGTATTTCTTAGATAGAGCTCGTCAAATTATATTGTGCCGTTAGATCGCTCACACAACTCAAACCATTACGGCACTTGTGCACACGCTCCGGTTCGAAGTTTGTTTACATTGCGGGTACCTGAAAAATCTGTTTTTCAATTTCAAATTAAAAATACTAAATGATGTCAAAACTTTGAATTTCTGGTAAACTTTTTCTGTATGGGAAAAATACAGAAAACCGTCCACTGTTTTTAATGTAAACACTCTTCCGGATTTTCGCGGCAAGTGTGCCTTTAAATATGGTATAGAGGAAAAAGCAACAAGCAATCTAATGATGTCATTTGCTACAACATTTAGCGCTATGTTCTCGGTTTCCATTGTGTTAGATACCACCAGTGAAATAAAGTTACAAGTGCTTTTCCTAGAAAGGTGTCAATATTTAATTTTCGCTTCTTGCTAATAATTTTGTTTTTATAAAAAAATATTCGAATGTTAATATCTTATGGCACGCTACAAACAAAAGTGTAGAGAGTTCTTTGTATGGCACCGGTTCTTTATTATTGACGTTAAAGGCACAATCTCCGCGACAATCCAGAATACTGTTTACATAAACAACACTGGGCGGTTCTCTGTGTTTGTCCCAGACATACCAAGTTAGGAACTTTGTATTTTTACTAAACATTTAAAGTGTTGGCATTGTTTATTATTTTAAATTTGAAATTGAAAATTAGATTTATCAAGTACCCGCAATCTAAACAAACCCTGAACCAGAACATGCGCACAATCGCTTTAATGTTTTGAGTCGTGTGAGTGATCTAACGGCACGGTATAATTTTACGTATTTTATGGAGAAATACAGACTGACGATCAGGTAAGAGAGACTAGATAAGCCTGCCGATAATTTTTTGAGTTAACCACAGATACATAATAAACAATGAGGGTAATCTAACACTTAAGTTAACTGACACTGTTCGTTATTGTTGTAATCGAGCTTCGATTTTTAGTTTGTTTTTCACCCCAATTTCTACATTCTAAACCTAACTGGACGTGTTTTATTTGTCCTATGTTTAATTGTAGTGGTTTTAGTTGTAGTAAGCTAATGTTTATTGGTTTTCTTAACATATGTCCAACAGGTTACCACGACAAGTGGGCTTTTAAAGTGGCGTGAGCTGCCAAAGTTCTGACTTTTCATTAATTTTGATAGCCACGGATTTTATAATAACAATTTTTGGGAATCCGAATGACAGATTTTGTATTCATTCTTATTTGGAGTTTGATGTATAATGAGTAATATGACTGACAGAAATATTTGGTATAAAACCATTTTCCCCACAACTCATGTTCAATCTGTAACTGTTGTTTCAAAAAGATTACTCCAGTTGGGAAAGAGTAAAGAATATCAGATGTCACCAGGGCTATGAAAGAATAAATCCTTTCTGGGCAACTTACGGTGATTTGTAACTGTAAACTGATTTAATATGCACTTAAAAACATTATGTTGAAACAAAACGAGCTTCCTGTATTAAAAGTACCAGAGTGTCAAAGGAAAATCGATAGAAAATATGTATATCTTCCGTCATTTTATTGCCATTTAAAAAGTGTATTAACCCATATTTGATATTCAGTAATGGGACAACCTTTAAATACCATTGTCAAACAGATGAATTTCATCTATATATGATAACATTATCTTTTTGACATTTTATTCGCTATATGGCTTGGGTTCATTCCAATTACGCTTGTAAACAAATGTTTCCAGAAATTTTCGTCGTAGATGTAAACAATTCCAATAACACACATTACGGGCACGCAGAAAACGACAACCGTTGCATAATTTCAACAAAAAAAAAACATACATGTTATCTGTATTAAGGGAAAAGCCTACATGCTATGTATACATGTTCAGAATAACTGTAAAATTATTCCTAAATGGTTAAACAAATGGTTTACTGACAAATGTGTGTATTCAAGCATAGTCGTTACACGGTTTCTGATCCATTGGTTGGTGTTCGGGCTTCAGTTTTACGTGTGGTTTTACACATTTTGAGCATTGCCATGTTAACTTAATGTGTACCAAGTTTAATTCGAATGATTTCACTAACCGTAAGATCACCTAATGAGCCTTTGTGACAAATTTCACAAAAAAGTTACGGCGTTGAGTGTGCCTGTAAACGACCACATATGAAATATTTCCAAACACATACGTGTACTATTAAAGTGTTGTTTCGCTAAATTTGGATTGTCAAGAAAAGTTGGGCGTTTGAAGGACCTTGAAAAACTACAATTAACATTGTAAAATCAAAACCCTGTACATAGCTTAGCTGGGTGCTAATAACGGACAAAATACGGGAGTACATGTAGGAGTTCAATTTAGGGGTTTTGGTTTTTTAGTGGGTTTTCTTGTTTTTAGAAATACCTTATCGTACAAGCCCAAGATTGATATTAGCGGAAAGTTTTTGTTTTGTACTACTTGATTAAGTGACAAACAATTATCGAATTGTGTTTCAATTTTTCCCCTATATTTCGCAGCTCATAGCACTTTAAAGGATAAATGCCAGGTTCTTTCTGAACACCTAGCGGTAATTTGTTTTTGTAAATTGAGTAAACATATATCTAAAAACATAATATTAAAACTAGACAAACTTTCAGTAAAGTCCTAGGGTGTCAACAGTGATTGAAAATATGCATATCTTACGTAACCAATCGGAAATATCTTCGTATTTGAGGTCATAGTTGGCATCAGAAAGCTTTCGACTTTACCGCGCTAAAGCGAATTAATTTCCGTATCAAGGATGTAGAGAGAAAGGTAATGCCTTGAATTGTGTAGGTTTCGTGCCTGAAATCTCATTTTGATTTTGGCCACGTTTGTAAGTCTATACGGTGCATGTTTTTAAACAAATGGATTACCAAATAGGAGGCATTGATTTAAAAGGAAAGAAAATCTTAACTTTAAACTAGTTTAGATGGAAAGAGTAGAGTTCATTTAGTCCAAAACAACTGTGCAATGTATGTTTTATCCCCACGTAAGCGAATCATTGAAGTTTGAAGGTGGCCTTACAATAGAGAATAAGCTCCATAGGCCATTCGCAAGGCCGCCACCATTTTTTCCATTAGTTTTATCCAATTATTGTTGGGGATATCCTAATATTGTTGACATTTCCCTGGATGTGTCTTTATACTCGCTGTGGGCCTGGAAGTTGGTAAAAATCGGATCTATGGTTGTGCGTAAAAATAACGTCATAACTCTGCAACATAATCGTATAACGCGGAATAAACATAACAGTGCACATCTTTGGTATACTAGGAATATTCACTGTGAGTATCAACGCTGTCAGTTGAATAGTTAAGAATATACAGCCCGGACAAACAATGAACGTCAAAACTTCAAAGGGCCATAACTCTGCAACATAATCGTATAACGCAGAATAAACATGACAGTGCACTTCTTTGGTATTCTAGGAATATTCACTGTGAGTATCAATGCTGTCAGTTGAATAGTAAGGCAGATACAGCCCGGACAAATAATTGTTGACAGACGTCCGGCACCCAAATGACCCTAATTCTATCGTCAGAATTTTACCTCAAAGGACTCTGTCATCCGTTTGGTCGTTATCAAAGGAGGTCATCGGGACTATTTTCGTAGGGGGCTGCTGTTAATTATGTGGAAAAATGCACGGGTGTTTCCTCTTAGAAATGATCTGTTTTTTACATAATCCGGCTGGAGTCACCATACAATTTAAATGGTATTTAGTGCGACAAAACATCAATCAATGAATCATTTGTCGTGGTAATTCTTTTTCGTAATTGTCAAGTAAATAATATCACAGAACAGCTTGACTTTGAAGTTTGTAACTGCCTGAAAATCCACCAGCGCGTATGGTGTAAAATCCACCAGTTGGTACGGTGTAAAATCTACCAGCGCAAATTGTAAAATCCACCAGTTGGTACGGTGTAAAATCCACCAGTTAATGTTGTGTAAAATCCACCAGCGCATGGTGTAAAATCCACCAGTTGGTATGGTGCAAAACCCACAGTTGGTATGGTGTAAAATCCACCAGTTAATGTGGTCTAAAATCCACCAGTTAATGTGGTCTAAAACCCACCAGTTGGTATGGTGTAAAATCCACCAGGTGGTATGGTGTAAAATCCACCAGTTGGTATGGTGTAAAATTCACCTGTTAGTATGATATAAAATCCATCAGTGTGATATGGTGTAAAACCCACGAGTTGGTATGATATAAAATCCACCAGTTGGTATGGTGTAAACTACTGGTACCACCTTTTTTCTTGGTGTTTATTTTCCGTCTATTTTCGTAAATCTATATCAAGTCTGTCTATAAATATACATTCCATGTGGAAATCCTGTGAATCAAGTTTTTGTTACTTAGTCTTTAGACCTACGGATGTTTTGTAAAGATACGACCTAACAAAAATATAATTACCATAGTAACGTATATGTATTCTATATTTTAAATATCGATTGCCATGACATGTAGAGTTCATTAGTGGTTGTGTCCCTATATTATCTGAGAAACTTACTCTGGGTATGTGACAGAAATATACTATATATAGGTTGATGAACTTATTGAAAAGAACATTAATCCGGAGAGGAGCTAATTTTCTACATGTGATATAAATACTATTATGGTCTATCTGAACTCTCTGACCGATCCTGAAAAAAACAACAAGAAAACGAAAACAACACTATCTACTAATTAAAAACAAAAAGGTGTGAAATACGTGTAATCCAACATAGAAATGACCATAGGAGGTTGAGGTTTAGGCTTCAGTTTTATGTATGCCTTTACAACGCAATTTAGACATTTTAAACATAACTGAACGTGTTTTGTCTGTCCAATGTTTAATTTCACTGACAAGTATTCCGTTCGTATTGATTGGTTTTCTTCACAAATGTCACAAAGGCTACGTCGGTCAGCCTACTTTATACACCTTTACAGAGTTTTAATAAAGTATATTTTCTGTTCTTATTAGATATTATAATGTCAGATACACGACATAAACTCTAACAAAAGCATAACTTAACCTAGCCCGGATTATCGGTCTCACGGCGACTGGTATTATATGGCTGCTAATGTGTCTTGTCGCCTTACACGGAGAAAAAACAAAATTCGGCAGAGCCCAGATTTCTCGGCTAAACTTAACCGACATCAATACTTTAAAATGTGAATTGTCCATATAACTGAAGTTGATATGCTAAAATTGACTTTGCCTTCAAATGAAAAGGCAATTAATTGATAGTACCTACATATATTTTCCCAAACAGCTGTTGTCCGTATTTACAGAGATAAGACAATCTGAAAATCGATCAGTGATATATTTTCCATTTTATTAACGATTTATCACGTTCTATAAATATCTGCTGCGTATTATTTGTATATTCAATGAGCTACCAAATATTTTTTTTCTGCAATTTCAACAAGAAAAATCTACAATGAAGTTCCAGTTAGAGTGAAAAGAGAAATCAGTCCGTGAACCTATAGCTTATGTCCACAATTTTGTTTAGATTAAAATATTAAACCCGGATTGCGATTTAGATTTCAAGTTTTTGTTTACCATGGCAAACTATGGAATATATCGATGACAATTAAACACAGACGTACAATAGTATGTTTATTATTTTAATGGTTCTTTTTACTTTTGAAAATATCAAACTGCTATTCCTAAAAGTCTTTAAATAGGTAAGGCTATGCCGTATTGGTTTGGTAGGTTATGTGTGGTTTGTTCGATTCATTTTTCTGCAATACAAATATTTTAATACATTGAATATACAATCGTCTTAATAGTAATGTAACGCCAAACTGGAAAATATATTTTTCACACCTTTCTGCGTTTTATGGCAACTTGGCTTTAAAGGCTGGGAAATCTCTAGAATTACGTATGGCTAATTCGATAACAACCATTCTTAAAAGTACAACCATTCTTAAAACACCTCACGTTAGGTACCCCCAGTGACCTTTAAGCTATTAAAAAGACAGAAGTATGATCATTTAGTGGCTTGTTTGTGTCCCTAGTTTGAGATCAATAATGACGTATTTTTACCGCTCTCTAATGTTTGAGGATACATTTAAGTCCAAAAAATTGGCGACAGACCCGAAGTGGGAAGATTGGTTTGGAATATTAAAGTCAGTGCTGCAACCACATGTCATTTCTCAGCCAAGCCATTGGCTAAGTTGTATCACATGACTACTCTATCACGCGTCTCGATTTTATTCACCAGTGATTGGACAGAAATAATACAAAATGGTGGTGGCCTTGTGAAAGACTCATGGAGCTTATTCTCTATTATAATGACTCATTCAAATATCAATTAATTGCTTACGAGGGGATAAAACATACATTGGACGATTGTTTTAGACTACATGAACTCAAGTCTTTCCATCTAAACTAATCTAACGTTTAAAGGTTCTTTCCCTTTAAATGAAACTATATTGGTTTCTGTTTTTTGGGATTGGCAGTGGAAACGTTATCAATTACTTTTTTCAATAACTACTCAAGTTTGTAACATATGATGCGACAATCGCTCTAAACAACGCTAAAATATATGTTCCCGTTTTTTTAGGATGGATAGTACGTTTTACTGATTTCATATTCAATTTAAAAGAGATTTGTTGGGGCTGCAGATAAGACTTGGCAAACAGCTGTTTCGAGTATTTGTAAACTGGCGCATAAAACGGGATATTATACGCATTGCCCTGTTTTCACTTCGAAATAGATCAAACTTAATTGATTCATTGATTGGCCTCATAAATTTATCAAATTTTTAGAAAAATATGTTTTGGGACTGAAGCCAGGATTAAGCCATATTATGTAACTTTTTGTCTTTAGAATTAAAGAGGACATTTGGTGCGAATAAGGAAGAAAATGAACTCGAACAAGGAGATTCTTTCAACAAGTATACACAGCTGTATTTCCAACGAAAGCACAACTACTGTGTACACAATGTTCTGAAATATACAAACAGAAATCAATTTTACACATTGAAAAATTTACACAAATCATGAAACATAGAAAATACACAATAACCAATTCATTTAAATATCACAGACTATTGCCAAAATATTGCACACTTCCGTGGATAATTTCATATTTCATTTTATAATTTCACATTTTCTATTTCATTTGGTATATTAACATCAAACTCTCAAATACTTCATTTTTATGTAGTTTTTAGTTTTGTAAAAGCAATCAAACATTTAACCTCAAAATTAATACATACAATACATTACATACATAAAAATCACCGCAAAATATACACACGTTTTTACAACTTCGAACATGGACTCGCCCATAAGGAGTGAAAGGTAAGTTCACGGCAAAGTAAAAAATATCGATTTAGACACCGAACTTAAACTAATAAGTTTTGGAAATCAATGAACACTGCACGATAGAACATTAAACGAAATATTTAAAGGTTTTCAGTGATTAAAAATTGTCATGTTACCATAGGTGCGTTTTTCTCGCCCCCACTACGTAATGGACTCTTCCAAAATCCTGCTCAGCTGTATCAAATTTATACGTGTAAGATATAAAGTTGTGTGTACGATTATTTCAGATAAGATTGCATTAAACTACATTGAAATGTATAATAGTTGCATAGAATGCTTTACCTAAAGAGTGGGTCTTCTCCCTGTGAGACACGCCAGCTAGCAGAGCGATCTACCTCGTGGTAACAATGACTTCAAAAGTGAAGACGCACGGGCAGAGATGCTCCAAGTAAGGTGTGGTCACCTGACAGGTCACATGGGAGAAACATTAATATGCAACAGATTGACTAACAACAACATTGATTTAGCTTTTTTTTTTAAATTCTAGCGACACCTTTATGACCGTTTTGTCACAATTCAGTGTCAAATAACTCGCTACGACAAAGCGGTATATCTTACCAATTTTGTATAACATTAGAGAGCAAACATTGATAACTAATAGTGAAAAAAATGCTGTTATCTTTCTTTATTTCACTGTCAGACAATCATACAAAAGGTTCAGTGGCGTATTCTAAAACAACCTGAAGCAAAAATGTTTAAAAACAAACGTAAAACGATAACAAATGCTACACCAGCTGCAGACAGACAATGGTTAGGGCACGGAGGCTGCCATGTTTGACGCTGTAAAATGATTAACGCATAATATGTTCTCGCGCTTTTTTGTGGGATTTGCTGAAAAGAGACAAATCGAAACTCTGACAACCACTCCACTTATGACGGCTCCTAACCTGAATCTAGTATGAAAAATCCCGCTAATAGTTTTTTTATGTCCACTTCGTACATTGAAGGGTCAATCCGTGAAAGTTGTGGTTTAGAGAAAAAGTGTGTACTTAGATGTACTATCAACTGAACCTATATTTCAAGAGTTGCGCATTTATGTTAACCCTCGAATAATAGTTTAACATACAGATCATCTTATTCCTGTCAAATTCCAACAAAACGCTGAATTCGGATCGTATGTTTTTTAGGTCAAAGTTGGGTAATACCTCTCAGCGTAAGTACTTATCGTGAAAGAAATCCAAACAATGTCAGGGTTATATAAGGATTTAGGAAGACTCGTTAATCACTGAGGAAATTACCTGAAACTGATCGGACTCTGATATCGACCATCGCACAGACAGATCCTACCGGAAGTCCCTTAAAAACAAAGTGGGATCACTGTTACATTGCCGACATTGCTAGCGACAAAAGAAGTTCCAGATATTTATATGGTTTCCTGGCCCCCTGAACTAATTATACAAATTTTAATCTTCCATGCCTAATTATTTTCAACCATTCGTACATTCTGTCTTTTCTATATACATGCACACTGTCGTTTGATGTACTCATAATTCTCCGTATGGTGACTTTATTAAAGTCTAAATATTGGGATTACACCAGGAGTTTCCTTACTACTTTAAAAATAAGTTTTTATTAGCAGGTAAAAATGTACTCATGCATCTTAGCCGTACCCATGTGTCTCTTTCCTGTGTTACTTACTTGCCAGTCAGGAAGGATCATACATCCTGGCTATTTCAACGTTGTCCGTTGTTAGCGCCAAGTTTTGGCTTCACAGATATATTTTCAGCGTTACTTCTGAAGATTGTCAAGGTACTTCAAACGTTTAATTTCCCTTGACTATCGGAATTCATAAAAAACAAGAATTCTGGCACATTTGTAGAAATAAAATCAGGCGGGGTGTATGGCTTTACACGGACTACTGAACGCGGTCAAGGAAAGCGCAGTTCTCGCCTTAGACGTCGCATGTAGTACCGGGAAACACCTTTTGACTGCCCCTGATGTTAACTACATGTATGTAGTTCGCTGCATGAACTGACGTTTTTTTTTTCTGGAAAACTCGGGTGCATTCTTCTTGATTAAATGTCAATTTAAGCTATTGACCAAAGTCAAAGGGTCCCATTAGTTGGCATTCGAGATCTGGTGTATTCAAAATCCAACAGGGGAGATAATTATTTCGTTTTTAATGCGCAGCCAGCGGCAAAAAGGGTATCAGCAAACTATTGTTTTGTGCAGCACCACGAAAGTAAATATTTATAAAAGAAAAATTTCAAAGCAAAGTACAATGAATCCTTTATATTACCAAGAGGTTCAAATGAATTTGCCAATTTATTGAAACGGAATGGAATTCAATGACGCTTATTTCCTAACATGGTACATTTCGTCTGTGTAAATAGAAATACAATTATTAAAAGCACCTTGTTTACTCAACCCTTTTGATATTTATTCCGTGTATAGATTCTCTTTAAAGGCATATTCTCTATTTAGTTTTAAATTTCCTTCACAATTCAATCTATTATCCAACCTTCAAAATCCAGATTTGCATTCAGAGCAACGGTTGCTATGGCAATCGAGGTGCCTAAAGTGTGAGCTATTGTCATATCATAGTATCCTAACAATACATAATTTCATAACAATTAGAAACTTGTCTCAGTGGTTCTTTTATAAGAAGATTATCTCTGCGCCCTTGGTTTGAGGGTTCATAAAAATATATATTTCCGAAAGACTCACGATTAAATTATATATCAATTAAGTATATTTTATGTGGAAAAGCCGTTCTTGGCTGCCTAAAGTGACCAATCAAAATTCAGCATTTATGGGGAAGCTTGGCTAAGGGATAAGAAGAGTTCGTTTTCCATGCAGTAGAGTTAGGGTAAACAAACGCCCTTTTAGCACGATTTATGGAAAAAAGGCCATCCTTCAAATAAAAGTTTCCATAGGAAAACACTAAAACAAGAGTTTTTTTATTTCTGAGCTTAACCTTATTGTTAAAATCATACTTTGTAGACACAAGAACACACACAAATACAGTCCTTTGCAGGTAGTTAAAAGTCGATGTTATTCAGGCAACATTTTACCCATGACTGAGTCAGTCCCTGCCCTCAGCAGACAACACCTGGGCACTCAACCTTATTCAAGGGACGTAATTTAAGTAAACACTTATGCCCCTGTATTTTGTAGAGTGCAAACTTTAAGCGTTATAGCGAATTTACATATTATTTAGTTGCACTTTCTGTACGATTTATGGAAAAAAAGGCCATCCTTCCAATAAAAGTTACCATAGGAAAACACAAAACAAGAGTTCTTTTTTCTGAGGTTTGTGTGTGGTAAATTAAGTAAACTTGTGCCCCTGTATTTGGTAGAGTGCAAACTTTAAGTGTTATAGCGAATTTACATATTATTTAGTAGCAATTTGCCATGTACGAGAAAAACAAAGAATAATTTAATAATAATGTCAACCAAATGGGTTCCATGAAGCTAACAAATTAAAGTAAAATTCCTAATCCAATTGTACAGTGTTTTGATGAAAGAAAATACCATCCAGTAGTTTGCAATCCGACGGTAAATTGAAGTCTGTCTGATATTTGCGAAGACAGTTAATTTAACCCAGCTTAATATTAACTGCACTAAAATATGTATACAGTTTGTTAATGGTTGTGTAAATGCATACCTTAAAACGATTGATTGATGTTTTGCGTCTCAATCACGATTATTTTACTTATATAGCGGCGTTGACAAGTGAAGTGGGGGAGGAGACCGGGTTCTTTGCCCGGAGGAAACCCTCTATCTTCAGAGAATACATGGCAACTCTTAGACATACGGCGATCGAATGAACATCGCTCAGAATTGTTCAATTTTTATTTGATCTGAGTTGGATTATACCTGGAAAAAAATTTAGAAACGGCCTTCCTCTTTTTATCAACGTGTGATTTTAGAGGAGCAAAATGAGAATGATATGTACATATTTTTCACAGTAAGACATTGTCTTTAATGGTCGAATAATCAACACACTATCAGTATACAGGATAGAAGGGGAAGTATTCGTTAAACATAATCTTAGTTGTCACATCAGATGACTATAATGGTTGTTTTGGGACATTTTATTGAAATAAACAAATGTAACCAGGGAATGTTATAAGAAAAAACGTTTCACTTATTTTATTGTGTGGAAATTTTCAAACATTACACAAGTAGAGTGGCACCAATTTGTCTGAAAAGTAATCCTTCAAAAGTAATTAACACATATCCTCATCATTCGTTCTAAGGCGAATATTGTAAAACATAAGCTCTACCGTTTCCGGATGGTTTGAAATCAAAGGGACATTTAATCCCTTAGACGCCTGTAAACGTTACTGAAACATCAGCTGTACAACAAGAAATATCTTCCAAAAGCCCGGCTCAGGTCGAGTTAAGATCCAATCCGATTGTCTGCGATTGTGTCTGAAGACCGTTCGTGTCGACTGAGACTGTTTGATCGTTCAGCCAAACGATTCCCGACTGATCAGTCTTAAACCCCACTCAGGTCGATGCGATTAGATGATCGGAAGGAAACTTTGTCACCATATTCGGCAGACTGGCACGCCACTAGGAATGAAGTAACAACACAACGTCTTCGAAACGCCGAGAAAAAAATGATCACGTGATGGCAACCTTAAGACTGATCGGTAGTCTGAGACCGATCTAAAGAGTCTTAAGGCTGCTCATGTCGAAAAACGTTCTCCGACTGATCGATCGCAGATTCACTACAGACTGGAGCTTGCGACGATCGGATCGGATCTTAACTCGACCTGAACGGGGCTTAACGCGCCCCAAACACCCCCCCCCCCCCCAAAAAAAAAGACTCCATGTGCTATATCGTTATAAATGGATCTTACTCAAGTTCATGTTTACAGCTAAAGAATTCATTAATTATGGCCAACCTTTGAGAGACTATTTAATTCCTAAAAGGACAGGAACCTTTCACGCGACCAAAATGATTATCGCGAAACGAACACTTTCCATATCCTTTTGGGAGGCCTACAAAAGTGTCATAGTGGTAACGTAAGGAACCGAAACACTATTTGTTAACTTTTAACCGTAATCACTTTTAACTGGATAATTCGTTATTCTTTCTTTTTTCGTATAAATTATTTCGATATATTTCCTGTCCCCATTTATATCCAGCCCTAAAATACGGTGATTTTAATATCGTATAAAAAGTGTAGACTGTGTGAGGCATATCCAAGCCGACCAGAAACGAGGTAAGGCTGCCGAAATTTGTTCCGAATGTCACTCGGGTTAACCCAAGTGATGGTCCGGACTTTGGTAGTCACAATCGAACTCCGGGAGGCCTGGACACCTAAGAAGAGATACATCATATCAGCTCAACCTCACCAAGAAGGCCTTGACTCCTTTTAGAGGTAATTAAGGAACGAAAAGGTCCCATGCTGTTGGAAATGTACCTATGGTGAAGTGCTCGAGTCACACTAAAGTCAGATAAAGTAGGTTAAAGCTAATTCAATACGCGAGAAAAATACGTATACCTTTGTCTAATTGACAAATTACCAAGCGACACTTTATAACTATTTTGATTGTTTCCAAGGAATATTTTAAAAAATTGCCGGATGGTTTCAAGGTGACACTTTTCAATAAAGTCAGATAGTCTGAGGCTACACCAACCGTTCAGACATGAGTTGCATTTTGCTAGCACTGATCCTTCAATGTATATCTAATATCACGTTAAGATTGCTGTGTGTAAAGACGTTCCAATCGGAACACTTAAAGCAAAATTCCTACTAAGTATTAAGTAAAACTGTAATCGATAAATCATATGAGACACATCTGTCCTTCTGAAGCGCTTGAATATAATAGTTCAGTTATCCCTTCTGTGGTAATAAAAGTTGAAGTAATATAAATACAAATGCAACAATTTTATACTAAAATGCAATCTATAAATTGCTATGATAACATTATTGGGATGAACGTTTCTTGCTGTCCCATATATGCATTATACGTTACAAGTATATAACGTTCTTGAGCGTAAACACTGGACAATAAATGGTCTGTCGACCCTATGGTAAATTTAACGGACGTGAAATCTTTGAGTTTGCAAAGAATACGGCTACCTTTATATCAGCTACCAGGAAAAGTGTGCCAGAAATCAAGACATTGCTATCGAAGAAATCGGTCGATGATTTCTATCTGTAATTGTATAAATAACCGTCTAGATAAAACATACAATAGAGATAAGCTCAACAAGTTCACCAATACTCCTTCTATTTGACTTAGTAACATTTAACATAACAAATGAGAATACAGTAGAAACCCGATATGCCAATTCCGCTTGTCTGGAATCAAACCGACGGTAACTGGAAATGAATGTGTAGGTGGATATTGCTGTTATAAATCATATTCATAAAGAGATTGGGTTGTCAGGTATCATCGATCTGGTATCATTATAACGAGGGCCATAAAACCAGATAATATACCGATTTGCTAACAGATGAGGAGGGCTAGTGAATGTATATTTGAATTCTTGCGGAGAACGCAGGGTTCTCGTATATAAGTGAAATAATCTTGAGCGCGGCGTAAAACACCAAACAACCATCTCTTTAAGGGTTGAATTTTGGCGACAGTGTTTCTCATGTGCACGGCGTACTGCCCACTGCCTTTGTCTCTTATTCAGTCTTATTCAATACTTGTTGAGAAGCATCATATCAAATACATTTAAAGCCATTGAACATTTTTAGAACTATTCCAATGACGTCTGTGAGATCCTCGATATAGCCTATATATTGGCAAGTACAGTTATGTCATCTTTACGCGGCTAGAAGAACGATCATCTCTGTCAGTCATTTCTGGTAGGGTAATTATTGTCTCATTTATCAACATCATCATAACAGTGTATACAGTTAAGCCAACATCTTATGTTTCGCGAAAGACTGGAATACAATACAACAAATATACACTGTTGTCTGTCAGTCTATCAGTCAATATCGTGGAAAGATAATTTCCGCTGGTTGCATAGTTGATTCAGCAAACGATATACCAAAACTGAAAGGGTTTATGCTTCTGATGTGTTATTGTGCCATGGTATCAAAAGCTATACCGCATAAATATTCCATTCCGTGAAGGGCCTATGAATATCAGCGATTATCTTACCGGAGCCTTAGTGTTAATTTTGGATCATAAAATATGAAAACGTTATGAGGTTATGACGAGCACTGGTGGATTTTTGGCGATTAGTGGATTTCCAGTGATTCTATATAACAGAACATCTCTGGCTACACAAAAACCAATGGAGGGAGGCAGATTGTGTACTCTAAGCATTTCCTTATTGCACCTGTTCTATAATTCATATCTTCAAGGTGAGACAAGAGGGTAATAAACGGAAAGTTCGTACTTTACACCGCCATTTCTTATTGTCATTTCTTTCTTCACTATTATCTTCTGAACAAACTACTCACAAATCTGCACTCGCAACAAAGGTAAATATTTTCAAAAATATATTGTCTGATTGTTCGTCAGATTGTGACGGTTGTCTAAAAGCTGATATCTTCTCTCGCAGATCTACAAAGAACTTAAAAGCTACACCACCTACATCTACAATTTAAGATCCAAGCAATATGTCAATCACTTCAAAATCACAATACACTTTTTATGAAACTCCGCATGGAGTCCTAATTTCCTCTGATCAAGACAAGTTTCCCAGGGTTAATACTCAGCAACCATTTGGAATTTCAGGTTCTCCCATAACTCCGGTTGTTCGCCGATCTCAGAAGATCCTAAGACCACCAAAAAGATATCAGTAGATTGGAAATCTAAGTAGTTAAGAGTTGTTTGTAGTCGTAGAGAACAACCTTTCACAAGTACCGGGAGAATGTCACGGTTGGGTTAACATTTGCTATTAACCCCAATTTAACTGTTCTACTAATCTACCTTTACTTGAAAATCCTCTGTATCTAAGATTTAGGTTAACCTTAAAAGCGTTTGGATGTGTCCATTTAGCATCAGGTTGTCTTTTCCTGACGCCTACAAGAATTAGCACTTCGTTGTAACCTGTTTGATGTGGTACATATATCTACAGGTCCATGATTTGTTTCACGTTGGGAATTCCAAAAACCAATGCTGTGGGCATCCCAACATGTAATATATAAAAAAAAACATAAAACACATTTTGTCTACACCACAAAGAACAGTTTTGCAATGCTTAGTCGGCGAGTAAATTGACTGTGTCCGAAGGGAACTTTTGGCTTGCCTTCTGCTGATCGACATAAGACAATGGAGTAAAAAAAAACGGTCAGAGTTTTCATTTTAATGGACTAATCTTATCGATCGAAAGTTTAGGTTTGTCAATAACCAATTGTTACGGCATTACTACAACACAGCACTAGCGTTTTCAACCCCTAACATGGAAGCGGTTACCGATTTGATCGACGACAAGAACAAATCTACCCAACTCAACAATAACTCGAACTCTAGAACTACCGTATCAAATTACAACTTGATTTTATTAACAAGGAAGAAGCAACTCCAATTCTACTGCTTTATTTAAAGTGGCATAAGCTGCCAAAATGTTGATATTTTGACGTAAAAACAGAATTTTGAAATTATCTGCTATTTTTCACAAGACCTGTAATTCAGAAGCTCGTTAGTGCTTCTAGTCTCTAGAATGCACGATAAAGTATTGTTTTGAACTAACTTTGGCTTAGAATGAATGAATGGTCGTCCCGGTTATTTATTTTTTTTTACTTTTCGAACACTACTCCGGTTCGTATAGGCCACATACGGTATGGATTATCCTCATTCCAACGCCAATCATTTAGTTTTTAGATGGTCTTCGAAGACTCTTACTGTCGTCACGATCAGAAATTATGAGAAAAGTGTGAATTTTGGCAGCTTATGCCCCTTTAATTGAATTAATAAAACAAGGCGTCCTAACAACCCTAGAGGCTAAAACCCTTAATAAAGATACTAAATTCAATACGGTTACCAGCAGGGTTAACATGTAGAATCCAAGCTACAGTATTACTAAAACAAAAGTAGAAACCGGCGAACAGTGAGGAATATTGAGACTTAGTTATTCGTAAATTAGGAACTTCCCAAGAAGATACAAGAAAAACTAGAACTTTACTCGGTACACGTCCGCGGCTTCCAGTAGTTCCGCTGGAGTTAATTCAACAATGCGATTGAGTTGGTTCACAACAACAGTTTAAAATCAACTGAAAAATGTATTAAATACAATATAATAAATACCAGCTGGGATCTACCAGTCAATTTGTGAAAAGTTAATTTTCGCCAGTTGAATAGTTGATCACTGTTCAGACTCTGATGCAAAACTAGTCGAGAAGTATGGTCTGAGGCGGATGTTTTTTTTCTTTCTCCTTCTCAGTCCAGGCCATTCACACGTTAATAAATGAAAAGATTCGGCCTGCCAACGAAAAAACAAAGGAACGCTGATTAAATGTCTCATCAATAATCAAAGAGCAGATTATTAACCCACTAGATTTGAATTATTCTTTATAATTTATAGTCAACGTATTAAAAAACTTCAATTCTTCCTTAAAATAGAGAGAGGGACATTTAAACTTCAAAATATACTTTTGAATCTCGAAATATTTTGTATTGACATACATTTTTTGTTATATTTTATTAGTAGACATTCACTGTTATCGAAATTATAATCAAGAGTCATCTCAGTGATCCTAAATTCAACCGACTTCAAATTGTTGTTTTGCAAAGGATAACACAATATTCGTGCCAGTTACCAGTAAAAGTGTATATCCAAACATTGATGCCTGAAGAAATCGGTCAGGGATTACTAGATAAGAATCAGTTTAAAATAGAGAGTAAAAAACTTCTTGGATTAAATGTTGAAACACTTCCAATAACACAAGAGAGGATGCTGGAAATGATATAGGCCAATTCTACCTGTCTGGATTCAACCCGACGGTAACTGTATATGAATGTGTAGGTGGATATTGCTGTTATAAATCATATCCATAAAGAGGTTGGGTTGTCAGGTATCATCGATCTGGTATCATTATAACGCGGGCCATAAAACCAGATAATAGACCGATTGGCTAACATATGTGGATGACTGTGATTTATAATATCTGAAATCTCAGAGAGAGTGACACAGTTTTATTGGGCGAATTATTACATATTAGCCTGTCTTAATTTTACTTGCTGTCAGCAATCTAAATATATTTTGAGAAACGCACCTAACTATATTCTAAGTACTCTCTTTTAGCGCGATTGGATGTTTAGTTTTTTGGTAAAATATTTTTTTACGATACATGATTTATTACTGTGCGCGCATGACTTGTCAGAAGCAGATTCTTTGAATGGTCACTGGGAGAAAGAGGTTTTATAACCAGGGCTTTTAATAAATATTTTGATAATTATTCACTAGTTTGATGATCCCCGATCTCTTCAATGGTTTAATTCTCTTGACAGTGAAATATTTCTCATGAGGGCATGCTGCCTATTACTTTTGGCTCTTATTCACTAGTTATAGTAAAACATTTGGAGACATTAATATTAGGTTTAGGACCATTCCAATGACAGCTGTCAAATCCCTCATATAGCCTTTATATTGGTGAGTAGGTCATCTTCAGGCTGTTAGTCGAATATTCATTACTGTCTTCTCGTAGGGTAATTATTGTGTCATTTATCAGCAATACTATAACATGCCTAAACCTGACCTAAAATGGATATATGGGAAAGCCAACATCTCATCGGGATACAATACAGAGTATTGTAGTCCTAAACTTGTAACGCGTATCTATAATAGCCAATGGAAATAACACATTGAAAATAACACTTTACGTAATACGTTGTCAGAATAGTAAAGGAACGGGCAACTTTAAAAGGATGATATATTGGACATGTGGCATTTTGGCCTTACACGTTGCTATATAATTGATACGCGTATCAACTTGTTGGGGCATTTTCATTTTATTTACAAAGTTGCCTGTTACCTTTTAGTGTCGCATTGACTTTGCCAGACGCCTGTAAAAAGAATACATAAAGAAAAAAGTTAAGCACCCCCATGGAAAGTCTGAACCGACCGATGAAATCATTGGTGTAGGGAGATTGTTGGCAAGCTGATGTTGCAGAAACGATTGTGATCATAAAGGGCAACATTCTGTCGATAAGAAATCACCAGTAATCACAATAAGCTATACAATTTATTCAGGATATCGTTAGCCAAATCAAAAGTGTAATTTAACGAAGTAAAAAGATGCTTGTAAGTATAAAACTTCAGAGTCCATCCGGCTTCACAGGGCGACCATATTTCAGTAAAAATGTCACTTTGCGTGTGTACATGTAGAACACATCCCTAGAGCAGAAGGTCAATAGCGCGTATAGCCTCCATTAGCTTCCAGCCTGCGTCTCAACCCTCCAGTAAGACGTCGGATCTGTCGAAGGGGTAACGCAGGTTGGAAGCTAATGGGGGCTATAAGCGCTATTGACCTTTTGACTTCAATATGTTCGCCCTGTGAAGCCAGATGGACTCTGGAGTTTCATACTTACAATCATCTTTTTATTTTGTTAAAATACACTTTTGATTTGGCTAACGATATCCTGAATAAGTTGTTTAGCTTATTGCCATTACTGGTGATTTCTTATCGCCAAATTGTTGTCTTTTATGATTACAATCGCTTCTGCAACATCAGTTTGCCAACAATCTCCCTACATCAATGATTTTATCGGTCGGTGCAGACTTTCCAGGGGGTGCTTAACTTTTTTCTTTGTGTAGACTTTGCGTTAACTTATGCAAGCACCTATTTGACTGGTTACATGTATCTGCAGGTCCATGATTTGTCTTATATTGGAAATATTGGACCATCGCGTCCTTCTCGACCTTACCGACCCCACCAAGTACACGAAGTTCGCTATTCGGGATTGCAAAGAAATAATATCTTTTTTTAGCTTGTTTCGCGACCTTTTCGCCCCGCCAGCCACGTCAAGGTAGCGAACGACGCGAATGAAATGTTTAAAAAAAAATTGATTAGCGTGGTTGGCGTGTTTGGTGAGTCTGGCCGGGTCGCCAAGCACGCGAACTAAAATGTCTGTATTCGGCTTCCATAGTTTGCCGTCTTGAGTGATCACCTTGTTTCTTATCACCTGGATCAGAACGCTGCTAGGAAATTGAATAGACATGTTTGATATTGTCCGTACGCTTAAATGAGTTTTGACTTCCTTTGTGAAAGTAGAATGTGTAAGTTTACTCTCTTATCAATGGTCTGATACTGTGATACAGGTTTTGGGATTAAGAAATGCGTCATCTAATATCCACAAGCCGCTATAAAGTCTTGAAGTAGTACACAATCCGAACGGTTGATATATAGGATTCTAGTACGTCATTAACGAATCACTCATAACTCCCGTGGGATAACGCATAGTTCGTGGTAGCCGTACACATGTGTCTCATCCTGTTTTACTTACTTGCCGGTCAGGAAGAGCCACATAATGTGCCGTCATTATACAGTTGGGCTCAATCGACAGACTTTTCAAAACACTGCAGTCACGTGACGCGAAGATTTCTTTGGTGACGTCAAATCATTCAAACTTATGAACAAGTATGAGTTAGTCGAATTGGGTTAGGGTCGTGCGCCCAAAATGTCGGGGAAGCCCTCTAAAAAAGCCACGTGACTAAGGAAATCCTTGGACAAGCTCCGGATCATGTGATATGTTGCCGTTGTTCGAAGAGACATTGAAATCAGTCGGACAAATTTTTGCACTGTTTTTTACAAAGAGGGATTTAGCAGATTAACAATGAAATTCGAAGAAATCAACGGGCACAACGAAACGAGGAATGTTCCAAAGGTATGATAGGCAGTAAAAGCTAAAATGCAAGTGAGACTAATGATAGTTTTAGACTTATTGACAATCTGAATAGCGAACTCCACCCACCTATTTCAATTCAAAGCTGACGTAATTAAGTCCGTGGTAGCATTCAGTTCGCTTTTTTGCTAGGTGGAATACTAGCTGACTTGGTTAGTTAGATTCCTTTAACGTGCGTGATGATTACATGCTATTGGTTTTCGCTTTATTTGCACTTGCTTTTTGATAGAAACATAAGTTTATCCGTTATTTGTAAAGGTATAATATCTGCTGGTGGAAGGGAGAAAGCAAGCAACTTTGTTTCGTTCTTGAGGGTCACTTTCTCAATGACCTTCCAACTGTTCCAGCCAACACATCAGATGAGTACAGATGAAACAGACCGGCCTTGACAGGACACCAAACTTACGAAAGTCGAACTAATTGTCAAACAAAAAAACTTCAGCGGACACGCTTTTGCCTCAAGGCCACTAGAAATGAGAATTGTTAAAGTCTTCTAACGGCAAGGGTCAACAAAGAAATCTGGGTCAAAATGAACGTAAGCACTAAAAGACAAGACTTTAGATTAGCCCAAATGCACACTACATTAACAAAGGTCGGTATTGCAGTAACCAACGTCACTGGTAGTTAATTGAAATCCAAGATGTAGAAAGCCTTATCAAATTAAACACAGTCCAGGGTTATTTGAGTGTGGACATGTCTGACTGTCGCAGAGAAGCGATAAAACACTGCCTAAACAGAGACTGTGCCTCATTATGCGCGGCGCAGGTGCCTATTTCTTATTTAAAGGGAAAGAAAATCTAAGCTTTAGACTAGTTTAGATGGAAAGAGTAGAGTTCATTTAGTCCAATACAACTTTCCAATGTATGTTTTATCCCCTCGTATGTGAATAATTGAAATTTGAAGGTGGTGTTACAATAGAGAATAAGCTCCATATGCCATTCACAAGGCCGCCACCATTTTTTCTTTAGTTTTATCCAATTATTGTTGAATAAAAATTTAAGTCCGTTATAGAGTAGTCATGTGATGCAATTTAGCCAGTGGTTTGGGGCCGCTTAGCTAAGAAATGGCGTGCGGTTGCATACTGACCTATATATTCAGAGACAATCTTCCCACTTCAAGTTTGTCGCCATGTTTTTTGGACCTAAATCTACCATTATACATTAGAGAGTGGTAAAAATACGTCATTATTGATCTAAAAATAGGTATAGCAACATCACGTCATCCTAAAACGGAAAAATGGCTACACAGATAAGCCACTGTAAGGACATACTTCTGTCTGTTTTTTATTAGCTTGAGGGTCACTGGAGGTAATTGACGTGGAATGTTTTAAGTTCCCTTGAAGGATGTTATCGACGATAATGCCTATGTATTTCTAGAGATTTCCCCTCCTTTAAAGGGGCATGAGCTGCCAAAATGTTGATATTTTGACGTTAAAACAGAATGCTGAAATTATTGGCTATTTTTCTCAAGACGTAGAATTCAGAAGCTTTTTAATGCTTCAAGTCTCGAAAATGTACGATAAAGTACTGTTTTAAACTAACTTTGGCTTAGAATGAATGAATGGTCGTCCCGGTTATTTAAATTTTGTTTACTTTTGAACACGTTTTCGGTTCATACATGCCACATACTGTATGGATTTTTCTCATTCCAACGCCAATCATTTAGTTTTTCGATAGCCTTCAAAGCCTCTTACTGTCGTGACGATCAGAAGTTATGAAAAAACTGTGAGTTTTGGCAGCTCATGCCCCTTTAAGCTCTTCAGGGATGATATTCAAATCGAATTTAATAGTATTAAAACGTCCAACAATATCAGTTAATGATTTGTAAATTGACCAATTCCTAATCGATCTTCCACCAGAAATACTGGTTGGCACCTTCACAGCAAAGACAAAGAGACCAGCTTTTTCTTAAAACCAGCTATACCGCCAGCCAAAACCATGGGTCCAGGGCAAGAACCCAACCCCATGAAACCACAGGACAATAACAGATAGACCCTCTCCAAATTAACTAGTAATTTGTGTTTTTCCACAAATAAGGTGAGCAGTTATAAACTTTCTATTGCTAACATTTGTAAATACTTTTCCACCAAAATGAATTTATTTTAAAGTAGAAGGCTTAAACATCTGGCACTGAAATTCTTGATATCATCTCAAAACATCGAGTTTGATGGATTTCCTGAAATGCCGTGACACTGTCTCTCTAGTGAAAACTAGAATTCAACTGAAGTAGAAGTGTCGCCTGGCAGGATAAACATACAAGGAGAAACTGTATCACCTTTCGCAAAAAAACAATCACTATTGTACTTTATTTGTGAATATACATGCAACTTATTTATTAATAGGCAATCAAAAGCCTGTACAGTAATCAAATATTGGCGGATTTGAGCAAAGGTCGAACTTGAGCCGGGTATTCCATATTTAGTTTTTTTCAAATCGTGTACATTGTAAGTACAATATAGTTTTCAAAATATTGCACGGAAACCGATTTATGTATTATCAACCAATCAAAAGCCTGTAAAATAAATAAATATGCGCGGATTTTAAGGAAATTCAAACTTGAGCGGAGTATTAAGGTAATTCATTTCTCAAGTATTTTTAGTGAGTAGTTTTCAAAATATTGCACTGGAACCAATCTGGCCGATGCCGACGACGCCACTCAAAGTGACACATTTCAGGCAACACAACAAGTTCAGCCATGTAGGGAAATGCTTTTCGATAATGGAATATCTAAACTTGTTTTAAAAGGTGTTATTAAGCCTACAATCCATGGAACCGCGGAATTCATATCCAGTATTTTGACCCTCTGAATTATCATTTTAAAATGGTCAGGAAATTTGCTGCCATACGATTGATGGCTCTAAACTGTTACATGACATCTATCGATTTTAAGGATGCATGTTACACAGTCCATATTGCCGATCAACATTAACAAGCTTTGAAGTTTTCTTGGAAGGGACAATTGTGCAAATATGTTTGCTATCACAACACTCTAACAAGCTGCCCACGGAAATTTTAAAAACTGTTGAATCCTTTTGTTTAGGTCGTATATCGACTGGATATATAGAAGATATGCTTCTATATGGCGAATCCATGCAAGATCGCATTAATAACATCACAGACACAATATTGTTTGTCGACTCAGTGGGGTTTGTTACTGCTGTCCAGATAAATAACATATTTAGACTTCATATTGAATTCAAAGGACGTGATAATGAGGCTGACTTACGAAAAGGGCAAAACTATTTTTTTTTCTGTAAAGAGATTTTCAATATCAGCCCCCCCCCCCTCTATTAGGAAAGTGGCTAACCTTATTGGTCAGTTAACACATGGTCAGCCTGGTGTCATGTGCGGGCTTTTTTCCTTCCGTCAAATTGAACAACCCAAAAGGGTTGCACTGGAGTTAAATAGAGGCAATTTCGATTCACACATGACCCTAGGTTAGTCGGCCATTTTTGATTTACAACCGTGTATATCCAATCTAGAATCCACCTTCAACGTCATCAGACATGGGAGACCAAACGTCACCATTTTAACAGACGGCTCTCTCACCGGCTGGGGAGCAGTCTGTGATAACTTCAAATGTGGGGGACATTGAATGATTTAGGAACTTTCAACCACATATATTATATTATTTGGAAATTTTTGCTGCCTTTTTTGCATTTAAATGGTTTAAGTTCATCG
This sequence comes from Lepidochitona cinerea, assembly GCA_963971465.1. NCBI lineage: Eukaryota > Metazoa > Mollusca > Polyplacophora > Chitonida > Tonicellidae > Lepidochitona > Lepidochitona cinerea. The sequence goes on along the minus strand of OZ020551.1, from coordinate 42,844,428 downwards.
TCAAAGATAAACATAGTCGACTGAAAAATGACAATACAACAACAATGTCGTGTATTAACCTTATGTGCACATGCTACTTTGACGAGTACAATGTCATATCTCGTGAAATGTGGTTTTGGTGTATTAGTCCGTGTCATATACCTGGAACTCAAAACACTATGGCATATTTTGAATATGAGAATCCAGTTGATGGATCAGAATAGATGTTGAAGCGTACGTTTTATGCTCATGCATTACATTGTGACCCAACTATAGATTTGTTTGTATCTATAATTACCATGTTGTTTGTTATAACTAATTGTAGGTTGTGAGATGGAATTTATAACCATGTTGTTTGTTATAACTGTGCTGTTTGTCATAACCCTGTTTTTTAATTGTAGGTTGTGAGATGGAGTTCATAACCATGCTGTTTATTATAACTGTGCTGTTTTGTCATAATCGTGCTGTTTGTTAATCATAGATTGCGAGATAGAGTTGACAACATTGTTGTTTGTTAATTGTAGGTTGTGAGATGGAGATTATAATCGTAGTGTTTGTTAATTGTAGGTTATGAGATGGAGTTTATAACCGTTTTGTTTTTATGTTTGTTACATAGGTTTGTCTGTGCCGGGGGCGGGGGGGGGGGGGCAAAATATATGGGGTTCAATCTCAGTCTACCGATGTTCTTGCCATAATTAAGATGCGTAACCATTGTCAATGTATTACAAAATGATTTCAGAACATTCTACTGACGAAGGCTAAGCTCTTGTCAGTCGTCAACCTAATGAAATATCATAGGTTTGGTTTGTTACCACATTTCATGGGGTATAAAGGTCTAAATGATATACCTCTTTTTAACACAGTTAGAAACTTGTCTCCATGGTTATTTTAGACAACAAGATTTTCCCTGTGCCCGTGTGTTTTAGTGTTCATAGATATAATTAATCATCTGATTGATAAATTCGTCGCTTACAAAACAGACCCTGAGGCTTGAGGTGTGAATGACTTCATCATAACATTTATGTTTGTTCATTTACATATCATGCACCTTGTCGTACGAATTATCAAAAGTAAGGGTATTTAACAGAGAGCTTCAGTTGTCAAGTCTTGGAGATAAAGCACTCAAAAACAACATCAAACGATATCAAATCTATTTTCGCCGGCTTTTATTCCTTGACGCAATTTTCTTATGGTATTTTTAGAGTCTGTCCTGGGATTTGGCTGTATAAATACAGCCCGTTCGGCTTTATATACGATTATAATTTTCCTTGAAAATGTATCTTTTGGTAGCCATCCTATTATATGCAGCTTTCTAGAAGGTATCTTCGGATTAAGGCCGTCTTTGCCCAAATAGAATGAACTTTGGGACATTTAACTGTGTCAGAGTAAGTCAAGTCCAAGTTTCTGGACAATGTTTGAAGCAACTTACTTTAAAATAAACCATGTGTTTTCTTAAGTGGACAAATGTGCCACAGTGTACATACATTTTCAGTCTCTTCTTTGAAGTTTTATCCATCATCTATCTGTCAAAACTGTCCAGGTCGGGACATCTTTTACCTCGTGTGGAGTATACAGCTTACATCAGTGACAGTTCACTTTGAGTAATTCAGTGCCTACATGAGTACATTAAGTGAACAGAAATACTAAGGGGAAGTAACTCTTAGTTATTATTATCAAGCTATACAAAGCCAAATAAGCCACAGAGGCTGTAAGCAGATGAGTTAAAACATTCTTGGATTATCAGGAATTGATATGTTTGTATATGAAGCACAGTGTACTTTTGGCGTCGACGTCTGCTGCGAAATCTAAAGGTGTCAACGTGTATTTTATTTTGCACTATGCCTGATGGAGTAATCACAAAACATTTGTCATATGTTACGAAACGATTGATATTGTACACGGGAAAGATTGTTGCCCAATGCCTACTGGTACTCATTTCACCTTGAGTTCGGGGTCTTGGGTCTAAAATTACTAAATAAAAAAGGGTAGTTGTCTAATTTTAGACTTTTTTTGCGAGTTTGGTTTTATCGGAAAGTTACCTGCGTTTGGATGAACCGTGTACCTTTTTCGCTCACTTAATCACATCCCTTTCAAGTCTAGCGTGATTTTGGAGTGAGTCCTTAGTGACGTAGAAGAATCCTGAATTTAACGTAGGAATTAAGTACCCACTTTTTTGGCCGGATTCCCTCCCTTTAATTCCTCTGTTTGATGTGAACTACAGATCATTTGATGAAAAGTGAATGGTACCACGTACTATGCAATATCTCACCTAATTCCCCCGTTCCTCGTCCATGACAAGTAGAATCCCTATAAAAATTGTACTTATAATTATAAGACTCTTTAAATTATAGGATTATCAGTTAACTTGTTAATATGTCTGGTTGTTATTGGGTATATAATCTGGGAAATGCGTCATGTTTTTTGGTATTATAAGAATTTATACTCACAAATTTCCAATCAGAAGCCCTTCATCATTAACATTGACATAATTCACGTAAAGGATATTGTTAGAAGTCTTGCAGCTTTACACAAATTACTAAAAGCCGAACTGGTATATATTTGATATTTTTAATTTGACTGGTTTAAGAAAAAGTCCCAATATTTTTGGTATTTCAGTTTGTTAGGTTATATTTTATTCTAACTATAAATATTTTCCTCAAGCCAAACAGAGATTGTTATCTAACTAAGAGCCCGATTGCATAGCAATTTAATGTACTTGAACAAAATCGATTTAGTTTAAATATTCTGTATATTCAGTGCACACCAGAAAAAGACTGAAATGATTTCAATAAACGAAACCGCTATTTTACGTACAATGCAAGATGTTCTATCATTTAATCAATCCCAAAAGCCCTTGACTGGTTCTATATCAATAACACCAGCTAAGAACTTACCCTGTTAGTATCCTTTGATAGAGAAGCCTGGGATGAAGCCGAAATTCACCTGGCTCCTATCGACCCACGATACTGTTTTAAATCTTAAGCTTAGTTGAAAGACTAAGGCCGAGGCCACACCACGAGCCGCGCTGAGCTGCGCTTTGGAGAAGCTTTGACCAAAGCTGTAGCCGAGCTACGAGCGACAAGCTTTGGGTGGCCACACCACGAGCTGTAACAATAAGCTGTCAGCCAGCTGCCAGCTAGCTAAAAGCTCCTAAAAGCTGGTATGGCCACATTGTAAGCGGTTATAGCTTGATAGGCTGCTAGCGTACAGCTAGCTCGAACATGTATCCCATATCCTATTCATACAGAGAAGTTTAAATAAGATGTAAAACTAATTACATGACGATATAATAGTTACTTGAACTGGTGCCACATTATAGTTTACAGGTTGTTTATTTTTTGGTGTTTAATGATGTTGTAAACCAACAAATGCTTCTGATTAACACGTTTGCATGGAAGAATGGTATAGCGGTGGCATTTTTTGCCCATTTTGGTGCTGCTTTTTCAACTTGTAGGAAAACCAATTAAGATTGACATGGAAATAAAAAAATAGTGGTAAAGTCAGTAGCCTGTGCGAACCGAAGACGTGTGATAATAACGTACACAATTCAAATAGTCGGGATAATTTAAAGTCGTATGAGCTGCCCAAATTCGGACTTTTTGTCATAAATTCCGATTGCCAAGAGAATCCCAACGTTTGTTGAAACTTGAAAATTAAAGGATTGACGTTGGTATGAACAATATTGGTCAGTAACACGAACGAACCGATGAAGAGTACAAATGACTGACAAAATTAAAACAGCCGGGGTGTATGAGTACATTTTGGTATTTGTCGTTCCTTATAAAACTACCTAAACATACATCTGCAAGATTGGCATCAACGGATTGCCTCTATTTTGCACTTTTTGATAAAAATAACGAAATAACGAATAAATCTGTTTCTACGAAATTTTCTCCATAGCTCATGCCTCGATAAATATATTTTTCTTCATAGTAAAATTGTTTATTTGGAATAATTGTGTCGCCTTTGACACCCAAATGATTGTCCCTTCTTGTTATTCAATCCCAGGGCTTTATACTTTTTCTTAATGGAGACTAGTTGAATTTAAAACTGCATGAATACTATTTAGGAAGTATAATAAGGCAAGGTTAGGTGCAGGGTGGAGATCTTAAAAAAATATGGGATTCGGTCTGTTGACAAAAGACCAATACATGTAAGATGTTTTTGTCTGGGGGAACACAATTTTTGTCCAGTGATCAAATTTTTGTCCAGTGATCTAATTCTGTTCGAGACCCCCACAACGGCAGCAGAAAGCATGAGTTGGTTGATGTTTTAGGTACCCCCGATCTTCCGATGGCAACGATTTCATAAAGGGCTGGCAAATGAAAATCGAGTCAGAATTGATTTATTGGATGAACGACATTTGAACCCATTTACCGATCGATGTACGGCATCATAAAATGTCACCTCAAACAACTAAATGCAGGGAGCCACGAAATATAATTGAAGACAATAGAATAATTCAATGTCGATCCGAACTTGTACCTGTCTACATATATAACATATATACAAGCTGCAATTTGCAGGAACAAGAAAGTTATTGTATCATGAATAATTCTAGTGCTTTGATTAATAAATTAATAACATTTCACTCCAAAATACGATGATTTAAACATTTCTTGAAGCCGATCGTAGCAATCCAAACCCCCCACCCACCTATGGTCTTTCTGATTAAAGAAAGGCACCTTGGTTCGTTCGCAAATATTCGTGAATTATCGTTGCTTTCCGCCAGATTTCTAAAAATAACCTTTAAAAGTACGGCTCGAGCTTTGAGCGGCGATAAATGTAGGGCGGAGGCCACACTATGAGCTTTGAGCCGCGCTGCAGCTGCGCTGTGAAAAACATTACATGTGTTTCAGATTGAACCGGCCACACTATAAGCAGTGGCCTAGCAGTGGGTGCTAGCCGCAAGCGAGCATTGAGCGGCGCTTTACTTCTCCATGTTTACCGCCGCTCAAAGCTCGAGCCGTACTTTTAAAGGTTATTTTTAGAAATCTGGCGGAAAGCAACGATAATTTACGAATATTTGCGAACGAACCAAGGTGCCTTTCTTTAATCAGAAAGACCATAGGTGCGTGGGGGGTTGGATTGCTACGATCGGCTTCAAGAAATGTTTTAATCATCGTATTTTGGGGTGAAATGTTATTAATTTATTAATCAAAGCACTAGAATTATTCATGATACAATAACTTTCTTGTTCCTGCAAATTGCAGCTTGTATATATGTTATATATGTAGACAGGTACAAGTTCGGATCGACATTGCATTATTCTATTGTCTTCAATTATATTTCGTGGCTTCCTGGATTTAGTTGTTTGAGGTGACATTTTATGATGCCTTACATCGATCGGTAAATGGGTTCAAATGTCGTTCAATCCAATAAATAAATTCTCACTCGATTTTCATTTGCTAGCCCTTCATGAAATCGTTGCCATCAGAAGATTGGGGGTACGTAAAACATCAATCAACTCATGCTTTCCGCTGCCGTTGTGGCGGTCTCTAATAGAATTTGATCACTGGATAAATGTTGTCCCCCAGACAAAAACATCTTACATGTATCGGTCTTTTGTCAACAGACCGAATCCCATATTTTTTTTAGATCTCCACCCTGCACCTAACCTTGCCTTATTATACTTCATTTTAAATTCAACCAGTCTCCATTAAGAAAACGTATAAAGCCCTGGGATTGAATAACAAGAAGGGACAATCCTTTGGGTGTCAAAGGCGACACAATTATTCCAAATATAAAATTTTACTATATGAAGAAAAACATATTTATCGAGGCATGAGCTATGATGAACATTTCGTAGAAACAGATTTATTCGTTATTTCGTTATTTTTATCAAAAAGTGCAAAATAGAGGCAATCCGTTGATGCCAATCTTGCAGATGTATGTTTAAGTAGTTTTATAAGGAACGACAAATACCAAAATGTACTCATACACCCCGGCTGTTTTAATTTTGTCAGTCATTTGCACTCTTCATCGGTTCGTTCGTATTACTGACTTTACCAACGTCAATCCTTTGATTTTCAAGTTTCAACAAACGTTGGAATTCTCTTGGTAATCGGAATTTATGACAAAAAGTCCGAATTTGGGCAGCTCATACGACTTTAAATTATCCCGGCTATTTGAATTTTGTAGGTTATTATCACACGTCTTCGGTTCGCACAGGCTACTGACTTAACCACTATCAATGTCAATCTTAATTAGTTTTTCTACAAGTTGAAATAGGAGCACCAAAATGGTAAAAAAATGCCACCGCTATACCATTCTTCCATGCAAACGTGTTAATCAGAAGCATTTGTTGGTTTACAACATCATTAAACACCAAACATTTAACAACCTGTAAACCCTAATGTGGCACCAGTTCAAGTAACTATGATATCGTCATGTAATTAGTTTTACATCTTATTTAAACTTCTCTGTATGAATATGATATGGGATACATGTTCGAGCTAGCTGTACGCTAGCAGCCTATCAAGCTATAACCGCTTACAATGTGACCATACCAGCTTTAAGGAGCTTTTACCTAGCTGGCCGCTGGCTGACAGCTTTTTGTTACAGCTCGTGGTGTGGCCACCCAAAGCTTGTCGCTCGTAGCTCGGCTACAGCTTGGTCAAAGCTTCTCCAAAGCGCAGCTTAGCGCGGCTCGTGGTGTGGCCTCGGCCTAGGGAAGTAAAGCGCCGCTCAATGCTCGCCTGCTGCTAGCACCCACTGCTAGGCTACTGCCCACAGTATGGCCGGTTCAGTGTAAATCTATACAATGTTTTTCACGGCGCGGCTACGGCGCGGCTACGGCGCGGCTCAACGCTCATAGTGTGGCCTCGGCCTTAGACTTGCTTTAAACACTTTATCCTCATAACCATTTCTTTCCAGCATTATCTATATATATATATATATATGAAATGTTTCTCGCTCGATAGTAAGTGATACGCAAGACGTGGTCCCTACTTTTCCCTTGTGCACGGACGCCGTACTTCAATGATCCTTGGCGACTGGAGATGTGTTTAGAAAGCTATGATGGAAATGAAACATGTGTTTTACTATTTTCTTCAAATCTAGTCGGGAGTAAAACTTACGCCCATGGTCGGTATGTTAATGTCATCCATTCACACGAACTGCCTAACACGTCCTCTTAATCTGCTTATTTTCCTTTGAATACATGTCATATTCTGCTGTCGGAGTCAAACTATTAGCAATTCGTTAATTTAGTTTTTCCCTATATAATTAGAGCCTATAGTTCTAGGATCAACATATCTGCTTTTTTTCACGCTCTTAACTGAAATGTCAGTTTGCCCAAGTGATGTTTTTCAAGGAGATCCAAACACTTAGCATCAATACGTTAGAGTTATTGAATGGCTTCCCGGGTGCGAATGCACGAAGCCACACCTCTCAGAATTTCTTCCATGCTCGAGGGAGCCATTCAATAACGTGCTAGTATCATGGTATTAGCGATTGACGTTGATCAACTAGCACGTGTTTACTCTCTGATACCCAGTCAAGATATCCATACAACAACTCACAAAGTCGGGAAGTTATTCAACGCTCTGTCCACTGGGTATCAGATTTGTCGAAGACTGCTCATCAAAAGAAGCACAGTTGCGGTGTCTTATTTAGCACAATGGAAAGACGATAATATTTGATAACAAGGCAGGCTTCAAAGCCGGTGACATATAGGTTATCTAACGAGAGCCAGTGTGTTCTGATAAATCAATCACATTCTCGCGAGATCTCCTTTAGACGTGGCTAAGACAGACCTCGTACGCTTTTACTGGACATAGCGCGGGCCATCTTGGGTAACATTCATAAAATCTATAAAAATATAACGATCCTGACATCAGACTTTATGTGAATATATGCGGCCGGACGGTCATTTAAGACGACGTTAAATTTCACGAACTAGTCCTATTTTTACAAAACAGGCAAGATGGCGACGTTCCTGTCGACCCGACCCACCTTTAACTGGCAACTGCCATAGGCTCTACGGGCGTTTCCAATAGTTGCTAGTTTTTTTAAAATGCTCTATGTAACTTGCTATATCTCTAGCCGAGTGTAAGAGAGCATTAGAAAAGTGGGTGAATGCGATCAAACCCCTGGTAGAATTCCATGATGTTGTGATTTTGTCGAATGCTTAAAAGTCATATCATCAGTTGACCTCTTAGATGAACTCTCCAACCCAATTCCAACGGATTTTTCCGATAAAAATGGCAACTAAATGGCAGATGGCAGAGGTTAAATCTGGACTTTAGGGCTAGGGTAACTTCTAATTTTAGATTGATGATAAATATCATTCGAGCCCAATAATTGTCCCGAGCCTCTGCCGTTCACAAAGGAGGTCAATTGATCATGTGACTTTTAAGTTTTCAACAAAACAACAACACCATGGAATTTTACTCCTCTATTATTCTCTTACATAGGAGGTGGCTTACATAGCGATAGTTTGGTATCTGGGTCCTTTGACTATTGAATTGAAACTAACGCAGATGTACTGCACATACTTTAAGCTTTCAATCAATGCCTGATAATAGATTTTTGTGTGTGTTTTTTAATTTTTGAAAATATCACAGTTTGGTTGAGAATATATGAGCCTTAAACTGTCAAAATGGCGGTATCCATGCTGAATTGTGTGTAGCGTGCAACCTGCATGCACTATGTCAACTTTATTTGGTTGTAAAGGATGTCTCATGTGTTGATCTATAAGCCTTAGCGAGATTTACATATGTAGGTGATTAGCCACAACCAAAACGTTAACATTACCGCAAATGGCAAATAAAACTGTATTCTGTAACTTATACTGTAAATACCACTGTCCAACATTGATGTTTAATTGTGCTTAAATACTTCTGAACTCTGCACCCCAATGATTTTGGTATATTATAACCTGTGGACCAATACGGAATAAAGGCTTTATGGATTCTAGAATTCCTCATACCAGAGGGGATGTCGTCCACCTCAGGATGCAGTTTTCCCGTATAGACTAGTTGCTACATATGGTTTTAGTCTTATTTTCCAAGAAACTTGAAACACAGGCAAATTTATTTCCAACGAAAATTTAGTTTTAAAAATTACTACAACTTTATTAGAAAAATATTTGGTTGATACAGAGTAAATGTATGCTTTTTATCGTTTTTGAAAATCGTCTTGATTTGGAATCAAAGCCCATCATTCCAGGGTTACTTACTTATCATTTGGAACTATATCGGTGATCTCTAATTCCTTTATTAGATTGGATTGACCTTGCAATAACAAAAAAAAAACACACACCAAAAACATCCTCTATGCTTTAAACTTGTATTTTGTGTATCTTTACAAAAGACGTACATGTCCAGTCATGTTAGATAGAATTAAAACAATACAGTTAAGTTGTATCCGTCCTTTTTGATTAAAAGAATTTGACGAGAATGCGGAAAGTATCTCCGATAGGTGCTGGAAAAAATTAGAAAAGAATATTGTTAGTTACTATATAAACACGATTTAATTACTAGGCTACTCCACGCTGAAACAAGTAATAAGGAAACATTATAACTGCTTAGTTAGCAGCCCAATCAATCCATCCGCCTTAATATATGATCTTAATAATTTACCTGACAAAGGCTTGACATGAAGATCGAATGTTTTTAACCTAACAAATGATGCATTAACTGACAAAGGTTTGACGCGAACGTCGAATTATTTTACTCTAACTTTCTATTAGACAATAATTAAGGAAATGTCAAAGACCTGTTACCGACACATGGTATGAATTTGGCACAAGCCCTTGATAGGAATTTTGCAATACTTTTTATAGTAAGAAATGTGTAAAATAGTACCGGAATCAGAGACGCATGGTCCACTTCCTACACAGTAGAGGAAGAAAGGTTTCGTCTGTCTGTCCATCCAGCTACATGCAGCATTGGTTCCAGAATCAACCACTACCAACCAAGTAGGGTCTGTGTGACAACCACCATAGTAACCATTGATATAAAAATGTCGGTCAAGTGCGCTGTCCCTTAAGATTAAGAAAAAGAAAAGATAAATAAAAACACAAAGCTTATTTGCGAAAAAAAAAACATAACAAAAAGTGGTTTGTGTCAATTGTAGCAAACTTTGACATTTTTAAACCACTTAGTTAATGTATTACAAGAAATGCCCACTCCATCGTGTATTAGGCATGATTTTAAAACTATTTGAAAACGGGGCAAATAATTATTCATATCAAAGTTATTTAAAAGATTCTCTTGTGGTTGTTCATTAAATTTAACATAACCGTATTACCAATTACGTTTTTCTTGCTAATGTGTCATACGCTTTCTGATTGATTCATCACTGCAGATGTGAGCTTCCATGCGAACATCAAACATTGTGTGGATAAATGTTCTCATACGGCTGAACTTCTGCAGACTAAGTAGGTCTATTAACCGTAAACATACAGCTCATCAATAAGTCAAATACAAAGTAACAAAAGACAGTGTTGCCATATGTAAATATATACCAAGATTTGTTATCTGTTTTACATTTGTACAAGCAACTGTAACATTGAATTATAAATATTGAATTTTTTTTTAGATAATATATTTTTCTCTGAAAGTTTTGAATGCAGGGTAAATTGGCTAATAAATGTTACCACCCCCCCCCCCCCCCCCCCTCTTACATTTGAGGAAAAAAAAACGTCTCCAAATGTTTTGATGTACAACGCATTTAGTTTGATACAATTATTGTGTTAAGATTTATGTACTTTGACGTTTTATCTATTTATACATCTATATATAAATTTAGTTTACCCAACTTCTTGCCATAGCTGAAGATCCGTACAACTTTGTCAATATATAACAAAGTATTTCAGAAAAATTGTTTTACTGACTAAAGCGGAACTCCTCTGTCTTTAACCTAATGGAATATCATTGGTTTAGTTTATTAGAACAACTTATGTTTTAGTATTCATACATATTAATATATATATTGTTCATTGTACAGACCATGGTGTTGTTAGTCTAGCTGCATATCTATCGTTTATTGTGATCACTACCCGTGTGTTTTAGTGTACATGAAAAAAAAAAACACTTACCCTTCCAAACTAAAGAAGTTAGTGGTAACCGAGGATAAGTCACCGTTAGAGGAGCCCAAAATTCTGTCTTGTGACAGCCAGTTAGTTTTGTTGGAATGGCGGCCATCAAATACAAAATAAGCTTTCAAATCCCCACCAGCCAGAACTTCAATTTTTACCTGTTTCAATGGGAAGACAAACGTATATGGGAAAAAATCCTCAAGTCAAAAAATTTAACAGAGGTTGAAGTGGATGACCTTTGCTTGAGATAACCCATTTTCCCCTAACTGGACATAAATCCAATTTGCTTTTCCGCATAAATTATAAATGACTAATATAAAAGAGTCAGTAATTAGTTCATCTTATAATCTCCATACTAATCTCTCGATACATTTTGAGCAATAATGGTTATCAAAAGTGGTAAGAGCGGTGTAAAACAAAATCTATCAATCAGTCATCGCGAGGAAGTATGCAAATATTGACAGGTCAGGTTTCTTTAGAGTAGAGTAAATACTTCATCTTAAAAACTATATTTAGAGTTTTACCGATTATATTAAGGATAATTTTTCCAGCACAAGATTTGAATCATTCAGTAATGTTTACGGTCAGGATGGTTGCTCACGGATGACATACAGTAGAACTAACGAGAGCCCGTTTGTTACGATAAATATCGCTCGAGTCTATAAATGTTCAAAGTCACGAGACTCTGGCACAATATTATTAATTGACTGTGTAAGTTATTACCCGAATACGAACTTCGCGGCCGGGTAATATCAGCAGACGAATCAAGTTCGTATAAGCCGTAGGGCTGTATTGGCCGAGTTCAAGTCATATAGGCCGAGTTCAAGTCATATTGGCCGGGTTCACGGAGGGCAGCTGAAAGACGCAATTAACATGTGACGTCTCAGAGTTTGACAGAAGCAGACGACAGATGTTGATATCAAAATATCTACACTAGAGCGCGTTGTACATGGTATTATTAATTTACCGTGCAAGTTATTACTCGAATACGACCATCGCGGCCGGGTAATATCAGCAGACGAATCAAGTTCGTATTAGCCGTAGGGCTGTATTGGCCGAGTTCAAGTCATATTGGCCGAGTTCAAGTCATATTGGAGTGCGGCCGAAAGACGCAATTAACATGTGACGTCTCAGAGTTGGGCAGAAAAAGACGACAGATGTTGATATCAAAATGTCTACACCAGAGCGCGTTGTACAAGATCTTATTGACAGGATATTAGAGTTGGAAAAAAACTACTGAATCCGATTGCCGTTTTAGAGTACAGCTCAAGAGGAAGAAACTTCTCTACTTATCCAAGAACTAAAAACACAGAGAGAAAAACAAGATCGGGCGTCAATTTGTTCAAGGCGTTCAACAAACTAATGGAAATAACTTCCACAGTCTATTAATAAAAATATTATGAATCGAGTATTTACGTATTGCCTTGGTAATGGCCTTCGAGTGGTTGTATCGCTACACAAGAAAGGTCTCTAAAATCAAACAGTTGTGTTGCCTACGAATTCTTAAGAATAAAGAGATAAAATATTTATCCTACAAATGAATAGCACTTCTTAGAATAAAACAAAAATAAACATATCAATTGTTCAATGTCTACAATCCGATGACGAAGTCAGGTTTTGCTGTGACCTCTACACACCGACGATAACTAGGTCAATGTATCTTCTTTGAGAAATCAGATAAACGCCAGTTTGGGTAGATTGATTGAATGAAAGTTTTAACTATCCCGTGTTGAATTATTGTTACAGAAAGTGTCATCGTTTGCAGTTAGGATTAAATACGGCTATGATATATTCGTATTCAATCATAATATGTTAGAAAAACGGAAGCAAGCAGACGAAGTAGTTTGTTTATGTCAAGAAGTATGTCATGTACATTCAAATGCTTTCCTTATATGGAAGTAGCTATGACCTGATCGGGGGAAAATCATACTATTTTGCATAAATGTAGTCCGTTGTATGTAAACCATCACATACTTGGCTACCGACTCGCATAGTTGTGAGTTTTACTGCCAATCACTTGTAAGCTAACAAGGATGTCTTGAAGTTATTACATAAAAGGAAAACGAACGTATTATCCCTACGCTGAGAATGCAAGCTCGTATTTTGATTAGTTGAATATGGAAAATCATGTTTGTTAACCAATCAGCAGTAGGTTGGACCATGATTTCACTTGTTGATTATGACAAAAAATAACACACTGCCTGGGAGTGAAATTATCGGGGATGGAGTGTGAGAAGTGCTTTTTACAAATATTTAAAAAATCCCCAAAAGCTTACATCAATTCAGGAGTATATTATCTCTAAAATTTGATGTACATGTATTTTATCTAAAGTGTTCAATTTAAGTCTCTGTGTTGCTGGTAAATTCTGGTTCACTTTTAGTTCCCCAAAAATTCAACCGTCGCGTAAACTATCAAGTCGATGTCTTGTATTCTAGTGCGTTTTCCTCCCTCTACAGATGTCCATATGATAAGGAAAATAATTGATTGATGGTTCACGCCGCACTCAGGATTCTTATTTTCTTATATGCCAGGTTTAATGGGAGAGAATACCGTTCTCTTGACCTGCGCCGAGGTGAGTACATGACCACTCTTTTACATACGGCCAGAGTGGGATAATTGCTATTCTTAGTTTTTGGAAAGTTTTAGCTAATTAATATAGTCTTTCCAATTGCAAAAAAAAAAAATGACAAAGGAGTGGTTGGCCATGCCCCCCCCCCTTCCCCACCCTCTGCAGTCGGCCGTGTCTATATTCTATGCCGTTTATTCAAGAATAACTTAATAATCAGATTCGTCCTAGGTGCATAAAGAGAATCAGATATAGTCAACGAAAGTTAATATTTTGTCCTATCGAAAAAACAGAAGACTCAAATAACTCACAGCATCAACTCCTCTGGTTTCCCAATCTTCAACAAGTGAGGATTTGAATACATCAGCAGATGTATTTCCTGCATTAACCGAAGTTGTCCCTTCCCATGTGTCACGTACGTCAACACCGCTACCTGATTTGGCACTGAATACCAGTTGAAATCCGCTCTCTGAAATTGATAATATTACTTTTAAAATGACTTCCGCATGTTCCGACTATAAAATGTGGGCCTTTGATAGCTAGCTGATGTTCGTTAAGATAAAAAAAAAATATATTGACCATATCTGTTATCCGAACGAAACGATAAAAATGTTAGACAATAATCCCAGTGCAGCAACAGACCAAATATGCACAAGTTACTTAAATAAAGAACACGCCCAACTCAGCCATGATCTCATCTATATTAATGTAAACTTCAGGCCTTTCACGCTAGAACGGTTAAATCCGGACGTAGAATAACTGCGGTAACCGTGACGACAACTCGAAAGGTCGAAACGTCTTTGGCAACCTTTTGACCTCCGGTTTAAATATCGGAATGGGTCGCGGGTTCGAATACCACTCAGTTCCCCCCCCCCCCAAAAAAAAAAAAAAAAATTGGAAACTTTTCTGACTGGGTTTTCACTCGAACGACCTATGTGGGATGGTTGCCAGTTAATACCGGAATTTCATGGGTTTCCAACGGGCATAGAGCCTGGTTTTCTCCCACAATAAAACTGGCGACGCCGCCATATAAATGAAATAATCTTGAGCGCGGTATAAAACAACAAACAATCAATTTAAGATCGGCCATTAAAAAAGTTGAAAGGTTGAAACGCGCCCTCCGGCTATTAATTTTATTTGTATACCTTTTAAAGGGCTGTTTCGTATTTTTACCTTTCGAGTTGTTGGTAAAGCTGTATACAAGTCGAAAGTTTAAAGGTACGCTATCAGCCACCATAGCAAACAATTTTAACGGGTCATAAATTTCTTTTTAGAAATTCAGATTTTCAGGATTGTTAAGTTGGGCGTTTGAAGAACTTCGAAAAACTCAATATTAACAGTGAAATAAAAGATGTCAGTAATCCACACTTACAGATGGTGTGTACTAATAAAGGGTAACATTCAGAAAGCAGGGATGTAGGAGTACATTTTGGGGGTTTATGACCTATAAAACTTCTTAACAGCGCATCCCCCCTTTGAAAATCAATCTAATTGCATGTATACTAGTAAAAAAGAGTAGCCCATAATTTTAGACATGGGTAACACGATAAAGTCAATAGGATAAACATGAAAGTCAACTTATATAAAATATATAGCGTATATTAAAATTAATTAGTAAAAATATAGACTTCATTACTACCAATACAGAAGAATTAATTTGAAAAAAGTAAAATTTTTAGCCGTTTACTTGCCAACGTAATGTACATATAGCAGCGTCACAATTACTGTCATAAAGGGCAGACTGAACAAACGATCCGTCTGTTTATAAGTTGAAAAGTTAAGCATTTGTACAACATATTTTAGAAAGGAAAACCGATATTGTGACTGTTTATGTCGCTCCGAATCAATTATTGTGAACGAATCCTACATGGAAAGCGAGTCAACTTAATAGGACTGAAGTCTAAATGGAAACTCGGTTTGTCCGGCCGGAGATTGATGCCCTGACGTCAATGATAAGTGGTATGAGCTGCCAAAATTCACCCTTTTTCATAATTTCTGATCCTCATGGCAGTAAGAGGCTTTAAAGGCCACCAAAAAACTAAATGATTGGCGTTGGAATGAGGAAAATCCATGCAGTATGTGGCGTGTTCGAAAAGTAAACAAAATTTAAATAACGGGGACGACCATTCATTCATTTAAGCCAAAGTTAGTTCAAAACAATACTTTATCGTACATTTTCGAGACTAGAAGCACTAAATAGCTTCTGAAAGATACGTCTTGAGAAACATAGCCAATAATTTCAACATTCTGTTTTAAGGTCAAAATATTAACATTTTGGCAGCTCATGCCACTTTAAAGTGCCATCAGCTGCCAAAATTCACACTTTTTAAAAATAATTTCTGAACGTCACGACAGTAAGAGACTTAGCGCGGTCACACTACAAGTCGTTCGTGATTACTTCGAACTTGTTCGGTATATGTGAGCGGTCACACTGAGCGCAACTAGTTCGGATTGATACCGACTTCTCGATCGATCGAAACTAGTTTGTGAAGTGGTTTGCGTGAATGCAGAAAGCTGATCGTTGTTTTCATTGGTTAATGAGTATGACCTAGATAAGTTACATGAACTGTTTGTCCAATCAGACGTTATCAAGCCGATCAACATCGCCAGGCCCAGTGTGACTGCAAAGCTGTTCGAAGCGATCAGGTTTCAGCAAACACGTTTAAAGTAAACTATATTGGCTTTAATGTGACCGCGGCTTTTGAAGGCCATCGATAAATTAAATGATTAGCGTTCGAATGAGGAACATCCATGCAGCATGTGTCATATACGAACCGAAATAGTGGTCAAAAAGTAAAACAAAATTAAATAACCGGAACGGCGAACCCGGAATAGTGTTCAAAAAGTAAAACAAAATTAAATAACCGGGACGGCCATTTATTCATTCTCAACCAAAGTTGGTTCAAAATAGTACTTTATCGTACATTCTTGAGACTAGAAGCATTATACGTCTTGAGAAAACTGGCTGATAATTTCAACGTTCTGTTTTTATGTCAAAATATCAGCATATTGGCAGATCATGCCCCTTTAACTAAAAAATGACAAACAATGCACTGAAAGGTGTTCTATATTCCTGATGAGGTGTACGTAGATCTGCCAAAATATCGAAAACAATTTAAATATGGCTTCAGTTATAACGTTGCCAAACGAAACAGATTCTATAGAAATTACACAATTTGCAATCGTGCAATCGTGAACATTGGTTTAAACATTTTCGATAAAATAACCAAGCCCCTTACCCTGCAAAAATTAAATCAGACATACCTAGTTGGTTTGCTTGGAGAGTCTCAACGTCAGTTGCTAAAGCAGTGGTCAACCCGAGGCATGTGCTTGGACAAACCTGTTGAGTCGACAGTGAAATGGCGAAACAGGCAAAGATGAGAACGGAGGCAAACTGCATCATGGTGAAGGCTCAAAGTGAAGTCACTTCAATCGGACGGGTATTAAAAACATGTTTAGAACAATGCAACACACTTGTGACATTTCTAGAATAAAAGAAAATTGAAATAATTGCCAGCATAGCTAGTTTTATTAATATCTTTGCATGTTTTAACATTAAGTATTCAGAATTAACCATTTTTCGTTGTAAATCAGTCCTGTAAATGTCATTAGTTCCTGAATTTGACATTTTAGAAGTTTAAATAAAGTTTGAATTTCATGATCGTATTATTAGTGTTTTTAACGATTCTATTTTGCTTTAATTATGCATTGGCTACAAATAAAGGAACAATGTGTTTGGGGTTTTATGGTCAAAAGTTGATACCTTTGTGTCAGCAGCTGTTAACGTGACTGTGAGTGGACTATGGAATTAAAAATGGACAAATTCAAACTAAGAAATTCAAGATGTCAAATTCTGGTTACTAAAATTCCAGTTATTATTAGAAACTAAACTATGCTATTCTATGGAGCCAAACAAGGAACATACAAACTTTAAACGGAGATTTCGATATCTCCGAAAGACCTTTTTTTTATGAACACAAATATATATAATATATAAACTGCCTTTGTGTGTGGCTAAATTATGTTCAGAAAAAAAACATGACAAACACAACTGGTTAGGTTTTTGCTAACTAGTTGTACTGTATCTCGACGGTTTTTCAAAGCATTTATTAAAAATATTTTTTGGAACAACATTTATATACGAGAAAAAAATTACGAGTATATACAAGTTAATCCGTATTATAGGTAAATAACAATGAATTAAGTTAAATAAGATATGTGTAGTCATGCTTAAAGGCACACTCTCCGCTAAAATCCAGAATACTATTTACATAAAAAAAGTGGACGGTTTTCTGTATTATCCCAGGCATAAGAAGTTAGTAGCATTCTATTGTTACCAGAAATTGAAAGTTTTGGCCTCATTTAGTATTTTTAATTTGAAATTGAAAAACAGCTGTTTCAAGTACCCGCAAAGTAAACAAACTTCTAACCTGAGCATGGGCACAGGTGCCCTAATGTTTTAGTCCTGTAGGCGATCTAACGACACGGTATAATTTTGCGAACTTTATCTGATAAATACAGAGTAAGGGTCGAGTAAGGGGGGCTATAAAGGCCAATCTAAAATAGATATTGATCCTACTGCCGTTCGTTAAGATATCAACTCTAAAACGAATGAGTGGCATGTTACTTGAACATAAAGGGAGGCCACTGCTGCCGACGTCCTTAAAATTGTAAACAACGCCACGTGACACTGATAGTTGACTCGGTTGTGTAGAGAGATATCCGATATAATTCGGGTAGGCAACGTTTAAGCCGCCCATGATCGGTTTTGTTAAATTGATTACTACTCTCCTAATACATGTAAAATACCTTGAAACTTATTCCCTCATCCATATCATATTTTGCTTTGACATACATGTCTAGTGTTGAAGATCTCGTAGAATGGCACGAGATCTCGATGTTATAAAAGCCTGCCGATCGCAAAACACAGATAAAAGCGCGTGAAATGAGGGTAGTCCAAAGTTAAGGGAGGCTGATCGGTGTTGTTGTAATCGAGTATCGATTCCTCGTTTGTTTGTCATCCCTATCTGTACATTTAAAACCTAATTGCACATGCTTTATGTGTCCTATGTTTAATTTTAGTGGCTTTAGTTGTAGTAAGCTGGTGTAAATTGGGTTTCTAAACAAATGTTTAACAGGCGACGGCGGCAAGTGGGCCTTTAAAAACAAAAAGACAATCAAGGATAATTAAAAAAGATCTAATCCCTAAGTGACCCTGGCTGTAACAAAGTGGCGGGTTCGTACATGGCTAACAACAGTTAACAAGCAGCTTGTGTTTGCCTTGGTTAGACATAAAATCATAAAAAGAATACATTTGGTTTGTAATAGTGAAAAAATCCAGTAAAACAAAACAGACAGTTATTTAAAGGCACACTTGCCGCGAAAATCAGGAATATTGTTTACATTAAAAAAGAAAGACAGTTTTCTGTATTTTTCCCAGACAATATAAGTTAGGAACGTTCTATTTTTACCAAAATTTAAAAGTTTGGACGTCACTTTGTATTTTTAATTTGAATTTGAAAATTTGAATTGTTAGGTGCTCGGAACGTAAACAAACCAAACTGTTCGCAGGGGCGATTCTATGTTTCAGTCGAGTGAATGAACTAACGGCACAGTGTAATTTTACGTAGGCCTATTTATCTGAGAAATACAGACTGACGATCGGTTAACAGCGACTGGAAAAGCCTGTTGGTATTTGTTTGAGTGTAAATCACAGATAAAAAGGCCTGAAATGAGGGAATCCAACACGAAAGTTGACCGACACTGATCGTTGTTGTTGTAATCAGGCTTCGATTCTTCGTTTGTTTTTCACCCCATTTCTACATTCTAAAGCTCATGTAAATTGGTTTTCTTAGCAAATTTAAACAGGCTACGGCGGCAAGTGGGCCTTTAGACGTAATGTAATTAAGCTGAGGCTTGAATTTCTGAATGAAGTAATTCTCCTTGATCCCCCCCGTGTGCACTTATTATCAGGTTGCACCTTGTGAAACGGAAACATTTTAAACTTGATTTCTAGGAGTTGGGCACATGTTCCAATATGCTTGGTAACTGAAAGGAACCGTAGACTAGGCGTGTTAATATGTTGTCTATGTACCCGACACATGTTCCTCAAAGTATCTCCTGTTTCTCCGATGAAGACTTTGTTACAGCCACAACATGATATAACATAAATCAAGTTGGATGTGTTACAGTTCATATTAGCATTCACTTTTAAAACATAATTCTCATGACGAAAAGTAAAGGAGATACTGGCGAAAATATGTTCGCAACACTTACAGCGTTTGTCCCCACATTTGGATGTTTGAAAAGATGGATTTGTAGTGGGAGTCAGCCTGGCTTTGGTAAGCATTCGTTTTAGATTTGGGGCTTGTCTCTTTATATTTATAAGTTTAGTGTTTTGAAATATTTGTTTGAGCCGGTTGTTTGATTTTAGCATGCATCTGTTATTGTGAATGACTGAAAAAAAGTTAAAGTTATCTTCTTAGCGCCATTAAAAACGCACGACCCAAAGAATGTAAAATATTTTGAGAAATGTAAAGTGTAAACTATTGTAAGTACTCTTAAATTGAAGAACGAGGCAGTGGTCACAATGAGACAAAGAATTGACAATATGTGAAACCCTGGTGACTTATATTCCTTGCAAACAAATCGTTGATACAGAAATCGAAGGTGTCATCATTCAATAATGGGTATGTCCACCTCGGACATCAACGCAAGCAGTACATCTGCGACGCAAGGGCCTGATGAGTGTGGCTATTCTGTGCTGTGGGATCCGGTCCCACTCTTCCTGCACTACCTGGATCAAATCACGTCGGTTGCGTGGCCTTGGTTAACGTAGTGCAACGGCATTCTTAAGCTGATCCCACAAGTGCTCTATGGGCGATAGATCGGGCGAGTAAGCTGGCCA
This sequence comes from Lepidochitona cinerea, assembly GCA_963971465.1. Classification (NCBI taxonomy): domain Eukaryota; kingdom Metazoa; phylum Mollusca; class Polyplacophora; order Chitonida; family Tonicellidae; genus Lepidochitona; species Lepidochitona cinerea. Next base: position 42,823,931 of record OZ020551.1, on the reverse strand, counting down.
TTCCATGATGTTCACATTATTCTGTTGCAAGAAGTCTTGTGTCTTGTGTAGAGGATGCGTGCATGCATCTGTATCTGTTGGAGACGGCGTCGGATGGTGCTGAGGCTTACCCTGGGCCTTCCAATTCCCACTGTCTAACGGGCAGTCTGTGTCGCGGTGCGAAATCGGTCACGTGTGTGCAACAAACCGATATACCGATCCTGGCGGGCTGTAGTGACTCTTGGCTGACCAGGGCGTGGTCGGTCGGCAACATTGCCAGCTTCATGTTCTCTGATTCTGAGGCGACTAATTGTGGAGGGATGACACTGCATGTGACGTCCTACGGGGACACAACTGAGACCCGCCTGTAACATGCCAATGGCACGTTCCCTTTGTTGTGTCGTAAGTCGGGGCATGGTAACGTTTTCTGATTTTTTTTTCATCTTTATGCTGAGCTTCGTGTAAACTGTTGAACCCACGACAAATGAGCCCTGAAAGCTGTTCTCAGTGACGGCGAAACACTCAATGGACGTTATTAGGAAATGTTGCGTAATGTTCACGACAGGCGCGTCTGGAACACTACAGGTTATCCTATTGCAACTCAACTCGAACTAACAATAAACAACAAAACGTAAATGGCCAATAGCCTTACTGGGGTAGAAACATAAAATTCAACCGTGCGTTTTAATAGCGCTAAGTATATAAACAACGGTAGAATAGCACATCACATTTGAAAGATATTCGTTCCGGGCACGTCCCTTTAAAACTTTTTTGAAATATCAATTTATTTAAGCTATTTGATTTTGATGCTTTATTATTAAACAAAGAAGAAATCCTATACATATTGAGAGTGTTAACGAAAGTTACACTGACCTGTAAATATAATGTAGAAACTATGACGATTAAATAATTGATAACAAATTTAATATTTCCACTTTTAGCTCTAAGAGGTTTATGTATTTGCTTAAAACCGGACAATTGCATGGATCACGCCACATTCCCAGATTTCCCCACTCTATAGAAATGTGAAGCATGCGATGCAGATGGACACGGATATCTGTCATCCCGGTTAGCTTAAGTAATGCGCGGGCTTTTTAATCTCTGTTCTTTAGACCTGTTTTATATCGGGGTTGTATCTACAAAAATGTATGGACTTCAATATCTTCGGCGCCAGAATTTGTCAGTCGGTCTAAAGTGCACTCTTGGAAGAGTGTTTCGTGCGCAGGAGAATTTACTTATAAACCATTGGCTAAAAGCGCTTAGACTAATTCCTTAGAGTGAATTGTCGTTGGCAAGTACATAGACTTTTGGGGACATTTCCCCTATTCTTTCGTACAACAACCGCCAAGTCATGTTCCGAATCGTGAATCCCATTTATTATCGAATCTTTCCTGGCATATCTCATCGACCAGCATTTCTGATAACCAAACGGACGTACCCATGTACAAACCATCGATGTCATTGTTTCCAACCTGCTTATTACTGTGTAGATTGGGTGTTTATGTAAATCACTGAATAATGATGTTTGAAGACTACTTAACTCATTTTGATAAATTTATTAAATTCGGTAGATGGTTTGATAAACTTGAGTTATCAGTTTTACAAAATTGCGACAGTCAACTGGTATGCTCACAAAGGAACTAATTTAAAAAAAATGATAAACTATCAAAAAAAAAGAGACGAAAAAAAGGATCTCCCCCAGAAAATCAATTCCGTGTCCATACGCCGATTGATTGGCCAAAGTCTTGTTAAAATTTATTTAGTTAGTAATATTCAGATTCCCTAATAAAGACGTCATAGTTCAAGTTCAAGTTCATAGGAGGGATAACGTTGCGGATGGCAGTTATTTTTTACAGAAAAAAACTATAGGTGTGCAACTATGTTTGTCACTTAGGACTTAACAAAGCGGCCACCCCAAACAATGTCCCTCCTTCATACCACAATTCTTTGGTAAATTTGGTTTTGGTACCATCGGAAACAAAATTGCCTATCTTGAAGTCTATTCATTAGGTGCTTGGACTGGAACTATATATATGCATACGTATTCTTTTTAAAAAAATATACTAGGTAGTGCGGTATACTTACAAGATTAGGTGTGTGAAACGTTTTGTTGCATTTATGAATAAATGTTTAGGGGCACGTTGACGTCAATTTACTAAGTTATACAAAATGTCTCGTGTGTACGTCTTTTGTTCTTTATTTTAAACATCAGTCTTTCTCTTCAGTCATACTACATTTCTGTAACGTTCTAACTGGTATCCTTCAGATCTACCAAGGTTGGTTGATTGCCAGGTACCATCGGGGAGTCTAGATTCTCCGTGGTTTTGGTCCTCGCTTTCCCTTTTACAATGAGTTTTGACAAACTAAAACAACAAACAAGCGATACGGCTGCCTCTTGAGATCATGGGGCATTATCTACATATGTATTTTATCGTTGTATTGTTTATACAGAAGTATATAGATAACTTGTTATCTAGAGTATGACGGGTTGTAACCAGAGTGAATCAATGTCATTATTTAAATCAATCTGCATGAGAGTGGGTTTCACAAGTAACATATCTTGTCCTAGTTCTTTATGAGGATCAGTTATCATACATCTGATTCGAAGAGTAGCAATTGCCTAGGATATATGCGATAAACAAGGAACATTTCTATGCATCTCAGACACATCTCAAAATTACTGTGAGTAATTTCATCTGATAACAGTAGAAGACAGCTGATCGAACCACACTCGGTACTTTTATCCAAGTGATGATACATGCTTATGGTAATGGGATTGTTGAATGGTGAATGGTAGGCAATATGTGTATGCACGCAGTACTAACGGTATAGACTAACAGGACCGGTCAAATCATAAATGAAAAGTGGACATAATATACCCGGCCGAAGAAATAACAATTTATATCAAATACAAGTGAACACATTGTGAGAAAATAAGCTCGGGAAAAAAACAGAACCGAAGACTGATCATATATAAGATCAAAAATGATAAAATTCAATACTTTCAGCATTCATCATCTTCATATATCTGGCAACGACGGAAAAATCATCGTCTGATTGTATTTTACCAAATAATTACTGACAAAACTTGTTCGAAGCTAAACAATAATTTACTATAAACAGTTTTGGTCCGAAATCCCTACCCCCATTGATCCCAAACTAATTACACAACTTTTTATGTAAAACGGTTACTTATAACGGTATTTTTCCAACAGTTATTACGGAATGGAACTTCTTTGCTGACAATATCAAAAGTACTACTGATCTAAAGATAAATAAATACACATTACTGAAAATGTACAGTCAGACACCTGTGGTCACAAGATAAGCTTTAATCAGCCATAACGAAAAGTACATTCATCATCAAATACAAGCATGGGTTTTGACCGCTATGAGAAATCATGTAATTTACAACAAAAAAATGTCCTGGTGTGTGTTTAAAGGATGTGGTGTGCTAGGAGGATAACATTTAAACGGCTGAAACAAAACATTCATGTTGGATATTCAGTGCTTTCGTCTGTGATAAATAACCATGATTATATTGTTAAGTTCATAGGTAAAGCTACCACATCATATTTTATTTAAAGAAGCCTAGATGGGATTGCATTGTTGTCAAGTCATATCGTCCTAATAATTACATTCACTAGACGACAGACGCCTTTGAAACAATTACATTATCTTAAAAGCGAACCACACTTTGGAACCATTATCCAAAAGTATAGTAAAACGTATAGTTTGTCTCATGTAGCGGAAATATTGATGTCTGTAATATATTCCCTTCAGGCTATTTATAGCTAATATATTAGACTAATATGTCTAGCCTACGATAAATCAAACTTGTCTCCGTGGTTATTTTAGACAAGAAGATTTTCCCTGTGTCCGTGTGTTTTAGTGTTCATAATAAATCATGTATGACACAGCTATCATCCAAAAACACTGGATGATAACAGATTTAATTTCTGTGTGCATTCCTGGCGAAACATATTTGGTAAATATGAAAACAAAATTCATGAAAGAAAAATGCATCTGTTGTACAAAAAACAAAAAAGAAGAAAGAAAGCATAAGTTTTTACATTATCTTATTCGAAGATCAATCATTCCCTTCGTTGCTGTGTGTAGTTGGTTAAAATTTGCCTTTGACGATTCTAATAAAAAAAATAACAGACCCAGCATGTACTGTTTCGTAAGAATGAAGAAGGAATTGAATTCAATACTGAAGAGACGGATACCGACACCGGAGATCTTATCACTACCAAATGATTTAGACTCAGTATCGCCCTTGGAATTGCAAAATTTCTACGAGCGATAAGTAAACCCATTATTACGTGTTCCAGTTTTTGGTCAATGTTTTTAAAATTATGTGGCTTCTTTTGAGTTTGTTATTTTCGTAAGGCTGTGTTATAAATATATGTAAATTCTTCTAAAACCTTATTGTCCAAAGTGCTATTTTTAAGCTTGTTTACTTCGCAGTTTAGTTACCGGCAGCTATTTATGTCATGTATTCAAACCACGGTTGAAGCTTTTGTTTACATCACCTTGAGCAGTCAATGGATAGTTATCGTTATGGTGAAATTAGCTGTGTTTTAAGCTGAAGGGGTTTTGTCGATTTATTAGGACAGGACAGACAGCAAGGACTTCCTTTTCTCCGTTTCAGTTTCTAAAACAGATTTGGATATAATAATAATATCAAGACCATTATAATACTCACTCATAACTGCTCCATATAAAAACATGAAGTCGATGTCAAGCAATGTGACAACTGTCTTGTAAAGGATGTTTAAAGTGGCATGAGCTGCCAAAATTCACACTTTTTTCATAATTTCTGATCGTCAGGACAGTAAGAGGCTTTGAGGGCCATCGAAAAACTAAATGATTGGCGTTGGAATGAGGAAAATCTATATAGTATGTGACCTGTACGAACCGAAAACGTGATCGAAAAGTAAACAAAATTTAAATAACCGGGACAACCGTTCATTTATTCTAAGCCACAGTACATTCAAAACAATACTTTATCGTACATTTTCGATACTAGAAACATTAAAAAGCTTCTGAATTATACGTCTTGAGAAAAATAGCCAATAATTTCAACATTCTGTTTTAACGTCAAAATATCAACATTTCGATATTTTTAATTTTAGTGGGGTTTTAATTTTAGTGACCAAATCACAAAAAAGGCTATTGGTTCACCATTTGTGTGATATTTTAGACCCCAGTAAAAACTATTTTGATTCAATTGTATTGGGTCAGGTTGATTGTGAGCAGGACCCGAGATGTATCCATACTAGTTCCGCCCGTATCACTTCGATTGAAGACTGCAATCCATAGCTCTACGCATACGAGAAACACTATTTACATACTATTGTCATATGTATCAATGAATAAAGCCTGGCTGTAATCGACATATCAAATATTAGCCATTCCGTATTATCGATGTTAGCAGTGCACCCCACACTGGATATGTATTTTTTTTGCTAAATATAGCTCTAAGGAATAGGAAACAGATGGAGGGGCAGTGATCTTAGCAGTAAAATGACAGTACCCGGAGACATAAATTAGTCTCGGGTGTTTTTTATGTGAGATCATTAATCAAGATGTAACTTTTTGAAATGATGTTCCCGATTTAAATAAAATATATTTACATCGAATCAACGTGTAAAACTGTTTGCAGCCGTAGTTTCATTTAAATGGAAATTGGTTAGGAGGAACATTGAACCAGATATCATATTTCGCATTATTCCAAAGTCTTTTACGTACATTCATCTTAAGTTTACGCTCAGAATGTTTAGAACGGAAATAGTCCGTGACTTTGAACTCTCGAAATTACTCACAGATCTTGGCTTACACCCAATGAATGGAATTCTCCATTTGAAAAACATCAGTGTATATAATAATATATTGTTTTCGGTTCTGAATGATTTTCTCCATTTTAATATTTTAAGACGGATTATGCACATTAACTGTTCAATAGTTTTCTGTAAACAATCATGGATGTCATTCTTAAAATGACCTGGGCACATAATGGTGACGGCGAGTAATGTCACAAAACACGTAATGTGTAAAACATTGCTTCCTTGGCTTCTTTGGATCAATTCACCAGGTAAATGTGACCCAAGAATATTCTCGTTATTTTTTGGGATAACGCGTTCTTGTAAAAGGGCGCAAATTCTTCTACCGATTCTGGGTGACGCCTGAAACGGCAATCCAAACTGTGTCCCAGAGTATGGTACCTATCACCAGGACTAAATGCCGGCTGTCTTATCCATTCAGCCATTCAAACAGGAAGACGTCATGGTGTTAACCGCTCCCGTAGGATATGCGAGAGATGTACAACTGGTCAGATAGAAGACGAATTTCACTTTATCCTCGTTTGCCCGACTTATAAAAACTTAAGATTAAAATATATTAAACTGTTTTATAGAAACAAACCATCTGTAATTAAGCTTGTACAACTTCTATCTACAAATAATGTTAAAGAATTGTTATTTTTGGGTAAATATTTGAGTTTGGCCACCAAAATACGTAATGCCTAATTATGTTAGAGTTAAAGCACACGCTATATCAATAGAACTCCAATCCTGTTACTATGCTGTTTTTGTATTGTATGACTCTTCACCTATGAGCTGTATGCTTACGGAATAAACATAATAATAATTGTTTTAGAAACACCAGAAGAGAATTATTAGCCTACTAACAATCCAAACCATACATGTGGTTGAGAATGTGTAGGCTTCGAAGTGTCATAATGGCGGTACCTATGTTGAATCGTGTGTTGCTAAGAACTGGATGTGTTGTGTGTCAGCTTGTTTTGACTGTCAATGTGATCTCATATGTTATGGCCATTAAGGTGCTTGTTCCCATGGTATCGTATACAGCCAAATGTCGTTTTTTCCTTCCAACATTTCTCGGATGTGGCTCACGTCTTATATAATGATACAATTTAACATAAATGATTTTTGGAGTTTAAATAACAATAAAACACTGCTCTTTTAAAAATTTCCAACCTATACCAGGATCTACAACTTTGGCTTTTTCTAGCAGTTGCACATCATATGTTACCTGTCGCCATTGCCGATTTCCAAGTGTAAACACAGTCAATCAATTGTCGAATTTTTGGATTTTTTAGGACGTCACTGCAAGTACATGTGAGGTACACTTTACATGCGTACTTTTTAAAAATAAGTAAAACAGTATTTAACAAGAAGGTGGCTCCTCAGAGGCCTGTAGGTCTAGTTTTGCATTTTATATTTTGAACACTATAACACACGGACACAGGGAAAATCATTTTGTCTAAAATAACCACGGAAACAAGTTTCTTATTGTATTTTCATTTTATATTTTTTAACACTATAACACACGGGCACAGGGAAAATCTTTTTGTCTAAAATAACCACAGACTATGTGTGTTAAGTCAAAAATGTAGAGGATTTTGTCGCATTGAGATCTCTGCATGCCATTGGTGAATATTATCTGACTCTAAAAGGTCAACCCCGCCGGTGAATGATAACAAAATATTAAATTAGTACATATCGACACATCTGAGATGTTGGCTTTCCCGAATATAGATCAGTTCTGATAATGTTATAATAATGCGAACAATATAATTCAAGGTTACCAGAAAGATGTGTTATAATACACATAGTAGGTGTTTCTATCCGCTTTTGGGTGACTCTCTCGCGAATTAAACGTCAATTTCGCGGATAAAATGTGACAAGTTGTCATTAGAATAAACTTAATCCTATTATTAATGTCCATATTCATCGGTGGATTTAGCTGTCACGGTAAGCCAAATAAAATACACGCAGCCACAGAAAGCGATACTGTATAAAAAGAAGCAAATATAACAAGACTCGCAAATTTGGTATATTTCTGAAAATGTTACAATCTGCAAACGACTTCCCAATATGTACTCAACATATATATTTTTCCAAAATATAAAGCTAGCCGACTACATTGTACATATACCACATGGACAGGTAAATGATAAATAATGTCTCAAACAGAACTATGCCGCTCTCTCGGAATGTTCAGATATCATAAATTCACTTGTCATCCACATCTGTTAGCAAATCGGTCTATTATCTGGTTTTATGGTCCGCGTTATAATGATACCAGATCGATGATACCTGACAACTCAATCTCTTTATGGATATGATTTATAACAGCAATATCCACCTACACATTCATATACAGTTACCGTCGGTTTGAATCCAGACAGGCGGAATTGGCCTATCACATTTCCAGTATCTTCTCTTTTGTTATGCGAAATGATACGTCAAATCAATAGAAGTATATTGAGATACTTCTTGGCCAAGACTGATTTTTATTTAACATTACAGGTAGAAGTCATCGACGGAATTCTTCAGACTGCAGTGTCTATAATTGCCTATGTCTATAATCAATAGTTGATTCTTTCTACAGTTTTACTGGCTTAAAGGTTGTTTTATTCTTTGTTCGTTTTTCCCAGACATCAACTACAATAATATTTGCTACCAAGTAAGCCACCAGGGCTCTTTATACTGTGTTGTTTAATTCGTGCTTTGGAAAAGACGTAGATTCTCAGATGGCAAAAGTATGTACCTTGTCCAAACACTTATACAAATTCTGTAAATGCATGGTTAAATGTTAAAACTGTTCTCAGTATTAAAACTCTTAGGGATGTATTCAGACTATCTGATGTAAACCAAAGTTTTTTTCGAAATTTTCACACGTAAGCACTCAATTTGTTAACTATTTATTCGTTGCAGAAATTACGTTTGAAGATTTATCTATGATTTATCAAGTCGATATCAATAATACCAACTGAGAACAATCCTTGTTGGTATCCTTTGATAAAGAAGCCTGGGATGAAGCCGAAACTCATCTGGTTTGTGCGGTGGCCCGTACTGATGGTAACCTGGGAAAAAGCAACACAACCTATCCATCTCGGTGTCAAATTATGACGATCCAATGCCTGCACTTGACGGAACCATAAACATCAAGAATAGAAATTCCAGGGGAGGCTAACTGAGGATAAGATCACATAAACTGAGTATTAGAATAGTTGTCATATAATCCATTTCATTGTAGACCCGGGTTGTACGTTGTCCCTGGGATGGAGATGAAAGGGATATGAAACGCCTTTGTGTTATAGTCAGTGTACTAGCACCCTGTTTGACTTGCTATTGTTTGTCCCAGACACCACGTGACGGCATTCCGATCCGCCCGAGAATAGCCGAAACCGGTTTATGTATTCCGATTCATTTCGAACCTTACCGATATCGTAGATATATGGACTGTGCATGCCTATTTGTAAGCTAGGAACAGAAAATAATCGCAATTTTGGATATTTTGACACTTATATCAATTATCTCAGGCCCATAAATCCACGACATCGGTAAGGTTCGGAATGAATCGGAATACACAACACGATTTCGGCTATCCTCGGGCGGATCGGAATGCCGTCACGGGGTGTCTGGGACAAACAATAGACTGACTATGGCACAAACGCGTATTATATCCCTTTCATATTCATCCCAGGTTGTCCGTTTTTTTATAACCACTACATTTCTGTACGGTGTGTTCTATTGTTTAACAATTTGGTTAAAAAAATCTTGAATAAATTTATTTTTGGCTCACTAGCCTTTTTACAGTGAATCGTTTTTTTATGAAGAATGAAGTGGGCAGTTTAAAAAGCTAATATTTTAGAAAAGAGCTTTAAGTAATTAAATATATGAATGATCAAACCTCCTAAAGCCTACTTTATGAAAAATAAAGCAACGAGAATTATACAAAATTAAAACAGTTATCTGATACATTGTTGGCTATATACGTTAATTCATTTGGTCTTATATATAAAAACAAATTCAGACAGACAAAACCGACTAAATGATAAGTATTTCTGGCGCTGCGGTCATACAACAGTTTATGCTTACGACACGGGTGTAAAGTATTTTTCTCACCTGTAGCATTTTAAATACAAACGCTAAAATTTCTCGTAATTTCTAGTAAATTTGAAAAATCCTTTTGCCAATTTTATCTATGTTACCTGCTACTGTCTGACTCGCAGTTTGGCGAAGGCCTGCAGTCATTGGTGTTTCTGAGAGTCCGCTGGGTAATCTCCGAAGGTAAGTTAATTAAAAGTTCCTTGATACAAGTTGTCTAAGCTGTGAAATTGGCGAAATCGTACGCTAGTGATTATGTACAAAGACACGGAAATCAACCATACTCCATAAAGTTACCGTGTAAAATGATATGAGAATTGCAATTGATTGGTGATTGACGCCGTAAGTACTGGTGAGGTTTGTAATCCGCGTGTCAGTCGCGACAATATCGATCGTTATATAATTATAAACACGAATACAAATAAAAAGGATTGTTTTGAATCAATCAATAGAGTATAAGTAGTATCCAGTCCCCGACACATTGATAACGTTATTTTTAAGTGGCCTCAGTAAATTAATCGATTAAAGCTTTTATTAGCCGCGCCTAAGATTAGTTCATTAATAATATGGCGGCGAGGGGACACGCCAAGGGGGATATTGTTCTTGTAAAGTTTAACGTAAATGGCCCTTCTACCTTGCTCACTTAAACGTATCGAAAAATGACCTATCGATATGATGACACTTAATCCAGCACGGATCCCAGGTAGTGGAAAGTCAAGTAAGACATCCGGGGGATCGTGTAGTATTGATTCATTATTGGCAAAACTTCAGAGATTCTCTCCGTGTATGAAGTCCAATGCCCTCTCATAATACTCATTGTGTCACTGGCGACAAATAATCTATCCAATATGCAATACTTAGGACTTCTCTTTTGCGACTAATAGGCCCAGGGCGTCTATAGTTAGTTAACATTGTCAATAGATACGTAGCTGGGTCCTGTTTCACAGCGCGGCGTAGCGTAAGTTATCACGTAAATGCCATAGCAACCCATACTGTAGAGATATGTTGCTATGGCAGTTACGTAAAAACTTACGCTCCGCCGCTTTGTGAAACAGGCTCAGGATATCTAACAACGACTTGTTATCGTTCATTTATTTCTACAATGATTCCCAGAGTATGTGGGCACATATTGAATGTATTCTATGGATTGTATAACTTATATAGTACAATTTAGACAGCTTACTTATAGTATAAGCAATCTACCAACATAGTTTCATGAATACAGGCTTTCCATGTTTAAAGAATCGTATATTTTCTACACATTGAAAGTAACGGTTCGTCCAGTCATATGAAGAAAAACTACTTTCGATCTTTGATAAAATCCAAAAGTTTAGGCCAGATTTGATATTTTTAATTAAAGATTCAAAGTTTGATTTATTAGCCACCCGCCATTTTAAAATACCACGGCCATGTGCACAAGTACCCTGCATTATTTGTTTTATCGTCTAAATAAGCTAGCGGTTGGCCATTCTCGAAGTAAAATCATCAAGTCACTTATAATCACCTTTAAAGTATATAGCATTAAATCAAAGTTATGATTTAAAGTGTGTATTAAACTAGATCCGAGCAGAAGAAATCATTTTACTGTATCATAAGTCCAAGAAAATGGAGAAGCGTTGGTTCACTAAAGTAAAGAAAGGTGAACTCCTCGAGACGGCATGGAGTCATTTTCGTGAGGATTTTAGTTTTCTGCTACACCATGTTAATAAGTTACAATAATACTAAAATATTCAAGAATGCCTTCTTAATTGCATACACTGTACACATAAATTGGACACACGTATCTAACTGCCCAGCATACTTTTCTGACTCATTGGTGAAATATCGAGTTTCAGAAGTGCACGAAGCTGAGTGGTATATAAAAAAGGACTATGAAAGTTAGACAACATGTCATTTATTCTATCATCAGATGAAAGGTGGCCTTTAATGTGAGTTGAACAAGAAATACGAACCGTTTAGCAAATGCCGAACATGTCACTCAACAGGAAATGCTACCCCCATTAGGTGTTCCCAATTTCCCTTTTCAACATCCGTCAGAAGTGTGCACTGTTCATTCTGAAGATAATGGGCTCAAAAGAACGGTTGTTGCACCAGTGTGACGTCACAAATTCATTAGACGGAGGAGTCTAGCCCTTAGAGACGGGATAATATATCAAGTTGGAGTTGAACAGTGTACTGATAATATATCTGATATTGAAAACTACGTTCCTAGAATAGATTTAAGACAGAATGCTGAAAAATAATGGATAAGCCCCTAAAGATTGCGCCTTTTGTAAAAACAGGAAGAAGTTCTAAACTTAACCAGAAGATGCGTGGGGAAAGTCAAGAAAATCGATTTAAATGTCGTCATCCTATTTATTCAGCCTGTGATTAGATCTACTTTGATGCCATAATTGTCGTTGACCAATTAAAAGATCAGCCAATCATAGTTAAGGGCAATCTAAACAGAGAAGTTAATCTTCGCATGCGAGATTTATCCTCTCAGCCATACGGAAGCCATATTGGTAGGTCAATGTACGCGGATTGATTTTAGCCACATCATACCGCCGCGAGAACTTTTTTGACCTAAAAACTAACAACCGATTACGTTGATGCTGTAGCCAAAGAGAGTAGATTGACAAGAGTGGTCACTTCGTTCGCGCCATGTTGAATGTGAACTGACACGATTCGATTAGGAACCTCATTCCTGTAGGGGGCGCCCTATAATAGAATCGTGTACAGTCCGAACACCCTTCCGCCAGGGGCCAGAAGAACATGCCGGCAATGCTGATTGGACGAAGTGACCACTCTTGTCTATCTACTGTCTTTGCTGTAGCTTGGCTGTGTATCTGTAATAAAGATTTTCACTGGACGTGGAGGCCATCAGAAAAAAAATTATTTTCTAAGAATGTGTGTAACTCACTTTAGATTGATGAATTGTTCTTGCTTATTTCAAGAGTAAAGTCAGCTGCACAAAGAAATATATACTGCGACAGATCTCTTGAACACGAGTAAAGACTAAATGTCTGTCCGGTATGTACAGTATATAGACTATTATAGTAGGCCTACCCTACCACAATTCACTGCAGTATTTGATAATCTGGTATACAGCTGTTGGTTGAACAGCCAGAAAATATCAGAATGGAAAGATCGAGGTAGATATTTAAATTTATAATTACAATAAGCCTGACAAATAGGACCTTGAAGTGGGTATTCTGAGCAAGTGTCACTGGGAGCATAAATAAATAAGAACTAGCAAAATGTACTCCATTGACTGGGTATTACTTCGTGTCAATGACAATGAAGTAGAACAGTAACATGGAAAGAAATTATTGACCATTGAATTTTATGTCCTACCCAATAATCCAAGATTTATTTCAATTAAAAAGGGGATAGAGATGTGAAATCCTGACCTTCCACTTGTTGATTGATGTTCAACCTCTATGACAGTCCGAATTATTTCACTTCATCATTGCTTTCATTATTGGTGCAGTGTTTAATTGAGGAGGAAGCTAGACTCGAGGAAAGATCTCGAGGAAACATCTGACATTTTAGGTGCTTGCATGATCATATGTAATAAAAGCCCTGTCAACACTTTTCCCCCCATTTTTGATTACTTAAACTATTGCTTAAACTATCTCTCTATCCACTAGTCGAGGAACCCACTCCCCTTTCTCCCACCATCAACAGAAAAAATACAAAAATGCTCTGGGATTTAACAGATGTACATTGATTGTAGTGGATTGTAATCTATTTCATACATTATATAGAGGTTAACTAACGAGAGTCCGATTGTTACGATGAATATCACTCGAGCGGCGTCGAGCCTATTATCTATTATATTATATTCCCCTCCCAGCCAACAACATATATGTGTACGTGAAAAGATTATTTTTCTAAATTAATTTTTTTGAAAATGGCATGAGCATCCAAAGTTGTTTATTCTTGCTAACAATTTTAGGAGTTTGGAGTACATCGAAAAACTAAAGGATTAGCATTAAAACAAATAATATCCATTTAGCTGTATGGGGCAATGTTTAAATGTAAACAAAATTTAAATAACAGGGATTTACATAATTACATCCATTGTAGGCCTAAGCTATTAATTTACACCACGTTAGCAGGTCATCTAATTTGCTTTTTTGAGAAAAAAAACCCTGATAATTTCTTAGTATTGTTTCATCGACAAAATCTGAGATCTAAATTTTGCACCTCATGCCAAATTAGTTTACCGTTGTTCTAAATCTTATTAGTTTTACTAACCAAGAAAAGCTGTACCGCCTAGTTGAACAAAGCAAAAAGTAAACCAACCCCCCCCCCCCCCCCCCCCCAGAAAGTCTGCACCGACCGATAAAATCGTTGGTGTAGGGAGATTGTTGGCAAACTGATATTGCAGAAACGATTGTGATCATAAACGGCAACATTCTGGCGATAAGAAATCACCATTAATGACAATAAGCTATACAATTTATTCAGGATATCATTTGCCAAATAAAAAGTGTAAGTGTAAAAGACCCGCAGTCTATCAGAGGGTATTTTACGTACGTAAATCCCCGAAGTTTCAGACTAGTCATTAGCCACCAGTCTGATAACTTCGGGGATTTACGTGCGCGAAATACCCTCTGATAGATTGCAAATCATTTTGAATGTGGCGACCAACAAGATTTGATTTATACTTTCGACGCCATTTGTATTCAGCCCCAAAATACGGTGATTTGCCGTACAAAAAGCACAGACTTTCCAAGCCGAAGTGTGTTTCGACTGTAGCCACATGCTTTGTTCAGTCGGAACACACTTCGGCTGTCTTCGCTCGCTACCGGTCGGCTTTGACACTCCTCGGACAGTCTGCGACATGCGCTCAGACGTTCACATGGTTTGAACAGTGTCGGCAATCTAACAAACAGTATAATTTTACACAGACCGATGATTTGCTGTGAGAGATACATAAGGCCTGTCGATAAATTTTAAAGCGTAAATAGCAGAAAGGCCTGAAATGAGCGTAATCCAATACTGGAGCTAGCCGGTTTGTGTTTGACGGAACGCTGCAAAACGAAAACGAGATTTCTAGCGTAAGACATTCCTTTTTCCTTACGATCTCTATGTTTGTCCAAAAGTCAAGCATGACGTCAAATACGAAGACATTTATGATTGGTGACGATAAGCCGGGCATAAAATTGCAAAACTATTAATGTTTAGCCAGCTTTGACATGCTTCCGACAGTCTGCACTGTTTATACAGTAAATCACCGTATTTTTGGCTTAATTCAAATGGCGTGCGGAAGTACGTATATAAACATCTTACGACTGATAAAAATAGAAAACCAGCTTGTGTAACACAAACAGAGATCGACCCAGTTTTGGTACATACATGTGGATTTCTCCAATGCTCCAATTATAACTAAATAAAGTGTTTGGGCCCCTTATATTATGACTAAAACACTTCCCTTGGGTATTCAAGATAATATGGAGAGTGTTCGTTTCGCGGTTACCTTTTTGGTCCCATATTTCAAATATATGGCGGCGTTGCCAGCTTTAGTGGGGAAGGAAACCGCGCGCATTGCCCGGAGGAAACCTTCGGCAAATACCTAGCAACTCTTGCACATACGACGACCGAGTGAAAAGCAAGTGATTTTGAAATCATCTTGTGTGCGGCGTAAAACACCAATCAATGAATCAAAATGATTTGGAGTCTGTCCGACGGTATTTGGCATACGTAGATCCCCGAAGTTATCTGGCTGTTGTTAACCGTAGCATGGCGTTCAGTTTGTGGACCACATGTATTAAAATGCCAAATATGACGCCATTTTAACCCATGCTGCTATCTGATGCTCATCTTCCTTCATGTTGGGATTTCAGCCTAATTCTGCCGAGGTGGAAAAAATTGCTGCATCAACACCTGTTCAATATGTACTATTAGTCGCGATCCTGTACCCAATAGAACCTGCTAGTGTAATATTGCTAAAGTTTGAATTTACTATCGCCTTTTTTCAGCCCCAAATGGTGCCCCGGTTGGAAAGGTTATTAATAAATATTAATAAGAATATGATCGTTAGTCTTCCAATCCTGGAGCAGATGCTAAGGTGAAAGAAGCAATGTTTCATGGGAGTATGAAGTGTCAAAGTAATTGGAAAATGGCATTTTTTAAAGCGTCCGTACTGATAATCGATCTCCGTAACTACTGTATCTGATGGGATTTCACCATAACTGTCGTCGTATAAAACGTTAATATCACATCAGTATAGAGCATTATATTTCATAAGCGTGTACTCGTGCTCAATAACGCTTATTATCCATGTACTGAAGCACCCTGGGATATGGAAAGACAACTGTTTCTTGCTGTAACTTAACTCGTCTGTGTTTTGGGGATGGAATGATGAAAAAGCTCTTCAATTCGACACGACAAACTAGTTTGAATTGGCATTGCTGTTCATGGATATGTAGTTTTGTTCTTCAAAGAGCATATCAATGGGATAGATTTTTTTCTTGCCAAGTAACTTTCGTTTTCAGAGGCTACACCGTCTTAGTAATGTAACAAAATTACACATCAGAATAGTTGTAAAGAAAAAAGCTTAACTACTGCAAAACATGTTAAATATTATAAACCTTGAAACAGAATGTTTATGATAATAAAGTTTGCTCGGTTATTGTTAAGGTTACATTTCCTAAACCGTGCCCTGTAAGCGACGATCAGGCCTCATTTAAACTCCACACTGATAGTTCTTCGTCTTTACCAGTGCCTTATATAGCAGGTCTTAAGTAACAAACGACGTTTTCTTAATGAACTATCTTGTTTAATATAGGATTTCTTCTGAGAAAATCTGTGGATTATGAAAAAATTGAAAGAAAAATACACTGAGCACTTTGTAAAATAATACATGCACATGTGCAAATGTCCAAAAGAGCCGTAAAAGTGACATTGACATTTATTTTTTCGACATGTGGAAAAACAATGCATCGAATTAGTAAGTCCTAATTAGGAGGTAACAAATGTTTCGAATTAGTATCTCCTAATTAGGAGATAAAAAACAAATGCACCGGATTAGTAAGTCCTAATTAGGAGATAAAAAACTAAATGTTTCGAATTAGTATCTCCTAAATAGGAGATAAAAAATAAATGTTTCGAATTAGTAAGTCCTAATTAGGAGATAAAAAATAAATGTTTCGATTTAGTCAGCCCTAATTAGGAGATAGAAAATAAATGTTTCGAATTAGTTACTAATTTGATGCATTTATTTTTATCCCCTAATTAGGACTTACTAATTCGGTGCATTTATTTTTTATCTCCTAATTAGGAGATACTAATTCGAAACATTTATTTTTTAACTCCTAATTAGGACTTACTAATTCGATGCATTGTTTTTTCGCGAGTCGAAAAAATAAAAGTCAATGTCACTTTTACGGCTCCGTAATGTTACCTAAAATTCTTTGCATTTTGACCAATCGGAGTTTTCATATGTACGGTTTTGATCTCGTTGATTTCTAGGCCTGTGATGGCATTTATTTATACAGGACTTCTTTATAAAACTAAATCCGTCAAAAAGACTCAATTGACGGAACTGAACATGTATGTGTAATTTGGGTAAACACTGTTCTTTCCTTTCGAAAACTGGTTTAGATTATGTTACCATCAACTGAACAATATAGGTAAAACGGATTTAAGTTTAAAAATTAACACGTTATATCATGCATACCGGCCACGTTTGTTTAAGTCGTGAATTTATCAATACTCAAATGTAATCTCACAGGACATCATTAGCCACGAACACATAGTTGTGTACTTTGTATTTCTTTTGAAAGGGTAACTGCCTGATTTCATTCCGTTTTGCTGTTTTTATGGGTTAATTTCTATGTTCATCATTATCAGTACCGAGACTACAGATATGTTTTCTTTAAAGATCTTTAAAATACATTGAATCAAGGAACGCAAATACAGGAGATAAAACAGTTTTGACATTTTCTCTTACGAAGTGAAAAAAGTAGAAAATGCCAATGTTTGTTTGAAAGGTCCTGAAAGGAAGTTCATGTATATCGAAATTAAAATCTAAATTGCTATTTATTGATAAGGTCGTCTTTAGAGGCCATGCTGTGATGGTAATGAATGCTACTATTTACATTGGCAGATATTCCGGGAGGCTGCTGATCAAATGAAGTCACAACTCTGATCAGACGCAATTGGAAAATGTAATGCAACTATGGGGATCAATGTAGGCTAAAACTAATACCGGCTTGTTAATCTCTATTCTACTTCACCACCTTTAAGAAATTTATAAAAAAGATGAATTTTATTCTAATCAAAAGTTGATTTGGATAATTCTCGAATATCAATGATTATTAAGTTGTGGCTTTGTGGGTTTAAGAATTGGGAAATTGACAAATTTGGGCCATACATAAACAAACTACATGTATATGGAGCGTGTTTTTTTAGAATAAAATTTGACAGATCATTACAGATTGTATACTGAATTAGGTTTGGGTGATGTCTGATACAACTTACAGGCATATTGTTTTCTTCTAATCTGCATACTAAACAGAAGAAACTACGAGCGCTCTTTTTTTGAAAGCTTTAGTATGATTATGGAAATCAGATTTATTCCTAATACTGACTGTCTTTATCTCTAACTCATTCCAATAAAGGATTACTGTGGACAAGGGTGACCGGATATAACAGGAATCAATAAATCATACACAATATACCAGACTGGATTAGTTACATTAGGTTAAACTGGAAAATGTTGACATTTTCCGTTAAAACAACAATGTGGAAATTAATCCGCTATTTTTTCAAGACGTGCAATTACCGCCGAGCCTGATGACGTCACAATGATGTACGCAAAGCTCTCTGGGTAAAATGTACCTCCGTTCGCCATTTTGTTAAATGACAAGATGTCATCAAGCAATTGGTCAATTGAGAAGTTTTTGTTCATGCCACAAGTCTCAAGAATATACGCTAAAATGCTATGTGATTTAATTGAGGCTTAGAGCGAATGAACGTTTGTTCCAGTTATTTAAATTTTGTTTATTTTTCGGACTTTTTTCAACTCGCACAGCACAAATTATATGGTTTTCCTCATTCTAACGCCAATCATTTAGTTTTTCGATCACTTTCAAACCCTCTTACAGTCATAAAAATCTGAGTTTATGAAAAAGATTAGAGTACCAACTCGTCCAGTATAAAGGGGTTATATAGGGATTTTGTCGTTTTCATCCGTATTCACACAGTTTCATACAATTTTCAAACTGGTTAGATTGTGCTTTGTACATATCAGTTGCCCAGACAGAAATAGTTCTTGATGTTATGTTTTAGCTTTTAGAAAGTTCAAAAGAATCATGGTAAGAGAAATATTTTCCTTGGTAGACGTACAAAAACCACGAACAACCCCACAGATCATAACTATTCTGTAAATTTTCCTGAATCACGAAGCAAATATCTCTTTGATCACATTTAATGTGTTTGCATTAGTTCAGACACTTTAAAAGCTTTCTAGGATAAGATATACATTATATCGCTTTAAAAACACACCATGAAAGTGCGCCATTTAGACACTTTGAAGTCAGATTTTCTGCCAAACTAAGCTATTTCGAAATAAATGAAAAAGACCGACATGGATTATAATTGCAATAGACCGATCCTCTAACCGGTGCATTATGGGACATCAGTCAAGAAGATGGCTGATAGTATTGTGTCATACACGACCAAGGTGTGTGAGTGGTGCTATATTACAAGGATAATGCGTTGGAAACATTTATGAGACAGAGAAATCAGTTTTATTGATTATTTTGTAGAATACATTGAAATATAACCTAAACATATAAGTATAGCTCCTCTGCGCGGGCTATCTGGGAACTGACCAGCATGGACCGTAGAAAATGGCAGATTTCGACTTATCCAAGTTTCACGCTATCGGGTTCGTTACTTTCATGTGACATAATTCTGCGTTCGGCTTATCATGGTTCTGAATTAGTTTCAATCAAATATTAAAATGACCTGAATGCAACACTCTAGCTAAACACTAACTGATCATGGCTTATATTCCATTGACCGAAGCACTGAATCTGGAACCCGTGCCTTTTAGCTATCCCTTACTTTCCAGACATTGTAGTTATGTTATTGTCGTCCATTCCATTGCTATCTCGAAAAAATTGAATATAATCAGGTGAGAAAACCCCTACGGATCCTGACAATTCTGTAATTTTTGCCTAAAGTAGAAACAAATATCTCTTTGGTAAACAATATCTCTTTGGCTAGGAATAGCTTTTAGGCATATAAAGATATTTAGGCAGTAAATTAGCACCGCTAAGTCTAATTTTGAATTAAGAAAGCAAATAAAATAAAAATCATCCAAAGAACATTCACCCTGATGGAATAGTCAGCTCGGATGCAAAGATAATTGGGAAATCATGTTTATTATTAAATCATTGACACAGATTTTTCACGATCTGAGTTGTATCGGGTGGATTTTTTCGCCCATGTGATGTTTTTTTTTTGTACGACAGATAACAGGTGAATCCTTCTACGATTTTTATCATCGCCAATAAAATAATTGTTCATAAATTTGGTCTATTTGACTTCATACATGCAGAAGTATCAACTATACTACTTTGACATACTGGTACAATCATTGCATGCGATCATATCACAGATAATAGCGCGTCCCGAACGGGAAAGCACATCGATGATTATGTTAAATGAAAATCATTCCCAAGTAGTGAAGTCATTCTCGAACCAAATATGTTCAGATACTTTTAAAGTCCGTTACTGGCAGTGTTTGGTTGATTGAGTTGGCACTCTCCCATCCCGACACCAGCCTTTCATTGATGGGCTGTGGGTTTGAATCCTACCCAGTAAAAAATAAAACAAACATAAACAGGTCCCAGTGAGGTTTGATTTCATCGCCCTATGTGTTTGGGTTGTCAGAAGACCGGTTCATCTCCAGGAAGCCTACTAACCCAAACATATAAATGAGATAAACCGGATAAATCGCGGTGTAAAAAATCAATCAATCCTGAATAATCCAAGTAACGGTAAGTCTGACGTAAAACTCAATCAATCAATCTTTACTTGTCACCTTGACGATTAGATGTTAAATCCCAGACATATACCACAAGAAAAATATGAAATAAATAAGATTCCAATGACGAAAAAAAATAACTCCATCATGACTTGAATAAATCTGACTTTCCCAGACTGGTTAGTTGTCTGGGTTTTATTTCAGATCCCGAGTGTCTTGGTACTGTACCTTTATCACTGAGCCTTTATAATTATATGTCGTTCCAAAGTATGAAGCTAATGCATACATTGATTACTGGGAAGGACTATTTATAGCAAAATGTTTCAGTCTAGTTTACAAAATTTAAAAAGGAAGGAAATGACCCTTTTATTTGGACCCCATCCCTCCCGAAAATTTCCAACTAAGGCTATTTCAGGTCTTGTTTATATAATTGGTACGTTCAATTGGAAAAAGTTCGTATACTAATTCAAGGAATTATCTGGTATACCCCTATCCATCATACTATCAGATCATGCTTTTCATGCGAAAACGTGTATTCCTAGTCTCTGAGATTTTGCGAAAAAAGGTAATTCAAAGACGATCCTATATGGGATGGCCATATAATCTGGTTGTTCTTTAGCATGACGCCCGTGTGGATTCCGGGGGGAAAAGATTAGACCCTAAGCTTTCGCAATGTGCTTGATCGTAAGAGGCGACTAATCCTTGGGTCCCATGCTGGTACCGGGACATAAAAATTGGCCCACAGCAAGCTTGATCATATGAGGGGACTAGCCTGGGAAATTGGTTTACCTTGTTAAATTTTTAATTTAGTTGTATGTTTTTATTCTCCAGAAAGAATTTACACTTTTGTCTTCCAAGTATTATTTTGCGTTTCTATTTTTTGTTATAACGTATTTTTATGTCTTGTGTAATATTAAGTTTTTTAAGATTTTTAACCTCTGTTTTCTTATTTGATTGTTTTTGTACGTCGTTTGTGTTTCATGTGGAGGTCTACTGATCTTTCTCGAACTCTATTGTTTGTTCGCCTGCTCACCTCGACGGCTGTCCCGTCTCTATAGATATGCAAGATTATGTTAATGCGTGTTTATAGTCAGATAGTTCTGGAGTTGTCGGAATAATTCTGCAATAATTGTATATTATTAGCTTGTAAATACGTTGCTCTGTGTTTTTTAATATAAATCAAAATTTGTACATAAAATCTGCTGGTCTGTTGTTACTTCTTTTTATTATTATTTTGTCTCAGTATTGTTGAGCCAAACCTCTTTTCGCCGTCATATAAGGGAAGAATTTTGAGTGTGGCATTAAACCCCAATAAATCAATCTTTGACAAGATGATCGGATGATCTGTATCTGGTCGGACGGCAAAATTAAAAATCAGGCTCAAACTCAACGATCTAATCACTATTCGCGGTATTTAAATTACACAAGGAACAAAAAAGAGGAACACCGGACAACAGAAGACAATTTTTGAGCTTTCGAAAGCCTGCCTTTTTTGTTTGTACCTGTCTGTGAAATGTAAACAAATGTTCGTAGTTGACAAGTCTCAGTGTACTGGTAAGATTATCTTCCGTGGCTCAGTAGGTAGAGCGTTGGACGCTCAATCCGAACAGTATTCCACCAATTGGTCGCGCGTTCGAATTCCACTCAGTGCAAAAAAAAAATTGGAAAATTTTCTGACTGGGTTTTCACTCGAACGACCTATGTGGGATGGTTGCCAGTTACCACCGGAAGGTCGTGGGTTTCCTCCGGGCATAGTGCCCGGTTTCCTCCCACAACGCCGCGAGATAAGTGAAATAATCTGGAGCGCTGCGTAAAACACCAATCAATCAATCCTTGACGTCCGCGCTTTGGATGATCTGCCTGACGCTTTGGATGATTTCAAAAGCAAGAAATATTTTGAGGCGCCCTTACCCTTTTCACACTCTTATCTGCTACAGATGTACTTTTTATTTATTTATTTTTTTGCTTTTACAAACCCCCAAACATCTGAAGACTCAGTGAGTATTAATTCATGGAGTTGCAGACAGAACTGGTTTGCTAACACCCAAGCGATTATTAATTTGTATCGTGTGTTTTGAATCAGATGCGCCATTAAACGTGTTGTTTGTTTAAATCCTGATATCCACCAATGCTTAATAGTTTAAAA
Source organism: Lepidochitona cinerea (assembly GCA_963971465.1). Taxonomy (NCBI): domain Eukaryota; kingdom Metazoa; phylum Mollusca; class Polyplacophora; order Chitonida; family Tonicellidae; genus Lepidochitona; species Lepidochitona cinerea. Next base: position 42,800,899 of record OZ020551.1, on the reverse strand, counting down.
ATATAATCCGTTAATGAAATAAACAGAATCAGGCGATTGACACCTGTATCAGACAATCTAGTGATGTCTGGATGTTTTAAAAGTACACAATAAAAATCGAGTTATTGAGTTATAGTGGGTCAAATGTCGCTTGGGGAAAATACGGCTGACGATATCGTCGGTGGGGAAATTGTCGTTCGGGGAATCGTATATTTTCAACACCCACTTCTTGTACCTGTGTTTTAATGTTTTTAGTGCACTCCTTTTTTTCCGATATATACGGTGTATTTTCATTGGATATTGACAAATGTTATTACTTCGCATAAATTTGTCTGGCCAAGCCGATCTGAAACCTTGATTTACATTTATTCCATCTCCCTCGTGACCTGTCAGATTTTACACATCGACCTATTTCTAATCTGTGTCTCAGACAGAACTGACGTCTCGGGTGGACGACAAAATTTATTCAAGACTGATTTATTACAAGGACTGAGATAGGCAAAATCTTCAGACGGTGGCATCTAAAATTTTCTAACGTTTTAACAACCTTATTTTTCAAGCAAAACGGCGAACATCATGAGAAAAGCTATTTTTTTATATTAGCCCAGTTTATGTGATAACTAAGATGGCTTTTCAACTGACAATACAAATTTCATGTATTTCGATTCACTTATAGTATTGACATATTGCACATTCAATCTTTTTTTTATTATAAAAATCGCGTTACAAGAAAAAGAGGACTTAAAAATACATACATCTAATTACTCTAGAAATCTACACATACACAAACAGATGGATGAAACTGGGTTCTTATAAAAAAATTTACTCAACGGTATTTTTTCAAAGCGTCCAATTTCAATGACAGTTTTGGAAAAGCAGTTAACTTTTGAAGAGTATTGTTAGCTGCTCACAAGAGCAGCCATGTTATTATAGACTAAACCTAGCCAAGCTTTTTTTTGCGAGACAAAGTTTATTGAATAATGCTTTCTCTTTCTCGCGGAAAAAGATCAATCAAATGATGACATTGCAGTAAAACTTTTGATCTGAAAGGTGATAGTGATCTATTGTTACTAATAATGTAGGTGCTTTAAAAAGAATCTGCCTTGACGAGGGGAAAAAATAATTGTCTGCATTTGTCATCTGTCCTGTTTATTATATAATCTGGAGAACAAATCTGATTGGTGGTTGCATATGTATAGAATCTGACGTTATCGGGATAAAATCCTCTCGAAATGTTTCAATCGGACAAATGCTTTATCCCATCATATAAACGATATGATAGGGGAACATATTCATTGTCGCAGAACCATTTATTTTATTATTACATTAGCCTACATGCGATATTTATACTATAAATTATTCATCGCCGTTGGGTTGAAAGACCCTATCTGGCTCGATGCCTTCGGCGTCTCTTCCGATATAAACTTCAACTAAACGGCAACTCGATACAATACATATCAATATCGGATGTAATAGATGTGATAGCTTCATAGTATATCTAATTGTTTAAGAGAAATCCCTTACATGTGGACATCTATCTTGGTATTATAATATTTTAGGGGAATCCGTGGGTCGATTCACAGATTGATAGTATGTATAGTTCGACACAGGCCTTCCACTCAGACCAAATCAAATGGAAATATTTCTGATATTGTTTTCTTGAGTGGCAATCTTGAGTGTAGCGCGAAACAACAATCAATCAATGAAATATTTCCCTTTCAATCTTTCTTAAAGTACAAACTCTTTGCTTTTGCAGTATATGTTTGGGGAAATTAGAATCCATTTCAGGCGGGATGATAAAACACCATTCCTTATTGATTGAAAAAGAAAATCATGCTTTTTTGGTGATAATTTGATTTGGGCCAAACTACTATTTAGCTTGAAAGAAATATCTGTTTTGTAGGAATCTCCTCGCATGTATGGTGTCGCGTCGAAAACGTTTGATCTTGCATTTTAACAAAGCAGATGAGGTCATTCAAATGAACAACAGCAGATGTTATCAATACTTCAGACATTAAAATATCCAAGCCTTAAAATCACATGACTCAGATTCAATGTTTTATTCTGACCGGGAACTGAGAACTGTGTAGTCTACAGAACAAATCTCACAAAGGTCGGAAATAATTCTTTGTCCCTCATTAATTATTCATTATTTTTGTTTTATTGAGTATCTGTTCTACCTTCACCTATAGTGTTAAATCGAAATCATCCGCACTTACGACATGCGTTTAACACAATGGCCGATCATACAGTTGGATTAGAGAGATGTATTTGCTTTCAGTGTTTGGTTTTGCTTGTAAATATTACATGTAATGTGGAAACGTACTCATAAATATTCATGCTATTTTTACTCTTAACAGGATGGAATCAATGAAACAAATCCCAGCACAAGTGAAGATAACTGTTCGTTATTAACCATACAAACAGTTGACCGGTGTTCGACACAGCCCAAAACACCCCGTTCATCGAATTTATCTGAATCGAGAAAAAGAAACATTATACAAGAAGTCCGGTCGACGTGTTCACATTTGAAATCTGTCCAGTTTGAAAAAAAGTAAATGTAGACAGTTTCGCATATTCAGGCCCATAACGAGGTAATGAGAAACAGTAACGGAACTTAAGTCCGAATTCGGATATAGTCAGAAAACGCTGGTGACATTTCACGTGGTAATGGTCTATTCAATTATTACACCAATTGAAAGCTTCTCCAAAACCGAGTGTGGCAGAACAGGATAGATGACTTAACCAATGAACTATATGCCGGGAATGGAGGTCACGGCACTTGGTACGCATCGAATGCCGCCATTACTAGAAGATGGTGCAATTTCGAACCAGATATGTTATGCACGCGCGCTTCAACTATCAATGGCGGCATATTTTACAAAGTCAGATCCAAGCCAGCCAATGGGACGTGTCCATTCCGCGTATATAGTTCATTTGAATTAACACATTCGGTGAAATCATAAAACGCGCATTTATTTCCGGGATGAAGGTGTGAGTGTCTATATAATTTATTTTGAAAATAATTAACACTTTTTTATTACATTCATGTGGTATAACCTGTCAAAACCCGCATTTGCTTTATATACATTTTTAATTGTCAAGACAATAGAAAGGTTTGCCGTTCATCTACAAAATAAATGATGGAGGTTAAAATTAAATAATAATATATAGAATTTGAATAGTCCTTTATAAACAACTGAGAACCGCTGCTGTGGATCATATTGTGAAGGATAGAATAGTCAAATTCTGTGTTAGATATGTAAACATACTCGTGCTGACCAAACCCTAAGACGTCTAAAATATTGAAATAGTAGACACTGGCATAAATTATTCTATAAAGAGACCCCCCTCCTCGCGCGCTATTAAACACAGTTTAAAATGTTGAGCGGTTTTGGAGACCAATAAGGAATGTTCAACATAAATTTGTTGAGATCCTAGGTTCGATTGGGTGTTTATCCCAGAGTAAGGTTATTTGGGAATAAAACGATGATGGTACACTTTTCATAACTAATTATTGGTTAGGAAGATAAGCCAAAGACATTGGAGGAGTAAAGCTGAAGTTAACAATGTACTGAGATCTTCAGGCCTGACATCTAAATTTGGCTGTCACTCTAACAACCTTATTTTACAAGCAAAGCGATGAGCATTATACATTCACTGCAAATGAACAGAACTATGCTTATTTCATTTTGGTGGAAATCTATTGTTTTATTTTAACTGGAAAAACTGATTTCTCCAAAATGTTCTAGTTAATTGACCTCATTTGGTCTATGATTGATTGGTGTTTTAAGACTTGCTCAGTGTTAAAGAATACACCAATATATTATAATTATATCAGAGACAGATGTCAGATCTAAGCTTCTGCCGGGGTCTAGTTTATGGATATATTACATCTTTGGTGTTACATCTGAAACTTTGCTCAATAAATACAATACATGTATAAAGGAGGAGACGAAAAAGAAAAATAAGTGCATGAGATATATGGAAAGTATCATAGTTATTAATTGCAATAAATTTCTTACATTAAATGCCATTTTTAATGTTAAGTCATTTGTATAGACCGTTTTATTCAGAACGGAGTCTTTTTGAGACGGTAGCTAAAGAGCCAACTGAATCGTCATCAATGTGGGCTTTCCTTTTCAGATTGGTAACCCCCTGTGGCAGATTCGTATCATTTGGGCTAGAAGAATACGGTCCTTTTCGACATTTTCCAAATGTAATCTGATCACTATGACTAAGGAGGTTTTCTGGCCATTTAGGAGATTGGAAATAGATCACGGGACCAGAAACAACTTTTTCGTAAGTATGTTTACCATTGGATTGTACATCTTCGGCCATTTCATCTGATGCCCAGCGTCTTTTTTTACTCAAGCTTTCGATTATAAAATCAACCCATTCATCATCAGATGTGTCATCAATAAAAAGTTTGAGTCCATCTTTGACACGATCTGGAAGGTTGGCTCGAGTTGCCAAAACTTCTTCCAATTTACTCTTGTAGATCACTACTGGTGGCTCTGCGTCGAGATCTCTCGTCCATTGTGGGGGTTGAGTACAGATGTATGTTTGTTGTCGAGCAATTCGCTTTATTTTATATTGTAAATAAATATAAAAAAACCGGTTCATGCGGTCTATATCAGCATTGTTTGGCACAAGAAAAAATATTCGCTCTATTAATGTTATTCGTTCCAAAATGAAATTCTAACTTCATTAAAGATTTTGCCACCATGCTATATTGTGTACAAACACAACGTCATATAACACTTGGATCATTGCCAATTAATGAAGATAGGGTCTATTCTGAGACTGGTTCATTTAGCACAGCCCTGCCAATGTCAACATTATGCCTGCCGCAGACGAGAGCCATCTGCTGAGCTAAATTTCATTCGTGGCACTTGCCTTAAGCACATAACTCACGTTAGCGGTGAACTTTTGGTGAGATTTTCGCCAGTCGTGGCACTGCGTCAAATATCCAACGTGTTTGATAATTTTGTTCATTCGTGCAACTTGCCTCTCGTGTGCGGTGATCGTGAGCTAAATGCTTACGACTTTTTTGCAACGTCATGATGCCATTCTGAAGTACCAGCTATATATATCTTATACATGTATTAAGATATTTATGATACATGTACCAGCAGTCTCGTATAATGGGCTCCACCTATCACCAAGCTGTAGTGGCAAAATACTGTTGGACTACCTCTTTTAGGCCTATGTGTGATATTTGAACCACAAATCCCGAACCTTGAATAATTCAACACAATAAGTAGTTTTGATTGATATAGTTTTGAATATTTCACGTTTACACGTCGCAGATTCTACTGTTGAGGAATATAACTTAACACTCAACTCTTTCAGAATTTTAGTTCTTTCTATTTACCAAACGACGATCGTTTTAATGAATTTTATTTTAAATATGTGTAGGCCTAAATTACAGTGGCAAATCCAAACGCGGTAAGGTCGCTGGTAGCCTCGTGACGTCATGACGTTGCAAAAAGTCGTAAGCAGTTAGCTCACGATCACCGCACACGAGAGGCAAGTTGCACGAATGAACAAAATTATCAAACACGTTGGATATTTGACGCAGCGCCACGACTGGCGAAAATCTCACCAAAAGTTCACCGCTAACGTGAGCTATGTGCTTAAGGCAAGTGCCACGAATGAAATTTAGCTCAGCAGATAGCTCTCGTCTGCGGCAGGCTGTAGCGTTGAGCAATAAGCAAGCAATTACCTTACCATGTGTACAATAGATATTTACAGACTGTCAGTTGTACTGAGAAGCCGCTATAAAAGTCCAATGAAACGTTCATCTTAATCAAAATATATCTTTCCAAAAAGAAAATTAATTTAAAGTGACATGAGCTGGCAAATATAGGAAAGAATCGTTGAAAAAAAAATTCATTTTTCATTTTCATAAAAAGGGCTTTACGTTGATATAAATCTTGCACACGTACGATCATTTAGTTCCATAAGCAAAACAAAAAATGAACTTCAAACATTTAGTTTTTCACGGCACTTCAAACGCAGTAATTGTTTTAATTAGATCTCTCAATTTCGGTAGCCAATGCCACTTTAATGGAATTGTTATTCAGAGGCAATCGTGGAAATGTATGAATTATTCTACTATTTTTCAGCTAGAAACAGGCAAAGGGCCCATCCACCCTTCGGAACAGTATATTATTTCCAAATTATTCTTATTGAACTCCAATCCAAATGACTGTTTTTGAAATGCAGTTAATTTGCGAATGTTCTAGTAAACTGTCCACATGAGTAGGCTACCAAACGTGGCCAGACTCTAAAGACACGCTCATGTCGAGTTAAGATCCGATCCAAGATTACGATTAAATCATAAGACTTATCATGTTGCCTGAGACTGCATTTTGGAGCTCAGGTAAATGCTATCAATTGGTACGAAGGGAACCTCATCATCGTATTATGCAGACTGGTACGCTACTATGAATGACGTACACGTACATGTAGCTAAGTAATGTCATCAAACCGCCGGATAAAAATGGTCACATGATGAAGTGTAGGTTGCTGATTTGCTGCGACCTAACGAGAGAAAGTAAAACATACGTTATTCTTAGGATCGTATGACTGATCAGTGACTTTGACCTTATAAGAACGAACGCTGTTCCGGTTATTCAATTTTGTTTACTGTTTGAACACTATTTCGGTTGTAACCATGATCCCCATTATTCTAACGCCAATTGTTTAGTTTGTTCAGAAAACGTAAAACCCTTATAAACTTAAGTGTAGATGCCACTTAAATGTACTATTTAAAGCACTGATTATTTTCAAAATAAAACATACTCAAGCCTTTACATTTATAGTTAGGCGTGCTTTTGATATGTGTACATCCAAAGTTCCTGTCTTGATATTTACAAAGTCTATTACTTGCGTGATCTGTCATCCTTATTTTCCCGAGGCGACCGATGTAAGCCTAACCCTGAATACAGACAGCCATACCTTCATTTGGGAAAGAAATGTACGTTTTATGATTTGATGGAATGAGTTAAATCCGCATTTCTGATCCGCAAAGCTTATTTCTGAGAAGCTTTCGATTGGTATAATAATTGAATACACCATTGTCACATGAGATGTCTATGACCTTATACGTTATAGTTTTGTTTCTCTTTCCAATTACTATTTTTCATACATGAATCATTCCATATGTGAAAATGTCGAACTGACTTTTTTGTAAAATGCTTTATTTTGTTGGTTTAGAAAAAAATTATGAAACGGTATCTTCGTGTTGCAAAAACCAGTATCTGTGCTGTGTATTTGTACAGTTATCTCCACTCAAACTGTGATTGGTTATATTGATTTAATCCCGTGAGATTCACCATGTAATGAATATTTATGAGTACATTTTTACACCACTTGTCATATTTACAAACAAAATCAAATACTGAAGACAAATACATTGTACGTATCTTCTTATCTAAATGTATGCCCGATCAGCATGATGGACACTAACCTTAAATTGATGAGAATTAATTATGGCACTCCCACGAAGAGTTTTAGAACTATACACTGATTTCTGCACCAAATGCAACATTTTAGTTTCCCTCAAAATGGAACCAACGTTCAAAGGAATTTTCCACAGTTAAATATAACCCTTCATTTTATTCCCTTGTTATTGTTCACATCCCGATGGAATACGAATAATTTTACCATGTCAGTAAACAGAATAATGAATCATTTATAGAAACACACAAAGATTTCGAGAAAAACGGATTTGGTTTGAGGTTTACCATGTAAACTATGCCTACTTCTCCGAGAAGCTGAATCATTCTCTTGAGAGTCGGGTTTTCGATATGTTTTTCAACCAATAAAAATGGATCTAGTTAGAGCCAGGAAGTGACTTTATATATAGCGATAGGTTTTATCTGGGTTATTTGAATACTTGATTGAAACTAACGCAGGTCTACTATACATTCTTTAAGATTTTTGTGTGTGTTTTTTAAACTTTTCAACCAATTTTGAAAATACCACAGATTGGCTGAGAATATGTTAGCCTTCAACTGTCAAAATGTCACGTGTTTATCTAATTGAAAATGGAAAGGAAAAGCCTCAACGAGATTTAGGTAAATAGCCGCAAATTGACCGATTGCTTGATGACGTCACTTGGTATTTACGGGCAAAGCATTTCGGGGGATTGAGGGAAGTTAACAGAATTTTAAAATATGGCGGAAGAAATAATACTGTATTGAGGATAAGACGTAAAGTTACCAGAAAAATGTGTGGATAAAAGCAGGTGATGTCATCAATGTTTTAAAAAAAAAGTGACACATTGCTATAAAGTCCCAATAAACAAAATGGCGAACTGAGGTACATTTTACCCAGAAAGCTTTGCGTAAATCTATGTGACGTCATCAGGCTCGGAGGTAATTAAAACGTTAACATTACCGCAAATGGGAAATGAAACTTTATCCGGTAACCACTTGTTACAGAAATCCATTCAACCTATGTCGCATGTTACCGTTTACCTATTTTACTGATAGAATTATTACTTCGCATAAATTTGTCTGGCCAAGCTGATCTGAAACCTTGATTGACATTTATTCCATCTCCCTCGTGACCTGTCAGATTTTACACATCAACCTATTTCTAATCTGTGCCTCAGACAGAACTAACGTCTCGGGTGACCTTTGCTGACCTTTTAACAACCTTATTTTTCAAGCAAAACGATGAACAATATACACCCAATTCTATGCTTATTCTATTTGGGGTAACTTGAATTTTTATTTTAACTGATGGAACTGATTTCTCCAACAAGTTGCTAGTTGGGCCAAGAATTGGTTGATGTTTGACGACGCTCAGAAAATTACCGTTCAGTTTCAAAGAAACCACCAATGTATTGCTGTTATATCTGAGAAAAATGTAGTCTAGTCTCTGCTGTGATAACGTTCATTTATATATTTATGATCACTAAAACACACGGGCACAGGGGGAATCTTCTTGTCTAAAATAAACATGTGGACAAGTATAATACCTTTGATGTCTCAAACTTTGCTCCATAAATAAAATACACGTAATAAGAAAAGCTATTTTTATATTAACCCAGTTTATGTGATAATTAAGATTGCTTTTCAACTGACAATACAAATTTTATGTATTTTGATTCACTTATGGTATTGAGATATCGTACATTCAATGTTTTTGCATAAAAATCGCGTTAGAAGAACATGGAGATTTAAAAATCCATACATCTAGTTACTTAAGCGTAAAATCTACACCTAACTCGCACCGATGGATAAAACTGGGTTCTTATCAAAAACTAACTCAACGGTATTTTTTTTTAAAACGGCCAATTTTAATGACGGTTTTGGAAAAGCAGTTAACTTTTGAAGATTATGTTGTTAGCTGCTCACAAGATCACCTATATTATTTCAGACCACTTCTAGCCAAGTTTTTCTTTTCGAGACAAAAGTTTTTGAATAATGTTTTCTCTTTCTTACGACAAAAGGTCATTGGATCTAAAATATGATAAGAATGTAGAAGCTTTACATAGAATCTCTTTGCTTTTACAGAATATGTTTGAGGAAATGATAGGCGGAATGATAAAACACCATCTTAATTGATTAAAAAAGAAAATCATACTTTTTGGGGCCAAACTCATTTTAGCTTGAAAGAAATATCCTTTTAGTAGGAATCTCCTGGCATGTATGGTGTCGCGTCGAAAACGTTTGATCTTGTATTTTAACATAGCAGATGAGGTCATTCAAATGAACAACTAAACAGCACATGCAACTGACTGTTATCAATAATTCAGACATTAAAATATCCAACCTTAAAACCACGTGACTCAGATTCAATGTTTTCTTCGGACAAGTAAAATTCTCTCGTAGCGAAAAGACTTAATTAAAAAAAAGATTCCGCTGCTCAGAAAACTGAACAAATCTCACAGAGGTCGAAAATAATTCTTTGTTCCCTATTAATTATTCATTATTTTTGTTTATTGAAGAGTTGTTCTACCTTTGCCGATAGTGTTACATCGAAATCATCCGCGTTTAAAGGGGCATGAGCTGCCAAAATGTTGATATTTTGACGTTGAAACAGAATGTTTAAATTATCGGCTATTTTTCCCAAGGCTTATGATTCAAACGCTTTTAGTGCTTCAAGTCTCGAGAATGTACGATCAAGTATTGTTTTAAACTAACTTTTGCTTAGAATGAATGAATGGTCGTCCCGGTTATTTAAATTTTGTTTACATTTCGAACATTATTCCGGTTCGTACAGGCCACATGCTGTATGGATTTTCCTCATTCCAACGCCAATCATTTAGTTTTTCGATGGCCTTCAAAGCCTCTTACTGTCATGACGATTAGAAATTATAAAAAAAAAGGGTGAATTACGGCAGCTCATGCCACTTTAAACGAGTTGCGTTTAACACGATGGGCGGTCATACAGTTGGATGATAGAAAAGTATTTGCTTTCAGTGTTTGGTTTTGCTTGTAAATATTACATGTAATCTGGGAAGTCCGGTCGACCTGTTCACACATGAAATGTTTCCAGTTTGAAAAACTAAATGTAGACAGTTTCACATATTCAGGCCCATAACGAGGTAATGAGAAATAGTAACGGAACTTAAGTCCGAATTCGGATATAGTCAGAAAACGCTGGTGACATTCCACGCGGTAAATGGTTTATTCAATTACTACACCAATTGAAAGCTTCTCCGTGTGGCAGAACAAAATAGATGACTTAACCAATGAACTATATGCGTGGAATGGAGGTCAAGTGGTACTTAATATGCATCGAATGCCGTCATTACTAGGAGATGGTGCAATTTCGAACCAGATCTGTTTATGCATGGGCGCTTCAACTATCAATGGCGGCACATTTTACAAAGTCAGATCCAAAGCCAGCCAATGGGACGTGTCTATTCTGCGCATATAGTTCATGTGAATTAACGCATTCAGTGAAATCATAAAACGCGCATTTATTTCCGAGATAAGGGCGTGGGTGTCTATGGTCAGTGTTTGGCTTATACCAACCATCAGTAAAACATCGCCTAGGGAGAATTAAGACCACTGATCAAGAAATGAAATGACTTTACGTTTCCAGACAAGGACCTTGTGTCGTTTAGTTGTTTAACTATTTATCTCCTAAGCGATATTTAAGCTAACCAATATAAGTATACAATTTATCTTGAAAATAATTAGCACATTTTTTTATTAGATCCATGTGGTATTAAGGGTTGAAGCTCATCTACAAAATAAATGATGGAGGTTAAAATAAAATAATAATAGATATAATTTTAATAGTCCTTTATAAATAACTGCAAACCACTGCTGTGGATCATATTGTTAAGGACAGAATAGTCAAATTATGTGATAGATATGTAAACATACTCGTGCTGACCAAACCCTAAGACGTCTAAAATATTGAAATAGTAGACACTGGTATATATTATTCTATAAAGAGTCTCCAGCTCCCCGCCCCCCTAACGGACTGAGATAGACAGAATCGTCAGGCGTGACATCTAACTTTGGCTGTCACTCTAATTTGGTGGAAATCGATTGTTTTATTTTAACTGGAAAAACTGATTCCTCCAAAATGTTCTAGTTAATTGACCTCATTGGGTCTATGATTGATTGATGTTTTACGATGCGCTCAGTTTCAAAGAATACACCGATAGTTAAATCTGAGACAGGTGTAAGATCTAATTAGCTCCTTCTGGGGCCTGGCTCATAAATATATTACATCTTTGGTGTTACATCTGAAACTTTGCTCAGTAAATAAAATACATGTATAAATGAGAAGTGCATGAGATCTATGGAAAGTATCATATTTATTAATTGCAATAAACTTCTTACATTAAATGCCATTTTTAATGTTAAGTCATTTGTATAGGTCGTTTTATTCAGAACGGAGTCTTTTTGAGACGGGAGCTAAAGAGCAAACTGAATTGTCATCAATGTGGGACTTCCTTTTCAGATGTGTAACCCCCTGTGGCACATTCGCATCATTTGGGCTAGAAGAATAAGGCCTCTTTCGACATTTTCCGAATATAATCTGATCACTTTGACTAGGGAGGTTTTCTGGCCATTTAGGAGATTGGAAATAGATCACGGGACCAGAAACAACTTTTTCGTAAGTATGTTTACCATTGGATTGTACATCTTCGGCCATCTCATCTGATGCCCAGCGTCTTTTTTTACTCAAACTTTCGATTATAAAATCAACCCATTCATCATCAGATGTGTCATCAATAAAAAGTTTGAGTCCATCTTTGACACGATCTGGAAGGTTGGCTCGAGTTGCCAAAACTTCTTCCAATTTACTCTTGTAGGTCACTACTGGTGGCTCTGCGTCCAGATGTCTCGTCCATTGTGGGGGTTGAGTACAGATGAACCCATCTTTATCAATGACGTCATCAGGTGGCGATGGTCGTTCTCGACTAAAACTTTCAATAAGGAAATTCACCCATTCATTGTCCCTTGCATCGTCTACGAACAGTCGGAGACCATCGATAACCCGAGCTGGAAGGTTAGGATGATCTGACAACACTTGTTGTAAGGCACTGGGCTGGTTTTGGACAAACTTCTGCGGGAATCTAGCTTTAAAATCTGCTAGCCTTTGAGATTCAGACTTTGGGCGTTCTCCTCCACGTGGAACAATAAAAGATTCATCTGTTGCCTGAAATATAAATTAGCTAATTAAATAATAATAATCTGAATGAATTTATCATCTATATCACATTTAAACAAGAGCCATCAGAAGATGACGTATCTCCCGAACCCAAATAAGATTTATCAATGTTATGTAAAGTGGAAATATTGTAAGAACAGACAAAAGTTAATTTACAAACAGATATTCCCATCGTCACTTAATAGCAATCATCATCACCAAATTTAACAATATTCAATGCAATCTGAAGGGGGGCATGCATTCGGAAACCAATAGCAGGTGGAAGCCAGAAAAAAACAACAACAGGCACAACATTCCAGAAGGTAACAATTCAGTCCAAGGAGGAGTATATGTAAGAAATGTTTGAAACTCTCTTTAAACGTGGGTTCCATACTAATGATAAAAAATAAGACATCACCACGTAGTAAGTTGTTTTGAACAACACGAGCTTTCGACACATGTACCGGTGTCTTCGTCAAGTATAACTGAATTTAATGATTCAATTCAGTTACACTTGACTAAGACACCGGTACAGGTGTCGAAAGCTCGTGCTGTTCAAAACAACTTACTACGTGGTGATGTCTTAATTTTGTATCATTAGAGGAGTATATGGTTAAGCAGGGTTATGAAAAGGGGCAGTGCCCCGAAACACAAAACATGTACGTCGTCAGAAAAAGGCAAGCATTGTCTACGTCTTCCAATACTGCCGGACAAGGACAGTAAGTCTCAAAATAATAAACTAGCGCAACCAAAATGAAATGTGCACATCCTTGTATGGTATCCAGCATGCCCACCAAGTTTTGACAAAATCCGATAAAACCGTGGGAGGATATGCGATGACAAGGACTAATTGTACATGTCTTAATATACGGTCGGAAAAGGACAGTAACTAAAACATAATTAACCAGCGGAACTAAAATAGGAGGTGCACATCATTGCATAATATCCAGCATGTCCATCAAGTTTCGAAAAATACAGATAAAAACCGTGGAAGAAGATGCGATAACAAGAAATGATTACGGACAGACAGCCAGACAAACAGGCAGACAGACAAGCTGATCGCTAAATCCCCCCCCCCCCGCCCTCAAATTATATGCCGGGGGGGGGGGGGTGAAAACTGACTGTTTGGCTTGAAATGAGCTGTTTGAATTTAGTAACACTTAAGATTATTTCAGTTACATGTAGGTTTTATTGATAACGACATTTTAGTGCCTCACGCTCCATATTTGATACCTGCTAATCAACGAGTGAATGTCCACAAAGCAAGATTTCATTCATAAGTTAATGCATCTTCGCAAGCCAAGTTAAAATCTTCATGTCCCCATTCCGTGTTTTACCTTGGCGGACGACTCCACTTCAACCCGTAATCGAACAGCTCGTTTTGATTGGATGCGAGTAAAACTTCTCGCAGCTAATCAAATCCTCAGGCACTTACACTGAAAATAACGTAATGGCGGCTGTGTACACCTTGAACTTTTGTTTAACGAGTGCTGATTGGCTAAGACTCTGTAAGTCTAGGAAAGACAACTCTTACATTCCCACCAGTGGGCGCTGTTCGATTTACGGGTTGAAGTGGAGTCGTCCGCCAAGGTAAAACACGGAATGGGTTACATGAAGATTTTAACTTGGCTAGAGAAGATGAAGTTAATGGTGCATTGGTAATACTGATGGTAATAATGTCAAGCTGATTATATGTATTCGGCCATAGGTGAAGAAACTTACCCTGGGGCCCTGTGAGCCCAACGTCTTGAATCTTGTTTCCGCCGAGTAGTCATGACTTCTAGCCATGTTATGTGTCGGGGTCGTGTTACATGCAGGTAAAATAAATCTACCAACTTTGGTTACAATATTTACAGATTGCAAGAAAATAGCTTAGCTGTGTTGGACTTTCTGTCGTCAATGATTCCGTCGCTATAACCGACGTCATAATCACGTTTCTGCACGCCGTCATAATGGACGTGACCTATATACCATTGACGTAAATACATTGTGACATATAACGTAATGACGTTGAAACGTAATTTTCCTTGCGGAACCCTGACGTTTAAAAGTATAAATGGAAGCTCTAATAGTAGACCTTGTATTGGCCTTTCACAGAAAGATGTAAATGCGTAAGGTTGTGTTTCCACGGACATGCGGTAACGCGTGCGTTGGCGGATGCGATTTTCCCCAAAGAATGGGAACTACAGAAATACGCTAAAGTGTTTCCATTGTCAGTCCGATAGTTTTTAACCCACGCGTTAACGGACGGAGAATGGTGTTTGTCCCATTTTTAACGTACCGAACGAGGTAACGGACGAGGGATTTAGCTAATCATGACGTCATTGAAGGGGGTTCCGACCCTGGGCTGAGTTATTCAATAGTGTATTAGGCTTAATACCGGTCTTAATGACGTCACGTAACCGAGGGATTTTGTTTACTTATTTTTACTGACTTGTGTTTAAGTTGTAAATGTATTTTGTATGAGAAAGCTATGTAGATGTCCAATTATTCACATCCTTTCCCCCAAACCGAAAAACAAACATTGTTGTCAGTGATATGATCTTGACTTTTGACCGTAGCTTGATGACAGATCGCACTTTCGATCGCATGCGTTATCGCAAGTCCGTGGAAACACTTCATCCTATCTGTTAAACAATCGCATCCGTCAAAGCACGCGTTAATGCAGGTCCGCGGAAACACACCATTAGTCGAATAAAACCGTCCAACATCAGTATTATATTAAAACTCGTTTGTGACGTGGCGTAAATGTATTAGTTGTGCTATACATGTGAGGCCAGTTGCAAAAAGAAAACTAGCTTAAAGTGGCACGAGCTGCCAACAATTTTGACGTTAATACAGAATGTTGAAATTATTGGCTATTTTTCTCAAGACGTATAATTCAGAAACTGTTTACTGCTTCTAGTCTCGAAAATGTACGATTAAGTATTGCTTTGAACTAACTTTGACTTAAAATGAATGAATGGTCGTCCCGGTTATTTAAATTTTGTGACTTTTCGAACACGTTTTCGGTTCGTACATGCCGCATACTGTATGGATTTTCCTCATTCCAAAGCCAATCATTTAGTTTTTCTGTGGCCTTCAAAACCTCTTACTGTCGTGACGATCAGAAATTATGAAAAAAGCGTGAATTTTGGCAGCTCATGCCACTTTAACGGCAGGTTAAATGACGAGGCGTAACAGAAAAAATCATTGGTGACGAGACGTCATCTAACCTGCTGTTAGTCTTATTTTGTCTCTCTCCAAAAAGTTAAAAACAGACTTGTAATTAATTGGCAGTACTTAGTCGTCCCCTGCCATAAGTGTTCACATGAAAGAAATGAACTACTCGGCACGCAATATGTTGGTTGGTTGTTTTTTTAGCTTATTGGCGCGTCCAATGCAATATGTTGTCATTGAGCAATTCTCTGTACTATATTTTGTAAATGGCGATATAAAAAGGCTCAAGCAGTCTATATCAGTCTTGTTTTGCACAAGAAAAAATTGTTCTATCAATGTTAGTGGTTCCGAAATGAGATTCTAACTGGGTTAAAGATTTTGTCCAAACGCAACGTCATATAGAATTTGGACCACTGATAATTAATGAAGCCATCCGATGGTAGGGTCTATTCTGAGATTCTTTCATTTAGCACAACCCTGCCAATGTCAACATTAGTTTTGGACAATAATCAAGCTATTAATCAAAATATATTATCTACCAAGGGATGAAGTGTAGGCTGCTGATTTGCTGCCACCGATCGGGAGAAACTAGAACATCCCTTATTCGTACGATCGTAAGACTGTTCAGTGACTTTGGCCTTATAAGAACGACCGTTGGTCTGGTTATTCAATTTTGTTTACTGTTGTATCCAGGATCCTCCTTATTTTACCGTCCATCATTTAGTGTGTTTATAAACTTAAATCCCTCTTATTGGCGTGACAATCAGAATTATTGAAAAATGTGTGAATGCCACTAGAATGTAGGATTTAAGGTGCCGATTATTTTCAAAATAAAGCACTATCATGCATTTACATTTATTAGGCGAGCTATAGACATGTGTATATCCGAACGACTTTAAGTTCTTGTCTGGGGTCTTACTAAGTCTATTACTTGCGTGATCTGTCATCCTTATTCTCCCGAGGCGACTGATATAAGCCTAACTACAGGCAGTCATATCTTTATCTGTGAAACAACTGTACGTTTTATGATTTGATGGAATGAGTTAAATCCGCATTTCTGATTCGCCAAGCTTATTTCTTTCGATTGGTATAATAATTAAATACACCATTGTCACACGAGTGGTCAATGTCCTTATACATGTTACAGTTTTGTTTCTAATTCCAATTACTATCTTTTAAGCAAGATGCATTCCATATGTGAATATGTCCAACTGACTTTTTGTAGAATGCTTTATTTTGTTGGTTTAGAAAAATTCTATGAAACGGTATCTTCGTGTTGCGAAAACCAGTATCTGTGTTGAGTGTTTGTACGGTTATCTCCACTTAAACTGAGATTGGTTCTATTGATTTTATCCCGTGAGATTCACTATGTAATGAATATTTATGAGTACATTTTCACACAACTTGTCATATTTACAAACAAAAGCAAATACTGAAGACATATACATTGTATGTATCTTCTCATCTGAATGTATGACCGATCAGCATGATGGACACTAACCTTAAATTGATGAGAATTAATTATGGCACTCCCACGAAGAGCTTTAGAACTATACAATGATTTCTGCGCCAAATGCAACATTTTAGTTTCCTTCAAAATGGAACCCACGTTCAAAGGACGTAGTTAGTTTTTTTTTTAAAAACACGAGCTTTCGATACCTATACCACTGTGTCTTCGTCAAGTGTAACTTAGATACGTGGTGATGTCTTAATTTTTATCATTAGCATAGAACCCACGTTATTGAACATTTCTTACATTTTATATGTAAATACATTTCGTGCAATAAATACAAACTTCACAATGGCATATCCTTTTCTTTCCTTGACAAAAAGCATGTTGAAGAAAACTGATCGCATTTGTTCCGTGTACATCCACTCCATGCAGAAATTGTCTACATATTCTTAATTATTTATAACCCCCACACCTAGACCACAGATGTTTGATACTGCACTGGTCTATTGATTGACTTAATGCTGTCAAAAAGCTTTCAGGTGTTTATCAATATTAATGATTTCTTCAATAACGTGTTCTGTTTACAGAAGAAAACAAACACTGATGGTAAATCAGTTTCTCACATCATGTTAAATAACCAGCTATTTCTTTGGAACACGAAAAGAGCATCAACGTGTTCATTGGTAAACGTTTCTTTGGCATACCAAAGATTTGCTATATATCCAATATACCAGGAAATCAATACCTCACATTTTTTTCAGCAAGTTGACCTACATGAGAAAAAAAAAAACGCTTCTTTAATAATTGGATGTATTCAAAAGAGAAATGCTTGAAGTATCAAAAATGATCCATATTTATCTTATGCAAATTTCTATGCCCACTTCTGCTCCATCTTAAAAAAAATGTACCCAGACAGTGGCTGATTGCAGAAGGATTAAATCTACAAAATTTCAATACCATTAGGAAACCTAATACATAAAATCCTTATGGTAAATTAAAATCCACCCTGGGTACATTGTATCTCATCAAATAGGTTAATATTCAAAATACTGACCATACAAAAGAATGAAATCCTCGACAAAGTCCCAGAATGAGACTTTTTTAATAATACTCTAGCAGACCAACGGAATGGGATTTATATCTTTCAACTGAATGAACCATCATGGCACACGCACTGTTCGCTAGAGCCTTTTTGGGTTTTTTAATACAGAGAAATGTCAATGTAATAGTTTAGCATTACGCTTCTGTCTAGATAAATCTCATATTTTAACCATTTCAATAGCCGTTCCATTAAATTAATTTTCTATTGTGGACGAAAAGCCGTTTTGATTGAGAGAGGACGCTTTAATATATTTATATAACGCTTTATCAAAAGAAATAACGACGTGGCGATGTCTATACTA
Source organism: Lepidochitona cinerea (assembly GCA_963971465.1). Taxonomy (NCBI): domain Eukaryota; kingdom Metazoa; phylum Mollusca; class Polyplacophora; order Chitonida; family Tonicellidae; genus Lepidochitona; species Lepidochitona cinerea. The sequence goes on along the minus strand of OZ020551.1, from coordinate 42,782,269 downwards.
CACATGTTATGGTAATGGATTGGTTCTTGTCCAAAGCTAATGTTGATATAGGCCAGGGTTGTGCTAAAATGAATAGTCTCAAAATAGGTCAAATCGTCAAACGGCGTTAATGATTGGCAATAATCCAAAGTTTTATCTAACATGGTGATTTAAAAAATTGCAGCCAGGTAGCAAAATATTGTTTAACCCAGTCCTAATATGACTTTAGAACAAATAAAAACGATAGTGCTTACCAGACGATTTCCATGCAAATGTACAAAAACACAACTGACGGACTGACCACTGTGATTCATTTTCAACTCAAGAAATAGACTGCTACAGTTTTTAATAATACTGACTATGGGAAGTGGTATTGTACTCCTAGAATGGACTGGCTGCTAGAATTCTTTATTAATCCCGACAAAGGACGAGACATTGTACTCATGCAATTTGTCCCGACAAGGGACGTACCATGGTACACATGAAACTGCCTTGGACTGACCACTGTGATTCATTATCAACTCAAGAAATAGACTACAATTTTTAATACTACTGACTATGGGAAGTGGTATTGTACTCCTAGAATGGACTGGCTGCTATAATTCATTATTAATCCCGACAAAGGACATGACATTGTACTCCTGCAATGGACTGACTGTCAGATATTTATCTCTACAAAGGACATGACATTGTACTCATGCAATGGACTGACTGTCAGATATTTATCTCTACAAAGGACATGACATTGTACTCATGCAATGGACTGACTGTCAGATATTTATCTCTACAAAGGACATGACATTGTACTCATGCAATGGACTGACTGTCAGATATTTATCTCGACAAGGGAAATAACACTGTACTCATGCAATGGACTGACTGTCAGATATTTGTCCCGACAAAGGACGTACCATTGTACACATGGAATGGACTGACTGTCAGACATTTGTCCCGACAACGGACGTAACATTGTACACATGCAATGGACTGACTGTCACGATCCATTATTCTTTCCTGTAAACGACTTAACATTGCACTTATGCAATGAACTGACCGTCACGATTCATTAATAATCACGACAAAGGAAGTGACATTGTACTCTTGAAATACACCGACAGTCACAATTCATGATTAACCCCACCAAAGGAAATTGAATTGAACTCTTGCAATGGACTGACTGCTACCATCCATTCTTCGTCCCGAGAAGGGACGTGATATGGTATTTATGAAATCGACTGACTGCTACAATTCATTATTCATCCCGACAAAGTATGTGGCATTGTATTTATGAAATCGACTGACTGCTACCATTCATTATTTAACCTGACAAAAGACGTGACATTGTATTTGTGAAATCGACTGACTGGTACCATTCATTATTCCTCCCGATAAAGGACGTGACATTGTATTTATGAAATCGACTGACTACTACAATTAAATATTCATTCCGACAAAGTACGTGGCATTGTTTTTATGAAATGGACTAACTGCTACTATACATTTTTTATCCCGACAAAGGACGTGACATTGTATTTATGAAATCGACTGACTGCTACTATTTATTATTCATCCCGACAAAGGACGTGACATTGTATTTATGAAATCGACTGATTGGTACTATTCATTATTCATCCCGACAAAGGACGTGGCATTGTATTTATGAAATGGACTAACTGCTACTATACATTTTTTATCCCGACAAAGGACGTGACATTGTATTTATGAAATCGACTGACTGCTACTATTTATTATTCATCCCGACAAAGGACGTGACATTGTATTTATGAAATGGACTAACTGCTAATATTCATTCTTCATCACGACAAAGGACGTGGCATTGTATTTATGAAATGGACTAACTGCTACTATACATTTTTTATCCCGACAAACGACGGGGCATTGTATTTATGAAATGGACGGATTGTTGCCATTTATTATTAACCTCGCTATTTAAAGGAATGACATTGATGTCACGAAAAGACCGACGGCTATGATTCATTACTAATCCCGACAAAGAAAGGTCCCATCCCAATCCTAAAATATACATCAGTCTTGAATAAGTTTTGTTGTCTACCCAAGGCGTTAGTTTTGTCTACGACACAGATTTGATGTAGGTTGACGCGGTAAAGCTGACAGGTCACGAGGGAGCTGGAGTAAATGTCAGAAAAGGTTTAAGATAGTCATTTCCAGACAAATTTACACTAAGTTATCAAATTTATCAATATAACAAGAACGCACCTTTCATATAGCGGAAAAAAATGATCCATTCTTAAACTAGTACGTACACGAAAATTATTAAAGGTGCAGTAGAAATTCTTTGCGTGAGCTGTAAGCCTACTTTAAAACTGTATTAATATGAGTCTAATCGACTTGGGATACAGAGCGACATTTTCCCTCACGACAGTATTCCCTCCGACAGTATCCCCAGCGACAATTTCCCCTCCGGCAGTATTTCCACCGACTGTATTCCCACTGACAGTATCCCAAGCGACATTTCTTTGTCCGACAGTATTCCCACCGACTGTATTCCCACCGGCTGTATCCCAAGCAATAGTTTCCCCTCCGACAGTATTCCCACCGACAGATTCCCCAGTGACAGTATCCCAGCGACAGTTTCCCCTCCGATAGTATTCCCACCGAGTGTATTCCCACTGACAGTATCCCCAGCGACATTTCCCACTCCGACAATATCCCCCCTACAGTATCCTTAGCGACAGTTTCCCCTCCCACAGTATCACAAGCAATAGTTTCTCCTCCGACAGTATTTTCACCGACAGTTTCCCCAGCGACAGTTTCCCCTCCGACAGTATTCCCAGCGACTGTATTCCCACCGATAATATCCCCAGCGACAGTTTCCCCTCCGACAATATTCACACTCACAGTATCCCCAGCGACAATTTTCCATTCAACAGTATTCCCAGTGACGGTATCCCCAGCGATAATTTTCCCTTTCAACAGTATTCCGACCGACTGTATTCTAACCAACAGTTACCCCAGCGACATTTCCCCCTCCGACAGTATTCCCTCCCATTGTATCTCAAGCGGCAATTTCCCCTCCGGTAATATTCCCACCGACAGTATCCCCAGCGACAGTATCCCAGCGACATTTCCCCTCCGACAGTATTCGCACCGACTGTATCCCAAGCGATAATTTCCCCCAAGACACTTTACCCAAACGACATTTTTTCCAAATCTCCGTTTTTCTCAGTATACCTCAAAAACTTTTTTCTAAAACACGTTTTAACACAGATGTCACTTTTTCCATAAGTGTATTATTGACCCTATTCCTGAACGGATTGAACTTTATTTTACTATTGTAATACACCTAGAACTTGCTTAATGCAATGCGGTTCCGGTCAGGGAAAACAGAGACGCGTTATTTGAGACAATGAATCACATCTTGACTGAGTGTGATGGCATTTGAAACATGCGGTCATCACGTTAAGGAATTTGAACAAAACAAAAACGGGCTGTAGCTAGATATATTATAAATACACACAGATTTTAGTATAATTGTATATTTTATGAGTGTATATACATTGTATGTACGACAGTATGATGCTCCAGTGACACCTGACTAACAAATATCGACCTTTCTGTCTATCTTTCCATTTCTCACCACTGTATATTTGCTTATCTGTAAATTGTATACGGGTGTAAGCTCAGTCGAAGTGCATGTTTTTACATCTTAAGAGGTTGAGTAGGTCTCAAACGAACTAACATATACTCCTGCACAGAGAGATTCAATATATTCAATATATTTTTGACGCATTCAAAATGTCTTTTGTTTGCAGACGACAGTAAAATTTTTAAGGCGATTACTCACTTAACTGACTGTGATAAGCGGCAAACTGATTTACTTTAATAGTGTCTCGAATTGGTGTACTCAATGGCAGCTTAATCTGAACGTGACTAAATGTGTTAACATTAACATTACTAACAAGAAAAATAAAAGAAACTGCGAATATAAAATTGATTCATTAATATTAGAAAAAGTAGAAACTGTTAAAGATCTCGGAATTCTGATGTCTCATGACTGTACATTTAAAGCTCATATTGAAAATATTATAGCAAAAGCTAACCGAATGTTAGGCTTTGTCAAAAGAACTTGTAAATCTTTCACGCAAACATCAGCTATTAGAACTCTGTACATATCTTTTATAAGAAGCAAGTTGGAATACTGTTCAGTTATATGGCCACCACATCAGAAATCACTGTCTGACCGTTTGGAAACAGTACAAAGAAAATTTATTAATTTTTTTCCCTACAAATCCTCTGTATTATATGACAAATGTTTCTATAAATCCATATGCAAAAAGTTTCGCCTTAAAACACTTAAGGCAAGGAGAGACTATTACGACGTTATTTTTTTACATAAAGTTGTAAATGCTGGCTTCAATTGCCCTTCTTTCCTGGCCGAAATCTGTTTTAATACTCCATGTAGAAGATCAAGGAATATCAACCTTTTTACCCACCTTTTAGCAGAATTAATATGAGGGGTAACAGTGTTTTAGTGAGGGCTCAGAAAACGTTTAATTCCATGCAAGCTACTTCTGATATCAATTTGTTTACGTCACTATCAGAATATAAATCACAATGCAAAGGCATCCTTTTTTAAATTAATCAATACCGTTTAAATGTCTTTTTTAAAACTATTTTAGTCATACGTTTTTTTACCTCAGAAATCTAGCTATTTTAAGATATTTTCTTCCCTTTTTATATACTGTTTTATCTGTATTTCTTTACTCAATTTATTTTCTTTAAATATTTTTTTTCCTGTATGTATTCTTAATTTATTTATTTACCCATTGTTTCTTAATCTAAATTTTTTCTATTTTATTATAAATATATATATATATATATTTTTTCTTTTTTAAATTATCTTATTTATTACATTAACTTTTCATTATCTTATAAATTCTACATAATATATGTATTTAATATGCGTTTTTTTAAAGCCTTATATAATTTTTTGTATATACATGTATATTTACAGCTTGTATTAGCCTTTGCTAATCTCCTTTACCATTTCATTCTTTTACTTTTTATATGTCTAAAGTGTTATTGGTTATTTATCTTTAATTCAGTAAATGCTTGCCTTGTTATCGTCCCTGTAAATGTAACTTGCTCTGTAGGTGATGAATCCAAATAAATAAATAAATAAATATTGTGTTCAAACATCAGTTATCTTAATCGCTCAAGGTTATAATTACTCACTAGTATGGCGTACATTATTCATACGAATGGACGCGCCAATAAGCTCAAACTACCAACCAACCAAGTTCTTTCTGAACACCTAGCGGTGATTTTTTTGTAAGTTGAGTAATTATGTATCTCAAAACATAATATTGAAACAAAACAAACTTCCAGTAAGGTCCTAGGGTGTCAAAGAAATAGTGATTGAAAATATAAATATGTTCCGTCACCAATCGGAAATATCTTTGTATTTGACGTCACAGTTGACATTTGAACGCTTTCGGCGTCATTTCAACCAACCGTGGCTCTCGCTTAACGTCGTTTGTGTATGACGTCACGACAATAGTAATGTATATAGCAGATGTCAACTGTGACGTCACGGCGTCAAAGCTAATTAATTTCCGTACCTAGGCTGTCGAGAGAAAAAGAATGCCTTGAATTGTGTAGGTTTCGTGCCTAAACCCCCATTTCGCTTTTGGCTACGTTCGTAAGTCTATATGGTGCAAGTTTTTAAACAAATTGATAAACAAATAGGAGGCATTGACTTAAACTTGTCATTTATCCTTTAAGCACCCCCCTGGAAAGTCTGTCCCGACCTATTAAATCATTGGTGTAGGGAGATTGTTGGTAAACTGATATTGCAGAAACGATTGTGACCACAAAGGGCAACATTCTGGCGATAAGCAATTCCCATCAATGGCAATAAGCTATAAAATTTATTCAGGATATCGTTAGCCAAATCAAAAATGTATTTTAACAAAATACAAAAATGCTGGTAAGTATGAAACTTCAGAGTCAATCTGGCTTCAAATGTGTTATGTTTGGTGTTATGACACATCTTGGATTAGCACAGGCTACGGGTTTTACCGATATTTGTCATTTCAACATCAATCCTTTTAATAGTTTTTCAAGTAACACAGAAATTGTCTTGACAAACAGAACTTCGTGAAAAAAATTATACGGTGCGAATAATGTAAACTGTCAATTGACTTGTTTCTTTTTTAAACAGCTGCACTCCCACCCCAATCCCCTGGTATAGGTATCCCTGGATCTTCGTCTTATAGATCCGAAAATGTCAATGTCACTCTTGCCATCTGCTTAGAACGATGACCACCTCAAATACATGTAAGTTAACGAATCGTTCATAAAGGCTAGGGACAGTATGTTTGAAATGTTAACAGTCTATCCTCTGCGATAGCTCTAGGTAAGCATATACAGCAATCTGGCAGGCTAAGGCTCCATGGGCGTTGGAATGATCCCTACACCATCAATAACGCCTAGCGCCATGTAGGTAGAACATCTGCTGAACTTTTTTTCTGATTTATCTTTTGTCGTATGGACTGTGTGTAGATTTGCTTAATATTACACTCCCTACAATATTATGCCTATATCAAATTATATTAGATTTGTCATTAAATGTGTACACTTGTGGAACACGTTGGCAAATTTGTACAGAGATCAGATAAATGGAATAGTTCGTAATGGGCAAACTAAAATATTCTTAAATAATAGTGCATTTGTGCTTTTCTTTATTCTCAAAGGAGAGTTACACGAACGGCCAACATGTGATATAAAGTATAAAAATAAGTTTTTTAAATCCTTAAAGTACATGTACTCTTATATTAAGGTCAGGTCCCAGAGAAACATGCATAATTAACAGATTATTTAAGATTCTTACACATGTAGGTCAAATTATCTCATTTGCTATAGACGCAACCGCACATTCAAGAACAAACTCGTCTGTACTTTTGACAACCAAATAAAACCGATCTAACGATAAAAATATAACATATTGGAGAAGTTTCTCATATATATCTAGCGTTATGATTACACTTTTAGTGAGTGGACACAATTAGAATAGTTTTACTTAATTATTTCCATGATGGGGAATTAAAGTTCCGAATAGTTCTTTGCGAAAATCCTCATAAAGATGTAATAAGTAAGGTGATGGGTAATATAGTATTTTCTTCTTTAGTGATTTTACTACAGAGCCTTGTCTTTCAAAACTGTCGTAAAGATGAACAACATGGACCAATTGTAACATGGCTGGAACTAATAGTTTTAACAGAGACTTATTTCCGACGTATTAAAAGTTTGCAAGACGAAATACAGACGAGATCGGTATATCTACTTCACGTTAACTGTTCCCTTCAATTAAAAAAAAACTACAACAAAAATGTTTCCCGAAATATTACATAATATTAAAAATATGAATAAAATTTTTACATAAACATAAATTTTTATTTTTACAATTTTTCCTTTGAATGATGGCATGATTTCTCCATTAAAATCAGAGACAGATTGTAAGAAAACTTTTCATGAGAAATAATTTCTTGTGAGTATAGCTGGATTTTAGTAGTCTAGTTGAAGTGGTGTGATTTTTCTCCCTAATCAAGAAACAAAATGTAAGAAGATATTTTCGTGGTATTAATTTCTTGGGAGAATATCAAGATTTTCTTCCTCATTAAGACTTCAACCATATATATTTTTTCATATAACATGAGCTGCCAAATAAAACATTTATATTTTTTGATTTTTTATAAAAACGATATATAGTAAGTTTCTTCTGATTCCAATCTCGAGGATGCAACTTAAGGTACTTAATATAAGCAACAAAACACATAAATGCATCCTCGGTACATGTATTGTCATTGTGTTCGCTATTAACACATATCTTCGGTTGGTGTATGCGCGATAATTTTAGATTTTCAAGCCGCTTCAAACGCCCAGTTTTCTTGGCAATCTGAATACATGGAAAATCCAAAGTTTGACAGCTGATGTCCTTTTTAATTGAATTTGAGACCGTTCAGTTCTATACAGTCGCATATTTTTGATATCTTTGTGCAAATGCGCATATTTTGATACTTTTACCTATTTTAGGACTATACATATATATATTCAAATGACGTGCCTATTCTAATATTATTTTACATGTGCTATGTGTTAAGTAGTTCTACAGATGTATTAACGTCTATTTCAATTATAGATTTATAAATTATTTCCATAAAAAGTTTTAATATGTAAATATATTTTAAAAACTTTAACTTTATACTGTGATTCATTACTTGTGACTTTAATTGTGTCTATTCTTGTGTATATTGTAAATATGTCTGTGTCAATGTTGTGTATACAGGGCCCTGTGGGAGATGAGTGATACGGCACTGAACAGGCATCCCTTTAAAATATGGTTTAATAAATAAATAAATAAATAAATAAAATAAAAAGTAGTCCTTACTGTCCTTGGGAGAAGGATTAGCCTATAAAATTATTTACGCCGCCGCTTGAAATGGAGTACGTTATAGACCAAATGTTAAAGACTATATTTTACTTACATGTATGTGAAAGTGTGTTTCCTTGAGTTATCATTACACATGTATATAAATGACATATCCCTTATTGAACACAAATTAGAAATTTGTCTCCGTGGTTATTTTAATCGTGCAGATTTACCTGTGTGCGTGTGTTTTAGTGTTTATAAATATACGTTAAAGGGTTGAATTAAACAAACAAGGTAACTGTATACAACAGCAATTATCACTATAACCATATTTTGAATAATTATGTTCCTGTATAATTATAGCAATTCTACTCAAATGGACTATATATTTCTGCCAATAGCAGTAGGCAATAGCAAAACAATTCAAGGCAATTGTAGATATGGATTCATTACAAGAGCGATGGACTTTGTATGTAATTGATATATGGTCAGGTTACATTTTTTCTGTGTGCGTCTCTATGGATCATTATCAGGCGGGACCCAGCGATATCCTTGATGGATAGGTGTGTTTGATATTTTGATACCACGAACTCTGATAAAAAGAAAGAAATTACTTCCCTCTTAAAACAAGCGGCTTTGGAATGTTTTTTTTGAAAGTTACAATAATATTTTACCTTTAATTATTACTGTTTTTATATTACTAAAATGATGAAATTATAGCTAGATCAGAAAATAGGAAGGTGGCACAAGAGAGACTGTAGCGTTTCCATTTTATGACAAATTCTCGGCAGACGTAAACATAAATCAGAAATGTTCCCAATGCTTTAAATGCGAAACCGCTATCCCGACAGGGGAATTTTAATAGGGAATATTCTTACAAGATTTTTTACGGATTAACAAAGTGTAGTGGTTTGATGTGTCATGAGCTGCCAAAATTTGGATTTTTTTTATAAATTCCGCTTGTCAAGAAAACCTCAGCCTATGAGGTACCTGGAAAACCCGACGAATTGACGTTAAAATAAAAAAAATATAGATATTGGTAAAGTCAGTAGCCTGTACGAAGCTCAGACTTGTGTGCTAACAACCGGGATGCATGAGTTAATTTTGGGGAAGTTTGCTGCCTATAAAACTACATTAACGTACGTCTTTTAGATTGGTGTCAGTGGAAAGGTGTTATTTTGTACCTTGTGATGTTAATAACCAATAATTAGTTAATTATGTTTCAACAAATTGTCCCCTATATCGCGCGGTTCATGTCCCTTGAATAAGCCTTAGACTTAAAGTGGCATGGGCTGCCAAAATGTTGATATTTTGACGTTAAAAAAGAAAGTTGAAATTATTGGCTATTTTTCTCTAGACGTATGATTCGGAAGCTTTTTAATGCATATAGTCTCGAAAATGTACGATAAAGTATAGTTTTGTTCACATTTTGGAGTAATTGGTTAGAGGACAACCTTAATATTAGCTCAGTTATACCCCAATGTACGTTACAAAAATAACAGACCGGTGAGGATTTCGGTCAATGTCAATGATTTGCAATGTAGAATAATTGTGAATCAGGAGTACCAAGATCTTATAATCTTGTCCGTTTTTAAAGTAGCATGAGCTGCCAAAATTCACACTTTTTTCCTATTTTCTGATCGTCACAACATTAAGAGGCCTTGGAGGCCATCAAAAACTAAATGATTGGCGTTGGAATGAGGAAAATCCATACAATATGTGACCTATACTAACTGGAACAGTGTTCGAAAAGTAAAGTGGGACCTCCGTGGCCCAGTAGGTAGAGCGTTGGACGCTCATTCCGAACAGCCTTCCACCAATGGGTCGCGGGTTCCAATCCCACTCAGTCCAAAAAATAATTGGAAAATTTTCAGACTGGGTTTGCACTTGAACGACCTATGTGGCGGCTTTCCTACGGGCATAGAGTCCGGTTTCCTCCCACAATAAAACTGGCAACGCCGCCATATAAGTGAAATAACCTTGAGCGCGGCGTAAAACACCAAATAATCAATCAATCAATCAATGGAAAAGTAAACAAAATTTATATAACCGGGACGACCATTCATTCATTCTAAGACAAAGTTAGTTCAAAACAATACTTTATCGTACAATCTACAGACTAGAAGCAATAAAATAGCTTCGGAATTATACGTCTAGATAAAAATAGCCGATAATTTAAACATTCTGTTTTTACGTCAAAATATCAACATTTTGGCAGCCCATGCCACTTTAAACGTTACAAACTATTTTATCCTTTGGCTTGGCTATAATACAATTTGTGTTTCAGTATAACAAGACCAGCATCATTATATTATAGTAGAATACAAATTACTTCAACGTAAAATGGCTCAACCTCTGACCCAGAGGCAGTCATTGCTTATAAAAGAACAAGTGTTAGAAAGATAGACTGGTCAGGGCTTAAGTCCCTTGTTTGTCTTCTACATAGTTTTTTGTGGAGGAACCAAACTTTTCAATTTCTTTTCCCATGATCTTATGAGGTTCAATCTCAGTCTATCGATATTCTTTCCATAGCTGAAGATGCATAGGCGTTGTCAATGTGTTTTAATACTAAGTTTAATACTAAATGAACTTTCATTTGTTTCCTAAATTCATAAGTATTGACATCATTTTGTGTTTATAATTTGAAAATTAAAATTGTATTCGCTAGCTACTCGCAACACAGAATGTTAACACAGTCTTTAATCATGACTTTATAAACCAGCTGTTAGTTGAGCTATTTTACGTAACTAATCTGCACAATACAGACTCCCGCTTTGATTTCAGGGATACAGAAAGGCATGCTGATAAAATTGATACCGTATAGTAAAAACAAAAAGATCTGAAATGAGTGCAATCAAACATTACATACTAAGTTTTTGATCGATGGTCGACGCGCGGACTTCAGATCTGGTTATGCCTTTCAACCACCATGTAGACATTTTATACACGACTGGATATATTTTATTTTTATTTACGTCGATCGATATATAAAAAGAAAAGGGATAAAATTTTATTTACGTCGATCAATATATAAAAAGAAAAGGGATAAAAAGGATCGGGCTGCCTGTCGCTGGGCATACATTAATCCATCCCAAAAGAGAGACCAAGAAATAAAATTAAAAATTCAAGCCTATCTGACAATTTGAGCATTTCATGTAGGCAATTATAAGGATAGTTATTCTTTTTTTGAAAACTATTGCTGTCAAAATTACATCTATACCGCCCTCTGGTTAGAAAAAACGAAATTCACGTGGTAGCCCGAGGAGGTATTGTCTTCTTAAATTGTGTTTGATCCGGCGATCATATTCAGTCTTGCGACTTTGGTCACTCCTAACATATCTCCTAACAAGCTGCGTATTGGCCGTATCTAGGACTGAGACGATGTTTCAATTGCTTGTTCTATGTGGCTTGGTGGCTGTCGCAGTAGCTCAGACAGACAGCACAGGTTGCTGTGCACCAGATCAATGGGAGGGACTTGTCAGGGAGATATCAAGCGTGAAGGCCCGGTTTGGCTTTGGGAAGTATTCCGGGGTAAGTACAAAATATTGTTACTATCATTATTCTACTTCTGCATACTGTTCTCTTGCCGGACATTTTGTGTGGAAATTCTTTTTCATGCATTCAGGAATATTTAAATTAAAATGTTGATGAAATATAGAAGACAAGAAAGGAATATTAATATTTCAAGCTATTAGAGATGAGTGATACCATTCCGTTTTAAAAAAAGCCACATGTACGCGGTACGTTTCATATGCTGCAGAAAAGGCATAACCTGACGATGTATATTTTACATATCTACCGAGCAAAACGATAAGAAAATCCAATCGTTCTTTGTTCCAGTTTTCACTAATCCAGAGATTGGCGACCATACAGAGCAAAAGTGAAATTTCCCAATTGATTCTAGGTCAGAAAACAAACGTTTTAAGAAGTTTTCGATATGTTGTAGCCTGATTGCCACGTGGACCTACTTATTTTCCAAAATAAGACATCGATTATGTGTACGAAACGTAATTTATGTAAAATCAAGTTTGTTTTTTTAGAATGAAAAAAGCATGTTCATTTTCTTTTTCTTTTGAAGGAAATATTCACGCTGTCGTACGACTTTACTAACCAACGAGTGAGACAGGATGTATCATATCAAACTGGTAGTGGTGATGGAAAAGCCAATCTCGCTATTATACTTAATTACCGAACGGTAAGTCGACAAAACATGTAGGCCTACTTCTCGGATTTAAATGCAGCAGACAAAATTGTCAAATAATTAGATTTTTTTTAATTGAATTGAATTGAAATCTTTTGTTTTTGGGGGTTGTGGCCAAAAAATTGTGCCACAGGGAAACACAGATCATGACTAAACCTTATACGACTAAACTGGCAACCTATTACTCATACCATAAGGGTAGAAAGTCTCATAATATAGATAGCTTTTGATACTTTGCGGTTTGAAATTAATTTAGTGTTCGGAAGTAATAACAAAGTCATATTGTTAAAATAAAATGAATTTATATAAAAACAAAAATATGCATATATACATATATATATCACAGATTTTTAAATTCATTGGAATAATTTTAGTAAAATAAAATAATAAAATAAAATAAGTATGGGGGTTTGGGAATCTATTGTGGCTGATCAACCAAAAATGTAAAACGAGCTGGTGAAAGAACTGCCAAAAGTAAGCCAAAAGATCTAATTCCGAAAGTAGACTCCTGCAAGTTAATTAAATTTTGAAACTAGATCGGCAAATGTACCTTTAATTTAAATAATTTTGTAGAGCGAGTCATCAGGGCACCCGACGCTCAGTGTTCAACATGCTATTTCTATTTGATAAAGATGCATCATATCAAATCGGAGCCGATAGCATGTCACCATCTCGTCTAATAATAATAATAATATATATAAAGGCATTTGGTTAAAATCTTACATGGTGGATTCGAAAGTTCCTCCAATTGGCAAAGTCTCAGTTGCTTCTGTTGTGATCAGCGTCTCTGAATAAACTGGATGGTGAGAGAATCACAGAAACTGTATTTTCCCACCGAGAACTATGGGATGGATGTTGAATGAATAAATGTCACAGCACTTTGTATATAATGCTAAATTGATCAGCGTCTCTTACTAAACTGGATGGTGAGAGAATCACAAAAAACTGTATCTTTCCACCGAGAATTATGGGATGGATGTTGAATGAATGAATATCACTGTACCTTGTATAGGCTATATTGCTAAACTGTTCAGCGTCTCTGATTAAATTGGGTGGTGAGAGAATCCCAAAAACACAGCTGTATCTTTCCATAGGTATAGAAGGACTGATCAGGGTTTTCAAATTAGCGTCTGTGTCGAACTATTATCGTGTCAGTGTTCTATGCCTCGTGTTATTCTAGAAGGTGACAGCGCCGTCTGCACATAATGAATTATCTCCCCTTGTAGATTTATCTCCCTTTGTATATGGATGTTGTCAAAACTACCCCCTACTAAATTGATTACATTATAACATTTGAATGATATATTGATGCATGTCTGCATAATCTGGTGAACTGTCAAATTCCTTTGTAGAATAGTATCTAATTTGATTAAGTCATTTGATGAATACAAATGGCAGTGTTGGAGGAATCCATGCTGTCACAGAGATTGGAATTATAGACTGTTTTTGATGAAATTCTAGTACATGTAGATGAATATGTACTCACTATATCAACTGATCATTGACTGTTTGGAATGTTAATGAACCAGGATACACTTGATAAATGGATGATGAGACAGATGAAGAGAAAACAACAGAGACTCAGCTTCTTGGAAGTGTCTGTGAATGATATAGTATGCATAATAACTAAAGGATCAAAAATAATAAATAAATATAAAAATGAATATGACATACAAAATAGTTTGTATATACGCACGGAAATTAAATTTAGAAATAGTCAAAATATTGTATCAGCTCCCATCTATATTTAGTGACCGGATACGAGCGATCGCAGATAAAGCTCACTATGCCTCTTTAATGAAAAGGTATCATATGATACCCTAACATTAATATCATTTGTTTTTGGGGGTTGTGGCCAAAAAATTGTGCCACAGGGAAACACAGATCAATTGATTTTTTATCCCTGTACTTGAAAAGTAATAGGTGGCGGGAAAAAATCCGTGATGGTTTGTGCTATCCCAAAATAATGTCTGGTTCTTTTATCGGGCAGTTCTGAATATGTACACATTACAGCTTGTGCCGTTTTAATTTTTAGCAAAAGGCATACGTCATTAAAAGTGGAACTCAAAGCTGTACTGTCTACCATATGAGAAGCAAATTGCAGAGATACTGTGTACCATGTAAGTACAGACCACTTGTAACATCACTCGTTCCACATCATGTTCTCAATTCTCGTTATAATTTGTATTAGGTTTCGCTTCTACACGCTTGTGACTGAACATACTTAAAGTGTCAAGAACTGTCAAATATGGGGAAATTTCATTGAAACAGATTGTTGGTCATTTTTATCAAAAAGTACAAACACAAACTTTCCGTTGATACCAATCTTGTAGATGTACCCTTAGATAGTTTTAGAAACAACGAAAGAGTCTAAAATGTACTCGTTCGTGTCGGCTATTTGAGTTTAGTCTGTTATTTGCACACATTTTCGGTTCGCGCGGGATACTGGCTTATTTTAGATTTAACTATTACTATTTAGTTTTATCAAGTTAGCTCAAGCGATCAACTGGAATCTATCAAGTAAAATCGGTGTTTGGACAGCTTATATAAGTACCTTAATAAGGCTATCTTCAGATATTCATCTTTGTTGTGCTTGTTGCATTGATTCGTTGTATTTATTCATTTCTTTACAGCAAACGCCATATTCTGTTCAAATCTTTTCTACCAGACAGAACAGGGTAAGTTTTGGTTCACTGCTTACGTATTCAGAATCAACGAACGTCGAACATTCATCGCAGCTACCGTGACAAGAGAGACATGCATTCCAATCCAAGAAACGGTCACAACACCAAGACAACAGGGTAAGTCACGTACATCTGTAATACATGTATTTGACATCGATCTGAACACGTGCTGGGAAGGGGGGGGGGGGGGGGGCATTAACAGCGTGAAATGTGTGTACTGGATCTGATCTCTCCTGTATACCTTATACATCAGGTTACTTCGGCTGCCGATACCAAGAACCAACGTTTGGAAAATGGAAAGTATTTGGATTAATCAGTATTAGATTAGTTATTAGGGAATGAACTTCATTGAAGTTTATGCTTAGTCGTTCTTGTTTAGGTCCTAAAATTAAATATTATATCAATAAATGTCCCAGCCATCGAGTTCCTGGCTTGTAAAGGAATTCTTGAGACCTCGTGTTCTATACACTTCCACTTGTTCTCCTCATTAGGGGATAAACATATAATTTAAACCGATACAGAATGAAAAGCCTTTGCATTGTATTAATCAACTTATGTTTTCCAGGACGGTACGTTGGTATTGTTAACTATGCTAACATTACACCGGGCATCAAGGATCCCTCCGTATTCGATCCACCACGATTTTGTCAGAGAGGGGCCATGGTATGTTTGGACTTTTCATATATTTGCTATTTGTAAAAGGTACTTTGTTTATAGCAATTAGTCTGTCCCAATGTGAATATGTTTGTAGTGAAATGGTATTAGAATTACAACAGAATGTTTTTAAGAGATATATATACTGTCAAATGTATTTGAACATTTTGTTCGCTTAATACCAGCTGTGACTTTGGCAGTTTACATATTATTGACCGCTATCGTCTTCAGCCTTTATTCTTTCAACCTACAATGGGCAGTTGAGACCATTACCAATTACATTCTTCTTCGGTGGTCCTGTCGGCTAGAGTGAGAGTCAGCTCTTTGTTGATTTTTCACTCGATTGCCGAATGTGGAAGTGTTGCCAGGTACTAGTACTCGCTAAAGGTCGAGGATTTCCTCCAGGCAATGAACCCGTTTTCATCCCCTACCAAACCTGGCAACGCAGCCATATAAATGAATAAATCTTGAATGCGGCGACAGATATCAATGAACCAATCAATCTTAATTTTGGAAAAGGTGCCTCAATGTTAAATAGATCTTTTTAGGAGATAATTTGATAAATTACAAATCTATCTTTCAGGATTTTGAGGAAGCAGACATTGAACCCATGGGACGTTTCCTTTCAGAATATATCAACAACCGAATCATGGAGATTTAGAACGAAAATAGATCTATCTCTTGAAGTGAACATCCCGGCTTTTGTACTATGGTCTCAAAAGTCCTATTTTTTAAAATCAGTGTTTTTTTTATCGCATATGGTCAATAATGCCTGTAAACTGAAGTTAGATGAAATAACAGAAAACCGCTCAGATAAGAAATACTTTTTTCTTGTATATTTTTCTGGAAATGAACGTCTTTATGCTACATGACGTCATCATACTTCAATTCACGCTGTATGATTGATAGATTTCAAGTTTAATGTGGAGATTTGATCATAGCTTCTTGTTAATTGTTATAACTTTAAAATTCCGGAAAATGTAGACGATATGGTAAACAGCTGGGGTGTTCAGTTTGATTCATAAAGGAGCCTAGTATAAATGTGTGTGTATGTTGTTGAGTGTTGTGCCTTAATAAGACATATCTTGTGTACAAATTATTTTGACTTTATTCGCCGTATTTTATGCAAAACTTTAATGCTCGTCGCTTATCACATTGACTGTATAAATCTTCATGTTTTTCCCTTGTTGTAAATAAAGAGTTGTAAGTTTGCCAAAATTATAGTTTTTGAGCTTAATAATGTTATAGGCCGCTTGTACAACATAGAGAAATTACACTATATTGAGGGTTATGGCATTTATTAGACGAGGTTGGAAAGCGCGGATAAACCGGGGTCATTATATACATATAGGAAGGATCAATCTTGGAAACGTAACCAGCAACATCGCACCATACCACGATATTCTATTCGAATGTTCAATTTGTTGCTTTAAGGGTTTCTAAACAGGGCCTTATTTTGCTTTGTGTTTGTTTGTGGGCTACCGGTATATATATATATATGTATATGTACACACATATATATATATATATATATATATATATATATATATATATATATATATATATATTCGGAAAACAGAAGTTGAAACGAAACAACTTTAGGGTTAAGCGAGGAGCAAATTGCATATTTTTCGTTTTTTCGTAACTACTCAAAAAAATCGTCAACAGTGACGTCATACACGACCTTCGGTGTGTACAAATCATTGAACTTAATACGTGGAATTGTGGCCACGTGGTGTTTGAGTTCCAGCAAGACTCCCCATTACAATGAGATGATTAGGTGATTTCAATCCAAGATGACAGACGGCACGCACGCTCCCATCTTGCAGCAATGGCGGCATTTTTAAAATGTCAGATCGAAAGCAACCAATGAGACATGCCATTTAACGTATACAGTCCAATGATAAAAACAAAGACGCACTAACACGACAGAGATCGTGTATTATACATTATACACACAACGGAGGTCTTGTTTGATGTCATATGTCACTGGGATAATTACCTTTCTCAAGCATTATAGAGCACCAAATGTAGCATTGAATCTGGTATGTTCTGGCACAGACAATTAATTTCCTTTTTTATTAGACTTGTAAAGTACATGTTCTGTAACACACTCAACACAAATTAGAAAATGTTGCCAAAATCTGTTCTTGAAACCTTTAAATGCTGATGCACGAGAGCACCCAACTGCATACAGATTGGGTCGTTGTCAGTGCAAATATGTCTGTTGATTCAAACTTTATTTGGACTAGCAAAAACTGATTGATTGATTTGTAATGCTGCATTTACAATTATTTAGATATTGGCGTTGTTAGATGTATTTTGGAGGGATTCGGGCTCTCGATCTTCAGTGGTTACACATAGTTAGAATTGGTTACATTTTGATTGTTTGATTTTGAATTCCACATCTAGGACTATTTCAGTTAGAGGGGACTTTTCACACTTTTTTCATAATTTCTGATCGTCACGACAGTAAGAGGCTTTGAGGGCCATCGAAAAACTAAATGGTTGGCATTGGAATGAGGAAAATCTGTACAGTATGTAGCTTGTACGACCGAAAACGTGTTTGAAAATCGCGGAAGCTGTAGAAAACAGACCAGAATTCGAACGTAGCTTCCAGAAATGTTTGTTTTCGTTTATCTTTGATAGGTCAGATGTGTCTTTTCGTTGTGCTACGGATGCCTGTACATATAGTTAAATATGCGTGCTTTGCAATTGTCATAATGTGTTAGGTTCTCAACTTTGTTAGTGGCTTTAAAGGTTGAGTTAAAACATTGATACATGCATTTTGCAGAAAGTCAGTGCATATTTCTGGACCATTAGGATTGATTGATGTTTTACGCTGCACTCAAGATCATTTAACTTTACTCGTATATGACGGTGTTGCCAGGTTTGGTTGGGGGAGTAACCGGGCTCATTACCCAGAGGAAACCCCCGACCAGTGAGTACCAGACAACTCCTCCACATACGGAGACCAAGTGAAATTTTTATTTGGTCAGCGTGATTCGAATCCGCACCGCAATGATAGAAAGTCTGTGTGGGACTGAGGGAAGATCACTCTAACCCACCGGACCATTGGACTATACGGTAAAAGCCCACAAAACCGTCGTGCATCTAATGTTTATCAAATGTGCGTTTTCTTCAAAATCAAAAACATTAAAAAGGGCCAATACGTTTTTATAAATCTTTTATGTTGCCAGATAAAGTTTGCTTGTTCCTTTAATACAACAGAGAACGTTTGGAAAAACGACAAACCGTTGAGAAAATTATTACAATGCTTGTTTAGTTTTGAGTTTTGTAATCAATTTCACACACGGTTCGAATAAATTAACTTCTATAAAAACAATATCATCACTGTTTGAAACTATTTTCATCAAGTATGAAATTTAAAAAAATAGGTCTAGATTTTTTATCATTGCTGTTTATCTGAGTCCATTTGTTTTTGTTGAATAAAGTGTGCAATTTTGACTGATCTTAAAAGGAATGGAGATATTCCCATTTTTACCACACTTTGTTATTTAAAAGAATATCTTAAGCATTTTCTTTAAATCAAGAATAAACTGCGATATTAGAAGAGGAGTATTTGGTATCTAATGACAGTCAACATTTACATATTTCATTTGGTTGAGTTGAAAAATAAACATCGAAAGAATACAGTGTTGTCGTTTGATATTTCGTAATATTATGAACTTCAGCAAACGTCTTTATTCTTGAGTCGATGAGGTTATCGATGAGTCAGATCGAACCGTTTAGTCAAAGATATTCCACTGCCTATAAACTGTTTCATTTATTCTATCGACGAGGAAATATACAAAATCAGGCATTCTCTTTGACCATGCAATATACATTAACTCATAAAGGCGATATGGAACATTTTCATTGAATTCACAATCATTGAATTATTGTTATTACTGGTATAAGTAAACTGTGTTAATTTGACCTATTACTTGTTATTCAGCGGATGGTTATAGAAATGGACAAGGAAAACATATTTTCTTTTGGTTAACAACTTTAGGGTATATTGGGTATATATATATATACACTTTACAATGATGCAGTGCATTGACTTTGATACCTATTTGAGAACTACATGGAAACATCGTCACCTAAGGAACCAAGAAGTTGATATCCATCAGTAATTCTTGTCCTTATTGTAATTTAAGTTCAGTGCCAGATTCATTGCTACAGAGCAAACTAAATTATATGTTTTTGCTTTATATAAAACGGAGGATTTTTTATAAATAATAAGACTAATGTGTTTATTCCCACAGGATACGCTGATAGAAAATAGACTCAAATATTTGCAGGTTATATTCCTGTTGCAATTGAGTTTCTTTTTAGACAAAAATACTGACTACGTGACTGTAGTGTGTTTAATTTCACACTCAACTTATCTTAAAGTGTCTTAAGTTGCCAAAATATTGATATTTCTGCGATAAAAAGGAATGTGGAACGTTATATAAGGGAAATAATCTTGAGTACGGTGTTAACCATCAATTAATCTACAGAGAACGGCCATTCGACAAGCTTTGGCTTAAAACCAATATGTAGCATCCAAGTAAACTTTCTTTTTTCGATTCCATTGTTTTGTACCGTAAAAAGTCAACAGCTTGTCAATTTCTTTCTCCAAAATACTTACAGTGCAGATGTGGTATAAAAAGTAGATATCACAACATAAGCGGCCGACCTTAAAAGGGAGGATTTATCCAAGCAGTAAATAATGCACATCACTAGAGGCTATCTATTTGGTTATCATTTATGCTAATAATTTTCTGAACAATGAGGCAAAGTCACACACCTCCTTATTAGAGCATTATGACATCATTCATTTAATACCCTGGACTCCAAAATAAATGCGTCCTTATGAAAAATTAAGTCAAAAGTTCAAAACCGCTGTTGTTTAATTAGGCAAAATAAATAAGACTAGACGATAAACTAGTTATTTATCTCTCATCAATGCTTTAATAACATGTGTATTTAAAGACAAACACCAAACATAATCGGAAACGAGCTTTTGTCGGTCTACGCAGACATGGACGTTTCTTATAGCTTTCTGTGTTTGGAATCTCGAGGTGATGGGGACGTGCATTTTTGCAGTGCACTTGACAGCTGTAAAAAGGCACGTTCCCATCACCTCGAGATTCTGCAGTTTTATGATTTTAACGCAATGCCACCCGAACAAACACTACGTCCAACCAATGGGAAAATAATCATGTGACCAGAAAGGATTCGGCAGACAATAGATTGATTGGTTGATTAACGTTTTAGGTCTCACTCATGATTATTCCACTTTTTGGAAAACTTTGGAGATCCCCAACCTCGGACGAGTACCTGGTAACATTTCCACTTAAGGCGAAAGAGTGAAAATACACCCAGAACTTTTTGTAAGAGGGAATAAATTGGTTAACTATGAGCAAAATAACCGTAGAAGTTAAGAAGAAGAATTGTACAAGGTGTTTGTAGCTGTCTTTTGATTAATGTCGAATATTTCACCTATACTTACTGTTTCGCTGAATTCCCACCAGAAAAACCCTATGCGATCGGTTGGACAGAAATTTAAAGACACATACAAATCTCTTAAGCTGTTCACA
The DNA here is from genome assembly GCA_963971465.1 of Lepidochitona cinerea. NCBI lineage: Eukaryota > Metazoa > Mollusca > Polyplacophora > Chitonida > Tonicellidae > Lepidochitona > Lepidochitona cinerea. Next base: position 42,760,747 of record OZ020551.1, on the reverse strand, counting down.
TAACGTTGATCCTGGTTGGTGCATGAGGTTTCATTTTTCGTTGGCATTTTGTTTATAAATTTCAACATAATATAAAGCTTTGAAATCCCTCCAAAAACTAAACGACTGGCACTAAGTAAATTTTGCTTAAAAAAATAAAGAGAATTTGAATATAAAAAGTGTATAAATTGACTTTTAAGCAATACTTTTATGAACATACTCGAGATTGGTAGCATTAAAGTGTGATTTTACTTTTTGAGGTATATTTTAACGCAAATTTCGACTATGGTACTATAAAAGTCTAAATTAACATTTAAGCTATATCAAAGTCCAAATTTATTTTTACAGTATACTTTAATTTAAATCTTGGAGATAGGTATCATTAAACACTAAATTTACTTTAAAACTAGATGCATACGTTAACGAACATCCTCGATACTGTTATCCTTAAAGCCTGAATTACCTTTATAGCTATATTATAAACATTCTCGATACTGGGGGTCGTTTCACGAAGCCGTCGCACAGTGCGATCAATCGATGTTGCCATGACAACTAGGCTTCGTTTGCGATACATTTGCTTTGTGAAACGAGTCCATGTTATCATTAAAGTTTGGATTACTTTTTTGAGACTGGTATTGTTAAAGTCAAAAGCACATGTTAAGTTATACTGGTCAGATCATTGAGATGATAAAAATATCGAATAGAATTGACGAATATTGTTTTTAGGTGTGCATGTACATATTTGATAATTTTCGCGAATACTTAAAACTGAAGCAAAAATAACTCAGTTTGGATATTTGCTCCTTAAAACATGCAAACATGCAGCTATTTTAATAAAAGCGTGAAAAATACGTTCTCTTTTGAAATTGTAGCCACGGACATTACGCATAATTTGCACTCGTTTGGTTTTCTTATACTTAATTCTGGGAGAAGGGTATGTAGATTGCATGAAATTCCAGCTCATTATTGCCCTGGCGTCCATTTTAGCTTCGCTAATACTGATATAAGTAACATAATAAAACAGACGAAACCTCTAAGATCTAGAACTTGACAAAGAAAGTACAAAGAAACAATATTTTGACAGAAATACGGTCTTCAAATTTAAGTCTGCTAACTGGTTAGTCCTGTAAATTTTCAGCGCACACCATTGGTTGTTTTTCCTTAAAATCAGAAATAGAACACGCCCATTTCTTTCGTCTTAACCATTTATCACGCGTTCATTAGAAACACCGAATGATCACGCAGAGACAATGTTAGGCCAATAAAAGAACAGAATCCGTTTCTTAACTTTAAAACAAACAAGTACTCATCTAAAAAGTCATATGACCAGCCTGAGGCACAGTTGTCTTTATAAATAATCAAAGTTCAACATAAGACTACTTCAGTCTACTTGACGCCGTCTGTAAAGTAACCAAACGTTTGAAAGACTTATGACAATGTTACTATTGGCAGTTCTGTGTGGCCTGGTGGCCGTCACAGTAGGCAAGGAGGAGGCTCGACGTGGATGCTGCGCGCCACGACAATGGGAGGGCCTTGTCAACGAGGAGCTTTCTTTGAATCCACCTTATGCTGATAGCAGATTGGTTCTTGTAAGTATATTGCTTTAAATCTAGATAAGAAAAGCTGAGAGAAAAATTACAAGTTACCCCGAACTCATAAATGTTACGATTATAATGGAGCCTTGTAGTTCAGTTGATTAACGATTTGAGCTCACGAGAATCCACGTATTTCATGGATCGGTCGCTGCTCGAATTCCACTTAGCCAAAAAAAAGAAAACAACTCTGACTGGGGTTTACTCCCGTGACCGTGACCTTTTAATGGGATGGTTGCCAGGTATCAGTGACAGGTTAGATGTCTCTGAAACTGCCAGCGTCAGCCCAGCGGCGAGGATGTAAGACTTGTCATTCCTACCCTTGAAGAGTCTTGATCAATAAGGACTTCGTATAAAGCAAACGCCCAAGCGTTCAGGGTGTAAACATACAATGATATTCTCCAGTAAGTTGTTTCTCGCGTAGTGGAAGAGTACAAATGCCGGGCGTTTTGACACGCCCATAAAAAAATTACTCACATCCATTCAAAGACGTTGTTCTGCCAAGGTTAAACGTTGAATAACAATGGTATTTTACCATGGCTTGAGGAGATGGGCAGGGGTTTCCTCCCGACAATAGGCTTGAGCATGGCATCGCCGCTATATCGATGGAACAATTTAGAACGTTTCTTTGTACAGTAAAACATCAATTGATGAAACAAGTTTATAATTGTCCGGGGTTTGCTGAAAAAAGAGCCCTGCTTTCCTCATCCATTTGACTTTGGACAACATTTATAACTTAGAGATGATTTTGGGTGAGATGAAAGCTTCAAAATTTTAAATTCTAAAATTATTTTGGATCTAGTGCATGCAAACTTAGTTAGGATAAATATTTTGAGGGCTAGCAATTTCAACTTCTAAATTATTTTTTTCTGATATTATTAAATATCAACGATTATTTCTACATTTGTTTTCGCATTTTTGGCAGTTTGCTCTTGATATTGCCTTCGACGCGAAGAATGGGAAGATGCGACAGGACGTCAGGTTTTTTATTGACGGTGTGGAGCAACCAGTTTCCTTTATATACGACTATTCACAGGTAAGAAATTTATTTGTGCAACACTTGTGTAGAATTGGAGTTTTGACTATCTTGTACAACATTACTGTTTAGGAAAATAGCCCATCCTAACACCAGGTCCCGGCCCACACCGCCAAACTATGATTTCTCGGTGGCACATAATGTAATTGTATTTTTTCTCAAGGGTGTAATTTCAATCTTTCATTTTAAAGGCCCACTTGCTGCCGTAGCGTATTGAACATTTGTTAAGAAAACCAATTTACAAGAGCTTAATACGACTAAAAGCTCTAAAATTAAAACAGGACACCTAAAACATGCCCAGTTAGGTTTTGAATATAGAAATGAGAGGTGAAAAACAAACGAAGAATCGAAGCTTGATTGCAACAACAACGACCAGTGTCGGTTAACTTAGTGGTTGGATTACTCTCATTTGAGGCCTTTTTATCTGTGGTTTACACTCAAAACATGATCGGCAGTCTTTTGAGTCCCTCTTACCCGATCGCCATTCTGTATTTCTCAGATTAAGTACGTAAAATTATACTGTGCCGTTAGATCGCTCACACGACTCAGATATTAGGGCGCATGTTCAGGTTCAGGGTTTGCGGGTACTTGATAAATCTAATTTTCAATCTCAAATTGAAAATACTAAATGATGCCCAAACTTTCTATTTTTGGTAAAAATAGAAGGTTCCTAACTTCTTCTGTCTGGGAAAAATATCGAAAACCGCCCACAGTTGTTTATGTAAACAGTATTCTGGATTTTCGCGGCAAGTGTGCCGATAAGAAACTATTCAAAATGAAAATGCATAGCCAGTATCTGTTGCTAGCAGGAATAGTTTTCGAAAAGTTAAAAAAGAAAAACCTTTAATAACCGTCGACAATCTCAAGTTATAAATCGAAGATATTTATAAATTGTTAATTCTGTATACACCTTATGACCTAATTCTACAGATCAAAGTCCTGCATCTTGTGTTGTTTTATTTTTTTTAGCGTCAAGTGTACAGAATAAATCAAGACACGAAAACTTGTAAGACCTATTCAACGAGAAAGCGAATTTCAAGAATTTGTATTCCAAGTAAGTTACTAGTAACTTCTTTTTTTCCATTTTAAAATCAAACCTGTAAGATTTAATATTCATCTTCGTAGACTTTTGGGTAGAAGAACGTCAGAGCGTCCATCCGGTCGATATGATGGAGATGGTCGAGGCTGCCTATCAGGACTTTGCGTCACGTTTCACCCCTCCCCTCGTCAATCAAGTGACGTCATCATAGAGGGTTTGGTCAACATGCAGCCAATCTGATTTGACACTTGAGTCGACCTTTGTAGTTCATTTAGGAAGACAGATTTTCGTTCAATATTATACATTTTCACCTGATTTGTTTGACAGGAAACGCACGGGACTTTGGATCAGTGTATTACGGAGCGGGCAGAGATATGTTTAATGTTAATACGTATGTATTCCCTCAAGGAGACAAGTATATTGCCGCCTCAGTTGCGAGAATAGGATGTATCCCTGTCCAAGATGTCGTACACGGCGGTTACCTATTTGGTAAGAGCTTTACAATAACTGTTTCTTTATCAAAGGCAACAAATTAGACAATAGTTAGCTTTTTGACTCCAAAAGCTGAAATGCATATCATAGATTTCCCCAGAATATAATTGTTTTAATATATGTTTTGAAGGGTTTCTAATTCAACCTGTAATTTTGGATTTCTCTACTAATGGTTGGTTAAGATTCAATTTCAATTACACACCATAAATTTGGTTCAATTTAGTTCTTAGGAGTTACAAGTTGTGTCGTTTAAGCTTAACCAAGGGGGTGCATGCTCTTGCGTTGTTTCCACGAGTATGAGTTAACGGTGCGTTGAAGGACGTTATTTCCGACCAAAGAGTAGGAACTACAGAAATCCTCTATAGTATATCCACGGTCAGTCCGATATTTCTTAAAGGAAGCGTTAATGGACGAAGAATGGAACATGTCCCATTTTAAACGCATTGGACGAGATAACGGCGAAGGGGTTCCGCTTACTACGAAGCCATTAAATGTCCACAGAAAACACTGAGGTACACGAAAAACACTCATTTGCCTTACGTTTGTGTTATAATGCATTTTGTATGAAAAAGCTATGTAGATGTCCACTTTTTGACATTCTTTCTCAAAATCAAAAAAACCTTGTTGACCGTAACCTTTTGACAGATCGCACTGTCGATTGCATGCGCCAACGCAAATCTATGGAAACACTTCATCCTATCCGCTAAACAATCGCATCCGTCAACACACGTGGGAACGCATGTCCACGGAAACAAACCATAAGATCCTTAAATTGAAAGCATTTTTGATTTTACATGTATATCAAAGCTCTTTGCCTTGTGTTTAACAGGATACCTCTTGGGGAATGTTGGCTTCGCTAACATTACAGCCGGAATTCAGGATCCCGCGGTGTTTGACGTACCCTCATACTGCGACCAAACCAACATGGCCAGCAACACGGTAAGGAATTGTTAAATTTCGCCAACTGGACACCTTTATTCTTTATTTTACCCACAACCCAAGATTATTTCAATCGATTTGGAAGATGCCAATAAAGTGAAGCTACAGATAGGAAACCTTATGATAGGATATCATAACACACAGATAAGAAACAGATAGGAAACCTTCAAACATCTGCAACAGTTGCGTAAGATCCAGAATTTCCACTGGATATTGAACGCTGTTTTTAATATGGCCCAGTCACAATGTCGGCGATCTGTAGGGGATTAGTATTGGCCGGGGGTCGTCGTAGAAAATAAAGAATCCTTGAATAATCCTATCAATAATCCTAACAAAATTGGAGCAGTCACATTGTCTGAGATTTTTTCAAGGATTTCGACCCGGTTTTGTCGAAAAATCGTGGGATTAGCCCTGCATCTGAGGCGATCAGAGACGATATCTGCGAGGGTCTTTTCTTTTAATTTTTCCCCCACCCTTTGTCGTAGAGAATTCTGCGTTTCATTGATGTACCCGAGAGAAATGTTGGGCGGTAATGGTACACTCGTGAAGGGGAGGCAAGCATATCGGAGGCTGAAGGGGGAAACGTGATTTGTCTTAATGTTTTAGATTTGATCCTTCGGAGTAATCTAATAGAATACCCCCTAGGTAGAAGAGCTTTAAAAAAGCCTGGTTAAAAAAATCTAAAGAAGTACAGTTTCTATAGAATCTAAAAATCTGAGACTTAATGACTCCCTTGAAAGTGTGAGGAGGATGGTATGACCCACCCTGTAGCAGCTGATGCGTGTCAGTAGGTTTGAAGAATACTTTATAATCTAGATACCCAGTAGTATAATATGTATGACCCTTGTAAATAGTTACATCCAAAAAATTCAAAGAAGTGTGACCAATAGTAGGCTTAATGCTTGAGTCATGAGAATTAAGAGTATCAATGAAAATACGAAGGTCTTCCAACGTATGCTGCCAAATGATAAAAATGTCATCCAGATACCGAAGGTAAATAAAATGTTGTTTGTGACATTTGTGAAGAATATCACTCTCCCACTCAGCCATAAAAAATAGAGGCAAAGTAAGGACTAAAACGTTTCCCCGTAGCACACCCTTCAATTTGCTAAAAGATCTCCCGATTGAATTCAAAATCGTTACCGTTTAAGCTAAGTTCCAGCAATTCTAAAATGTCCTTATCCGGACGACGGTGGTCAGGATATCTGTGGAATGCTGATTTTATGGATTTAAGACCCAAACCTATGTCAATGTTTGTATACATAGACTCAACATCCAGAGTAACCAAAATCACATCTTGTGGGATGGATTTCTCACACAATTTGGCCAATAAATCATCCGTATTTTTGATAAAGCTAGGATGCCGATTCGCTATAGGTTTTAGATAGTAATCAATAAGCTTTGATATTCTATAACTTTCACTGCCACAATCTGAGATAATAGGACGCCCATTAGAGTTATGATCAGATTCCAAATAGCGATACTGTTTTTCATTAAGTAAGCCTTTTTCTTGAAGAGAAACAATAATTTTATTAAACTTCCTAACATTCTCAGACCAAATTTCCTTATCAAGTTTTTTGTAATGAACAGGTTTGCTTAGCTGCCGTCTTATTTCTTCAATATAATCATGTTTAATAACTGTTGCCGAACCTTTATCAGCAGGTTTAATAACTATGTTTGGATTTCCCCTTAGCTTAATTAAGGCAAGACATTCTGAATGAGAAAGGTTATGTTGGTTTCTGGGATTAGTTAAAACATTAAACTTCCTTGATACAGAGTCACGACTTATGTTTATTTCTGGGTCATACATGTGAGAAGGGGGCGTATAGCCGCTTTTAGATGAAAACGGCTTGCGTACCCCACTGGAATCTTGGTAGATATCAGCCAGACTAAGAATTCTGGAGTTCTCAATAACATGCACTAATTTACTAATAGAAAAGTCCCTATCAGATAATGATTTAGGGCAAGGCACAAATGAAAATCCTCTATTGAGTAGAGATATATCATCAGCAGTGAGTTCCTCGTTACTAAGATTAACAATATTACTTCCTAAGCCGAAAGTAGGGCGACACATGCCCTGTCCCAAATTTAGTTTAAATCTAGTGTCTGAAGCCAGTGGGTATACAAGCAATTTGCTGTATCTTCGGTCCAGTGAATTTTGTCCGTGGATACTCTAAATTTTGAATTGGGGATTTTTGGTATGATCACGACTCTCTTCATCTTGGAAGCAGCAGAGTTATATAGGTTCAGGCTCGAAACGTCCCTGGCCGGTAATTTAGTGGATGACTGGATCTCTACAAAGTAGATGAGCGAGTTGGAAAAAGTCTTCCTAACCGCTGTCATCATGATGCACATTTGATTTTACGAACTGTTTGGCTCAGTAGTTGTCTTGTTATTAATACCAATATTCAAGATAACTCTCTCAGGTTTGGGATCTTGATACTTGTGAATTAGCGTCCGAAATGAATTGAAAGTGGCACCAGGAAAACATTCTACCTGCATATCAGGGTGGGGGTCAAAGTTAATTCTAGATAGATTAGAATCCCCAAGTAAAAGAACTGTCTTAGTTACATTAGGAAGGTGCCGATTAGAGGAGGTGTGCCGAAATTTCCAAAATTTAGAATTAGCTAATTTAGTCCGAGGGTTGCGCTGATCCATCGGAGGGGATCTCACTGTGTCTGAATATCTCCTTGGTGAATGGACTAAAAATGGGAATGGGGGAGGAGGGGAGGGGTTAGATGTACTAGGTCTAGTAGAATCCCCTTGAAGACGGATGACCAAAGGGGACAGAGGTACTAGGTCTAGGGGAGGGGGCTGAGGGGATGAAAAACAGAGGGCAGATGTACTAGGTCTAGGGGAGGGAGTACCAGTGGGGAAAGGCGAAGGGGAAACAGAAGGTAAAGTTACAGGTCTTTATACATGCCCACATATCCTGTAAAGTTTAGATCAGTTCAGTCAATTTAACTTTTACATATGAGACAGGTTTCAATTTGTTCGTTACACATTTAAATGAAAATTAAATTATTGAGCGGCTGCTGCCAAAGAATGAAAACTGAGCACTTGAGAAATTTAACCATTTATTTTATATCAGTTTATTGAAGACTTGGACGAAGCCCCATTCAACAACTTTCTGATTCAACACTTAAACAGCCGACTTCTAGAAGATGAGGCATTCTAAAGTCAAAACCCTGGCTTAATGTGATACCTGAATCTCCATTTCCTTCACTCATACTCATAGCATTGTAAAAACATGGTCATATTTCAACTATATGGAAAACTTTGAAGATTATATATAGTATAAGCGATGTTCCAAGGAAATAAGTTTTGCATAAAATTATTGGCGATTAAAATGAATGTCTTAATGTTTGTCTTGTATGAAAATATGTGTGTGTAAGTAAAATAATAGAATTAACAATTGCTTGGAGTTTTCCCTTTTTTACATAAGAAAGCTTTTCTGCGGGTTGTTTTCGAAATATTTACCATATTGGATGGTTGCCAGTTACCAACGGAAGGTCGTGGGTTTCCGCCGGATATAGAGCCCGGTTTCCGCCCACAATAAAGCTGCCACGCCGCCATATAAGGGAAATAATCTTGGGCGCGGCGTAAAACACCAAATAATCAATCATTAAATCGAAATATTTACGCCTGTCATATCTTTGTGAATGGTCGTAACGAAATGTTGAAGGTACATGTATGTATGTATGGCCATGACAGGTTAGTCACCACAGTCGACTTACTCTCACAAACCGTTCCCTGTTCCAAGCAGTGTTAATAAGTTATATGCCTCTCTGCTATTACTGTACTCTTTACAACTGTATGCCCTGCCAAACGCTGTGATAACTTAACCCTCATATCTCGGTATTGGTCAACTGATTTATTTCTCATTGATTGATTGATTAATGTTTTAGATGCATTCAATATCATTTCAGTTATAATGTGACGATGATAAGTTTAATGGGAGAGAAAACCTGCCAGTATGTTGTCAAGGGGAATTTTCTGGCAAGGAGGGTTTCATTTTTATACAATAACCATAATGGGGAACCACATACCAGTTTAATTTACTATAATGTATGGTGTCGGGCATACATATTTGGAGACCCCCCCCCCCCCCCCCCACCAGTAATGGAAACAAGTTTGCAAACTATCTGTTGAAAAGTGCTCTGTCTCCCCTGGGTTATATGTAGCAATGATTATAGGCAAATTTCAGATGTCGCATGCCTTACATGGGTCCAATTCTCTGCTCGACATCGCCGCGCTCGTCTGTAATGGGCCACAGAGCATCGGAATTGGCGTCACTGGGAGTGGAGAACTGTAGTCTTCTCCGATGAATGTCGGTACTGCATCTCGACGTTTGATGGGCGAATAGGAGTGGGGCGTATACGATGGGAGCGTTTTGCAGATGAGTGTGTCCTGGAAAGGGACGCGTGGGGATTTCCCAGCATTATGGAATGGGGCGATATAGCGCTGAATCAAAAACTAGACCCTATGGTGTTCCAAAATGTTGGTCCTGGTAGATGAATGGTGTAACAGCTGCCCGCTACATCGGTCAGGCGCTGAGACCTTTCAGCGCTGAGAAATCATGTCTTCCAACAGGGGAACGCACGAATCCATACTGTCAGAGCAACGAGAGACTTCATCCGTCAAAACAACATACAGACTCTTCAATGGCTTGCTCTCAGTCCAGACTTAAATCGGATAGAACACTTGTGGGACGAGATTCAGAGGAGGCTCAATCTCGTGCGGCCAAGGTCGACAACTGCAGCTGAACTCACTCAGGCGTATCACAGATTTAAGGCCCAAGTTCCATTCATCTTTATTAACCGTCTCATCCACGTAAAGGCCCACTTGCCGCCGTAGCCTGTTTAAATTTGCTACGAAAACCAATTTACATGAGGCCTGATTACAACAACAACGATCAGTGTCGGTTAACTTTCGTGTTGGATTACCCTCATGCCAGGCCTTTTTGTCTGTGGTTTACACTCAAACAATTATCAGCAGGCTTTTCCAGTCGCTGTTAACCGATCGTCAGTCTGTATTTCTCAGATAAATAGGCCTACGTAAAATTACATTGTGCCGTTAGTTCACTCACTCGACTGAAACATAAAATCGCCCCTGCGAGCAGTTTGGTTTGTTTACGTTCCGGGCACCTAACAATTCAAATTTTCAAATTCAAGTTAAAAATACAAAGTGACGTCCAAACTTTTAAATTTTGTTTAAAATAGAAAGTTCCTAACTTACATTGTCTGGGAAAAATACAGAAAACGGTCTTTCTTTTTTTAATGTAAACAATATTCCTGATTTTCGCGGCAAGTGTGCCTTTAAAGCTGGACGGGCCACGAGGGTCTGTAATTTTGATTTTGAAGATCTGATGTTCAGATCGCGATCATTTCTGGCCCCAGACGACCATTTAGATCTAATTAAACAAATGCCGCAATGTTTCATTTGTTGAAAATTGTAATTTGCATTAAAAACTAACTTCTTCAGTATTCCTCGCCTGTCAATCACCTCTCTACCACTTTTCCTTTTTTGGCGATGTTACATGCGCATAAATGACTTCCGGACAACTGTCAAAACACTCCAGCGTGTGGAACGATGTGCCGTAGTAGATAAAAAGTAAGTTGATTTTTACTTGAAACATTCTGGTTTCATGCTTATTTTTGGACTTGTTAGTTTAATTCATTAAATGAAGAGTTGATGTCGACTGATTTACTCATGTTTATACCAAATGTCATCATCATACAGAAATATGAATCGAGGTACACGTATGAAGCTCACAACAACAACCAACATCAGACGATCACTGATCAGTTATTCGAATCTTTTATATATTCGATCTTTTTTATTAATCGTCAGAACTGTTTAATTTCAAGGTGAATATAGAAGCTTCCACGGCTGCACACCTCATAACCTTAGTGGTTAGGTTAGACTAGCACATTCATTTTTCCATACAACTGCAGGGCCTACACTACAGCCAGGTTTGACACTGACGTTGCCTGTACTGTGACTGTAAGACAGTCATTGGAACAGGCAGAACTGAGGAGCCATGCACTCAAGGCATAGATTTCTTGGTGAGTAAATATATTTATCCTGTCAATTATATCATTCTTTAAATGTTTAACATTTTGTCCTGGCCTCCAGATACTACACGATTTCTGGAACTGTAAAAAGGGAAAATCTTCCAAGCATATACTTTTCAAGTCTTCTAGGTGGAGGTGGCAAAGTCGGTAGTTTGTGGTACAGGCAGTAGGGCGATAGCCTTTCAGTCAGACACATGCTTTCCATTGAAAGTCGGGCCTCGGTGGCTCAGTCGGTTATAGTGATAATCCCACACAGGCCTTCCATCGACGCGGCCGGGTGGGGTCGAAATAAACATTGCAAAAATTTTGAGTGGATTTTCCACTTGATCTGTGGGGTTTTTACTCTTTCACCCTATCTTGAAGAGTTCCCAGGTACTCGGCAAAGGTTTTCTCCTCCCTAAATCTGGCAACACCACCATACAAGTAAAATAGTCTTGAGCCCTTCCTAAAGCATCAATCAATCAATCAAGCCTTGTTTGATGATGTGAAATGAATATTAAGCCAATATTTGACGTTTAAAAGCCATTAACTGTTAATAAGAATTGAACATATTCAATTGCTACTGATCTGGTATTTATCATCTACAAACAAATGATCTTACTATTTTATCTTATTTAATTGTGGGGTTTTATACTGTTCTATTAATTTTGTTTTTCAGCCTATTCAGCATCTTTGATTGTAGACTGTTGGCTGACAGCAAAAGTAACGTTGAAGTTACAAAGTAAATAGCACCCAGTTAATTAACAGATGATCAGTGACAACTATATTAAAAGACAATGAAACCATATCATCCGAGTTGAGCAGTTTTTATCCAGAAGTAAATTCTTATTTATTTAAAACAGGGATTTATTGTCATCAGTGAATTTGTGTTAGGAAAAAAAATAGCAATTTGTTGTTATTAAGAGGGTTCTAAAATAACCAAGTGAACAATTTTTATTGTACCTGGATAACCATTTGCTACTGGATTATATTGGAATTTGTCGAAGTAAAAATGACAATTTGTTGTTATGAAGACGGTTCCAAAACACACAAGTGAACAACTTTTACTGTGCATGGATAACATTTTTGCCCCAGGATTATATTTGATTTTATCTACCAAGTTCTTGATTCATCAATGAAATAGTCATTTTTGATGGAATAACTTTACTGAAATCACAACACATAGGACAACTTATTCTACTTTGTACATGTTGGCATTTGATATGAGCTTCCATGAGTAGTACTGGCATGATCAGTAATAATAACAAAAAACATTGGAAATGAATAGTAAAACATCATTTATTTACAGGAAGAATGAAACAAATACAAAAGTTTGTGTTCCAATTTCCTGTAGTAAAAATATCAGTAAAAATGCCCCCCCCCCCCCCCCCCCCCGCCACACACACTAGCTTGTGGTTATTGTTATTAACTGTAGGAATTACAACCTATCAGTGAGAAACTTTTGCATTTGTTTTGTCCTTCTTGTTGTTTATATGTACAAAATAGTACAGCTTATCCTATATGTTTTATTTAGTCATTCATGATATAAAAAAATTAACTAAACTGGAAAGTGAATTTATTTTTTCATTTTGGATATTAAAGTCTGCTGAAATTCATATTCTTTTCAAGTATTTTAAGAGAATATTTTTTTGTGAAATGTTCATTAAATGAATTACAGTAAAAAGATATCCACTGCACCTAAATCAATGTATTGTCTTTATGGATTGGTTACACAATATTTAAATTGCCACATTCATTGATTGTGGGCCAAAGTTAATACTTCTAAACTGTAAGTTCATATACACTGTGAGTCCCATGCCCCAAACTACCCTAACCTTCAGCCAGTGCCTGAAACTGTCGAACCGTTTGGATTGATTGGAGTTTAGATGGGGGTGGGTAGGGTGATTTTTTGGTTGGTTGCTACTTTTGTTGCCATAATACCTTAGATGTGGAGTGTGACATTAAGCTGCAATCAATCTCGCAAAATTACATGTATGAAATTAAATTCCACTTATTGGTAGGTGGTGGTTTCGATTTGTGTATCCAATGCTATAAATATTTAGACCCCCCCCCCCCATCCTCTGTGCAAAAAAATCTATAAAATTTCTCTTTCTTTTTTTAGGAGGGAGGGGTGGGGGTGGAACACCACAGTATTTAGAAAAGCAGTAATTTCAGGGTTTAATAATTTAGTTTTAATTAAACTTGTTAACAGTATATAGGTGGGGCCTCCGTGGCTCAGTAGGTAGAGCGTTGGACGCTCAATCCAAACAGCCTTCCACCAATGGGTCGTGGGATCGAATCCCACTCAGTCCAAAAAAATTGGAAAATTTTCAGACTGGGTTTTCACTCGAACAACCTATGTGGGATGGTTGCCAGTTACCACCGGAAGGTCGTGGGTTTCTTCTGGGCATAGAACCTGGTTTCCTCCCACAATAAAACTGGCAACGCCGCCATATAAGTGAAATAATCTTGAGTGCAGCGTAAAACACCAAACAATCAATCAATCAACAGTATCTGGTTATACATCTATGTTTAACTCACTATTTAAAGTGGCATGAGCTGTCAAAATGTTGATATTTTGAAGTTGTTACAGAATTTTGAAATTATCGGCTATTTTTCTCAAGACGTGTAATTCAGAAGCTTTTTAGTGCTTCTAGTCTCGAAAATGTATGATAAAGTATTGTTTTGAACTAACTTTGGCTTAAAATGAATGAATGGTCGTCCCGGTTATTTAAATTTTGTTTACTTTTCGAACACTATTCCGGTTTGTATAGGCCACATGCTGTATGGTCTTTCCTCATTCCAACGCCAATCATTTAATTTTTCGATGGCCTTCAAAGCCTCTTACTGTGGTGATGATCAGACATTATGAAAGTAGTGTGAATTTTGGCAGCTCATGCCACTTTAATAGAGCTGATACCAAATTGAGTTTAGACAGCATTGAACTTCTTGAACCAATCAGTGTCTACTCCAGTTGACCAACCTAATAGATAAATGTATATCTTGCATGTTTTCGCTATTTATTTAAACCAAACACACACACAAATATGTAGGCCTTTACACAGTATAAACGTTTTGGCCTTATGCCATGGACTTCACTCAAGTTCCTTTCTGCATGATCCACATCCTTTATCATATTACTCAGCTTCAATTGTTTGCTTTTGTTCTTTAAGTTTAATACTTTCTTCAATAAATCTAAGTGAGCCTTATAGTATATATTTCCAGCTTCGATTTCAATTTCCAGCCTTTGAAAAAAAGTAATCTTAATTAGGCTACAGTGTATTAAATACTGAAGTCACATAGTCTTGATGTTAAAACATTATCACATACTCCACCATATCAAAGTCCTTGCATCATAAATTTTGGTACGTTTATTTTCTGTGTTTTGTTTACTGCCAGTATTGAGACGTCACCTACAGCAATAAAAAAAACACCCAAAAGACAGACTTACGCTACATACTCATTGTTTAGGTATAATTGATTTACTTGGCGAAGGCATAGGCTGCGACATGTAGAAATTTAGTTAACCGGTACGCGCCGTAGTAGTCCCTAACCTTGTGTTCATCGCTTATATTATCGATGTACAGACCCGTATAGCTAATTCAATAACATTAAATGTCTACAGGTACCTCGTTATTTATGTTTGGATATTTATTGGTCGGTACCAGGTCGACGACCAATAAATGTCAGAAATTATAAATAACGGAGTAAGACCTTTACTAAAGTGAAGTACCGTATAGCCAACTCAGGCTCCCGTCTCTTTCTTTGTTCCCAGACATCGCATTTAATATCGGCAACATGATCCTTTCTCCTCTAACTTCTTCGTATTTCCAAATAATTTCTGCATGCTTCTACAGGGATTATGTTGTACGGTACATCCTCAACACTTATGAGAACTCCGACGACTGAGCGAAATGTCAAACTCACACGCGACATGTTTACACGACAGTGCGCATATGCGGAAATCTTCCCCTACATGGAGGACTCGAGGCGGTGCTTCGGCCATCGTATAATTTTAGTGAACGTGACAAATATTTATTTCGTTCTGGAAAACCTATGTTAGGATTTTCATGAAATTTGCACAACAGCTTCGTCTTAGTTTAGTCTTTACGAGAAAAATAATACCAAGTGTGACAAAATTCGTTTACACTAACTTTTAGTCACTCTCGTGGCCCGTCCAGATTATATTGACCCAGCACACACACCCGTATTCTATTCTAGCGTGGACCAAGCTATCGAAATGATGCAAAATATAGGTCATAATAGTTTTTTAACTAAAGCTGATGTAAAATTTGCCTTTAGATTGCTTCCAATCAGACCTGATGATTTTGAATTGTTAAGTTGTAAGTTCAATAATGTTGTAAATTGTATTAATGCCACTATAAGATAAATGGATGATGTCTCGAGTTTTCTCCCTTTGACCATTAGAGTTCTTCGAGATGATGCAAGCTTGAGATCCTTCAATTCGAAGTTTAGAAGGGCAAATTATTGTTATATCTTTACCGATTGCTTATCAAGTTTTATGCTTAGGAGATCTACTCTTCAGGTAGATATTACATTGTTTGCTGTTTAAAGTTTCACACTGTTCACAAACTCATTTAAATGATAATTTTCACGGAAGTATATATCTTTTAACTAGCGAAATGTGAACACCGTATGATACACCCGTAGATTTACCCATACAGCGAAGTAAAGACTAAAGTAATGCTAAAACACATAACTCCTAATTTTGATTTGATACTAACCTTTATTTGATTTTAGTTGTAAAGGCAATGCGTAAAGTAAAGCCTAAGAACTATGACATAAGAAAAATAGTGTAAATTCTCGCTATTTCATGTTACTGAGAATAGTCAATATTGTAAAACCTTTTTTTTTGTTTATTTTGCTATAATCATTTGTTCGTTCTCATTTCAGAACGACACGTGATTTCATGTACACCCTTTTGTTATATGGAATTACAGTTTCGAAAAAATCTCCTGAGTGTTCTTTAGTCTGTTTTGCGGTTATTCGTATCAAATGACCTGTTTTATGTGGAGAAATGTCTTCCCATGGGTGCATCAGTGTCATGTTCTCATTTTGACAAATTTAGTTTTTTCATCGAATGGTGCGTAAAACAAAAAAACAAATCAGGGCACATTTTGCAATATTTAGATTATTTTCTAATTTGCGGAGAGCATTATGCTACTTGTAAAAAAAATATTACATGTTTTTTTTAGCCTTTGTCTTGAATTAGCTGTGCCACTGGCAGACGAAAAACAGGAAGGCCCTTCTAGGAAATTGACCTATTTAGGTTTTGAATTTGACACTGTGAGTTTGGACAATTAAATTCCTGAAAATAAAATTGCCGATAGAAAATCCGCCTTAATTAAAATGCAACACGTCACAAAACCTTGCAGTCTCTTATCGGGTCTCTAAGTTTTATGTGCAAGGTTATTAGCCCCGGTCCGACAAAAAGGACGTGGCATTGTATTTATGAAATCGACTGATTGCTACCATTCATTATTAATCCCGACAATGTATGTGGCATTGTATTTATGAAATCGACTGACTGCTACCATTCATTATTCATCCCGACAAAGTATGTGGCATTGTATTTATGAAATCGACTGACTGCTACCATTCTTTATTCAACCCGACAAAGTATGTGGCATTGTATTTATGAAATCGACTGACTGCTACCATTCATTATTCATGCCGACAAAGGACGTGATATTGTATTTATGAAATCGACCGTCTGGTACAATTCATTATTCATCCCGACAAAGGACGTGACATTGTATTTATGAAATCGACCGACTGCTACCATTCATTATTCATCCCGACAAAGTACGTTGCATTGTATTTATGAAATCGACTGACTGCTACCATTCATTATTCAACCCGACAAAGGACGTGACATTGTATTTATGAAATCGACTGACTGCTACCATCCATTATTCATCCCGACAAAGGACGTGATATTGTATTTATGAAATCGACCGTCTGGTACAATTCATTATTCATCCCGACAAAGGACGTGACATTGCATTTATGAAATCGACTGACTGCTACCATTCATTATTCATCCCGACAAAGGACGTGATATTGTATTTATGAAATCGACCGACTGCTACCATTCATTATTCATCCCGACAAAGTACGTTGCATTGTATTTATGAAATCGACTGACTGCTACCATTCATTATTCAACCCGACAAAGGACGTGACATTGTATTTATGAAATCGACCGACTGCTACCATTCATTATTCATCCCGACAAAGTACGTTGCATTGTATTTATGAAATCGACTGACTGCTACCATTCATTATTCAACCCGACAAAGGACGTGACATTGTATTTATGAAATCGACTGACTGCTACCATTCATTATTCATCCCAACAAAGGACGTGACATTGTATTTATGAAATGGACTAACTGCTACTATTCATTCTTCATCCAGACAAAGGACGTGGCATTGTATTTATGAAATGGACTAAATGCTACTATACATTTGTTATCCCGACAAACGACGTGGCATTGTATTATGAAATGGACGGATTGTGGCCATTTATTATTAACCCGGCTATTTAAAGGAATGACACTGTTGTCACGAAAAGGACCGACCGCTTTGATTTATTACTAATCCCGACAAATAAAGGTCCCACCCCAATCCTGAAAGATAAATCAGTATTGAATAAGTTTTGTTGTCTACCCAAGGCGTTAGTTCTGTCCACGACACAGATTAGATATAGGTTGATGCGTTAAAGCTGACAGGTCACGAGGGAGCTGGAGTAAATGTCAGAAAAGGTTTAAGATAGTCATTTCAAGACAAATCTACACTAAGTTATCAAATTTATCAATATAACAAGAACGCACCTTTCATATATCTTGAAAATGATCCATTCTTAAACTGGTACGTACACGAAAGTTATTAAAGGGGCAGTAGAAATTCTTTGCGTGAGCTGTAAGCCTACTTTAAAACTGAATTAATATGAGTCTTCTCGACTTGGGATACAGAGCGACATTTTCCGTCATGACAGTATTCCCACAGACTGTATTCCCACTGACAGTATCCCCAGCGACATTTCTCCCTCCGACAGTATCCCCAGCGACATTTCTCCCTCCGACAATATTCCCACCAACTGTATCCCAAGCGACAGTTTCCCCTCCGACAGTATTCCAACCGACAGAATTCCCAGCGACAGTATCCCCAGCGACAGTTTCCTCTCCGACAGTATCCCCACCGACTGTATTCCCACCGAGAGTATCCCCAGCGACATTTCTCCCGCCGACAGTATTTCCACCGATTGTATTCCCTTCGGCAGTATTCCCCTCCGACAGTATTCACAGCAACAGTTTCCCCTCCAACAATATTCCCACTGACTGTATTTCCACAGACAATATCCCCAGCGACAGCTTCCCCTCAGACAATATTCCCACCGACAGCATCCCCAGCAAGAGTTACCCCTCCAACAGTATTCCCAGTGACAGTATTATCAGCGACAGTTTCCTCTCTGATATTATTTCCACCGACAGTATCCCCAGCGACAGTATCCCAGCGACATTCCCCCCTCCGACAGTATTCGCACCGACGGTATCCTAAGCGATAATTTCCCCTCAGACACTTTACCCAAACGACATTTTTGCCAAATCTCCATTTGTATCAGTATACCTAAAATACTTTAGTTTTCCATGGATCTTTTTTTTCTAAAACACGTTTTAACACAGATGTCACTAGAAAAGTTTTTTCTCCATAAGTTTATTATAAGTCCTATTCTTGAACGGATTGAACTTTATTTTACTATTGTAATACACCTAGATCTTGCTTAATGCAATAGGGTTCAGGTTAGGGAAAACAGAGACGCGTTATCTGAGACAATGAATCACATCTTGACTGCGTGTGATGGCATTTGAAACATGCGGTCATCACGTTAGGGAATTTCAACCAAACAAAAACGGGCTGTAGCTAGATATATTATAAATACACACAGATTTTAGTATAATTGTATATTTGTATGAGTGTATATACATTGTATGTACAACAGTATAATGCTCCAGTCACACCTGACTAACAAATATCGACCTTTCTGTCTATCTTTCCATTTCTCACCACTGTATATTTGCTTATCTCTAAATTGTATACGGGTGTAAGCTCAATCGTAGTGTTTGTTTTTACATCTTAAGAGGTTATGTAGATCTCAAACGTACTAACATATACTCCTGCACAGAGAGATTCAATATATTGTGTTCAAACATCACAGTTATCTTAATCGCTCAAGGTCATAATTACTCACTAGTATGGCGTACATTATTCATACGAATGGACGCGCCAATAAGCTAAAACAACCAACCAACCAAGTTCTTTCTGAACACCTAGCGGTGATTTGTTTTTGTAAATTGAGTAATTATGTATCTTAAAACATAATATTGAAACAAAACAAACTTCCAGCAAGGTCATAGGGTGTCAAAGAAATAGTGATTGAAAATATAAATATTTTCCGTCACCAATCGGAAATATCTTCGTATTTGACGTCACAGTTGACATTTGAACGCTTTCGGCGTCATTTCAACCAACCATGGCTCTGGCTTTACGTCGTTTGTGTATGATCACGACAATAGTAATGTATATAGCAGATGTCAACTGTGACGTCACGGCGTCAAAGCTAATTAATTTCCTTACCTGTAGGCTGTAGAGAGAAAAAGAATGCCTCGAATTATGTAGGTTTCGTGCCTAAAATCTCATTTTGCTTTTGGCTACGTTCGTAAGTCTATACGGTGCAAGTTTTTAAACAAATTGATAAACAAATAGGAGGCATTGACTTAAACTTGCCATTTAACCTTTAAGCACCCCCCCTGGAAAGTCTGTCCCGACCTATAGAATCATTGGTGTAGGGAGATTGTTGGTAAACTGATGTTGCAGAAACGATTGTGACCACAAAGGGCAACATTCTGGCGATAAGCAATTCCCATCAATGGCAATAAGCTATAAAATGTATTCAGGATATCGTTAGCCAAATCAAAAGTGTATTTTAACAAAATAAAAAGGTGCTGGTAAGTACGAAACTTCAGAGTCAATCTGGCTTCAAATGTGTTATATTTGGTGTTATGACACATCTTGGATTAGCACAGGCTACGGGTTTTACCGATATTTGTGATTTCAATATCAACCCTTTTAATAGTTTTTCAAGTAACACAGAAATTGTCTTGACAAACAGAACTTCGTGAAAAAAAAATTATACGACTTTAAAGATTGCGAATAATGTAAACTGCCAATTGACTTGTTTCTTTTTTAAACAGCTGCACTCCCACCCCAATCCCCTGGTATATTTATGGACACTAAAACACACGGGCACAGGGAAAATCTTCTTGTCTAAAATAACCACGGAGACAAGTTTCTAATTGTGTTAAAAAGAGGTATATCATTTAGACCTTTATACCCCATCATAAATTGTTGTAATAAAGTAAACCTATGATATTTCATTAGGTTGACGACTGACAGGAGCTTGGCCTTAGTCAGTAGAATTTTCTGGAACACTTTGTATTACATTGACAATGCTTACGCATCTTAAGTTATAGTAAGAATATCGTCAGACTATATATTATGCCCCCCCCCCCATACCCTTTCCCAGAAAACCTAGGTAGAAGGCAGACAGGGGAGTTTAGCCCTGACCAGTATGTCTTTCAAACTCTTGTTCTTTTTATAAGCAATGACTGGCCTTTGGGTCAGAGGTCGAGCAAGTTTACTTTGAAGTAGTTTGTATTCTTCTACTATAATCTTGGCCATAGCGATGCTAGCTTTGTTATACTGAAACACAAATGGTATTATAGTTTTTTTCACGACATCTTCCGGGGTCCAAGTTCAAACCCAAAGGATAAATAGTTTGTAATGTTTGAATCCAAAAACTCTCCCTTTCCAAACGTTTGTGCTTGGTATCTGCAGCGGAAGTGAGAAATGGGATTTTCTCAATAGGCATGATTTCAAAATGGTCCTTGACCGAATGACCTTGAGTATTGAAATGTTGTGCCACGGGTACATCATGTTTAAGTCTTATAAGAGATAAATGGTTGGCTGCTCTTTGTCGTAGAGAATTCTGAGTTTCTCCGACGTATAGGTATCCCTGGATCTTCGTCTTATAGATCCGAAAATGTCAATGTCACTCTCGCCATCTGCTTAGAACGATGGCCACCTCAAATACATGTTAAGCCCGGCTCAGGTCGAGTGAAGATCCGATCCGATTGTCTGCGATTGAATCTTAAGAGCGTTCATGTCGACTGAGACTGGTTTATCGTTCAGCCAAACGATTACCGACTGATCAGTCTTTAAGCCCGGTCATGTCGACGCGATCAGTTGATCGGAAGGGAATTTCGTCACTATATTCTGCAGACTGGCACGCCACTAGGAATGACGTAACAATACAACATCTTCGAAACGCCGAGAAAAAAATGATCACGTGATGAAGTATAGGTCGCTGATTGGCTGTGACCTTAAGATTGATCGGGAGAAAATAGAACATGTTTCTATCCTTACGACCGTAAGACTGGTCAGTCTGAGACCGGTCTGAAGAGTCCTAAGGCCGCTCATGTCGAAAAACGTTCTCCGACTGATTGATCGCAGACGTGTAATTCAGAAGCTTTTTAGTGCTTCTAGTCTCGAAAATGTATGATAAAGTATTGTTTTGAACTAACTTTGGCTTAAAATGAATGAATGGTCGTCCCGGTTATTTAAATTTTGTTTACTTTTCGAACACTATTCCGGTTTGTATAGGCCACATGCTGTATGGTCTTTCCTCATTCCAACGCCAATCATTTAATTTTTCGATGGCCTTCAAAGCCTCTTACTGTGGTGATGATCAGACATTATGAAAGAAGTGTGAATTTTGGCAGCTCATGCCACTTTAATAGAGCTGATACCAAATTGAGTTTAGACAGCATTGAACTTCTTGAACCAATCAGTGTCTACTCCAGTTGACCAACCTAATAGATAAATGTATATCTTGCATGTTTTCGCTATTTATTTAAACCAAACACACACACAAATATGTAGGCCTTTACACAGTATAAACGTTTTGGCCTTATGCCATGGACTTCACTCAAGTTCCTTTCTGCATGATCCACATCCTTTATCATATCACTCAGCTTCAATTGTTTGCTTTTGTTCTTTAAGTTTAATACTTTCTTCAATAAATCTAAGTGAGCCTTATAGTATATATTTCCAGCTTCGATTTCAATTTCCAGCCTTTGAAAAAAAGTAATCTTAATTAGGCTACAGTGTATTAAATACTGAAGTCACATAGTCTTGATGTTAAAACATTATCACATACTCCACCATATCAAAGTCCTTGCATCATAAATTTTGGTACGTTTATTTTCTGTGTTTTGTTTACTGCCAGTATTGAGACGTCACCTACAGCAATAAAAAAAACACCCAAAAGACAGACTTACGCTACATACTCATTGTTTAGGTATAATTGATTTACTTGGCGAAGGCATAGGCTGCGACATGTAGAAATTTAGTTAACCGGTACGCGCCGTAGTAGTCCCTAACCTTGTGTTCATCGCTTATATTATCGATGTACAGACCCGTATAGCTAATTCAATAACATTAAATGTCTACAGGTACCGCGTTATTTATGTTTGGATATTTATTGGTCGGTACCAGGTCGACGACCAATAAATGTCAGAAATTATAAATAACGGAGTAAGACCTTTACTAAAGTGAAGTACCGTATAGCCAACTCAGGCTCCCGTCACTTTCTTTGTTCCCAGACATCGCATTTAATATCGGCAACATGATCCTTTCTCCTCTAACTTCTTCGTATTTCCAAATAATTTCTGCATGCTTCTACAGGGATTATTTTGTACGGTACATCCTCAACACTTATGAGAACTCCGACGACTGAGCGAAATGTCAAACTCACACGCGACATGTTTACACGACAGTGCGCATATGCGGAAATCTTCCCCTACATGGAGGACTCGAGGCGGTGCTTCGGCCATCGTATAATTTTAGTGAACGTGACAAATATTTATTTCGTTCTGGAAAACCTATGTTAGGATTTTCATGAAATTTGCACAACAGCTTCGTCTTAGTTTAGTCTTTACGAGAAAAATAATACCAAGTGTGACAAAATTCGTTTACACTAACTTTTAGTCACTCTCGTGGCCCGTCCAGATTATATTGACCCAGCACACACACCCGTATTCTATTCTAGCGTGGACCAAGCTATCGAAATGATGCAAAATATAGGTCATAATAGTTTTTTAACTAAAGCTGATGTAAAATTTGCCTTTAGATTGCTTCCAATCAGACCTGATGATTTTGAATTGTTAAGTTGTAAGTTCAATAATGTTGTAAATTGTATTAATGCCACTATAAGATAAATGGATGATGTCTCGAGTTTTCTCCCTTTGACCATTAGAGTTCTTCGAGATGATGCAAGCTTGAGATCCTTCAATTCGAAGTTTAGAAGGGCAAATTATTGTTATATCTTTACCGATTGCTTATCAAGTTTTATGCTTAGGAGATCTACTCTTCAGGTAGATATTACATTGTTTGCTGTTTAAAGTTTCACACTGTTCACAAACTCATTTAAATGATAATTTTCACGGAAGTATATATCTTTTAACTAGCGAAATGTGAACACCGTATGATACACCCGTAGATTTACCCATACAGCGAAGTAAAGACTAAAGTAATGCTAAAACACATAACTCCTAATTTTGATTTGATACTAACCTTTATTTGATTTTAGTTGTAAAGGCAATGCGTAAAGTAAAGCCTAAGAACTATGACATAAGAAAAATAGTGTAAATTCTCGCTATTTCATGTTACTGAGAATAGTCAATATTGTAAAACCTTTTTTTTTGTTTATTTTGCTATAATCATTTGTTCGTTCTCATTTCAGAACGACACGTGATTTCATGTACACCCTTTTGTTATATGGAATTACAGTTTCGAAAAAATCTCCTGAGTGTTCTTTAGTCTGTTTTGCGGTTATTCGTATCAAATGACCTGTTTTATGTGGAGAAATGTCTTCCCATGGGTGCATCAGTGTCATGTTCTCATTTTGACAAATTTAGTTTTTTCATCGAATGGTGCGTAAAACAAAAAAACAAATCAGGGCACATTTTGCAATATTTAGATTATTTTCTAATTTGCGGAGAGCATTATACTACTTGTAAAAAAAATATTACATGTTTTTTTTAGCCTTTGTCTTGAATTAGCTGTGCCACTGGCAGACGAAAAACAGGAAGGCCCTTCTAGGAAATTGACCTATTTAGGTTTTGAATTTGACACTGTGAGTTTGGACAATTAAATTCCTGAAAATAAAATTGCCGATAGAAAATCCGCCTTAATTAAAATGCAACACGTCACAAAACCTTGCAGTCTCTTATCGGGTCTCTAAGTTTTATGTGCAAGGTTATTAGCCCCGGTCCGACAAAAAGGACGTGGCATTGTATTTATGAAATCGACTGATTGCTACCATTCATTATTAATCCCGACAATGTATGTGGCATTGTATTTATGAAATCGACTGACTGCTACCATTCATTATTCATCCCGACAAAGTATGTGGCATTGTATTTATGAAATCGACTGACTGCTACCATTCTTTATTCAACCCGACAAAGTATGTGGCATTGTATTTATGAAATCGACTGACTGCTACCATTCATTATTCATGCCGACAAAGGACGTGATATTGTATTTATGAAATCGACCGTCTGGTACAATTCATTATTCATCCCGACAAAGGACGTGACATTGTATTTATGAAATCGACCGACTGCTACCATTCATTATTCATCCCGACAAAGTACGTTGCATTGTATTTATGAAATCGACTGACTGCTACCATTCATTATTCAACCCGACAAAGGACGTGACATTGTATTTATGAAATCGACTGACTGCTACCATCCATTATTCATCCCGACAAAGGACGTGATATTGTATTTATGAAATCGACCGTCTGGTACAATTCATTATTCATCCCGACAAAGGACGTGACATTGCATTTATGAAATCGACTGACTGCTACCATTCATTATTCATCCCGACAAAGGACGTGATATTGTATTTATGAAATCGACCGACTGCTACCATTCATTATTCATCCCGACAAAGTACGTTGCATTGTATTTATGAAATCGACTGACTGCTACCATTCATTATTCAACCCGACAAAGGACGTGACATTGTATTTATGAAATCGACCGACTGCTACCATTCATTATTCATCCCGACAAAGTACGTTGCATTGTATTTATGAAATCGACTGACTGCTACCATTCATTATTCAACCCGACAAAGGACGTGACATTGTATTTATGAAATCGACTGACTGCTACCATTCATTATTCATCCCAACAAAGGACGTGACATTGTATTTATGAAATGGACTAACTGCTACTATTCATTCTTCATCCAGACAAAGGACGTGGCATTGTATTTATGAAATGGACTAAATGCTACTATACATTTGTTATCCCGACAAACGACGTGGCATTGTATTATGAAATGGACGGATTGTGGCCATTTATTATTAACCCGGCTATTTAAAGGAATGACACTGTTGTCACGAAAAGGACCGACCGCTTTGATTTATTACTAATCCCGACAAATAAAGGTCCCACCCCAATCCTGAAAGATAAATCAGTATTGAATAAGTTTTGTTGTCTACCCAAGGCGTTAGTTCTGTCCACGACACAGATTAGATATAGGTTGATGCGTTAAAGCTGACAGGTCACGAGGGAGCTGGAGTAAATGTCAGAAAAGGTTTAAGATAGTCATTTCAAGACAAATCTACACTAAGTTATCAAATTTATCAATATAACAAGAACGCACCTTTCATATATCTTGAAAATGATCCATTCTTAAACTGGTACGTACACGAAAGTTATTAAAGGGGCAGTAGAAATTCTTTGCGTGAGCTGTAAGCCTACTTTAAAACTGAATTAATATGAGTCTTCTCGACTTGGGATACAGAGCGACATTTTCCGTCATGACAGTATTCCCACAGACTGTATTCCCACTGACAGTATCCCCAGCGACATTTCTCCCTCCGACAGTATCCCCAGCGACATTTCTCCCTCCGACAATATTCCCACCAACTGTATCCCAAGCGACAGTTTCCCCTCCGACAGTATTCCAACCGACAGAATTCCCAGCGACAGTATCCCCAGCGACAGTTTCCTCTCCGACAGTATCCCCACCGACTGTATTCCCACCGAGAGTATCCCCAGCGACATTTCTCCCGCCGACAGTATTTCCACCGATTGTATTCCCTTCGGCAGTATTCCCCTCCGACAGTATTCACAGCAACAGTTTCCCCTCCAACAATATTCCCACTGACTGTATTTCCACAGACAATATCCCCAGCGACAGCTTCCCCTCAGACAATATTCCCACCGACAGCATCCCCAGCAAGAGTTACCCCTCCAACAGTATTCCCAGTGACAGTATTATCAGCGACAGTTTCCTCTCTGATATTATTTCCACCGACAGTATCCCCAGCGACAGTATCCCAGCGACATTCCCCCCTCCGACAGTATTCGCACCGACTGTATCCTAAGCGATAATTTCCCCTCAGACACTTTACCCAAACGACATTTTTGCCAAATCTCCATTTGTATCAGTATACCTAAAAAACTTTAGTTTTCCATGGATCTTTTTTTTCTAAAACACGTTTTAACACAGATGTCACTAGAAAAGTTTTTTCTCCATAAGTTTATTATAAGTCCTATTCTTGAACGGATTGAACTTTATTTTACTATTGTAATACACCTAGATCTTGCTTAATGCAATAGGGTTCAGGTTAGGGAAAACAGAGACGCGTTATCTGAGACAATGAATCACATCTTGACTGCGTGTGATGGCATTTGAAACATGCGGTCATCACGTTAGGGAATTTCAACCAAACAAAAACGGGCTGTAGCTAGATATATTATAAATACACACAGATTTTAGTATAATTGTATATTTGTATGAGTGTATATACATTGTATGTACAACAGTATAATGCTCCAGTCACACCTGACTAACAAATATCGACCTTTCTGTCTATCTTTCCATTTCTCACCACTGTATATTTGCTTATCTCTAAATTGTATACGGGTGTAAGCTCAATCGTAGTGTTTGTTTTTACATCTTAAGAGGTTATGTAGATCTCAAACGTACTAACATATACTCCTGCACAGCGAGATTCAATATATTGTGTTCAAACATCACAGTTATCTTAATCGCTCAAGGTCATAATTACTCACTAGTATGGCGTACATTATTCATACGAATGGACGCGCCAATAAGCTAAAACAACCAACCAACCAAGTTCTTTCTGAACACCTAGCGGTGATTTGTTTTTGTAAATTGAGTAATTATGTATCTTAAAACATAATATTGAAACAAAACAAACTTCCAGCAAGGTCATAGGGTGTCAAAGAAATAGTGATTGAAAATATAAATATTTTCCGTCACCAATCGGAAATATCTTCGTATTTGACGTCACAGTTGACATTTGAACGCTTTCGGCGTCATTTCAACCAACCATGGCTCTGGCTTTACGTCGTTTGTGTATGATCACGACAATAGTAATGTATATAGCAGATGTCAACTGTGACGTCACGGCGTCAAAGCTAATTAATTTCCTTACCTGTAGGCTGTAGAGAGAAAAAGAATGCCTCGAATTATGTAGGTTTCGTGCCTAAAATCTCATTTTGCTTTTGGCTACGTTCGTAAGTCTATACGGTGCAAGTTTTTAAACAAATTGATAAACAAATAGGAGGCATTGACTTAAACTTGCCATTTAACCTTTAAGCACCCCCCCTGGAAAGTCTGTCCCGACCTATAGAATCATTGGTGTAGGGAGATTGTTGGTAAACTGATGTTGCAGAAACGATTGTGACCACAAAGGTCAACATTCTGGCGATAAGCAATTCCCATCAATGGCAATAAGCTATAAAATGTATTCAGGATATCGTTAGCCAAATCAAAAGTGTATTTTAACAAAATAAAAAGGTGCTGGTAAGTACGAAACTTCAGAGTCAATCTGGCTTCAAATGTGTTATATTTGGTGTTATGACACATCTTGGATTAGCACAGGCTACGGGTTTTACCGATATTTGTGATTTCAATATCAACCCTTTTAATAGTTTTTCAAGTAACACAGAAATTGTCTTGACAAACAGAACTTCGTGAAAAAAAAATTATACGACTTTAAAGATTGCGAATAATGTAAACTGCCAATTGACTTGTTTCTTTTTTAAACAGCTGCACTCCCACCCCAATCCCCTGGTATATTTATGGACACTAAAACACACGGGCACAGGGAAAATCTTCTTGTCTAAAATAACCACGGAGACAAGTTTCTAATTGTGTTAAAAAGAGGTATATCATTTAGACCTTTATACCCCATCATAAATTGTTGTAATAAAGTAAACCTATGATATTTCATTAGGTTGACGACTGACAGGAGCTTGGCCTTAGTCAGTAGAATTTTCTGGAACACTTTGTATTACATTGACAATGCTTACGCATCTTAAGTTATAGTAAGAATATCGTCAGACTATATATTATGCCCCCCCCCCCCCATACCCTTTCCCAGAAAACCTAGGTAGAAGGCAGACAGGGGAGTTTAGCCCTGACCAGTATGTCTTTCAAACTCTTGTTCTTTTTATAAGCAATGACTGGCCTTTGGGTCAGAGGTCGAGCAAGTTTACTTTGAAGTAGTTTGTATTCTTCTACTATAATCTTGGCCATAGCGATGCTAGCTTTGTTATACTGAAACACAAATGGTATTATAGTTTTTTTCACGACATCTTCCGGGGTCCAAGTTCAAACCCAAAGGATAAATAGTTTGTAATGTTTGAATCCAAAAACTCTCCCTTTCCAAACGTTTGTGCTTGGTATCTGCAGCGGAAGTGAGAAATGGGATTTTCTCAATAGGCATGATTTCAAAATGGTCCTTGACCGAATGACCTTGAGTATTGAAATGTTGTGCCACGGGTACATCATGTTTAAGTCTTATAAGAGATAAATGGTTGGCTGCTCTTTGTCGTAGAGAATTCTGAGTTTCTCCGACGTATAGGTATCCCTGGATCTTCGTCTTATAGATCCGAAAATGTCAATGTCACTCTCGCCATCTGCTTAGAACGATGGCCACCTCAAATACATGTTAAGCCCGGCTCAGGTCGAGTGAAGATCCGATCCGATTGTCTGCGATTGAATCTTAAGAGCGTTCATGTCGACTGAGACTGGTTTATCGTTCAGCCAAACGATTACCGACTGATCAGTCTTTAAGCCCGGTCATGTCGACGCGATCAGTTGATCGGAAGGGAATTTCGTCACTATATTCTGCAGACTGGCACGCCACTAGGAATGACGTAACAATACAACATCTTCGAAACGCCGAGAAAAAAATGATCACGTGATGAAGTATAGGTCGCTGATTGGCTGTGACCTTAAGATTGATCGGGAGAAAATAGAACATGTTTCTATCCTTACGACCGTAAGACTGGTCAGTCTGAGACCGGTCTGAAGAGTCCTAAGGCCGCTCATGTCGAAAAACGTTCTCCGACTGATTGATCGCAGATTCACTACAAACTGAAGTTTACGACGATCGGATCGGATCTTAACTCAACCTGAACGGGGCTTAAGTTAACGGATCGTTCGTAAAGGCTAGGGACAGTATATCTGAAATGTTAACAGTTTTTCCTCTGCGATAGCTCTAGATAAGCATTCACAGCAATCTAGCAGGCTAAGGCTTCTTGGGCGTTGGAATGTTCCCTACACCATCAATAACGCCTAGCGCCATGTAGGTAGAAAATCTGCTGAGCTTTTTCTGATTTTTTTTTTGTCGTATGGACCGTGTGTAGATTTGCTTAATATTACACTCCCTACTATATTACGCTTATATCAAATTATATTAGATTTACCATTAAATGTGTACACTTGTGGAACACGTTGGCAAATTTGTACAGAGATCAGATAAATGGAAAAGTTCGTAGTGGGCAAACTGAAATATTCTTAAATAATAGTGTATTTGTGATTTTCTTTATTCTCAAAGGAGAATGACATGAACGACCAACATGTGATATAAAGTATACAAATAAATTGTTTAAATCTTTAAAGTACATGTACTCTTATATCGAGGTCAGATCCCAGACAAACATGCCTAATTAACAGGTTATTTAAGATTCTTACACATGTAGGTCAAATTATCTCATTTGCTATAGACGCAACCGCACATTCAAGAACAAAATCGTCTCTATTTTTGACAACCAAATAAAACCGATCTAACGATAAAAATATAACATATTGAAGTTTCTCATATATATAGCGTTATGATTACATAAAACAGTTTTAGTGAGCGGACACAATTAGAATAGTTTTACTTAATTATTTCCATGATGGGAAATTAAAGTTCCGAATAGTTCTTTGCGAAAATCCTCATACAGATGTAATAAGTAAGGTGATGGGTAATATAGTATTTTCTTCTTCAGCGATTTGACTACAGAGCCTTGTCTTTCAAAACTGTCGTAAAGATGAACAACATGGACCAATTGTTACATGGCTGGAACTAATAGTTTTAACAGAGACTTATTTCCGACGTATTCAAAGTTTGCAAGACGAAATACAGACGAGATCGGTATATCTACTTTACGTTAACTGTTCCCTTCAATTAAAAAAAACTACAACAAAAATGTTTCCCGAAATATTATATAATATTAAAAATATGACTAAAACAGGACACAAATTTTTTTTACAATTTTTTCTTTGAATGATGGCGTGATTTCTCCATTAAAACCAGAGACAGATTGTAAGAAAACTTTTCATGATAAATAATTTCTTGTGAGTATAACTTGATTTTAGTAGTCTCGTTAAAGTGGTGTGATTTTTCTCCCTAATCAAGAAACACAATGTAAGAAGATATTTCCGGAGTATTAATTTCTTGGGAGAATATCAAGATTTTCTTCCTCATAAAGAATTCAACCATATAATTTTTTTTAAATAACATGAGCTGCCAAATGAAACATTTATATGTTTTGATTTTTTTTATAAAAACGATATATACACTGTAACCGTTTACCGTCAATTCTACAGTAGAATATTTTAAAATTAACGGTAAATTGCCGTTTTATACTTCAGTGGAAGCTTTATGGTCGTGTACCGTAAAATAACTTTGAGACAGAGTTGTCGTTTCCGAGCTAACGAGATCTGATCTCCTCGGTTGTTTCCGTGAAGGATTCGTCCAAAATACGTCATTGCGGATCAAAGGAAGCGAAAAAACGGAAGTGCGCATGCGCACACAGAAGCGCTAGTAAGGCATGGAAATGTGGCCATTATTCTTGCATATTCGAAGTTAGTGTAGTGGTTTAAGGACAGATACCATGTTGACCGTGGTGGTGTGCAGACGTGTTTTGTGCTCTATCATGTTGTTGTTGTCTCCTACTGTGTGACTACGTGAAAGGCTTTCACAGCTGTATAATGGCCTCTCAGGCTAGGTCAGATAGAGTTGTTGGTACTAATAATACTTATGAAGGAGGATATTTAAAAGAATATACACTGAAACTATTGTTAAATGGAAAGAAACTGACGGCTGGTGAGGTGATTGAGGCGGTGGAGTTAGAGTGTGGCTTGGGTTCGATAATGGCGTGTGTACCGAAAGATGATTCGTATGAAATTACAGTGGCAGACAAAAGCTCTATGGATATCCTGGTAAATGGACTTGTTATTAATGATGAAACATATTCTACCTTAGAAGTATCTCAAAAGACTGTTATCGTTAGCTTTATGCACCTTTCTTCGTACATTACGGATATGGATATTAGAGATAAATTATATGACCTTGATATTGTTGTCCTATCAGATGTGAAGAGAAAATTTCACAAAAACACGAACGTTGCTGATGGAACGAGGTATGTGAAAGTGCTGTTTCCTCCTGGGTTAAAGTCATTGCCCTACGCAATACGTTTTCAAACAGCTACTGGACCGGAATATTTTCGTGTTCTTCATGACGGACAAGTTGAAGTGTGTTCATTGTGCCTATCTGATACACATTTGTATAAAGCATGTCCGGAATATTTTTGTTATAGGTGTTCCCAGCAAGGTCACATTTCAAAAGCCTGTAGAGCCTCACCATGCCATAAATGTGGAAAATATAATAAGGAGTGTCTATGTAAGAAAAATGATGATGAATTTATGTGTGAAAAATGTGGATGTAACCCAGATTCCTGTAGGTGTGATATCCCTGAACCACCCCCAGTACAGAGTGAACGTTCAACCGATGCGAGCTGTACAGTCGAACAGCCTAAAATAAAAGATAATATATCGCCCAACATGGAAGTGGCTGGGGAGACCTCTAGTGCTGACCTTACAATAGAAAATGATCACACTACTGACGACAGCAATGCTATAGGAAAATGTATTGTATCTAGCACGCCAGGTGGTATTTACGATGATATATCCAGCTCTGGTGAAAATAACCTAGTTTCTGACCCGGAGACCACAGGTGAGACTCACAGCGAGTCAGGCTTTACCCCAGTAAACCGTCGACGCAGTAAGCGGATTAAACCCTCCACTGTGCCTTCTGCAGTAAAATCAAGTCGTATGACACCTTACCGTAAAAGGACAACCTCCCCAGACTGATCATGTTCAAGTTTGTATATATATTTCTCATATTTCTGCTCAGAATGGTTTTATTAAGTTCCTTAAATTGTAATGGGTTAAGAAGTCCTGGAAAAATTAATTCAATAAATGCTTTATATTCTGTGTCCAATATAGACATACTTTGTTTGCAAGAAACTCACTGGGACCAGCAATTACTTGTGAACTATAAACATCTAATAAGTGGGGAAGTATTTCACAATAACGGAACTGTAAATAGTTGTGGTGTAGCCACAATCATTTCGCAAGAACTGAAGGACAAAGTGACTGATTATAAATGTGATTTAATGGGTAGAATACTTAGAATTACTATCTCAATTGATGGTAAGGAAATTGATGTGATAAACTGCTATGCTCCCAATACAAGTAATGAACGGGTGGTATTTTTTACAAATCTGTGTACTTTTTTTCGAGATAATGTCTTAACTATACTCATTGGTGATTTAAATACTATATTCTCTCCTTTAGATAGAGGCAATAAAACTTTTGCTGTAGACGCTTTAAGGGAGAAATTGTTATCTATAGCACGGGAGTTTACTCTCCGAGATATATATAGGTATGTACATCCTGAAAAAATAAGTTTTACGTGGAGGAGGAATGTTCAAGGTATTTTACAACAAAGCCGCATAGATCATATTTTCGTATCACAAAATGTAGTTTCTCTTGTAAAATCTGTACATCACCGAAGAAACAGTCTCAGTGACCATAGCAGTCTTTATTTACGATTAGACCTATCAACAGTTGAAAGGGGTCCTGGACTATTTATATTTAACAATCAATTATTACAAGATACTGCTTTTTGCAAAAAGATTAGAGACACTATTAACCATGAAAAAGAAACCGTATTGTATAAAAATGAAATTGGGGTGTGGTGGGACAATTTAAAATACAAATTTAAACGGTTGTCGTTAATACATGGTAAGAAACGCAAACAGGATAAAAAACAGACAATGTTTAATTTGCAATGTCAATTAGATAATGAATATCGTAGGGCTTCTATGGTTAAAGATTATAACCAAAATACCATAATCCATCTGGAGGAAGAATTGAGAGTTTTAGAAAATGAAATATGCCAGGGGGCTATTATAAGATAATGTGCCGTGGAGGGTGACAGGAATACAACATTTTTCTTAAATCTTGAAAAACAGAGACAAGAGAATAAATTAATCAAACAACTACTTACTAAAACCGGCTCATTAGTAAGAGATAGTGATTCAATTATTGATGAAGTTACAGACTTCTACAGTGAGTTGTATTCTGAAGATGATATAGATATAGATTCTATTAATAGTGTAACATCTCAGATCACAGATAAACTTGATGAAGCTGATAAATATTTTTGTGACCAAGACCTTACCTTAGAGGAGCTTACTACATCCATGAGGGGCCTATCTAGAGGTAGAAGTCCTGGAAATGACGGTCTTACAATTGAATTTTTTAGTTTCTTCTGGAAAGATTTGTGTAACATATTGCTAGAGGTCTTTAGGACAAGTTTTAATGATAACAGTCTAACTCGCTCAATGAGAACTGGAATAATATCACTTGTGTATAAAAAGAAAGGTGAGAAAGATCAATTGAAGAACTGGCGCCCGATAACCCTTCTCAATGTCGACTACAAAATACTTTCAAAATGTATGGCAAATAGATTGAAATGCGTAATGGAGAAAATTATCTCCCCTTTTCAAACATGCTGTGTTCCACGTCGTGATATTGCTGATGCCATAGCCTCAATTAGAGACGTTATTTCTTATGTTGAACAAGATAATATTGATTTGTATATTTTGAAGCTTGACCAACAAAAAGCTTTCGATAGAGTCTCTCATAATTTTTTATTTAATGTGTTAAATTCTTTTGGTTTTGGTGAAACTTTTATAAGATGGATTAAGACGTTTTACACAAGTATACGAAGTGCTGTAAAATTAAATGGTTTTGTTACTCCTTTTTTTAATGTATGCAAATCTATAAGACAAGGATGCCCAATTTCTGCTATGTTATATGTTTTAACAGTGGAGCCGCTTGGTATTTTGATTAGGCAATGTAATGATGTTAAAGGTATTAGAATACCAAACACCAACATATTCTCTGTTAGCTATCAACATGCAGACGACATTACACTGACTCTAGCTGACGCGGATTCAGTTGAGCACACTTTGACAGTTGTAAATAATTATTGTGCAGCATCTAATGCTAAGATAAATTTGGAGAAAAGTGAGCTTCTATATGTTGGGGGAAAAAATGTTCAAACGTCTATTTGGGATATATTCGTCCAACGAGACTGTCTTAAAGTCTTAGGGGTTTTTCTGGGAACCAGTCAAAGCCAAGCTAATATCCTAAACTGGCAAGAACTTACTGAAACTATCAAGCGAACTTTAAACTGTTGGTCAAGAAGGAATTTAACCATTCAGGGGCGGGTTACTGTTTTGAATACTCTAATTGTTTCGAAATTATGGCATAAATTAGCTGTTATACCTATGAGTGGTACTTACCTGGCAGAAATTAAAAAAACTTGTGTTAATTTTTTGTGGAAAGGAGGGGCTCACTTGGTGGCTTACTCCACAGCGGTGAAAAAACTATGTGATGGTGGTCTTAATTTACAAGATATTGAGTTAAAATCCAGGGCTTTTCAACTGAAAGCTTTGGCAAAATTTTTGAATGCAGATATAGACCTAGTGTGGAAGCTTTTTTTAAAATATTTTTTGTCTAAATGTGGTCAGTTATATCTGACATCTGAACTGCTTTACATGTCATACAATAACAACATTTTTGGGGATCTGCCACATTTTTATTGTGAATTGTTTAAGATTTTTAAATCTCTGGTTAAGATAGTTATAGAAACAAAAGAACAGTTCTGGTGTCAACCACTGTTTGGTAATCCAAATATTGCTGTCAATGGTAAAACCTTAAGATGTGAGACATTTATAAAATCTGGTTTTACTCTCGTCAAACATCTGCTATATGAAACCATTCCGGGTTATCTCTCTTTGTCTGGTGTCGTTGAAGTTATAGAGGAATATATACCTGATGTTGACAAGGGCAAAGTTCTAGCAATGTATACATTAATTAAATCTTGTATTCCTCGTGAATGGAACAGACTGTCCAGCTATGATACCCATTGTGGTCGGCCAGATATCACTATTGAGCATAAGGGGAGACAGAAAGATGTAAAACTATTTGGTTCAAAATACTTTTATGCTATTTTACGTTCTCATGTTGAGCGACCACCTAACTGTATTAGCTTTTGGGAAAATGTGTTTCCTAATATAGATCTCGGAATCTTCTGGAAGGTGCCACATATTTTAGTAAAACCACCAGAGTGTAGAGATTTAGATTTTCGAGTGATACATCATGCCATTTTTACTAAGGTGAAACTATTTACGATAGGTGAAGTCGATACCAACCTGTGTGATATGTGTAACACAACTCCTGAAGATTTAACACATTTATTTATATTCTGTCCGTTTTTATCTGATTTTGTTAATTTCTTTGCTGATAATATAGAGGTTTTGTTTCAGTTTGCACCCGTTTCTTACCTAAATGCAATTGATTTTAAAGTTCTAATTTTATTAGGCTATTCTGGTAAACATCTGAGTGTGAATTATAATTTTGTAAACTTCTTCTGCAGCTGTGCGCGTTATACCATTATGAAATGCAGGAATTTGAATGTATATCACAAGAAACGTATTAACTTAATTATGTTATTTAAAACATACTTAAAAAACTGGGTCAAACAGCGATATGTTTATTATAAAGATAGGAGTCGTATAATGCAGTTCCATAAAGAAGTTACTGACTTAAACCCTATTGTGAAGTTGTCTAACGATGATTGCTTAGAGTTCCGCTTTTGATTTGCTTATGTTGACTTGATTCTTTCGTCCCCTTATCTGTGATATTTTTTTTATTGGGACAGACGCTGTTTTGATGTAATTATGTTGAGATGAATAAAGTTTTATTTTCTCAAAAAAAAAAAAAAAAGGATACGGTTATGGCTAGTGCGCATGTAGTTCTGCGCAGCTCCTGTATGGGAGGTTAGAGGTTCGAATCCCGCCGTAGGCGATTTAATATAAGAAAAATTTGTCATTATAGGCTAAGATAGTTAATTTAACATAGCTGTATTTGAAAGCGTAGATTGAGATACCTGCCCTGAGTGAGAATTTTCATCAGCATTTTTTCAAATAAATATATGTTTGTCAACTTGCAGAAGTAGTCAGTTTTACTATTTCGTTGGGGGTACATAACATTTGAAAATTTACATAAACAGATCCATGCTGGGGTTGACGATTTAAAGTCCTGTATTTCTTAGCCAGCTGATTTCATAATGTTTTTTCACATTCACTGATTAGGAATGTGGCTAGTTGATTTTACGGTCTACCCTTATTTTTACGGTAGAAAGTTGGCAGCCCAGCTGCCAGTATTCTACCGTAAAATTTACGGGTTACATTTTACAGTGTAGTAAGAAGTTTTTTCTGATACAAATCACGAGGATGCAACTTAAGGTACTTAATATAAGCAACAAAACACATAAATGCATCATGGGTGCATGAATTGTCATTGTGTTCGCTATTAACACATATCTTCGGTTGGTGTATGCGTGATAACTTTAGATTTTCAAGCCATTTCAAACGCCCAGCTTTTCTTGGCAATCTGAATACATGATGTCCCTTTAAATTGAATTTGAGACCGTTCTGTTCTATACAGTCGCAGCTTTTTGATAGCTTTGTGCAAATGCGCATATTTTGATACTTTTACCTATTTTAGGACTATATATATATATTCAAATGACATGCCTATTCTAATATTATTTAATATTAGTTCTACAGATGTATTAACGTCTATTTCAATTATAGATTTATAAATTATTTCCATAAAAAGTTTTATTATATAAATATAGGGTATTTAACTTCAAAAAACTTTAACTTTATACTGTGACTTTAATTGTAAGTGTCTATTCTTGTGAATATTGTAAATATGTCTGTGTCAATTTTGGCTATACAGGACCCTGTGGGACGGCCCTGTGCTACGGCACTAAACAGGCATCCTGTTAAAATATGGTTTAATAAATAAATAAATAAATAAATAAAATAAAAAGTAGTCCTTACTGTCCTTGGGAGAAGGATTAGCCTATAAAATTATTTACACCGCCGCTTGAAATGGAGTACGTTATAGACCAAATGTTAAAGACTATATTTTACTTACATGTATGTGAAAGTGTGTTTCCTTGAGTTATCATTACACATGTATATAAATGACATATCCCTTATTGAACACAAATTAGAAATTTGTCTCCGTGGTTATTTTAATCGTGCAGATTTACCTGTGTGCGTGTGTTTTAGTGTTTATAAATATACGTGAAAGGGTTGAATTAAACAAACAAGGTAACTGTATACAACAGCAATTATCACTATAACCATATTTTGAATAATTATGTTCCTGTATAAGTATAGCAATTCTACACAAATGGACTATATATTTCTGCCAATAGCAGTAGGCAATGGCAAAACAATTCAAGGAAGATGTAGATATGGATTCATTACAAAGAGCGATGGACTTTGTATGTAATTGATATATGGTCGGGTTACATTTTTTCTGTGTGCGTCTCTATGGATCATTACCAGGCGGGACCCAGCGATATCCTTGATGGATAGGTGTGTTTGATATTTTGATACCACGAACTCTGATAAAATGAAAGAAATTACTTCCCTCTTAAAACAAGCGGCTATGAGTCATTTTGGAATGTTTTTTTATGAAAGTTACAATACTATTTTACCTTTAATTATTACTGTTTTTATATTACTAAAATGATGAAATTATAGCCTAGATCAGAAAATAGGAAGGTGGCACAAGAGAGACTGATAAATTCTCGGCAGACGTAAACATAAACCAGAAATGTTCCCAATGCTATAAATGCAAAACCGCTATCCCGACAGGGGAATTTTAATCAAGCAGTTAAGTATAGTACATGAGACACGGAACGTTTCTTTCACACAATGCGATAGACTTGTGATATGCAATTTGTAGCATTCGACAAAAGCGGCTTACGACAAATGACTGATTGGTGTTTTACGCGCAAGTATTTCACTTAAATGCGGCGTTGCCAGGTTTATTGTGTGTGCGGGTGTATGGGGGGGGGGGGGGTCCGAAGGAAACCCCCGACCCTCTGCGAGTACCTGGCACTCTCCCACAAACGGCGAGAACGTGCCTTAAGGTTGGTCGGTTGATTGATGTTTAACACCGCACTCAAGATTATTTCACTTATATGACGGCGTTGCCAGATTTTGTGGGGAAGAAAACCGGGTACATTGCTCGGGCGAAACCCTTCGGCGAGTACCTGGCAACTCTTCCGCAAACGGCGACAAAGTGAAATATCCACTAAGAATTTGCTCAATGTTAATTTCACCTGAGCGTGTTTCTAACCCGCTCCGCATCGATGGAAGGTCTGCGTGCCTTAAGGATTATACCCAGGCATTGTGGAGGTCCCGCATCATAAATGTAGGAGTTGCAAAACAAGTGTTTGAAAACGGCAGTATTTTAAAAGCATGATGTTAGTCAGCGTTGGCTTCGCCTTGTGATCTTAAATGCTCCAGCATTGAAAAGTTTTTTTCTGACATGGTGATGTGTTCGTCCATGTATCACCTAAAGTGGAGTTCAGTCCATATAGTTCAGCAATAAACAAGAACAGGTAAAAGTGCCCGCGGCCACTCAAAAGACGAAGACATCGTTGTCAATTAATCAGGTAAAGTTCAAAGGCTTAAAGTGGCATGAGCTGCCAAAATGTTGATATTTTGAAATTAAAACAGAATGTTGAAATTATTGACTATTTTTCTCAATACGTATAATTCACAAGGTTTTTAGTGCTTCTAGTCTCGAAAATGTGCGGTAAAGTATTGTTTTGAACTAACTTTGGCTTAGAATGAATGAATGATCGTCCCGGTTATTTAAATTTTGTTTACTTTTCGAACACGTTTTCGCTTCGTACAGGCCGCATACTGTATGGATTTTCCTCATTCCTACGCCAATCATTTAGTTTTTCGATGGCTTCCAAAGCCTCTTACTGTCGTGACGATCAGAAATTATGAAAAAAGTGTGAATTTTGGCAGCTCATGCCACTTTTAAGGTCTTTAGAAAAAAATTAAGATATCTCATAGAGACATGACAACCTAAATGTGTTTTAGATTTTTGGGATAGATTTCATTTATTTCAATCATTTCTTTTTTGACGTACTTCAACACCTTTCATTGCCTTGATAATCAGATTTTATGAAAGTAGTGCAATGTTGGCAGTTCATTCGACCTAAAAATGTAGCTTTCATTCAAGAGGAAACTTTGGCTTTTAATTTGTTTTCACTGAGTCGGATTCCAATCACAAATCATCCATAGGGGGTCTGTCGTCAATCTTTAGCACATATGATAATTAGTGATTTTGTGTTAGGTCCGGAATTGTTCACACACATATATTACATAAGATTAAAAAATACATTACACAGTGTAGTTTCCCATGTGAATCAAATAGAAAAAAAGAAGTATATGTCTGTTCTGTTTCAAACAACCGGAGCATAAGTATAATAAGCAATAAAGCCTACAATAACACATTTTGAAAGTTCACCAAATTTGTTTAACTAATTCATCGTTTAATTGTTGGTGTAGATCGAATCTATCCTGGTTGTTACATATGACTTTTCTTGTTGAAATCGAAATACTAATTTGATAGTCTATTTCAACTCGGCTTCAACATGACTAAGAGTCTACATTTTATAGTGCACAGCACCGTGGCACTAAATGTAAGTGAACTATTCTCCTGACACAAACGGAGATCAAAATCCATAAACAAAATGTTGGAACCTTGCACATATTTTATATATGCCAGACGCAGTTTTGATTATTACTTGAAGGCTACAGTAATATGTAGATTGTTCAGACTGAAAGCAAAGAGAGTAGATTGACAAGAGTGGTCACTTCGTCCAATCAGCATTGTCGGCATGTTCTTCTGGCCCCCTAGCGGAAGGGTGTTCCGACTGTACACGGCAGCAGGTCACAGTTTCATTTTCCTTCATTTCCCATTTGCGGTAATGTTAATGTCTGCTCTCACAGCACCTTCCCTAACTTTCGTCGAACCAAATCCTTCGGTGGGGGCCTTGAACAGTTGGCAGTATTTTAAGCAAATTTTTTTCATACGTTGAAGGTAGAAATTTTGAGATACGAGTAGAATCAGCTGATAGGGGTCTCTTTGTACATATTCCGCCGCATATAAACAGACCAAAACATCCGCAATTACCAGATCTCCACCACCTGAACTAGCCCCATTCCACTTCTAGAATCATTTCCAGACAGTAACTCAACCCCTGTCCTTTCATAAAAAGTACAAAAATGTCCAGAAAAAAAATGCAGGGGGCCAGGAAAAAATAATAAAAAACACACACAAATATCTGGAACTTCTTTCGAGAAACTGTGACCTGTATCCTAACAGAGGCCAAAAATTCCTTCAAGTTCTAGTTCAAAATCTAACACATTGATCTTAAAGCTATTTGGAATGATCTCTCAAGAGGAAAACTAAATGCAACGAA
Organism: Lepidochitona cinerea; assembly: GCA_963971465.1. Lineage (NCBI taxonomy): Eukaryota > Metazoa > Mollusca > Polyplacophora > Chitonida > Tonicellidae > Lepidochitona > Lepidochitona cinerea. Next base: position 42,719,412 of record OZ020551.1, on the reverse strand, counting down.
AACTAGGGCCCTCTGTAGCCCTCCCATTTACCCCCCCCCCCCATTAGAACATAGCAAGGACAATGGCTGGTGAGCTAAAACAGCTTAAAATTGTCATATCTCTGCTCTGGGAAAACATAATTGAATTCTGTAAACTAGTGTGAAGTCAACTAAGGGTGTTCTACGATAAAATACTAAGTTTAGGAGGACACATATCTTTCTGTGGCTTCCTCAACTAAAATATACTGTGCTTTTGTTAAATTTTAAGAGCGGTTGGATTACAAAATGGATCAGTTCTATGGCCAAATTTAAACAACTCGAAAAAACAAGTGTTATTCGTGTATCCCAGGTTGATTTTAGGTTCAAAATTGTAATGGAAAGCTTAACGCCAGAGGAGAAAGTCCCCTGCCACACGGCTTATTATTGGGTTCCCACAACACAAAACTCTGTTCAAAAGTGCCCAGAGAGCAAAACTGCTCTCAATATAGTCTAACAAGTGTCTAAAAGGATATTTCTGGGAAAACATGCTTAGATTTAATAAAAAAATATACAAAAATTGGGGGGGGGGGGGGGGGGGGGGTAATTTTAAGGTCGGCTTATTCTTAAAAACAATGGATTCCTGCATATTGCTAGTGAAAATTGTGTAAGACACATGCAGGTACTGAATAAAATCAGGAAAGCCCAGGTCATGATATTCTGAGCTGTTTTATGCCAACTTTGAGTGTCATTAGGCATGTTATTTGGGTCGAATTTCTAATGTAATGAAGCCGTGAAGCCATGCCAATAGTAAAATGACCTCTGGAAAAAGTAGAAAGAGTCTTATTCCCATTCCTTTGCTATGTGAATCAGGAAAAACTACTCACAGGTGGATAAGCAATTCCATTAATCTTATACAGGACCTGAAATTACCTGAAAGAGTACAAAAAAATATTCAGTTTGACATAAAACAACACCGAAAAAGATTTTTTTCACAAAAAAGGCATTTGGTAAGACTAAAAAGGGGGGTTACTATGTTTCTCATATGTTGACAATCAAATATTCCAATGTACATTGTATTGTATATGTAGCGTAAACATTAGTACAAGCCGTTTAGTGCAACCTGGTCACGTGGGTAGTACATTTGCGGCATTTTTGTAAATTCGTGACTATCTTTAATAAACGCCTATATGCATTTGTATAGGCTTAAACTGAAAAAAAAAAAAAAAAAAAAAAATCAATGTAAGAATTATAGCTTTTGGTCAGAAACCCAAATAAAAAGTAAATATCTACAAAAAATCATGCAATGCCCAAATTCTTTTCAAACATTGGGGGTAGAGGTAGTATTCTGTGTCTTTTGGCAAGGGTAATGAGAAAAGCAACCAGATTGTATGGCTTATCATTGCAGAAAAGGGTAAACTACTACATTGAAAAGTATCATTTACTTACAGGAGAAATTTAACTCATAATCATGTACTTTACTTTGCCCCCCAAAAATATCAAGAAATCAATTTTTTGCAAATATTTTGCTAGAAAAGACATAAAAGATACATTTTCAGCACATCAAAACAATACTCTATGTCTTATAATGTATTTCTAACAAGTTTAAAGTCTCAAACACAGTGTTGTTGTTGTAAACTGATCTATTTAAAAAAATATGTCTTCAACCCATACAGGCAGCAGGTCACAGTTTCATTTTCCTTCATTTCCCAGTTGGGGTGATGTTAATGTCTGCTCTCACAGCACCTTCCCTAACTTTCGTTGCACCAAATCCTTCGGTGGGGGCCTTGAACAGTCCGTTGGCAGTATTTTAAGCACAATATTTTCATACGTTGAAGGTAGAAATTTTGAGATACGAGTAGAATCAGCTGATAGGGGTCTCTTTGCACATATTCCGCCGCATATAAACAGACCAAAGCACCCCCAACTACCAGATCTCCACCACCTGAACTGGTCCCATTTCACTTCTAAAATCATTTCCAGACAGTAACTCAACCCCTGTCCTTTCATAAAAACTACGAAAATGCCCAGAAAAACACACAAAAATATCTGGAACTTCTTTCGTCCCTAGGAAAATCCGGAAGTGAGAAACTGTGACCTGTATCCACACGATTCGACTGTAGGGCGTCCCCTAAAGAAAGGAGGTACCTAATCATCGAATCGTGTCAGTTCAAATTCAACATGGCGCGAAGGAAGTGACCACTCTTGTCAATCTACTCTCTTTGCTGAAAGTAAGGAAATATAGTGTTTCAGTTCCGAGTGCATATTGCAAATGTCATGGATGTTTTGCCCGCATCCAATATGGCCTGCAACATGTTCCAGTGTATTTGTAGTAAGTAACTTCTGTAGTGCGGTACGAATGGCCTCGTTGCAATGTATGTTTCGTTTAATGCGGAGAATGCTGACTCCTAACAACATGTAGTGGTTTGATGTGTCAAGAAAACCTCAGCCTTTGAGGTACCTGGACAACCCGACGAATTTACGTTGAAGTCAGTAGCCTGTACGTATTTTAGACTGGTGTCAGTGGAAAGGTGTTATTTTGTACCTTGCGGTGTTAATAACCAATAATTAGTAAATTTTGTTTCAACAAATTGTCCTCTATATCGGGCGGTGAATGTCCTTTTAATAAGCTTTAGACTTAATTATTGACGTTTCGGAGTAATTGGTCAAAGGACAACCTTAATATTAGCTTAGTTATACCCCAATGTTGAAGATGCACGTTACAAAAATAACAGACCGGTGAGGATTTCGGTCAATGTCGATGATTTGCAATGTAGACTAATTGTGAATCAGAAGTACCAAGATCTTATAATCTTGTCCGTTTTTAGAGTGGCATGAGCTGCCAAAATTCACACTTTTTTGTCATATTTACTGATTTTCACGACAGTAAGTGGTTTTGAAGGCAACCGATTAGCGTTGGAATGAGGAAAATCCAAACAGTATGTAGCCTATACGAACCGGAATAGTGTTCGAAAAGTAAACAAAAACAAATAACCGAGACGACCATTCATTCATTCTAAGCCAAATTTAGTTAAAAACAATACTGTATCATACATTCCCGAGACCAGAAGCACTAAAAAGCTTCTGAAATATACGTCTTAAGAAAAATAACCGATAATTTCAACATTCTGTTTTTACGTCAAAATTTCCACATTTTGGTAGCTCATGCCACTTTAAATTGGGAGTTTATTAAAATTCGTGTTTAAGTGAAATTTTCTTTTATTTAACTAATGCAGTACTTGTAACTAAGGAAGCTTTACGACATTTTCAAATTTCGGATTGCTATCATTAACATGAATAACTTGACTGAGCATTTTATGTTTCCGTGTTAAATGAAAGGACTGTTTTCCGGCACCATGGCTTATACACCGAATGACATCTTAATTTATTTCAATCCACTATGTCAAATATCGTCAACCATTGCCGATTATTAATTAATTATTGCCCACTTCATTTGGCATTTAGGATTTCAATAAATCTTGCCGCCACTCGATATAATGGTCACACCGACGGAAAACAGTCCTTCTGGGATTCAACATGGAAAAACATAAAACAAGCTCTGTCAAACTATTCATGCCAATGATATCAAATCGAAATTTGGAACTTTGTCTGTTACTGTGTATTAATTTTTAAAAAATCACCACGAATAAAATCTCAACATTATTGTACTTTTTTCTTAATTTTCACTAAAAGTAGAAAGTGTTGGACGGTGCATAATCGTTTCTAACCCCTAGACCTGCTTAGAACACAAACTAAGAACACAAACAACAACCCATACATGTACATGTAGTTGGGAAAAGAATATCCCTTCAGTCTTAACAAAAACAAATTCAAAGATTTTTTTCATTGCCTGCACCTTCTATACCCATTCTCCTGAACGACTGGATGGTTGGTTTACTATATTCAACTATTTTTTGTTTACATAAAGTAAAAGCAATTCAACCGTTGGGGATTTTTAACCAATGTTCAGTCTATCTATATTATTTCCATAGCTGAAGATGCATAGGCGTTGCCAATGTGTTTTAATACTAAGTGTCACTAAATCTTGCTTAGTAAATATAGCACAATCAATATAAATAGTAAAAATATGGTATTTGATATCAAGATGACTCTGGGTCTGTAACGCCGATAATGAAGCGACAAAACATTCGATCAAGTCGAAGAGGAAGTAAGGAAAAAATATGTATACTTGTCGTCGCTACTCGAAACATAAAAACATCGCGAGTGATGTCATGCCAACCTCCATTGTGTATAAACTCATTGGTTGTGCGTTTTGAACAAATATCGAACGTTGGTGGCGTCATATAAAACGTAATGAGGCGAATTGGCTCAGTGAGTTCTGGAATATAAATAAACATTACTTGCCGTAGCGATAGTGATGGCAAACACGATTAGAAGCCATTTTATGTTAGCCTGACCAGTTTATGACTGAGGTCAACTGATTATATGACGTTAAATCAACAACAACAACATCCACATCGAAAAGTCAGCTTTACAATGTCTCATATTTGTTGCTTTATTTATTCCTGATTTGCACCCAGTCAATAGTAGGAGCCTTTTGATAACTATCGTATATTTCGGATACGATTTAGTGAGAGAAGACGTGTTATGTTCCTCACAATAGATACCATCTGTAGGCCTACGTAATTGAATCGACTCGAACCGTAGTCATCCTCTTTCTTGGTACTACTTTTTGTAAATCAATATATCTCTTTCTCATCTATATAACGTCCATCTTCATTTCACGAGTATGAATACGGATAGTGTAATGGTTCGTAATGAATGCTATTGTTATAGCTTTATAATCTTGCCTGAATGAAAGGGGTTATTTATGGCACATTTGTGTGAGTCATTTGGACTCAAAGCTGCAACGCTGTTTAATAGTTTGATTTTCCACGTTTTTATTTGGTGATTTTTAGATCTACTGATATTTTGAAAACAGTGAACTATATGTCAATGATCAGTTGAACAGATACAATTACTGTAATGATACACTCGGCGCAAAAATCCAGAGAACTGTTTCCATTAAAACATAAAAGAAACTGTATTATTCCCAGTTAAAAAGTTACGAACTTTCAATTGTTTCCTAAATTCAAAAGTATTGACATCATTTTGTGTTTATAATTTGAAAATTTAAATTGTATTCGCTAGCTACTTGCAATGTTAACACAGAATGTTAACACAGTCTGTAATGGCTTGAATCCTGACATCATAAAACAGCTGTTAGTTGAGCTATTTTACGTAACTAATCTGCAAAATACAGACTCCCGCTTTGATTTCAGGGACACAGAAAGGCATGTCGATAAAATTGATACCGTATAGTAAAAACAAAAAGATCTGAAATGAGTGCAATGAAACATTACATACTAAGTTTTTGATCGATGGTCGACGCGCGGACTTCAGATCTGGTTATGCCTTGCTACCACCATGTAGACATTTTATACACGACTGGATATATTTTATTTTTATTTACCTCGATCAATATATTAAAAGAAAAGGGATAAAATTTGATTTACGTCGATCAATATATAAAAAGAAAAGGGATAAAATTGTGTTACTGAGCAAGGATCGGGCTGCCTGTCGCTGGGCATACATTAACCCATCCCAAAAGAGAGACCAAGAAATAAAATTAAAAATTCAAGCCTATCTGACAATTTTATCATTTCATGCAGGCAATTTTAAGGATAGTAATTCTTTTTTTGAAAACTATTGCTGTCAAAATTACATCTACCGCCCTCTGGTTAGAAAAAACGAAATTCACGCGGTAGCCCGAGGAGGTATTGTCTTCTTAAATTGTGTTTGATACGGCAATAATAATTCAGTCTGGGAACTTTCGTCACTCCTAACATATCTCCTAACAAGCTGCGTATTGGCCGTATCTAGGACTGAGACGATGTTTCAATTGCTTGTTCTATGTGGCTTGGTAGCTGTCGCAGTAGCCCAGACAGACAGCACAGGTTGCTGTGCACCAGATCAATGGGAGGGACTTGTCAGGGAGATATCAAGCGTGAAGGCCCGGTTTGGCTTTGGGAAGTATTCCGGGGTAAGTACAAAATATTGTTACTATCATTATTCTACTTCTGAATACTGTACTCTTGCCAGACATTTTGTATGGAGAATATTTTTCATGCATTCAGGAATATTTAAATTAAAATGTTGATGAAATATAGAAGACAAGAAAGGAATATTAATATTTCAAGCTATTAGAGATGAGTGATACCATTCCGTTTTAAAAAAAGCCACATGCACGCGGTACGTTTCATATGCTGCAGAAAAGGCATAACCTGACGATGCATATTTTACATATCTACCGAACAAAACGATAAGAAAATCCAATCGTTCTTTGTTCCAGTTTTCACTAATCCAGAGATTGGCGACCATACAGAGCAAAAGTGAAAATTCCCAATTGATTCTAGGTCAGAAAACAAACGTTTTAAGAAGTTTTCGATATGTTGTAGCCTGATTGCCACTTGGACCTACTTATTTTCCAAAATAAGACATCGATTATGTGTACGAAACGTAATTTATGTAAAATCAAGTTTGTTTTTTAGAATGAAAAAAGCATGTTCATTTTCTTTTTCTTTTGAAGGAAATATTCACGCTGTCGTACGACTTTACTAACCAACGAGTGAGACAGGATGTATCATATCAAACTGGTAGTGAAGATGGAAGAGCCAATCTCGCTATTATACTTAATTACCGAACGGTAAGTCGACAAAACATGTGGGCCTACTTCTCGGATTTAAATGCAGCAGACAAAATTGTCAAATAATTAGATTTGTCCCATGATAATGTCTGGTTCTTTTATCGGGCACTTCTGAATATGTAAACATTACAGCTTGTGCCATTCTAATTTTCAGCAAAAGGCATACGTCATTAAAAGTGGAACTCAAAGCTGTACTGTCTACCATATGAGAAGCAAATTGCAGAGATACTGTGTACCATGTAAGTACAGGCCACTTGTAACCTCACTCGATTCTCGTTATAATTTGTATTAGGTTTCGCTTCTTCACGCTTGTGACTGCACATACTTAAAGTGTCACGAACTGTCAAATATGGGGAAATTTCATTGAAACAGATTATTGGTCGTTTTTATCAAAAAGTACAAACACAAACTTTCCGTTGATACCTATCTTGTAGATGTACCCTTAGATAGTTTTAGAAACAACGCAAGACTCCAAAATGTACTCGTTCATGTCGGCTATTTGAGTTTAGTCTGTTATTTGCACACATTTTCTGTTCGCGCGGGATACTGGCTTATTTTAGATTTAACCATTTAGTTTTTCAAGTTAGCTAAAGCGATCAACTGGAATCTATCGAGTAAAATCGGTGTTTGGACAGCTTATATAAGTACCTTAATAAGGTTATCGTCAGATTTTCTTCTTTGTTGTGCTTGTTGCATTGATTCGTCGTATTTATTCATTTTTTTTACAGCAAACGCCATATTCTATTCAAATCTTTTCCACCAGACAGAACGGGGTAAGTTTTGGTTCACTGCTTACGGATTCAGAATCAACGAACGTCGAACATTCATCGCAGCTACCGTGACAAGAGAGACATGTATTCCAATCCAAGAAACGGTCACAACGCCAAGACAACAGGGTAAGTCACGTACATCTAGAATATCTGTATTTGACATCGACCTGAACACATGCTGGGGGGGGGGGGGGGGGGGGCACTAACAGCGTGAAATGTGTGTACTGTATCTAATCACTCCTGCATACCTTACACATCAGGTCACTCCGGCTACAGATACCAAGCACAAACGTTTGGAAAATGGAAAGTATTTGGATTAATCAGTATTAGATTAGTTATTAGGGAATGAACTTTATTGAAGTTTATGCTTAGTCGTTCTTGTTTAGGTCCTAAAATTAAATATTATATCAATAAATGTCCCAGCCATTGAGTTCCTGGCTTGTAAAGGAATACCTGAGACCTCGTGTTCTATACACTTCCACTGGTTCTCCTCATTAGGGGATAAGCATATTTTAATGGATACAGAATTATACGCCTTTGCATTGTATTAATCGACTTATGTTTTCCAGGACGGTACGTTGGTATTGTTAACTATGCTAACATTACACCTGGCATTAAGGACCCCTCCGTATTCGATCCACCACGATTTTGTCAGAGAGGGGCCATGGTATGTTTGCACTTTTCATATATTTGCTATTTCTAAAAGGTACTTTGTTTATAGCAATTCGTCTGTCCCAATGTGAATATGTTTGTCGTAAAATGGCATTAGAATTACAACAGACTCTTTTTAAGAGATATATATGCTGTCAAATGTATTGGATTGTTCGCTTAATACCAGCTGTGACTTTGGCAGTTTACGTATTATTGACCGCTATCATCTTCATCCGTTATTCTTTCAAGCGAAAAGAGTGCATTAAAAATCGCACAATACAATGTCAACCTACAATGGACAGTTGAGACCATTGCCAATTACATTCTTCTTCGGTGGTCCAGTCGGCTAGAGTGAGAGTCCGGTCTTTGATCCATTCTGAGCAATTCCAATCCCACTCAGACCGATAGAAGTTGAAAATATTCTGTGTGATTTTTCACTCGATTGCCGAATGTGGAAGTGTTGCCAGGTACTCGATAAAGGTCGAGGATTTCCTCCAGGCAATAAACCCGTTTTCATCCCCTACTAAACCTGGCAACGTAGCCATATAAATGAATAAATCTTGAATGCGGCGACAGATATCAATTAATCTTTAATAATCACAGTCCGTTTTTTGGAAAATGTGCCTCATTGTTAAATGGATCTTTTTAACGGATAATTTGATAGATTACAAATCTATCTTTCAGGATTTTGAGGAAGCAGACATTGAACCCATGGGACGTTTCCTTCCAGACTACATCAACAACCGAATCATGGAGTTCTAGAACGAAAATAGATTTATCGCTTGAAGTGAACATCCCGGCTTTTGTACTATGGCCTCAAAAGTCCAATTTTTTAAATCAGTATTTTTTTTATCGCATTTGGTTAATAATGCCTGTAAACTGAAGTTAGATGAAATAACAGAAAACCGCTCAGATATTTTTATGGAAATGAAAGTCTTTATGCTACATGACGTCATCATACTTCCATTCACGCTGTGTGGACGATAGATTTCAAGTTTAACATGGAAATCTGATCATAGCTTCTTGTTAATTGTTATCACTTTAAAATTCCGAAAAATGTAGACGATATGGTAGACAGCTGGGGTGTTCACTTTGATTCACAAAGGAGCCAGTATAAATGTGTGTGTATGTTGTTGAGTGCTGTGCCTAAATAAGACATATCTTGTATACAAATTATTTTGACTTTATTCGCCGTATTTTATGGAAAACTTTATTGATCGTCGCTTATGTCATTGACTGTATAAATCTTCATGTTTTTCACTTGTTTTAAATAAAGAGTTGAAAGTTTGCCAAAATTATAGTTTTTGAGATTAATAATGTTATAGGCTGCTTGTACAACATTAGAAATTACACTATATTGAGGGTTATGGCATTTATTATACGAGGTTAAAAGGCGCGGATAAACCGGGGTCATTATATACATATAGGAAGGATCAATCTTGGAAATGTAACCAGCAACAACGCACCAAACCACGATGTTCTATTCTAATGTTCAATTTGTTGCTTTAAGGGTTTCTAAACAGGGCCTTATTTGCTTTGTGTTCGTTTGTGGACTACCGGTGTATATTTATTCAGAAAACAGAAGTTGAAACGAAACAACTTTAGGGTTAAGCGAGGACCAAATTGCATATTTTTCGTTTTTTCGTAACTACTCGAAAAAACTCGTCAACAGTGACGTCATACACGACCTTCGGTGTGTACAAGTCATTGAACTAAATACGTGGAATTGTGGCCACGTGGTGTTTGGGTTGCAGCAATCCTCCCCATTACAATGAGATGATTAGGTGATTTCAATCCAAGATGACAGACGGCACGCACGCTCCCATCTTGTAGTAATGGCGGCATTTTTAAAATGTCAGATCGAAAGCAACCAATGAGACATGGCCATTTACCGTATACAGCCCAATGGTAAAAACAAAGACGCACTAACACGGCAGAGATCGTGTATAATACATTACATACACAACGGAGGTCTTGTTTGATGTCATATGTCACTGAGATAATTAACTTTCTCAAGCATTATAGCGCAGCAAATGTAGCACTGGATTTGGTATGTTCTGCCACAGAAAATTAATTTCTTTTTTGATCAGACTTGTAAAGGACATGTTCTGTAACACGCTGAACACAAATTAGAAAATGTTGCCAAAATCTGTTCATGAAAGCTTTAAATGCTGATGCATGAGATCACCCAACTGCATATAGATTGGGTCGTTGTCAGTGCAAATTTGTCTGTTGATTGAAACTTTATTTGGACTTAACAACTTTGCCTACATGTTGTACATGTATAGCAAAAACTGATTGATTGATTTGTAATGGCACATTTACAGTTATTTAGATATTGGCGTTGTTAGATGTATTTTGGAGGGATTCGGGCTCTCGATCTTCAGTGGTTACACATAGTTAGAATTGGTTACATTTTGATTGTTTGATTTTGAATTCCACATCTAGGACTATTTCAGTTAGAGGGGACTTTTCACACTTTTTCATAATTTCCGATCGTCACAACAGTAAGAGGCTTTGAGGGCCATCGAAAAACTAAATGGTTGGCACTGGAATGAGGAAAATCTGTACAGTATGTAGCTTGTACGACCTAAAACGTGTTTGAAAATCGCGGAAGCTGTAGAAAACAGACCAGATTTCGAACGTAGCTTCCAGAAATGTTTGTTTTCGTTTTTCTTTGATAGGCCAGATGTGTCTTTTCGTCGTGCTGCAGATGCCTGTACATGTAGTTAAATATGCGTGCTTTGCAATTGTCATAATGTGTTAGGTTCTCAACTTTGTTAGTGGCTTTAAAGGTTGAGTTAAAACATTGATACATGCATTTTGCAGAAAGTCAGTGCATTTTTCTGGACCATTAGGATTGATTGATGTTTTACGCTGCACTCAAGATCATTTAACTTTACTCGTATATGACGGTGTTTCCAGGTTTGGTTGGGGAGGTAACCGAGCTCATTACCCGGAGGAAACCCCCGACCAGTGAGTACCAGACAACTCCTCCACATACGGAGACCAAGTGAAATTTTTATTTGGTCTGAGCGTGATTCGAATCCGCACCGCAATGATAGAAAGTCTGTGTGGGACTGAGGGAAGATCACTCCAACCCACCGGACCATTGGACTATACGGTAAAAGCCCACAAAACCGTCGTGCATCTAATGTTTATCAAATGTGCGTTTTCTTCCAAATCAAAAACATTAAAAAGGGCCAATATGTTTTTATAAATCGAAATTTTATGTTGCCAGATAAAGTTTGCTTGTTCCTCTAATACAACAGAGAACGTTTGGAAAAACGACAAACCGTTGAGAAATTTATTACAATGCTTGTTTAGTTTTGAGTTTTGTAATCAATTTCCCATACAGTTCGAATAAAATAACTTCTATAAAAACAATATCATCACTGTTTGAAACTATTTTCATCAAGTATGAAATTTAAAAAAATAGGTCTAGATTTTTTATCATTGCTGTTTATCTGAGTCCATTTGTTTTTGTTGAATAAAGCGTGCAATTTTGACTGATCTTAAAAGGAATGGAGATATTCCCATTTTTACCACACTTTGTTATTTAACAGAATATCTTAAGCATTTTCTTTAAATCAAGAATAAACTGCGATATTAGAAGAGGAGTATTTAGTATCTAATGACAGTCAACATTTACATATTTCATTTGGTTGAGTTGAAAAATAAACACCAAAAGAATACAGTGTTGGTGTTTGATATTTCGTAATATTATGAACTTCAGCAAACGTCTTTATTCTTGAGTCGATGAGGTTATCGATGAGTCAGATCGAACCGTTTAGTCAAAGTTATTCCACTGCCTATAAACTGTTTCATTTATTTTATCGACGAGGAAATATACAAAATCAGGCATTCTCTTTGACCACGCAATAAACATTAACTCATAAAGGTGGTATGGAACATTTTGTCTCGAGACTTTCAGCAGTCATTAAATTATTGTTATTTCTGGTATAAGTAAACTGTGTTAATTTAAACTATTAATTGTTATTCGGCGGATGGTTATAGAAATGGACAAGGAAAACATATTTTCTTTTGGTTAACAACTTTAGGATATATTGGGTATATATATACCCATTACAATGATACAGTACATTGACTTTGATACCTATTTGAGAACTACATGGAAACGTCGTCACCTAAGGAACCAAGAAGTTGATATCCATCTGTAATTCTTCCCCTTATTGTAATTTAAGTTCAGTGCCAGATTCATTGCATAGCTTTTACGACTACCTACAGAGCAAACTAAATTATAAGTTTTTGCTTTATATAAAACGGAGGATTTTTTATAAATAATAAGACTAATGTGTTTATTCCCACAGGATACGCTGATAGAAAATAGACTAAAATATTTGCAGGTTATATTCCTGTTGCAATTGAGTTTCTTATTAGACAAAAATACTGACTACGTGACTGTAGTACACATGCATGTTTAATTTCACACTCAACTTATCTTAAAGTGCCTTAATTGGCCAAAATATTGATATTTCTGCGCTAAAAAGGAATGTGGAACAGTTTATAAGTGAAATAATCTTGAGTACGGTGTAAAACATCAATCAATCTACAGAGAAGTGCCATTCGACAAGCTTTAGCTTAAAACCAATATGTACCATCCAACTAAACTTTCTTTTTTTTCGATTCCACGGTTTTGTACCGTAAAAAGTCAACAGCTTGTCAATTTCTTCCTCCAAAAATACCTACAATGCAGAGGTGGTATACAAAGTAGATATCACATTATAAGTGGTCGACTCTAAAAACGGACGATTTATCCAAGCAGTAAATAATTCAAATCACTAGAGGCTATCTATTTGGTAATCATTTATGCTAATAATTTTCTGAACAAAGAGGCAAAGTCACACACCTCCTTATTAGAATATAGAGCATTATGACATCATTCACTTACCCTGAACTCGAAAATAAATGCATCCTTATGAAAAATAAAGTCAAAAGTTCAAATCCGCTGTTGTTTAATTAGGCAAAATAAATAAGACTAGACGATAAACTAGTTATTTATCTGTCACCAATGCTTTAATAACATGTGTAATTATAGACAAACACCAAACATAATCTGAAACAAACTGTTGTCGGTCTATGCAGGCATGCAAGTTTCTTATAGCTTTCTGTGTTTGGAATCTCGAGGTGATGGGGACGTGCATTTTTGCAGTGCACTTGACAGCTGTAAAAAGGCACGTTCCCATCACCTCGAGATTCTGCAGTTTTATGATTTTAACGCAATGCCACCCGAACAAACAGTACGTCCAACCAATGGGAAAATAATCATGTGACCAGAAATGATTCGGCAGAGAATAGATTGATAGGTTGATTAACGTTTTATGTCTCACTCATGATTATTTCACTTATTTGAAAACTTTGGAGATCCCCAACCTCGGACGAGTACCTGGTAACATTTAAGGCGATAGAGTGAAAATACACCCAGAAATTGTTGTAAGAGGGAATAAATTGGTTAACTATGAGCAAAATAACCGTAGAAGTTAAGATGAAGAATTGTACACGGTGTTTGTAGCTGTCTTTTGATTAATATCGAATATTTCACCTTTACTTACTGTTTCCTTGAATTCCTACCAGAAAAATCTATGCGATCGGTTGGGCAGAAATTTCAAGACACATACAAATCTCTTAAGCTGTTCACATAACGTTGATCCTGGTTGGTGCACGAGGTTTCATTTTTCGTTGGCCTTTTGTTTATAAATTTCAACATAATATAAAGCTTTGAAATCCCTCCAAAAACCTGTGGTCCATACAAACATAAATTTTGCTTAAAAAATAAAAAGAATTTGAATATAAAAAATGTATACATTGACTTTTAAGCAATACTTTTATGAACATACTCGACATTGATAGCATTAAAGTTTGATTTTACTTTTTGAGGTATATTTTAACCCAAATTTCTAGACTATGGTACTATAAAAGTCTAAATTGACATTTAAGCTATATTAAAGTCCAAATTTATTTTTACGGTATACTTTAATGTAAATCTTGGAGATATGTATCATTAAACACTAAATTCACTTTTAAACTAGATGCATACTTTAAAGGGTCATGAGCTGCCAAAATGTTGATATTTTGACGTTGAAACAGAATGTGGAAATTGTCGGCTATTTTTCTCAAGACGTATAATTCAGAAACTTTTTAGTGTTTCTAGTCTCAAGAATGTAAGATGAAGTGTTGTTTTGAACTAACTTTGGCTTAGAATGAATGAATGGTCGTCCCGGTTATTTAAATTTTGTTTACTTTCGAGCACTATACCGGCTCGTATAGGCCACATACTGTATGGATTTTCCTCATTCCGACGCCAATCGTTAAGTTTTTCCATGGCCTTCAAAACCTTTTACTGTCGTAGCGATCAGAAATTCTGAATTTTGGCAGCTCATGCCACTTTAACATACGTTCTTGATACTGTTATCATTAAAGCCTGAATAGCTATATTATAAACATTCTCGATACTGGGGGTCGTTTCACGAAGCCGTCGCACAGTGCGATCAATCAATGTTGCCATGACGTCGTAACTCTTCACTGTGGTAGTCAGTGGCGACTAGGCTTCGTTTGCCATACAACTACTTTGTGAAACGAGCCCATGTTATCATTAAAGTTTGAATTACTTTTTTTGAGACTGGTATTGTTAAAGTCAAAAGTACCTGTTAAGCTATACTGGTCAGATCATTGAGATGACAAATATATCGAATAGAATTGACGAATATTGTTTTTAGGTGTGCATGTACATATTTGATAATTTTCGCGAATACTTAAAACTGAAGTAAAAATCACGCAGTTTGGATATTTGCTCCTTAAAACACGCAAACATGCTGCTATTTTACACACAGCGTGAATAAAAAATACGTTCTTTTTTTAAATTGTAGTCACGGACATTACGCATAATTTGCACTTGTTTGGTTTTCTTATACTTAATTCTGGGAGAAGGGTATGTAGATTGCATGAACTTCCAACTCATTATTGCCCTGGCGTTCATTTTAGCTTCGCTTATATCAGTAGTAACATAATAAAACAGACGAAACCTCTAAGATCTAGAACTTGACAAAGTACAAAGAAACAATATTTTGACAGAAATACGGCCTTCAAATTTAAGTGTGCTAACTGGTTAGTCCTGTAAATTTTCAGCGCACACCATTGGTTGTTTTTCCTTAAAATCAGAAATAGAACACGCCCATTTCTTTCGTCTTAACCATTTAGCACGCGTTCATTAGAAACACCAATTGATCACGCAGAGACAATGTTCGGCCAATAAAAGAACTTTAAAACAAACAAGTACTCATCTAAAAAGTCATATGACCAGCCTGAGGCAGAGTTGTCTTTATAAATAATTAAAGTTCAACATAAGACTACTTCAGTCTACTTAACGCCTTCTGTAAAGTAACCAACCGTTTGAAAGACTTATGACAATGTTACTATTGGCAGTTCTGTGTAGCCTGGTGGCCGTCACAGTAGGCCAGGAGGAGACTCGACGTGGATGCTGCACGCCACGACAATGGGAGGGTCATGTCAACGAGGAGTTTTCTTTGATTGATTGTTTGGTGTTTTACGCCGCGCTCAAGATTATTTCACTTATATGTAGTCGTTGCCAGTTTTATTGTGTGAGGAAACCGGGTCCTGTGCCCAGAGGAAACTTTTATTGTGTGAGGAAACCGGGTCCTGTGCCCAGAGGAAACCCACGAGTTTTCTTTGAATACACCTTATGCTGATAGCTGATTGGTTCTTGTAAGTAGATTGCTTTAAATCTAGATAAGAAAAGTTGAGAGTTACCCCGAACTCAAGAATGTTACGATTATAATGGAGCCCTGTAGTTCATTTGATTAACGATTTAAGCTCACAAGAATGCACGTAATTCATGGATCGGTCGCTACTCGAATCCTACTTAGCCAAAAAAAAGAAAACAACTCTGACCTTTTAATGGGATGGTTGCCAGGTATCAGTGACAGGTTAGATGTCTCTGAAACTGCCAGCGTCAGCCCAGCGGTGGGGATGTAAGACTTGTCATTCCTACCCTTGAAGAGTCTTGACCAATAAGCACTTCGTATAAAGCAAACACCCAAGCGTTCGGGGTGTAAACATACAATGATATTCTCCAGTTAGTTAATTCTCGCGTAGTGGAAGAGTGCTCCAGGTTTATTAACCTTCAAGATATCTACCAAGAAACACATCGAGATTTTCTCAAGGGTGTTATTTCAATCTTTTATTTTAAAGGCCCGTTTGCTCCCGTAGCGTATTGAACATTTGTTAAGAAAACCAATTTGCATTAGCTTACTACGACTAAAAGCACTAAAATTAAAACAGGACACCTAAAACATGTCCAGTTAGGTTTTGAATATAGAAATGGGAGGCGAAAAACAAACGAAGAATCGAAGCCTGATTACAACAACAACGATCAGTGTCGGTTATCTTAGTGGTCATCTTCTCTAGCCAAGATAAAATCTGCATGTCCCCATTCCGTGTTTTACCTTGGCAGACTACTCCACTTGAACCCGTAAATGGAACAGCGCCCCATGGTGAGAATGTAAGAGTTGTCTTTCCTAGACTTACAGGGTCTTGGCCAATCAGCACCCGTTAAACAAAAGTTTAAGGTATACACAGCCGCCATTATGTTATTTTCAGTGTAAGCGCCCGAGAATTTGATTAGCTGCGAGAAGTTTTACTCGCATCCAATCAAAACGAGCTGTTCGATTTACGGGTTCAAGTGGAGTATTCTGCCAGAGAACCCCACAGAGTTTAAACCCTTTTCTCCATTTATGTGCTTTATTGTTTTAAGAGCTTGTTGTTATATCCTTTATCCTTTGTTATAGTTTAGTATAAATAATCATCTTACATATCTGTTACTCATCACTTGATAACGGTGTTAGGAGCTACACCGAAACGTCGTGTTCCCAATAAACCAAGAAGTTGTAAATCCATACGCAAGAGTTTTCTTTCTTTCATTATTCTGCCAAGGTAAAACACGGAATGGGGACATGAAGATTTTAACTGGGCTTGCGAAGATGCTTAGTGGTTGGATTACCCCCCATTTCAGGCCCTTTTGTCTGTGGTTTACACTCAAAACATTATCGGCAGTCTTTTTGGTTCACTTTTTATACCCGATCGCCATTCTGTATTTCTCAGATTAAGTACGTAAAAGTATACTGTGCCTTTAGATCGCTCACACGACTCAAACATTAGAGCGCTTGTGCGCATGTTCAGGTTCGGGGTTTGTTTACATTGCGGGTACTTGATAAATTTACTTTTCAATCTCAAATACTAAATGATGCCCAAACTTTTTTGGTAAAAATAGAAAGTTCCTAACTTCTTCTGTCTGGGAAAAATATAGAAAACCGCCCACAGTTGTTTATGTAAACAGTATTCTGGATTTTCGCGCAAGTGTGCCAATAAGAAACTATTCAAAATGAAAATGCATAGCCAGTATCTGTTACTAGCAGGAATAGTTTTCTAAGAGTTAAAAAAGAAAAACCTTTAATAACCGTCGACAATCTCAAGTTATAAATCCAAGATATTTATAAATTGTTAATTCTGTATATGCTTTATGACCTAATTCTATAGATCAAAGCTCTGCATTTTGTGTTGTTTTATTTTTTTAGCGTCATGTGTACAGAATAAATCAAGACACGAAAACTTGTAGAACCTATTCAACCAGAAAGCGAATTTCAAGAATTTGTATTCCAAGTAAGTTACTGGTAACTTTTTTTTCCATTTTAAAATCAAACCTGTAAGATTTAATATTCATTTTCGTAGATTTTCGGGTAGACGAACTTTAGAGCGTCCATCCGGTCGACATGATGGAGATGGTCGAGGCTGTCTATCAGGACTTTGCGTTTTACCCCTCCCCTCGTCAATCAGGTGACGTCATCATAGAGGGTTTGGTCAACATTCAGCCAATCTGATTTGACACTTGAGTCGACCTTTGTAGTTCATTTAGGAAGACAGATTTTAGTTCAACATTAGACATTTTCATCTGATTTGTTTGACAGGAAACGCACGGGACTTTGGAGCAGTGTATTACGGAGCGGGCAGAGATAGTTTTAATGTCAATACGTATGTATTCCCTCGAGGAGACAAGTATATTGCCGCCTCACTTGCGAGAAGAGGATTTATCCCAATTCAGAGAAAATTCTAGGCCTCCGATTGGTCAGTTGGCCTCGGATAACCTGCCGCATTTGCTCTCTCGGCGTGGTACATGGAAGCTGAGATCTGCCGGCTGATGTTATACAAACAAAAATACGTAAACAAACATGGCGTCGGCCGAATGAAAACGTTTCGCTGATCACATTGTTGAGAAACGGGCGAATGTGATTCCAGAAAACACGGGCTATGCAACCAATACCACTGACAATCCCTAAAAAGTTGTCAGCCTGTCCACCTAACCTTTATATAAGGATTGACTTCAATGTTTCTTCGGTTCATCGAGTTATGAGCGAACTTGCCCCTGTGCAAACTAAATAAATCCGCGAAGCGGTTTATGAAAAAGTTTGCACAGGGGCAAGTTCGTTCATAACTCGATGAACCGAAGAAACATTGAAGTCAATCCTTATAATTTAATTGGTTATACATTTACTATTAAAAGCAACAAACACGAAATTGAAATGAGAAATTTGTAATTTTCAGAAAACAAAACAACGAAAACGCGCGGATTGATACAAAAATATCTCCACAATAATGTATACATAGCGACCGCCAAATGACGTCACAATTACAGCTGTGAGGAAGACAGGCTGTTGGATTTAATTCTACCTTTCCTGTATGTGCGTGCCGTGTGCAAATATACATGTTAAGTAGAGATGACTTTTTAAACAACGTCGAGTGTGTAGTGCAACATACCGGCCGGTAGGTTTACCTCCCCCGGAAGAAGTGATCTTTTGCTTGTCATACAAAATAAAGGATTTAACCTGATAAGGTAGTGAGTGTGGTTATATTCTGTCCTTTTGTATTGAAAACTGGGCTGTCAAGAACGTATAAAGTCATCAAAGGGTTGATTTCACAACATTTCCCAAGATAGCGTCACCAGCAACCCAGCCTGTCAAGGCCGTAGCCATAGTGACATTATGTCATTCTGCTTCAAAATATCTGGGTCAACCGTCGCACGTGACCAAAGCTTATCGTTGGTTGGTTAAAAGTTCCCACTCTGTCCCAAGGGAGGGAAAAGGAACGGCAATCCTCAACAGGTTACTTTTTTCCTCATTTTTCTCAATTATCGGGTAGAATCGGCTTTAATGCCTTCGTATTGGTGTTTATTGCGTAACCCGATACCGCTGAACGTTGGTTCGCACCTCGTCAAACCCCTCGAATGCTGCGCATTCTCGTGGTTTGACTCGGTACGAACCCACGTTCAGCGGTATCGGGTTATGCAACAAACACCGCTACGGCGGTATTAAACCCTTAAACAACGTAGGCTACATACTGTACATGTACAATCATGTAACAATAGTTTGACAATATTTGAATAATATAGTCATTTTGAGGTTAGTTGGACGAATTGTTAAAGTTGAAGACACAATTGGTGAAACTGTTATAGTTATGAGGATTATTTGGTAAAGAAATTCCAGAAAAGTTTAATTGTTCCGGTTGGGAGGTTGTATGGCGCTGGTTTTCAAATTCGACAGTTGACTGGGAGTGCGAGGCGGACCAACGGCTGCATGTCGCTGTTGCAGAAGGGTTGTTTGTGCGTTGAAAGGCAGCCAATTGGCGAAGATCCGTTAACTGGGTAATGTGGGACAAACTATCACTTATTTCTTCTTTCTAAAAGGAGGAACATTCTCGATTGTAACTTCTAACAGAGCTTTCATTTCTGTGACCTGACATGTACATAATATGACGAAGTTCAAAACCAGCATCATTTATGGCTTGGATAGCAGTGGCCCGGATAGAGTGGGCAGTATACGCCATAGAGCAGCCTGAATTTCTACTTATGTCACAACAAAAACGAGAGAACTGGTATTTCTTGACGGGAGTAGAGTTGTACCAAATAACTTCTTCTTCTGGCGAATTACAAGCAGTTAACTGATGGTGAAATTCCAACCCCCTAGTTACAAAATGCATCGACAAGTCATGCCAAACCCTATATCGAAGTAGTACTGGATTTAAATTCGAATGCAGCCAATCGCTGATTCTAATAAGGTCACCATTCTCAATGATTGCCTTAGCCCCAGGTGACTATCCTGCCATTCTGTTGTATAGTCACAGATCGCTTACCTTGCTTCCTGTAGGACGGTTCAAACTTTTGCTCTGATAGTTTTATCAGACCTTTTCAGCCGTCGACAACATACTTTCTCAAGTTCTAGGGTTCCAAACTTTCGATTCAAATACAAAAAAAGTCCAACACACGCCCTTATACACTATCCTCGCCCAATTTGGGACTCCCAGCATCAGTAAATTCTGCCATCACAAATAAAAAAGGCGGACTTGACAGAGTCCAAACTGACGCACATGCGCAAAGGCCGAATACGAAACGACGGCAAACTGCGGACCTGTCTCACCGTTGAACTGTCAAAACAACTACACGTGCTTCCAATGGATACATATGCAATCTGAATTCCACGATATGGGAGATGAAGTTATAGACAGAGTTTGTCGGAAACTACTGTTACCATACACACTTAAGGAACAACAAAAGCTTGTGATTAGAAGAATAGCTCAAGGTGGAAATGTGTTTGCCCTTCTCCCTACTGGTTTCGGAAAGAGCGACTGCTTTGGTATATTGCCTAGTATAATGGACGAGGTGAGTTTGTATGTCGATAATAAAAGTTTTCAACCAGTTAACATCCTAAGAATGTTATAGAAAAGTTTTTTTTATGTCTTTTATTTCATCTGTAGATCAATCCAGCTAAGAAGCACAAAGCTATCGTTGTTTCTCCACTGAGGAGCTTGATGTTGGATATAGTGGCCAGATATTCAGCATTAAACATTCAATCAGTGGCCATCCTTGCCATGGAAGACATGGATACAGAAGCAGTTGAAGGTACTATATAACATGATTCCGATCTACCAGATATGATAACGTTTGACATTACTGTGTGAGTGTATGCAGGGATGGGCATGTGTTTGAATTTTGATTTAAAGCTGAGTGGTAATTTATTTTTTTTAAATTTTAATTTAAGGTCTAAAAAAGGGAGACTACAATCTAGTTTTGACTTCCCCAGAAGCCATTCTTAACAATCCGTGGTGGGGCATAATGAGGGCTTGGAAAGACCGCCTGTGTTGCCTGGCCTTTGATGAAGTTCATTGTTTGACAACATGGTATGGGAACTATTTTTTATGTGTGAAGTTTGAGATCCCTAATATCTCGAGCGAAATAACAAATTTCGGATTAGGTAAATCACATTTATTTATAAATTAGACAACAAACATCAGAAATAAATAATACTATAATAACATTTGAACATACAGGGCTTGTGCCTTTGTAAATTCTTCCCCACAGCTCCCAATTATTTACAAAATGCATATCATGGATATATTATCAATTGACATAGCTAAGACTAACTCTAAGACATTACAAAACCTCTGTTACAAAAATTGTTGGATATCACTTTCCATACAGGGGGAACGAATTCCGACCAGAGTACAAACGTGTCGTGGAAATTTGATCACAATGTCCACTCATTCCAGTCTTAGCTTTAACAGCAACAGCCACACAGGCAATGGTTGCAGAAATTCTCCCAGCCTTGGAACTCCAGAAGGAAGAAATGCTTTTTGTTGCTGTATTGCCTAATAGGTACAGTTTATTTGACCATCATATTATTACCTTTATTGAAATCAATTTGAAGTAATTGAGTTACTTAAGCCAAGAGCAAATATCTCAATTTTAAGTTACACATACAGTTTGCATTGTATATAATAGTATACTTAAAACGTCTTAAGCTGTGATCATGCACATGTATAAAGGAACTCTTTATAGCTCAACATATCTTCATATTGTATTAAATTTTCACATAAAACATTATAGTATCAGACAGTTTGATTCATCAACCTTATAAAATAAAACATAAAAAAATGTATGTTTCATGTTTTAGGCACAACATACATTACACTTGGAGCAAGCAGGAGGAAATATGGAAGAGTTAAAGTGGCTTTCCGACAATCTAATAGAACAAGGAGATTTAACTTCAAAATCGATCATTTATGCAAGGTCGGTATTGGTCGAACAAAGATTGATTGATTGGTGTTTTACCCCAAACTCAAGAGTTTTTCACTTATATGGCGGCGTTGCCAGGTTTAGTGTGGGAGGAAACCAGCCTCATTGCCCGGAGAAAACCCCCGACCTTCGGCCAGTACCTGGCAACTCTTCCACATACGGCGACCGAGTGAGAACCTATTTTAGATTGATAACTATTGTGATCAGATAATCGATGGAAATATATTTGGTAAAAAAATATTTTCCATCCACAGGACAATTGACAGCGTGATTCGCATTTATGGCAACTTAATGAAAAGGCTTGGTCGACATGCCTGGGTGAATGGCGACAAATCCTCGGGACTCACGCGGATAGAGATGTACCATGGCTCCACAGATATAGAAAAGCAGAAGCAAATAATAACACGATTTACTAAGACTCCATCGCTTAAAATTGTTGTGGCAACAGTGGCTTTTGGTATGGGTATTCAAGTCCCTGATGTCAGGAACGTTGTTCACTGGGGCCCATCGGATTCAATACTGAGTTACTGGCAGGAAGTTGGTAGATGTGCCAGGGATGGTGAACCTGGTAAGGCTTATTTATACTTGCCACCAAGAAGCCTTCATCCGCGCCAGGTTTCACAAGAGTTTCTTAAATTTATTAAAACTCTACGTGAACAAAACAGCTGCCTGAGGAAAGCTATTTTAACACATCTGTTTGTTGAAGGAATGTCTCAACATGATCTGGACAATTGTTCTAGTTCAAACAGTTGTTGCAACCATTGTGAAATGTAAGCATTTCTCATTTTTTGGGATAATGTTTATATTTGTATTGGGGCCTCGTTGACTCAGTCCGACCCAGGCCTTCCATCTATCCGACGCCCGATTGATTGGCACTCAAACCAAATAAAAACTGACAAAAAATCCGAGAGGATTTTTCTCTCGATCGCCGTATGTGGAAGAGTCAGGTACTCACAGAAATTCGGGGGTTTCCTTCGGGCAAATGGTCTAGTTTCCTCCCCACTGAACCGGGCAACTCCGCCATATAAGTGAAATAATCTTGCGGCGTAAAACATCAACCAATCTATATATTTGTAAATACAGACAAGTCTCCTGATTGTAGCACTAATACCCCAAAAGCAATCCACCAATCAATCAATCAATTAGATTTTGAACAGCTCTTCATGTCACTTGCCAAGTCTTTCCAGAAATTCATTTCTGCCAAACACTTTCCCATCCGAATTCCCATTTTGCGAGGGGATCGAAGAGTCCTGTTCATTGTAAATTCCACAAAACCTTTAAGATTTCGAACGGGACAATATTCGAACAAGCCATCCGGTTTAAACTCTTCCACCATTTTCTTCACATCATCATCAAACCCTGATGACCTTTCGCCATATAAATTAGTCTGAAACTGGCCCAACCCAGCCTCTGTAAATAATCTATTAAGGGTTTTCCCAAACCCGCCGCTCATCTCCACAACTCGGTTAACTTGGTCCTCCGTGGGGGTCCTCTGCTGACTGGCGAGCGAGGAGGACGTGTTGAGGAGGGCTCTCGATTACATTGTGCTGTTGTTGTAATCTCCTACAAGTATGGGGTGTGGTTAAGTAAAAACCATGTCCTCGCATCAAGGCTCTAGTAGGGGTCGGCAAAACAACGCTGATTACCTAAAAGAATTTACCCTGAAATTGATGCTGAACGGAAAATCATTGAGTGCCGGTGAGATAATTGAGGCCGTTGAAATTGAATGTGCTTTGGGATATATTGTAGCATGTGTGCCTAAAACCGACAGTTTTGAGATAACTGTAGTTGATCAAGCTTCTGTGAATATTCTACTGAATGGAATTGAGATCGGAGAAGATCAATATAATTTGCTTGAAATTTCCCAAAGGTCGGCTCTAGCTTCGTTTATGCATCTTTCGTCATACATCCAAGATGGCGAAATCAGAAACAAGCTTACTGCTATGAATGTGACAATTTTATCTGAAATCAAGCGGCGTTTTCATAAAGGAACTAGAGTTGCAGAAGGTACTCGATTTGCCAAGGTGCTATTACCACCGGGAATGAAATCCCTTCCCTATGCCATGAGATTTGACACGGTGAATGGGCCTGAGTATTTTCGAGTTTTACATGACGGTCAAATTAAAGTGTGTTCTATTTGTTATTCAGATGAGCATTTATTCAGGCAATGTTTGCGGTATGAATGTTTCAAATGCGGATTGATCGGCCACATATCCAGAACATGCCGTTCAACTCCTTGTGATGGGTGTGGGAAACATGGCAAGTATTGTATTTGTGTTGAAGGAGAACAATCCTTGTTATGTGATCAGTGTGGTTCAAGTGTATGTGAATGTAATACTAGCAGTGGAGATCAACCTGAACACCCAGAAACAGCTGCTATTGTTACAGAACACCAGGCGGTCCAGTTGACTGAGGAGACATACAAAGGCGATGTAGGTCAACCTGAGAGTAACGTTACTGATAACAGTACAGGGGGGTATTTCATAAACAGGTTTAGACGGCTAAACTGACCTAGCCGACTAGAATAGCGATGCTCTAACATTACTGCTTAGTCGACTATCTGACCGTAGTCGGCTATATGTGGTTTATGAAATACCCCCCAGAGCTACCAGCTAGTACAGATGGTCCAGGTAATGCTAAAGACGATGTGTTGGAAGAGCTAGGTCATCAGAGCTGTCAGTCTGACACGGAGGGTATGGAGGGTGAACCATCTCAGGACACCGGCTTCACACAGGTGACCAGGCGAAGGAGTAGAAGAATTGGCATAGTTTCAGGCAATGGAAAGGCAAACAGGGTGAATCCGTATCGTAAGAAAATTACCTCTACTGACTAACTTTAATGGCTATCTTGCATAACTTCATACTAATCTGTCTAATTAGCACAATGGTACTTATTGGATCTCTTAACTGCAACAGTGCCAGAAGTGTCCAGAAGATGGAAAAATTGACAGTCTGTTTTCAGTTAGTAATACCGACATTTTTTGTTTGCAAGAGACTCATTGGGACGATAATTTCATGAATAACTATAAACATATTTTCAAGGGCCATATGTACTACAGTAATGGAACAACAAATTGTTGTGGAGTGGCAACAGTAGTTTCAAAAACATTAAATGACAAAGTCACTGATGTCACTGGCGATAAAGATGGTAGAATTCTGCGAATAACTGTAATATTAAATGATAGTGAATATGATATATTGAATTGCTATGCGCCAAATCAAATAACTGCAAGATGCAAATTTGTAAATGTTTTGAAAAGTTTTGTACGCAAAAATGTCCATACTGTATTTTTAGGAGATCTAAACATGACATTTTCTCCCATAGATAGGTCATCAAAAATTTTTGAAAATGATTCATCACGTGATAATTTTCTTGCTTTAGTTACAGACCTATATCTTTTGGACATCTGGCGATATCTGCACTCCGAAAAGATAAGTTTTACACGGAGGCGTACAATACAGGGCGTCTTAAAACAAAGCAGAATAGACCACGCATTTGTAAGTAGAAGCTTAATCCGATTAGTTAAAACTGTGTATCATAGGCGTAATAGCCTGAGTGATCACAGCACAATCTTTTTAAGGTTTGATGTAAGCACTATCGAAAGAGGGCCGGGACTTTTTGTTTTCAATAATTTGCTTCTTAGAGATGAAACATTTTGCGAAACGGTACGTAATCTGATAAAAAATGAAAAATTGTGTCCTCTATACAAGAATGAGATCGATGTTTGGTGGGACAATCTCAAGTATAAAATAAAGAGATTATCCATACTGCATGGTAGAAAACTCAAACAGGATAAAAATGAAATTATGTTTAAACTACAATGTAAACTGGAAGGGGAGTACCGACGGGCGTCTATCATCACAAACTATGACCAAACTAATATTACTGTGTTAGAAGAACAGCTGAGGGTTCTTGAAAATGAAGCTTGTCAGGGGGCAATTCTAAGGTCAAAGGCTAAATGGACTGTAGATGGTGACAAAAACACAAAAACACAGATTTCTAGTATAAGGGATGTTATCTCATTGGTAGAACAGGATGAAAGTGATCTTTACCTTTTGAAATTAGACCAAGAAAAAGCTTTCGATAGGGTCTCGCACCACTTTTTATTTGAAGTTTTGAAATGTTTCGGATTTGGTGACAGTTTTATAAAATGGATGAAGACATTTTATCAAGACATTAAAAGTACCGTAAAAGTAAATGGCTTCTTGACACCGTATTTCAAAGTTTCTAAATCTTTTCGTCAAGGCTGTCCAATATCAGCGATGTTATACGTATTGACAGTGGAACCCCTCGGGGGGCTCCTCAGACAATCTACTATTATAAAGGGTATTAAAATACCAAACAGTGGAGTTACATCTGTTTGTTTCCAACACGCAGATGATACCACTCTGACATTGGCACATTCAGACTCAATTAAATATGTATTTAACATAGTAAAACTGTATTGTAAAGCATCAAATGCCCGTATCAATATGGATAAAAATGAATTGCTATATGTTGGTAAAAATGCAAGTAATAGCTCAATTTGTGATATTGACATAAAACATGACTGTTTAAAAATATTAGGTGTTCATCTTGGACCCAACAAGGTCCTCACTAATCAGCTAAACTGGCAGGACCTAGGACAGTCTGTCAAAAGTATTTTACGTCACTGGGAAATGAGAAAGTTGACCTTGTATGGACGAATAGCGGTTGTAAACACTCTTGTTATGTCCAAACTCTGGTTTAAACTGGCAGCTACTACGGTGCCGGAGAAAGTTATTACTGAAATCAAAGCTGCATGTGTCAGTTATATTTGGAAGGGGGGTTCACATTTAGTTTCTTATGGAGTGCTTATTAAGCAACAATCAGAAGGTGGTCTTAATTTACAAGATATATTAACAAAGGCAAGAGCTTTCCGTCTGAAGGTATTAGCTAAATTTTTGAATAATCAGACAAATTCTGTTTGGAAATGTTGTTTAAAATTATTTTTGTCACGCTGTGGAAATTTGAATTTTTGCACTGAGTTGTTGTTTATGTCACCCACTCGCGATGCTTACAGGACACTGCCTTTTTTCTACAAAGAAATGTTTAAAAGTTGGCACCTACTTCTTAAGTATGTCACCTTAGATGTTAACAGCAGAGATACTTTTTGGTCACAACCTTTATTTAGCAACCCTCGTATAACAGTCAGAGGAAAGTGTGTAAAATCAGATACATTTATAAATGCTGCATTAACCCTTGTAAAACATATCCTATACGAAACTGTCCCGGGATATCTCCCTGTATCAAGTATATGTGAGATAATTAAAGAATCTAACCATGATGCCGACATGGGTAAAGTCAAGGCCATGTATGAATTGATCAAGTCCGCTATACCAAAATGGTGGTCTCATATTGCAAGTTATGAATTTCCATGCGGGCAACCAGAGATAAGCCTGATACAGGGAGATAACTCCAGGACAGTGCGGACTTTAAAAAGGAAAGATTTTATACAATTTTATTAAATGATCTTTATGCGCCCTGTGTTAACTTACAGGTGTGGAGTAAATTATTTCCTGCCCTCAACTTCAAACATTACTGGAAACTTCCTAGTATGAGCATAAAGCCTCCGGAATGCAGAGATTTAGACTATCGGATAAGTCATAATACAATATTCAGTAAAGAAAAACTTTTCAAGATAGGGAAAGTAGACACTCCAAATTGTGATGTATGTAGGAATGTAAAAGAAAACATCCTTCACATTTTTATTGAGTGTAAATCTGTTTTAGAGTTTCATGACTACTTCGCAAATATACTAGAGGTACTGTTCCAATATGCTCCTGTTTCGTATCTAACCAGTTTAAACTTTAACGTGCTGCTAATGTTTGGATATGACGGCAAAAAACCAAAAGTCAACAAGAGTTTTGTTAATCTACTGTGCAGTTGTGTCCGATTCTGCATAATGAAGTGTCGCAATAGAACTATGTACCATGGGAAATCTATCTGTGTAAAGCAATTATTCAAATAGTACATAAAAATGTTGTAAAAGAAAATTTCATCTATCATAAGGAAAATGGATCAAAAACAATTTTTGTGAATAACTTTATCAGATTTAATCCATTTGTACGATTGCATGAACAAGAAAACTTAGTCATGACTTTCTGATGTAATTAGTAGCTTATTAAATACCTGTTTTTTGCCCCGTCTTTTCTGTGATACCTGTATTTTTACGTGGGTTTTTTCAAATTATTGTACGTTACTTATAGACTGAATAAAAAATATATCAAAGAAAAAAAAAACCAATCAATCAATCAATTAGTTTGTGAACAGCTCTTCATGTCACTTGCCAAGTCTTTCCAGAAATTCGTTTCTGCCAAACACTTTCCCATCCGAATTCCCATTTTGCGAGGGGATCGAAGAGTCCTGTTCATTGTAAATTCCACAAAACCTTTAAGATTTCGAACGGGACAATATTCGAACAAGCCATCCGGTTTAAACTCTTCCACCATTTTCTTCACATCATCATCAAACCCTGATGACCTTTCGCCATATAAATTAGTCTGAAACTGGCCCAACCCAGCCTCTGTAAATAATCTATCAAGGGTTTTCCCAAACCCGCCGCTCATCTCCACAACTCGGTTAACTTGGTCCTCCGTATATCGGCCATGGGCTTGCTTCAACATTTCTGAAATCACAAAAAAATTGTTTTACCTTTACCTAATCGAACATTTTATTAAAATGTATAACTAAAATGAGTTTATGTAGGCTCTGCTTCGACTAGGTGAAAGTTATCCTGTGCTTTACTTACTCATATGTAAAATTTATGCTATACCGTTACACAAGTGTATTTGTTAATTGTTAAATAAAAAGAGATATACCTTTAAATTCGTTATTGATGAACTCATTCAATAAATCCAAACCAATGTTGTGTCCTGCCCCGCCTCTCACATTCGCCACACGATTCCAAAGTATATCTTGTGCCAGACGTTCCCCAAGACTACCACTAGCAGCTGGGAACATAAAAATATTACTTTCCATTTCTATTTTTTTTAAATGATTCATTAGCATATCATTGAAGAAATACGTAAAAATATGACCACCCTAATGTGTTGGGCCATCACCACACCCCATCCCTCCACCTTGCTCCACTGGGAGTGGGTGTGAGTAGGTTGGTTAAACAGAATTTTAATAATCATTGTTTACCTTCAAGCATATGACAACCACTAATAAAATATTTGTAATGGTTGTTACTCCAAAAGGTAAGCATATCGTGTTTCCAGTGCCGGATGATTGCCGGGCCATCTCCCTCTCTTACGGCGTCTCTCCGAGCTAGCAGATTCAGCCCTTCCCAAATAACTGCTCTGGAATGGTTCAGAACGTGATCATCTTCGCCTGCTCCTAACGCACACTCCTCACAGCAGAACCATTCGTCTAGTTATAAAAATGGATCATTGTTATTTTAGTACATCATTATATTTTCACAAACTGTCCTCTCTTAATCCATCCGAATAAATGTTGGTTTCATTTAAAATAAGAAAATAACAGCAGTTGAAAATCTGCCATTTTCAAGAAAGTGTAATCCCTAAAAATAACGAGAATACTGTTCTAACCCCACTTAACCCCAAAATATCTATCTGGAGTTTGGAGTAAAACACTAACCAATCAATCTCGGTATATATTTAAGAATACGGGTATATAGATACGACTTTTCTTCTTGGATGAACTACGACAGCCTACCAGATGCTTGTTACCTCAAACATATTCCAAGAATGTTTAAAGTTCTCCATAACCTTATGTTTCAACGTCTGGTGCCCAAAGTGAATCTTAAGGTTATACAATGTTCCACGTGCCGTAATGCTTCTCTGTGTCATATATTTGTTCATGGCATCCGGGTAAATACAAGCGTAAAATCAATACATTTAAAGTTTAATTTAAAGAAAAAATGGAATAAAAACAAAATGATAAAATGGAAAAGTGTGTTCCATTTTCCGGAGAATTTATTATTTTCTACTGTGATCAAAAAGGAAGAAGCTGCATGGGACACTAAAAAAATGTTAGTATGCTGAATTCTTTTGTTAAAAAATATGAGCCTTAAATTCTCACTTGTAATAACAAAGCTTCTTTGTGGAATTCTTGTGGGCATTCTTCCAACCCCTTCAAACGGCCTTCTGGGCTAAGTCCATTAATGGCACCACGTTTGGTCATCCTCATCCGCTCCACGCTTAGAGTATCCCCGTTGGCGAGAGCGGGAATAAAGTTGCCATGGGCGTCTTTGGGTAAAAAGTCTTGAAGAAATTTCATGATTGTTATAACCCCTTCTGTGGATGATGGATTTGCACTGACGACTCCTATATTTGCCTGTTAATAAGAGAAAAAAAAATGATAGTAAATTATTGGCAATGACAATCAGATAGTTTGAAGTTCGTCGAAAAACGAAATTATCAGCTTTGGAATAAGGTAAAAACATGACTGTGACATGACTGTAGGGCTATCAACTTTTTGTCAGCTCATGACACTTTAATGGTTACTTCAGTTGTCAGGTTGAATCTCAAGTCGTTAATTGGAGGTGTGTGCTAGAACCAGAGCTCAAAAACACTTAGTTGCATTTAAGTGCAAAAAATCATCCAAGACAACCAATTTGTGAATAATAATAATTGGAACACTTACAACGTTGCTGGTTTCTTTCATCTGTGAAGAATAAGCATGCACAAAGTGTTCAGGAAATCTCACCGACATGGACAGACAAGACATACGCCTTACAAGAATTTTCGCTGTTACAAATTCCATTCGTTTTCGAAGTTGATGGAAATCCTCTGCATCAGGTAAAACAACGAAAGGGTCCGGAGTTGATTCTGTGCTCCCACGGGGCGTATTAGGTAGATGACCAGTAGGTACCCTGTTCTCTGTAGCAAAGCACATGCCCCACATCAATATTCGATTCCCCCTTTCCAAACCATATTGGGCAGCTCGTGTATTAATTTGGACGTTGTCCCATGTCAAGCTGTATCCTTTGGGGGAGGTTGGAGGAATTTCTGATAAATCATCTGATTCATTCAGAATGACTTGCTGCTGAAAAACATTTAAATTTACTGATTTAGTTACCTGACATGTTTTTTATTTGTTGGCTTGGACAAAATATGTGTGCGTGAGTGTGCGTGTGTTCGTGTGTGCTGGATGAGGGGGTATTCATATAGATATATATATACATATATCCTCACCTCCATGGCCGACTTCCATTGAGTAATTTCCTTGTTGTGGTTTCTTCCAAGCTGGTCAACATGACTTCGGGCAGCTTTCACACCTTGCGAAATGCCAAAGAATCCCAATGTTTTGAAAACCTTCTGGGAAAAAATCATTTTTGTCTGATGATGCACGCGTTGGCAGAATGGAAGAAGCTGATAAAGTTCCCTTTAAAAAAGCCATGGCAGTAGGCATTTCTGTTTCACATTGTAAAATAGCCCTCTCCCACGAAAATGTTTCCAAGGACTCAAGGTTTAGCGGCTGGTTGAAAAGGTTGCTTTCTTTCTTTGAGTACTCAGTGAACTGAAGTAAAATATGTTCAATAAATATATATACACATATATATATATATAGTTAAATTTCGGAGGGATGTTGTCAAATCACGGAAAACTACGGTACAGTCGCCGAAGCAGCGCTTTCGACCATTAATCATACATACATGTATAAATAATGATATGCCCCTTTTTAACACAATGAGAAACTTGCCTCCATGGTTATTTTAGGCAAGAAGATTTTCCCTGTGCCTGTGTGTTATAGTGTCAAAAAATATATATTGTAAATACGGTGCAGCATGTGATTTTTGGTTTTAGTGGAATGATGCATGTTTTTCCTAGCACTTAATATTATTTCACTTATAAAATGGCCTTTTTAAATGACATATGTAGCCTAAATAGAGAAGTTATCTTATTTTTTTTAAAATATGTATTGATATATATGTTTAAATTTGATATTAAGTATAATAAAATTTCCCATACTTCATTTCTGATAGATGTTGTCAAAACACGGAAAACTGCAGCCTTCGAAGCAGCGCTTTCGGCCATTACACTTTTGACAGCACTGTCGTAGTTAGAATGATTGATTGCTTGAATTAATCTACTTTTGCTGGCTGGAGAAAAGATCTTGTGAGGGGTTGGGGTGTTAACACGTCGTTTAGCGGCAGGCGATTTAGTAGGGGTGAAAATTAAACGCCTTTTTCGATCAAGTTTCTGACTAGGTTTATGTCTCTCCATGTTGGGTAGATCCAATGGAAGCACGTGTAGTTGTTTTGACAGTTCAACGGTGAGACAGGTCCGCAGTTTGCCGTCGTTTCGTATTCGGCCTTTGCGCATGTGCGTCAGTTTGGACTCTGTCAAGTCCGCCATTTTTATTTGTGATGGCAGAATTTACTGATGCTGGGAGTCCCAAATTGGGGGAGGATAGTTTGTAAGGGCGTGTGTTGGACTTTTTTGTATTTGAATCGAAAGTTTGGAACCCTAGAACTTGAGAAAGTATGTTGTCGACGGCTGAAAAGGTCTGATAAAACTATCAGAGCAAAAGTTTGAACCGTCCTACAGGAAGCAAGGTAAGCGATCTGTGACTATACAACAGAATGGCAGGATAGTCACCTGGGGCTATGATTTCCTTGTGTTTTGTGGGACGACTCAAACCATTCTGTAAATTAAACTTTAATTTCCCATCAAGCGCGGCATTGGCATCTTTGAAAATTTTTATCTCACAATATCGATGTCCCTTTTAATGTCCCTTAAATGTCTATTAAGTGCCGCCCTGACATTAAGAAACGTGTTTTTGTGGTACTCTTGTGCCATTTGCGGTACCATGCCTTTTGTTTGAGATCTCTTTTCGGGATGTTTCGGTTGTGCTTCGGCATAAAATTTCCTTCTACGGCGCGAATTAAGCTGCACTGATGTTATGGTGTGAAAATCAGTTTCTACACCTAATGTCTCTGCACTCCAATCTGAAAAAAAAATATAAATTTTAACATAAGACTATTTGTAGTATTGATCAGATTGCTTATTGACATTTTAATTTACTTCGGCTTTACAATTACATTAGTCAGAAATATCTGCGATGATGATGATTGATGTACACATGTAAGACATTTTCTGACAGATAGGATGATGATGGCCTATCTGTCAGAAAATGTCTTACATCATCATCGCAGATATTTAGGACTACGGCCGTACAATTACATGTACGTTACCTTTAGCCAGTTTAGGCTTTATATTTTGAAGTAAAACTAAGGCGTTCAAGTTTTCGAGATCGATCCGATACTTGGCGATATATAGTACTTTAATTTTGCATAAATCTATATGTTTTTCGCGTTCGTGGTTCCCAAAACTTCCATTTAACAAAAAAAAAATTCGTTTTTTAATGATGTTGATTGGAAGTTAAATTCGAATAATATGTCTTCGTAAATCACTCCCCATTTAGTGTTTTTTCTGGTGGAATCTGCCTGACGACAGTCCTAAATTTCTTTCAACTCCTCTTCATTTAATGTTTTGAAACTTTTTGTCCCGGCGTTTACAATGACAGGTGGACGATTTATGAGGCTGTTTTCAACCTCAAAAGCCCTTTTCATTTCCGATTCGGCAACTTGGCTAGGTGTTGAAACCGACGGAATGTTGACATCATCAAAGAAATCTTCCCACCCTGACTCGTCATCAAACATGTTAAAATTTCCGTAATCGCTCATTGTAGAAGTTGTTTAACATAGATACACGCTTTGAAGCAAGTGTCGTGTGGCCGGCAGATCCTTATCGTCTCCCGTTTCGTGTGCAGACGATACTTTTAATTTTGTTTTTTTTTTGGTTCAGACAATAAGCCAATCTTTCAACAAATGTATATTTTCTGTGTTATTAAAGTAGATTGTATGTTTCATTACATACTATTTTTAGCCAATCAAACTGCAGTATTCGTTGTAAACACACTGGAAATTAAATTATATATTTATGAACACTAAAACACACGGCCACAGGGAAAATCTTCTTGTCTAAAATAACCACGGCGACAAGTTTCTAATTGTGTTAAAAAGAGGTATATCATTTAGACCTTTATACCCTATCATACATTGTTGTTATAAAGTAAACCTATGATATTTCATTAGGTTGACGACTGACCTTACTCAGTAGAATTTTCTGGAACATTTTGTACTACATTGACGCATCTTAAGCTATGGTCAGAATATCGTCAGACTAAATATTATAGGGTCATGGGAAAAGACAGTGAAAATTTGCCCCCCTCCCCATATACCCCTTTCCCAGAAAACCTAGGTGGAAGGCAGACAGGGGAGCTTAGCCCTGACCAGTATGTCTCTTGTTCTTTTTATAAGCAAGTTTACTTTGAAGTAGTTTGTATTCTTGTACTCTAATCTTGGCCACAGCCATGCTCGCTTTATTGTACCATTATAATACAAATGATATTATAGTTTTTTCACGACATCTTCCCGGGTCAAAGTTCAAACCCAAAGGATAAATAGTTTCTAATGTTTGAATAAAAAAACTTGCCCTTTCCAAACGTTTGTGCTTGGTATCTGCAGCGGAAGTGAGAAAAGATATTTTCTCAATAGGCATGATTTCAAAATGGTCCTTGACCAAATGACCTAGAGTATTGAAATGTTGTGGCACGGGGACATCATGTTTAAGTCTTATACTAGATAAATGATTGGCTGCTCTTTGTCGTAGAGAATTCTGAGTTTCTCCGACGTATTGTTTGCGACATTTTTTGCACGTAATAACATACACGATATTAGAGGAGACGCAATTAAGAATCCCTGACATTTGATATTTTTCACAGGATTGTTCTCCGAAAAAGGTACCGCGATCTGGTGCGTATATATCGAGTTTGCATCGCGTCTTAGGGCATTTCATTGATGTACCTGAGAGAAATGTTGGGCGGTAATGGTACACTCGTGAAGAAGAGGCAATCATATTGGGGGCTGAAGAGGGAAACGTGATTTGTCCTAATGTGTTAGATTTGATCCTTAGGAGTAATCTAATAGAATACCCCCTAGGAAAAAGAGCTTTAAAAAAGCCTGGTTAAAAAATCTAAAGAACTACAGTTTCTATAGAATCTAAAAATGTGAGACTTAATGACTCCCTTGAAACTGTGAGGAGGATGGTATGGCCCAGCATGTAGCAGTTGATGCGATTCAGTAGGTTTGAAGAATACTTTATAATCTAGATACCCAGTAGTATGATATGTATGACCCTTGTAAATAGTTAAATCCAAAAAATCCACAGAAGTGTGACCAATAGTAGGCTGTAACTTAATGCTTGAGTCGTGAGAATTAAGAGTATCAATGAAAATATGAAGGCCTTCCAACGTATGCTGCCAAATGGTAAAAATGTCATCCAGATACATCCAGGTAAATAAAAGGTTGTTTGTGAAATTTGTGAGAATATCACTCTCCCACTCAGCCATAAAAATAGAGGCAACGTTAGGACTAAAACGTTTCTCCATAGCACACCCTTTGATTTGCTGAAAGATCTCCCCAGTGAATTCAAAATCGTTACCTTATAAGCTAAGTTCCAGCAAT
Source organism: Lepidochitona cinerea (assembly GCA_963971465.1). NCBI lineage: Eukaryota > Metazoa > Mollusca > Polyplacophora > Chitonida > Tonicellidae > Lepidochitona > Lepidochitona cinerea. The sequence goes on along the minus strand of OZ020551.1, from coordinate 42,683,656 downwards.
TCTAAAATGTCTTTATCCTGACGACGGTGGTCAGGATATCTTTGTAATGCTGATTTTATGGATTTAAGACCCAAATCTATGTCAATGTTTGTATACATAGACTCCACATCCAGAGTAACCAAAATCACATCTTGTGGGATGGATTTCTCAGACAATTTGGCCAATAAATCATCCGTATTTTTGATAAAGCTAGGATGCCGATTCGCTATAGGTTTTAGATAGTAATTAATAAGCTCTGATATTCTATAACTTTCACTGCCACAATCAGAGATAATAGGACGCCCATTAGAGCTATGTTCAGATTCCAAATAACGATACTGTTTTTCATTAAGTAAGCCTTTATCTTGAAGAGAAACAAGACTTTAAATGAACTTCCTAACATTTTCAGACCAAATTTCCTTATCAAGTTTTTTGTAATGAAGAGGGTTGCTTTGTTGCCGTTCTCTTCAATAAGATCCTGTTTAGACATAATAACTGTTGCCGAACCTTTATCATGAGGTTTAATAACTACATGTATGTTTGGATTTCTCCTTAGCTTACTTAAGGCAAGGCATTCTGAATGAGTAAGGCTATGTTAGTTTCTGGAATTAGTTAAAACATCAAACTTCCTTGATACAGAGTCCCGACTTATGTTTATTTCTGGGTCATACATGTGAGAAAGGGGCGTATAGCCGCTTTTAGATGTAAACGGCTTGCGTACCCCACTTGAATCTCGGTAGATATCAGTCAGACTAAGAATTCTTGAGTACTCCATAACATGCACTAATTTACAAATAGAAAAGAACCGCTCAGAAAATGATTTTGGGCAAGGCACAAGTGAAAGTCCTCTATTGAGTAGAGATATATCATCAGCAGTGAGTTCCTCGTTACTAAGATTAACAATATTACTTCCAAAGCCGAAAGTAGGGTGGCACATGCCCTGTCCCAAATTTAGTTTAAATATAGTGTCTGAAGCCAGTGGGTATACAAGCAATTTGCTGTATCTTCGGCCCGGTGCATTTTGTCCGTGGATACTCTAAATTTTGAATTGGGGATTTTTGGTATGATCATGACTCTCTTCATCTTGGAAGCAGCAGAGTTATATAGGTACAGGTTCGAAACTTCACTGGCCGGTAATTTAGTGGATGACTGGATCTCTACAAAGGTAGATGAGCGAGTTGGAAAAAGTCTTCCTAACCGCTGTCATCATGTTGCGCATTTGATTTAACGAACTGTTTGGCTCAGCAGTTGTCTTGTTATTGATGCCAATATTCAAGATAACTTTCCCAGGTTTGGGACCTTGATAATTTTGAATTAGCGTCCGAAATGAATTGAAAGTGGCCCCAGGAAAACATTCTACCTGTATATCAGGGTGGGGGTCAAGGTTAATTCTAGATAAATTAGAATCCCCAAGTAAAAGAACTTTCTTAGTTACATTAGGAAGGTGCCGAAATTTCCAAAATTTAGAATTAGCTAATTTATTCCGAGGGTTGCGCTGACCCCTCGGAGGGGATCTCACTGCATCTGAATATCTTGTAGGGGAATGGACTGAAAAAAACTGGGGATGGGGGAAGAGGAGAGGGGCTAGATGTACTAGGTCTAGGAGAAGAAATCCTAGTAGAATCCCCTTGAAGACGGAGGACGAAAGGGGACAGAGGTACTAGGTTTAGGGGAGGGGGGATGAGGGGATGAAAAACAGGGGGCAGAGGTACTAGGTCTAGTACCAGTAGAGAAAGGCGAAGGGGAAACAGAAGGTAAAGTTACAGGCCTTTAAACATGCCCTCATATACTGTAAAGTTTAAATCAGTTCAGTCAATTTAACTTTTACATATGAGATAGGTCTCAATTTGTTGGTTACACATTTAAATGAAAATGGAATTATTGAGCGGTTGAAAACTGAACACTTGAGAAATTTAACCATTTATTTTATATCAGTTTATTGAAGACTTGAACGAAGGCCCATTCAACAGCTTTCTGATACAACACGTAAACAGCCGACTTCTAGAAGATGAGGCGTTCTAAATTGAAAACCCTGGCTTAATTGGATACCTGGAACAACAGACTATCTTCATTTCCTTCACTCATACTCATAGCATTGTAAAAAAACATGGTCATCCTTCAACTCTCTATATGGAAAACTTGGAAGATTATAAATAGTGTGTAGGCGATCTTCCAAGGAAATAAGTTGTGCATAAAATCATTGGCGATTAAAATGAATGTCTTAATGTTTGTCTTGTATGAAAATATGTGTGTGTAAGTAAAAGAATAGAATTAACAATTGCTTGGAGTTTTTCACTTTTTACATTAGAAAGCTTTTCTGCGGGTTGTTTTCGAAATATTTACCATATGAAATGGTTGCCAGTTACCAACGGAAAGTCGTGGGTTTCCTCCGGACATAGAGCCCGGTTTCCTCCCACAATAAAATCCGCCATATAAGTGAAATGATCTTGAGCGCGGCGTAAAACACCAAAAAATTAACCAATCAATCGAAATATTTACGCCTGTCGTATCTTTGTGCATGGTCGTAACGAAATATTGAAGGTACATGTATGTGTGGCCATGAGAGTTAGTCACTGCGGTCTACTTACTCTCACAAACCGTTCCCTGGTCCAAGCAGTGTTAATAAGTTATTTGCCTCTCTGCCATTACTGTACTCTTTGCAACTGTATGCCCTGCCAAACGCCGTGATAAAATAACCCTCATATATCGGTATTGGATAACTGATTTATTTCCCATTGATTGATGTTTTTAGATGCATTCAATATCATTTCCGTTATAATGTGACGATGATAAGTTTAATGGAAGAGAAAACCTGCCAGTATGTTGTCAAGGGGACTTTTTTATACAATAACCATAAAGGTGAACCACATACCAGTTTAATTTACTATAATGTATGGTGTCGGGCATACATATTTGGAGACCCCCCACCAGTAATGGAACCATGTTTGCAAACTATCTGTTGAAAAGTGCTCTGTCTCCCAATGCTTATATTGGAAATATGTCACAGATATATCATATGACTTCCGAGATGATATATACTGAACCACAAAAAAAAAAAAACGTCACCCTATTCAAGTGTTGCTAAATGCATATTTTATGATAGTTTTCAAAAATTTTTCTCTTTTGATATCCTTGTAAGACCTGGTTTGAAGCCAGTGGTCAAGGAAGTTTGGTTTCACAGTTTGACAGTAGTGACATACCACGACTGTCACGAGAGAGAGGGAGACCAAGCCTTAGGAAGACTTCATGCTGGCCAGACTGCAAGACCTGTGGCAAACCACTTCAATGTTCATGTCCGAACAATATACCGCCTGCAGCAACGGGTTCAAGCCACTAGAAGCACAACAGACCGTCCTCGTAGTGGAATACCGCCTGTAACAACGTTGAGACAAGATCGACAGATTGTCCGTCAACACCTGCAAAACCGCTTCGCTACAGGTGCGGAAACTGCAAGGACAACCATTGGCAATCACCAGAGACCAATCAGCGACGACAAAATGAGCAGGCGTTTGAGGTAGGCAAATTTCAGATGTCACATGCCTTACATGGGTCCAATCCTCTGCTCGACATCGCCGCGCTCGTCTGTAATGGGCCACAAAGCATTGGAATTGGCGTCACCGGGAGTGGAGAATTGTAGTCTTCTCCGATGAAAGTCGGTACTGCGTCTCGACATTTGATGGGCCAATAAGAGTGGGGCGTATACGATGCAGATGAGTGTGTTCTGGGAAGACACGCGTGGGGAGGTCCCAGCATTGTGGAATGGGGTGCTATAGCACTGAATCAAAAACTAGACCCTATGGTATTCCAGAATGTTGGTCCTGGTAGATGAATGGTGTAACAGCTGCCCGCTACGTTGGTCAGGCGCTGAGACCTTCATCGTGCCCCATTTTGCTCGTCATGGAAATCATGTCTTCCAGCAGGAGAACGCACGAACCCATACTGTCAGAGCAACGAGAGACTTCCTCTGTCAAAACAACACACAGACTCCTCGATGGCTTGCTCTCAGTCCAGACTTAAATTGGATAGAACACTTGTGGGACGAGATTCAGTGAGTGAGTGAGTGATTGGGGTTTTACGTCCTGCTCAACAGTATTTCGGTTATATGAAGATGTTGTCTCCTTGTGACAGGGCGGATTTCCACCGCTCTTTTAGGTGCTGTCTCACCGAGACGACTTGCCGAAGACAACCAGCAAGCCCCCTCACCCAGTCACAGTAAACTGACACCGGGCCAACCAGTCGCTGCTCTAACTCCTATTGCTGAGCGCCAAGCGAAGCAGTAACAGCTACCACTGTTAAAGTCTTTGGTCTGACTCGACCCGGGCTTGAACCCGGATCTCCCAGGCCCGAAGGGGACGCTCTACCGACTGAGCTATCGGGGCTGGTCGACGAGATTCAGAGGAGGCGAGATTCAGAGGAGGCTCAATCTCGTGCGGCCAAGGCCGACAACTGCAGTTGAACTCACTCAGGCGTATCACAGAGTTTGGGCCCAAGTTGCTATCATCTTTATTAACCGTCTCATCCACTTCATGTTCCGACTATGCAACGCTGTAATCAAGGCCCATGGTGGCCATACACATTATTGACTTCCAGATCCGCATTTTGGCGCCACCTGTCCTCACTTTCACTTGAAATTATCTAACATTTGTCTACCAATGATGATAATGAATCATGTCAAATTTGGAATCATTCCGTTGATAAGTGTGTTGTTAACATCTATTTGAAATACACCAACTATCAATATATATACATACAGGAGTGACGTTTTTTTGCGGTTCAGTATATATAGGTCTGTCAAGTGTTTGCTATCGATTTCCTAATTGTTTTGCACCACCTGAAAGATCATATGGCTGTGCCGCCAAGTCTTTTGTTATATTAAACGGTAACCAACGAGCTGTCCGCCTTTAACTACTGTCTGGAAACATGAATTTGGTACAAAGTTTGGTACGGATTTTATCAGTCTTGGTATTTTGTATTTAGGTAAACCACCACGCTATGAATTGTGTTGTGGTGTGAAGATTATTAGGTGGAATTCAAACCTTTGGAAGGCTTTTCGAATTGCTTGTCCCGAGTTTTAAAATATTCATTATCACGTCAGTGAATATTCTAAGCATTTGATTTGTCGAAGTGCTCAGAATGAGAGTCTTTATCCGAGAGCTTTGCGTGTAGAAATGGGATTCTTTTTCAACCCTGGTGACGTGTCAGGCGCTAATATTACGACGAAGGGAAGCATTTTGCGTAACAGAATTCTCGTGACATCCGTTTGGAATATTATTCGGTAAGCTAGCGAGGAACTCTCTGCTTGTCTCAGAGATCATGAAAACTGGTAAAGCTTTCCAACAACACAATGGAATTTGTTATTCAGTGACGTCATTTAGACCTGATTCAAGACTGGATCAGCGTATAGTTTGATGTCCCGAATTGAAACCTCTGACTAAAAATGTTTATGTGCTTTAAATAATTCAGATGTTAGCTTGTTTTCAAAGTTAACAACTCACTGGAGACAAATACTTCTAAAGTAAAGTATCATCCCGTTCATTTCGACTTATTGTATATTTGTGTATCCACCTTTATGGTCTCTTTTTTTGTCTGAAATAAAACATTATTAGTATTAATACACTCTAAAGCAACACAGTCCAGGACATTTTAATGAGTTGATGGAAAAAAGAACAGCTGATTAGGCTTAATTTTAGGTAAACCAATCGCTCTGGGTGGTGACAAATTTAGTATTTCAGGTCCTTCAGTGGGTTATATTAAATATTGACATCAGACAACAAACATCTACCCGTATGCCAAATTATACCCCTCGCACCGAGTACTTCTTTTTGATTGGTTTAGATCTTTTGGATTGGTGTAAAATTAACGATACGTTAAAAGTAGCAGCTACGTAGATAGCGGTTGACAAATAAATCTACGGGATTGCTCCACCTAGGTGTTTCGAGTTTGGGGTAGTCTGGGTTGCTGACACCAAAATCCCTATTTTTTATACTGACGGGTGTTATTTTGGAGTCAGGGGTGGAGTGCTGGCTTCTAATCGGACAAGGGGCCTCCGTGGCTCAGTAGGTAAATTAGAGGACGTGTGGAGGCGGGCTCTCGATTATATTGTGCTGTTGTTGTAATCTCCTACACGTATGGGGTGTGGTTAAGTAAAAACCATGTCCTCGCATCAAGACTCTAGTAGGGGTCGGCAAAACAACGCTGATTACCTAAAAGAATTTACCCTGAATTTGATGCTGAACGGAAAATCATTGAGTGCCGGTGAGATAATTGAGGCCGTTGAAATTGAATGTGGTGTGGGATCTATTGTAGCATGTGTGCCTAAAACCGACAGTTTTGAGATAACTGTAGTTGATCAAGCTTCTGTGAATATTCTACTGAATGGAATTGAGATCGAAGAAGATCAATATAATTTGCTTGAAATTTCCCAAAGGTCGGTTCTAGCTTCGTTTATGCATCTTTCGTCATATATCCAAGATGGCGAAATCAGAAACAAGCTTACTGCTATGAATGTGACAATTTTATCTGAAATCAAGCGGCGTTTTCATAAAGGAACTAGAGTCGCAGACGGTACTCGATTTGCCAAGGTGATATTACCACTGGGAATGAAATCCCTTCCCTATGCCATGAGATTTGACACGGTGAATGGGCCTGAGTATTTTCGAGTTTTACACGACGGTCAAATTAAAATGTGTTCTATTTGTTATTCAGATGAGCATTTATTCAGGCAATGTTCGCGGTATGAATGTTTTAAATGCGGAATGATCGGCCACATATCCAGAACATGCCGTTCAGCTCCTTGTGATGGGTGTGGGAAACATGGCAAGTATTGTATTTGTGTTGAAGGAGAACAATCCTTGTTATGTGATCAGTGTGGTTCAAGTGTATGTGAATGTAATACTAGCAGTGGCGATCAACCTGAACACCCAGAAACAGCTGCTATTGTTACAGAACACCAAGCGGCCCAGTTGACTGAGGCGACATACAAAGGCGATGTAGGTCAACCTGAGAGTAACGTTACTGATAACAGTACAGAGCTACCAGCTAGTACAGATGGCCCAGGTAATGCTAAAGACGATGTGTTGGAAGAGCTAGGTCAGCAGAGCTGTCAGTCTGACACGGAGGGTATGGATGGTGAACCATCTCAGGACACCGGCTTCACACAGGTGACCAGGCGAAGGAGTAGAATAATTGGCATAGTTTCAGGGAGTGGAAAGGCAAACAGGGTGAATTCGTATCGTAAGAAAATTACCTCTACTGACTAACTTTAATGGCTATCTTGCATAACTTGATACTAATCTGTCTAATTAGCACAATGGTACTTATTGGATCTCTTAACTGCAACAGTGCCAGAAGTGCAAGAGACTCATTGGGACGATAATTTCATGAATAACTATAAACACATTTTCAAGGGCCATGTGTACTAGAGTAATGGAACAACAAATAGTTGAGGAGTGGCAACAGTAGTTTCAAAAACATTAAATGACAAAGTCACTGATGTCACTGGCGATAAAGATGGTAGAATTCTGCAAATAACTGTAATATTAAATGATAGTGAATATGATATATTGAATTGCTATGCGCCAAATCAAATAACTGAAAGATGCAAATTTGTAAATGTTTTGAAACGTTTTGTACGCAAAAATGTCCATACTGTATTTTTAGGAGATCTAAACATGACATTTTCTCCCATAGATAGGTCATCAAAAATTTTTGAAAATGATCCATCACGTGATAATTTTCTTGCTTCAGTTACAGACCTATATATTTTGGACATCTGGCGATATCTGCACTCCGAAAAGATAAGTTTTACACGGAGGCGTACAATACAGGGCGTCTTAAAACAAAGCAGAATAGACCACGCATTTGTAAGTAGAAGCTTAATCGGACAATCTAAAAGTGTGCAACATTTCTTTTCATAAGCAAAGCTTAACAAGATCAATGAAAACAGCGGTGATCTCCCTTGTATTTAAAAAGAAAGGGGACCGTAATAAGTTAAAAAACTGGAGACCAATCACCCTCTTGAATGTAGATTATAAGATAATCTCAAGGTGCATGGCAAACAGACTGAAAAGTGTCATCGAAAGTATTAGTTCACCCTTCCAAAGCTGCTGTGTCCCTGGTAGGGATATAGCGGACACGATTTCTAGTATAAGGGATGTTATCTCATTGGTAGAACAGGATGAAAGTGATCTTTACCTTTTGAAATCAGATCAAGAAAAAGCTTTCGATAGGGTCTCGCACCGCTTTTTATTTGAAGTTTTGAAATGTTTCGGTTTTGGTGACAGTTTTATAAAATGGATGAAGACATTTTATCAAGACATTAAAAGTACCGTAAAAGTAAATGGCTTCTTGACACCGTATTTCAAAGTTTCTAAATCTTTTCGTCAAGGCTGTCCAATATCAGCGATGTTATACGTATTGACAGTGGAACCCCTCGGGGGGCTCCTCAGACAATCTACTATTATAAAGGGTATTAAAATACCAAACAGTGGAGTTACATCTGTTTGTTTCCAACACGCAGATGATACCACTCTGACATTGGCACATTCAGACTCAATTAAATATGTATTTAACATAGTAAAACTGTATTGTAAAGCATCAAATGCCCGTATCAATATGGATAAAAATGAATTGCTATATGTTGGTAAAGAAGCAAGTAATAGCTCAATTTGTGATATTGACATAAAACATGACTGTTTAAAAATATTAGGTGTTCATCTTGGACCCAACAAGGTCCTCACTAATCAGCTAAACTGGCAGGACCTAGGACAGTCTGTCAAAAGTATTTTACGTCACTGGGAAATGAGAAAGTTGACCTTGTATGGACGAATAGCGGTTGTAAACACTCTTGTTATGTCCAAACTCTGGTTTAAACTGGCAGCTACTACGGTGCCTGAGAAAGTTATTACCGAAATCAAAGTTGCATGTGTCAGTTATATTTGGAAGGGGGGTTCACATTTAGTTTCTTATGGAGTGCTTATTAAGAAACAATCAGAAGGTGGTCTTAATTTACAAGATATATTAACAAAGGCCAGAGCTTTCCGTCTGAAGGTATGAGCTAAATTTTTAAATAATCAGACAAATTCTGTTTGGAAATGTTGTTTAAAATTATTTTTGTCACGCTGTGGAAATTTGAATTTTTGCACTGAGTTGTTGTTTATGTCACCCACTAGCGATGCTTACAAGACACTGCCTTTTTCTACAAAGAAATGTTTAAAAGTTGGCACCTACTTCTTAAGTATGTCACCTTAGTTGTTAACAGCAGAGATAGTTTTTGGTCACAACCTTTATTTAGCAATCCTCGTATAACAGTCAGAGGAAAGTGTGTAAAATCAGATACATTTTTAAATGCTGGATTAACCCTTGTAAAACATATCCTATACGAAACTGTCCCGGGGTATCTCCCTGTCTCAGGTATATGTGAGATAATTAAAGAATCTAACCATGATGCCGACATGGGTAAAGTCAAGGCCATGTATGAATTGATCAAGTCCGCTATACCAAAATGGTGGTATCACATTGCAAGTTATGAATTTCCATGCGGGCAACCAGAGAAAAGCCTGATACAGGGAGATAACTCCAGGACAATGCCGACTTTAAAAACAAACGATTTATATACAATTTTATTAAATGATCTTAATGCGCCCTGTGTTAGCTTGCAGGTGTGGAGTAAATTATTTCCTGCACTCAACTTCAAACATTACTGGAAATTTCCTAGTATGAGCATAAAGCATCCGGAATGCAGAGATTTAGACTATCGGATAAGTCATAATACAATATTCAGTAAAGAAAAACTTTTCAAGATAGAGACAACCATCTAATTGGGCAGTTTGCGGTCACATTCAGACAGTAAATAATAATATAATTAACGCAAATAGTGCCCTTACGACATTCATGAATAATTTAGCCTTTTGTAAAGTGAAACGTTTAAAAACTGAAAAACCGCTAAACAATGTTACGTCATCAATGGTGGATAGTTTGAAACTGGAGAAGGCAAAGGTGAATTCAGGGGAAGAATAATGTTTACTGACCGATCCTACTCGTCCATATCAGCGAAATTATACATGGCCATGATTATGATTGATTGATTGATTGATTAGAGTTTAACGCCGCGCTCAAGATTATTTCACTTATGTGGCGGCGAAAAGAAATTAAATCACACATATTTTAACATCAAAATACATTGGAACTGAAAAATGACAGAAACAGAAATACTAAAAACTGGTAAAATACTGTGTAAATAATTTTCGGAGAATAAAAACAAGAAATATCACAATCTCCAAAGGAGCAACAATAAACAATTTATATAAATAACATTTTACATAATATACAAATTTGTAAATATGTTCTGATAGAGTGTAATTTCAACAACAAATAGGTTTATACCATAATGATTAAAAATTTGACCCAGGTTAGTCGCCTTTTACGATCAAGCTTGCCTGGGAACTGTGAGCCAATTCTTATCCCCCGGAACCCACACGGGGACCCAAGGATTAGTCGCTTCTTACGATCTAGCACCTTGGGAAGGCTGAGGGTATATTCTTATCCCCCCGGAACCCACACGGGGGACATGATTATGACCGTTCATGAGGTTATATTGTTATTTCATTGTCTAAATCGGATCATATAATGCCCGCTTCTGAACAGGCAGTCTGCTCCGGCTATTTAACTGCAACTGCAAAATACGACTGTCAGTATAAAAAAGTAATTTGGGAGTCAGAAACCCGGACTAGTTTTGGATATAATATCTTTGTCATTCATATTTTACCTTGGATGAATGAATCTTTATATGAAGCTCATTTTCCTGATACACTCTTCACCTCCGACTCGGGGCGTAGGCCTACACAAGGCGTTGATAAGTTTACTCACACATAGCAGCCACACCAAATTGCGAACCTTGGTGGGCATTGGTTAAAAAAACAGACAACTATCAATGCAAACTATCTGTATTGAATTTTAAATATTCTACCGTTAATCATAAAATTTGTCTATGAACTTAAAACCCTCCTATTGTCTTGGCGATAAGAATTAGATTACAAAAGATACGTGAATTTTGACAGCTCATGTAATTTAGGAGAGTATAACTAATATTAGATAGCAGATTGAAGTCACTATACATAATGGTTATTCGAAGTTGTATGGAAAGCCTGAATTCCTGGAAAGACTGCGAACGCTTGCTGATGGCATAGTATTGTATTATCAGTTTAGATGTGTATGTCCAATATCATAGTTGATACAAAATACCTCAACGAATTCGGACTCGTTCCTTCAGCCAAAAGCCAGTTGAAGTTTTAAAAAAACGAAAGTCTCAAAGCCATATTAATGAAATGAAGGTTACCATTATGACTTATACATGTAGTATAATGGAACCAAAAGACGGTTGTAGCTTGTAAGAAAAACAGAACGTGTCAAAAGCATACGAGTGAAATCCCGTTTACCATTACATGTATTATCTGCCAGTTAGTTTTTCAAAGTCTTTCGTCTTGATTACACATCGTCTGACCCCCCCCCCCCCCCCCCTCCCCCCAGTAATCTGAAAATAATTTGTGAATTAAACTAATATGAAATGATTTTCGCAGCAGATCGTGGTTATCAAAGAGACTGAATCATTGGACGTACGGAGGATTATTTCTTAGAGTATCATTCTTTCCTTTCCACCAAACATTCACGTTAAGTCATACAACTTCTATGGTTAATGGGGTCAAAGATGACTTACCAGCTCAAAACAGTATAGTTTAGGAATGCCTTGTTTTGTAATTCAAAGCTTTACATTTTCCACACTAATATTTTCTGTATATATCTGTATACGATAGACATAATAGTTTTATTACATAAAAATGCAATGAAATGCAATTCTAATACACCTCCAACTCGTTTAACATTACAGAGATAGGGAAGCCAGGGACCCATTATCTGATGAAATAAAGGGTTCCTGTTGGCTTCATCCACGTTGTGCTCTAAATTAGGGGTGAGTTGGTGTAGAATAATCTTGGACCGAACGCCCTGAGTGAGAGCTGTGTTGTAACACGTCATAGGATTTAAACTGCATGGCGTCATTTGATTACTTGCGTCGTTGACAAGTCACTTGAGGGAGAGAGAGAGGGAGAGCAGTGGTTGATAACGTCACAACATTCCGGAATTATGACGTCATCGCTGACAGTACTGATTTCACCCGCTATACGTTCTACATATGGGTTGGTCCAAAACATTTCTGATTGGCTCTGGTTACCCACGGGAGGGTCTAAATGTTCCTATGCAGGTTGGAAAGGCTGGTTTTCTAATTAAAATTCTTACGTTTGGAAATTGATTTGACATTACATGTGATATGCATTAGAATAGAAATAAAGGACTTCCTGGTGAGCTGTGTGTTGCTGAATAAACGGTCAGTGGCGGAAATACCACTATTATTTGAAGACTCGGGGCTTCGCCCCTCGCCCTCAAATAGTGGTATTTTCCGCAACTGACCCTTTATTCAGCAACACACAGCTCACCAGCGCGTCCTTTATTTATTAAACAGTTGGCGAATGTCGTCCGGAGAAAATGTCGGGACACTGTTGTTGGGGAAACTCTCCTTCAGCGTTACTGTCCTGGACTCACTGACGATACATTGATCTAGAACTGTACAAACTGATCAATCTAAAATAGAGATTGATCCTTCTGCCATTCGTTGAGATATCCAACTCTAAAACGATTGAGTGACATGTTGGTTGAACAAAGGGAGGCCACTGCTGTCGACGTTTTAGAATGTATATATGAGCTGATGTAGTGCCGATTATATTTTTGATTTTTAACAAGTATTTCTACCCAAAGGCCTTGCGATACAGGTTATTATTGTAGGGTTACATGTTTGGGAACAGTATAGAACAGGGAATTAAATATCATACACATTATAAATTCTCAGTAAGATTCTTACAGTTAACTATGCGCGAAAATGGAGTGCGACGGCTCTCGAGCCATGTCTCGAGTTGAAGATCTCGTAGAATGGCACGAGATCTCGATTGCAAACTGATAAGCCAATTTAGAACGCAAGGCATTCTCAGCCAATAGCAGATACTTGTATCATCATGTGACATAAATAAACAAAATCGCCGGGGATTCACATGAAATTCGCCTAGCGTGTCCACCTCGCTTCTCAGGTGCGTTCGGCTGTGCGAGTTTCGACCGAATCGCCGGCGAGTAAAATTCGCCTAGTGCGTTCACGGAATAGGATTGAAATAAGTAAAGACAATGTGTAGATTTTCACCTGAAAAGCAACTGTTTACAGGCTATTTTACAAAAATTCGTATTTAACTGGCGCATGTAATTTTTTAGTGCATATATTAGTCGACGGTGATTGTTTAGGTGACGTTTTGGTGGAACCGCCTGATATCAAATTCTCAAAGCGATAATTACCCCTGTCAAATGATATAATATCGGTGGGTTGTCTTGGTATATCGTTACGTTAATAATCAGCCTTTTGTTACAGGCAAACTTAAAAAAAAAGTAAAAAAATGTCTCTAAACAAAATAGACAAACTTTAAAACACTGCATTGTGCATTATGTATATATGCAAAAAAATTTATTGCGCAAAAAAGTAAACACATATAATATGATTATTGTAATAATCGCCGATAAATTTATACAAAACTTTAATACTTGCATTTATAACATATTTACATAACCATCATAGATTTCAAGTTTTAATAAAGAGTTTTAGTACAGCCATGTTTTTCGCACATTGATATATAATGAAGAATAAAATATTTTTTAGTTTGTCCATTTTTATGTTCATTTGTTTGTCGTAGATCCTGGGCTAGGTTTCGTAATTTATTAATTTGTTTCAAGAAGTCGACGGTTAAGATGCTGAAAAAGGAAACTGTTCATCGGAGGTTCGTCTAAGTCTTCAAAATGCTAAAAATACACAAAAGCAAAAAGTACTTAGTCAATTAATATTAAATGAGTTCCATGAGAATAGATATATCTGTATACGAATGTTCTATTGGATTATGTTTGTATCTAAATGTATGATTGATTTATAACGTAAGGTATAGGTTTAAAGTGACATGAAATGCCAGAATTCAGATTTTTTCATAAATTCTGATTATTAAGAGAAGTTCAGTGTTTGAAGTACTAAAGGATTGACATCGAAAATACAAAAATATTGCCCTTACGCTCACTAGCCCTTACGAACTTAAGATATAGATGTTCATTTTTATTTTTATTTTATTTATTTTTTTTTTTGGGGGGGGGGGTGCTTATAAAACTACCGTAAAGTGGCATGAGCTGCCAAATTATTGGCTATTTTTCTCAAGACGTATAATTCAGAAGCTTTTTAGTGCTTCTAGTCTTGAAAATGTACGATAAAGTATTGTGTTGAACTAACGTTGGCTTAGAATGAATGAATGGTCGTCCCGGTTAAATTTTGTTTACTTTTCGAACACGTTTTCGGTTCGTACAGGCCACATACTGTATGAATTTTCCCCATTCCAACGCCACTCATTTAGTTTTTCGGTGGCCTTCAAAGCCTCTTACTGTCGTGACGATCAGAGATTATGAAAAAACTGGCAAGAGTTGTTGGTTCTTACGTATTTTACATCTAACTTTGCCTGTTTGCACCAATTAAAAACAGTGGTCGGCCAACTATCAAACCAAGGTGAAGGGTTGTTGTCTCTATTATTTTTGCATCTAACCGAGAGATGCTTTGTATGCCATTGTCACAAGGTATCAGCCTTTAAAGCTTGTTCTATTATTGACGAGAGTTTGAAATTTCATATCCAGAAAATGCTTCCTAAAAATAAAAACAAGAGATCCCTTAAAGGGATCTTAACGCCCGCGTTCATCTATTCATATTAAATTGATTGATTGATTGTTTGGTGTTTTACGCTGCGCTCAAGATTATTTCACTTACAGCAATAACTGGATATAGGAATTGGGGCCTACATAAAAAATCTTATTCCAGGGAGATAACTATTGTTGAGGAAAATTAAATTGTGAATTGCAAAATTAAGCTCCCCTAGAAATTTTGGTTGAAAACAACATTGCCACCTGGTAGCCATCTTCAATATGCTAATGAAATGATAATGTACGGTGCACAGATAGAACTTAGAGGGATGATGTGTGTCATGTTTGGTTAAGATCAGGTCAGTAGTTTTCTTGGAATAATGATAATAAATTTCATTTTCAAATTTGGTCAAAAAACAACATTGCTTCCTGGCGGCCATATTTAATAAGCAAATGAGACGAAAATGTAGGGTGCACAACTAGATCAGAGGGCGATAATGTCGGCCAAGTTTGGTCAAAATCAGACCAGTATTTTCTTGGAATAGAAGTAACGAAAAAACAATATCGCCCTCCTGGCGGCCATATTGAATATGCAAATGAGATCAAAATGAACGGTGCATAACTAGACCATAGGGTGACAATGTATGTTGATTTTGATTAATGTCAGGTAGTTTTCTTGGAACAAAGATAAAGAAAAAAAACATCGCCCCTTGGCGGCCATATTGAATATGCAAATGAGATGAAAATGTACAGTACACAACATGGCTATAGGGAGATAATGTGAGCCAAGTTTGGTGAAAATCGGATTGGTAGTAAATTTCTTGGAAAAAAGTAACAAAAAAAATATATCGCCCCTGACAGCCATATTGAATATGCAAATGAGATGAAAATGTATGGTGCACAACTAGACCATAGGGTGATGTATGTTCAATTTGATTAAGATTGGACTGATAGTTTTATTGGAATAAAGGTAACAAGCAAAAGTTTTCTTGCAATAAACGAAAAAAAAAAACCATCTCCCCCTGGTGGCCATATTGAATATGCAAATGAGATGAAAATGTACGTGCACAACTAGACCATAGGGTGAGATGATGTATGTTAAGTTTGATTAAGATTGGACAGGTAGTTTTCTTCGAATAAAGATAAAGAAAAAAACATCGCCCCCTGGCGGCCATATTGAATATGCAAATGAGATGAAAATGTACAGTACACAACATGGCTATAGGGAGATATTGTGAGCCAAGTTTGGTGAAAATCGGATTGGTAGTTTTCTTGGAAAAAAAGTAACAAAAAAAAACATCTCCCCCTGGCGGCCATATTGAATATGCAAATGAGATGAAAATGTACGGTGCACCACTAGACCATAGGGTGAGATGATGTATGTTAAGTTTGATTAAGATTGGACAGGTAGTTTTCTTGGAATAAAGGTAACAACAAAAAAACAACATCGCCCCCTGGTGGCCATATTGAATATGCAAATGAGATGAAACTGTACGATGCACAACTAGACTATATGGAGATAATGTCAGCCAAGTTTGGTGAAAATCGGACTAGTAGTTTCCTTGGAATAAAGGTAACAAAAAAAAAACCATATCGCCCCCTGGTGGCCATATTGAATATGCAAAATGAGATGAAAATGTACGGTGCACAACTACACCGTAGGGTGATGATGTACGTTGAGTTTGATTAAGATTGGACTAATAGTTTTCTTGGAATAAAGGTAACAAGCGAAAGTTTTCCTGCAATAAACGTAACAAAGAAAAACAACATCTCCCCCTGGCGGCCATATTGATTATGCAAATGAGATGAAAATGTACGGTGCACAACTAGACCATAGGGTGATGATGTATGTTAAGTTTGATTAAGATTGGACATGTAGTTTTCTTGGAATAAAGGTAACTAAGAAAAACAACATCGCTCCCTGGTGGCCATATTGAATATGCAAATGAGATGAAACTGTACGATGCACAACTAGACTATATGGAGATAATGTCAGCCAAGTTTGATGAAAATCGGACTAGTAGTTTCCTTGCAATAAAGGTAACAAAAAAAAAAACAATATCTCCCCCTGGCGGCCATATTGTTTATGCAAATGAGATGAAAATGTACGATGCACAACTAGACCATAGGGTGATGATGTATGTTAAGTTTGATTAAGATTGGACAGGTAGTTTTCTTGGAATATAGGTAACAAAGAAAAACAACATCGCCCCCTGGTGGCCATATTGAATATGCAAATTAGATGAAACTGTACGATGCACAACTAGACTATATGGAGATAATGTCTGCCAAGTTTGATGAAAATCTGACTAGTAGTTTCCTTGGAATAAAGGTAACAAAAAAAAACAATATCGTCCCCTGGTGGCCATATTGAATATGCAAATGAGATGAAAATGTACGGTGTACAACTAGACCGTAGGGTGATGATGCATGTTGAGTTTGATTAAGATTGGACTAATAGTTTTCTTGGAATAAAGGCAACTACCGAAAGTTTTCTTGCAATAAACGTAACAAAGGAAAACAACATCTCCCCCTGGCGGCCATATTGTTTATGCAAATGAGATGAAAATATACGGTGCACAACTAGACCATAGGGTGATGATGTATGTTAAGTTTGATTAAGATTGGACAGGTAGTTTTCTTGAAATAAAGGTAACAAAGAAAAAACAACATCGCCCCCTGGCGGCCATATTGAATATGCAAATGAGATGAAAATGTAGGATGCACAACTAGACTATATGGAGATAATGTCAGCCAAGTTTGGTGAAAATCGGACAGGTAGTTTTCTTGGAATAAAGGTAACAAAAAAAAACAATATCGCCCCCTGGTGGCCACATTGAATATGCAAATGAGATGAAAACGTACGGTGCACAACTAGACCATAGGGTGATGTTGTATGTTAAGTTTGATTAAGATTGGACAGGTAGTTTTCTTGGAATAAAGGTAACAAGCAAATAGTTAACGGATGGACGACGGACGACGGACGACGGACGACGGACGACGGACGACGGACGACGGACGACGGACGACGGACGACGGACGACTGACGACGGACGACGGACCACGGAAAAGCGATTTGAATAGCCCTCCATCAGAATGATGGCGGGCTAAAAAATAAGCAATTTCCTTCCTTCCTTACCAAATTAGTTTGTTCACAGGCAGAAGGCACATCAAATACAGAAGGATCCCGAATTCCTCTTGTCATGTTCCCGAAGCCAACGTCTCCTATGTAATATCCTATTAAAAAACAAAACAAACAAACACTCAGGATTTTACAGCATACAGAACAAAGCCCAAATCCTGGCATTCATACTTTATGCGTGGGCGTGCTTGAGAAGGTGTGCATCATTTGTGCTTTTTCGTGATGATTAATGTGCAAATAAAATCGCCCAAACTATTACGCAACAGATAGTTTAAAGGGTTATAAACAAACATAATGCTATGAATGGATGACATTTTGAATGTGAGTAAACAGTAACAAAAAACAATATTGATGATTTATTGGCTTACACAGTACATTGTATGGTCTTAAACAGTTGTTGAATTTAGTGTTCTATAAACCAGGTACTCACAGCATACATGTAGACGGTTGGCGTGATAGTCCTTCAGTCCGACACAGATATTCATCGATGGTGGGCGAGATCAATTCCAAATAGAAATGGAAATAATTCTGAGTGTTTTTTCACTCGATCGCCGTATGTGAAAGAGTTGTCAGATCGCCAAAGGTCAGGAGTTTCTTCCTCGCCAAAATCTCCGTTTCCTCTCCCACTACACCTCTGGCAACGCCTCGGCATAAGTGACAGAATCTTGAGTGGGGGCGTAAAACATCAATCAATCTTACAGAATAACGAGGCGCATAACTTACCGAAGAGATAACCGCCGTATAGGATATCTTCAACTGGCAAACATCCGCTCCGTGAAACCGATGCAGACACATACAGCCTATTCAGAGAGAATCCGAAGTTGCTTACGTAAAATGTATTTCGTCCTGCTCCATAGTAAAAGGATCCAAAGTCATCAGCCGTCCCTTCGAAACAAAAAAAATATGAATCATTCGAATATTAGGGGAGTGATTGAAAAATAACCACAGTGACAAGACCACGGTTCGCATTGGTCCCAGTCAATGCTTTTTCTTTAAGGTGGCATGAACTGTCAAAATTCGTACTTGTATTTGTCAAGAAAATTTGACCGTTTGAAGTACCTCTAAAACTAAAGGATCGACGTTAAAATAAAAAAAATATCGGTAAAGCTTCATACCGGTATGAACCGAACCGAACCGAAAATGAGTTGTAATAGATAAAAGAATTAAAATAGACGGGTGGTATGAGTGCAGTACGGGGTCTTATAAAAACTACCTTAACGTATACCCTCGACATTGATACTAACATACACTTCTTATTTTGTACTTCTAGATAGAAATGGCAAAAAATCGTTAAAGGCCCACTTGCCGCCGTAGCCTGTTTAAATTGGCTAAGAATACCACTTTACATTAGCTTACTACGACTAATACAACTAAACAAACATAGGACACATAAAACATGTCTAGTTAGCTGTAGAATGTAGAAATGGGGTGAAAAACAAAAGAAAAATCGAAGCCTGATTGCAACAACAACGATCAGTGTCGGTCAACCTTCGTGTTGGATTACCCTCATTTCAGGCCTTTTTATCTGTGGTTTACACTCAAAGAATTATCAGCAGGCTTTTCCAGTCGCTGTTAACCGATCGTCAGTCTGTACTTCTCAGATAAATAGGCCTACGTAAAATTACACTGTGCCGTTAGTTCACTCACTCGACTGAAATATAAAATCGCCCCTTGCGGGCAGTTTGGTTTGTTTACGTTACGGGCACCTAAAAATTCAAATTAAAAATACAAAGTGACGTCCAAACTTTTAAATTTTGGTAAAAATAGAAAGTTCCTAACTTTTATTGTCTGGGAAAAATACAGAAAACGGTCTTTCGTTTTTAATGTAAACAATATTCCTGATTTTCGCGGCAAGTGTGCAAATGTTTTTCTATATTTTGTAGTTAATGCCAATTCAACCCAAGAAGCTATCATTAACAGTTTTAATTTGTCTGATTTTTTTTATCAAAAAAAGCTCTTTCCGATTAGTGCTGTAGAACTATGTTCTCCTACAACACACATATGGCAATTAACATATATTAAACAACGTCTAAAATTATACTTGAAAAACAAACGTTACGTGCCGGGCATATATGACTGAAATAAGTAAAGACAATATGTAGATATACACCTGATTAACAACTTTCTTACAGGCTGTTTTACAAGAATTCGTGTTTAACTGGTACATGTATTTCTTTCGTGCATATATTAATAGACAGTTATTGTTGAAGGCAGTTTCATCCTTCTAGGAAAGAGGTAAGTAGATCTATTTATCTCTATAGATGAAGGGAACACTTTAGACAGCATACATCATACTACATTCTTAGGATATCTTTTTGATTTCAAACAAGACGTTATTATTTTGACTGACATGACATTATTCCCTACTTATTGAAGCAAACATTTCTAAAAACTTTTCTTGATAAAGGAGATCGTCGTTTTCATCACTTACTGGGAATGCATATCCGTGCTAATTGGGACGATGTTGAATATACTCTACAGGATTTAGAGGCCTGATCAATCCGGTAGACTTCACCCTGGAAACCAAATAAAAAACTAAATAGATCTGCAAGAACGTTCAATGTTTTAATACATATGTACAAAACAGTATTTTTAAGGTTAAGTTGCAGTCAGAAATATCCGCTTGTTGTACATACACAACGAAACGTTATACCTCCTCAGTAAAAACAGGGTTCCACCTACGACAATTTTCCTAATGTTACAAAACATCGAGTGTAACGCTTAATTTTTTATAATAAATTAAAACACTCAAAACCAAAGGTATGACAGATCTTGTGTGAAATTCAGACTTTTCAAAGGCTGCTTCTTCCGGCAGACGTACATGAGGTTGATAGGATTTTACCGTTCATCAATATGGTCTATTGAACTTAAATAAAATATTTCAGCAAAGATAGTAGACAACATTTGATGATAACGACGGAAAAAATATAAACTTGATTCGTAATCCAACTGGAAATAAGCTATACTTTTTACTAAAAATACATTGATTAAAAAAATATATATATTTTCGCTTTCGGAAAACTGGGATCTGTGACATTTTTGCAGTAAAATAAATGAAAGATACTTTAAAACATACAAGTACAGCTATCGGTATAAGTACAGTTTGCGTGACATTCTTACCCGTTTAAAATTGTAGATAAACGTGAGCGGTGGTTGAACTCCCTCCACATGGTATCTGACATCTTGTCGTAACATTCCGTTCACGGAATCAAAGGCCGTACGAACACCAAACTGGATTAAATAGTGACATGGAGCATCAGTTAGTACGTTAACCTACATTCAATGTCAGAAGTTTCTTCTTACAAATGCCTAGTAGAAAACTAATTGTTTAAGGCAGGAATCGTGTATCTCCAATCTGAAAAAGTACTACGCTATGATTAAAGCTTTCTAGCGTCAAATGTTGATCAGTTGACTGGAGTGACAGCGCTCAAGCCGACACAAAAGTAGGTGATTCGTTTGGGTTTTCTATATAACCATGTTGTGTTGTGTTTATCATTTAAATACAAAATAAATCAAATTGAACAGCATCTAATAAGGTATAGAACAATTCAGTCTAAGCAATATGTCCATTAAAACGTCCAAATACTGCACAGATATACTGAAACTTTTTACATTTCACTTTTGAGTTTCATTTAACCGGTTTTAGTCTTGCTGATTTGTTTGTTTGATTAAAAAAGTCATATCCATATCCATTAATTAATTAATCTGCAAACATTGCTTCTAAACTGATTTGTTGGCAATTGATTGCGTTATACGTTAAAGAGAAAACGTTATATAAATACAAAAGAAATGTTTGAAGCTCTCTTTAAACGTGAGTTCCATACTAATGAGAAACGATGAAGACACCAGCAAAAGCCCATGTTGTTCACAAACAACTTACTTGTACTTCGGGGTGATGTATTTATCATTTATCATTATTATATAACATAGTTGATATGTATTCTTATATATATGGATTGATTGATTGATTGTTTGGTGTTTTACGCCCCGCGCAAGATTATTTCACTTATGTGGCGGCGTTGTCAGTTTTATTGTGGGAGGAAACCCACGAACTTCCGTTGGTAACTGGCAACCATCCCACATAGGTCGTTCGAGTGAAAACTCAGTCAGAAAACGTTCCAATTTTTTGGACCGAGTGGAATTTGAACCTGCGACTCATTCGTGGAAGGCTGTTCGGATTGAGCGTCCAACGCTCTACCTACTGAGCCACGGAGGCCCCTCTATATGTATGGACAGGTTAATATATGACATCGATTCACATCAATCTGAGCTGTGGTTATCGTTAATAAAAATGTCGATAAATTAGCTAATTCAGTTTTATCTACATTTATATTTTTTAATAAAAATGTTAACGGATTAGCTATCCTTTGATTAAAAGGTCGATTAATTAACTAATTCTGTTTCCTCCATATATATTTGGC
The DNA here is from genome assembly GCA_963971465.1 of Lepidochitona cinerea. Classification (NCBI taxonomy): domain Eukaryota; kingdom Metazoa; phylum Mollusca; class Polyplacophora; order Chitonida; family Tonicellidae; genus Lepidochitona; species Lepidochitona cinerea. Next base: position 42,661,357 of record OZ020551.1, on the reverse strand, counting down.
AGCTCATGTCACTTTAATCGATATAGCTTTGACCCAATATAAGCACACTTTAATAATTACTGAACTGTGCTATATGATAAAAATATATCAAACCCCTGTGCTTTTGCAATTTTTTTTCTGTCTGACCGACGTCATAATTTCGCCTGGCCAAAATTATACTATTGATACTTTAAGCATTGACGAAAAGTAATAAAAAAGCAATCACGGTATTCTTTTGGAAATCGATGAATGTTGTTTTCAAATGAAGGGTAATATATTATAACGGAACTGCTGTCCACTTTATGACTAACTTGTTGGTGGTTGCTTGATTTATTGTTTGATGGGTTCATTGTACCAATTCCATATTAGGTTTGTGTTAAATTTTGATCTACTATTATGTTGTTCTTATTTTTTCTAAATCAGAGCAAAACCTGTTTGACACTGTCTTTTAGAGCTGATCCAATTTTGAAAGGAAATAATAAAGGAATCACCACAAAATCACTCAACAGCCACTTTCTTGTATTTACTATCATATATCTATGTTTTTAATTATCAAAGATAAGATTTTAGATGACATTGATATCGGTAAATACATAGATGTCGAAAGTTCGGGGTGTTCGTTGGGACTCTCTAACTATTCCTCGCTAACTCATCAAAAGCTTTGCTATATATCATTTATGTTACTAACCTTTGCACCACTGGTATGGTATATGTTCTATATACACTGGCCAAAGGCACAATTATATAACAGGAAATGTTTGCATTTGCTGTCAAGAAAAACTATAGAATCTGCGGAGGTACACAGATTCGAAAGTTCATAGCAACCAGTAAAGTTTCAAGCCATCAAGGCGGAAAATATGTTGCAAATATATTAAAAACATATTGAGATATTCACTAGATCTGATTTAGGACCAAGGCAAGAAAGGAGGAAGTTTTACTTAGTACATGTACACTACCTCTCGACGTAAAAGTGCATTTGATGGATGTATTTCTCATAATACAAGCATAAAATTAGGCCTGATTGGGATCGTGCCTCATTGACACTAATATGTCATATTTTTGTAGTTCTTCATTTCTACAGTAATATTCCCTAATTGCAAGAATTAGATGAAGTCGGGATTGCAGTGTACTTACGCTTACAAATCTGCTTTCTGAAAATGGCGTGGCCAGACTGAAACGCTCATTGACATTTCCCTCCCATTGTCGTGGTGCGCAGCATCCTGGTCGAGCCCCCTCTTGGCCTATTGTTACAGCCACCAGGCCACAGAAAACTAACAAAAGCAACATTGTGTGGGTTCTAGGAGGAGCTTTCGCTGTAAGCCAAGCGCCAAGAATGATGGGGCACTGTTCTGGATGCGACTAATATAGGGAGCTCAAAACCCTGGGGCTATCACATGACTAGGCCCCTGTCGTCAGATTTCCTCGAAGCAGTAGAATTCACAGCTGTAATACTATGAAGAATAATAAATTACTGGGATTGCCAATTTCAACCAGATGTAAAGAATGAAATAAACTCTCTTCTTTCCATGAGACATTTGTATTAAACATTTCTTATTTGGTACACAAGTATTCCGACTTTTATTCAGTCATCATCAGGAGTGAGGTACATTAGCAACAACATTGGTATATATACAGGTAAAAAACAAACAGATTAACAGAATAAAAGTCGAAACATTGAGTCAATATGAAGTTTTCATTTTTCGGAATAACACTACTTGTGTACTACGTTAAACTAATCAGTGGAACTACTGGATTTCTTATTTACGTCTGACCGTTTGGTTGTCTTAGCATACTTAAAAGACTGTTGTACATATAAAATGAAAACATATATATTCAATGTTTCCCTATCCTGGCTTCAAATGTTTTGAGTAAACATTTTGACAATTTTCCAAATCCCTCAAAAGATGAAATATATAGAACTTGCGCAAGCAATCGAGCCGTTTGGTTGATTTGGTGGTGATTAGGGTTGGGCGCAATAATACGCGCTTGCTTTTCGGCGTGTTATCTAGTTCTTGAGTAGCTTGTTTTTCCAACATTAAAGGCACACTTGCCACGAAAATCAGGAATATTGTTTACATTAAAAAAGAAAGACCGTTTTCTGTATTTTTCCCAGACAATATAAGTTAGGAACTTTCTATTTTTACCAAAATTTAAAAGTTTGGACGTCACTTTGTATTTTTAATTTGAATTTGAAAATTTGAATTGTTAGGTGCCCGGAACGTAAACAAACCAAACTGCTCGCAGGGGCGATTTTATGTTTCAGTCGAGTGAGTGAACTTTCGGCACAGTGTAATTTTACGTAGGCCTATTTATCTGAGAAATACAGACTGACGATCGGTTAACAGCGATTGGAAAAGCCTGCTGATAATTGTTTGAGTGTAAACCACAGATAAAAAGGCCTGCAATGAGGGTGATCCAACACGAAAGTTGACCGACACTGATCGTTGTAATCAGGCTTCGATTCTTCGTTTGTTTTTCACCCCATTTCTACATTCTAAAGCTAGAAATGTTTTATGTGTCCTATGTTTAAGTTTAGTGGTATTAGTCGTAGTAAGCTTATGTAAATTGGTTTTCTTAGCAAATTTAAACAGGCTACGGCGGCAAGTGTGCCTTTAATAAAAAACACGCGGCTCGAGATTAAGAAAAGGGCGCATTTTGGTTACCATTCATGAGTACATATCATTCACCTGAATGTAGCGAGCCAGTTAAAAGTTGCCTCGTTTAAATACCAAATCCAGCTTGTAAAAAAATGAGAAACACCCCAATACCATAACAGTTCAAACGCCAAGCCCCTCAACCCTGCATCTCTGAGACCTAAATTGGCAGTAAAGTGGACGACGACGGAGCCGGTGACGTTTACGGATGAAACTGGATGCAAATGAATGACGTTTTTCTAGCTTCAACAAACCTCTGTCCGATTTCTTACATTGTCTTTCTAAAGGTCTGCGGTTACTTTGGGTTATGATTCAGAACAAACGGCTTACTATGGAGTGCCGCCGTCCGACATACTCACCACGGCAACCCGCCATCCAGATTTTAAACAACGCTCGCTGTCATATGAGATAACATGGATAAATATCGTATTTAAGCTCAATTTGAATTTTTGAGAAAAACAGATTAGGGCGAGCGAGAACCTACACAACCTGCTGACGTACATCAATTAAAAATCAACGATGTTATGGAGCGCCTTTTGATTGTGGCCAATATATTATTTCCAAAATATACTGCATTTGACAAATATAATAACGTATGCTTTGAAGTTCTAGATTGGCTACATGTACGTTTGTGCGATAGTTTACCTCAAAAATTCAAAACCTGAGCGCGACTGAGTAACTACCTTCAAGTGTCTTTTTGAATTGATTTAGATTTGATTTGTACCAAATTGTTCACTTAGGGGTTCATCATATTTCTGACTACCCATGTTAGCCTCCGTGCGCAAACCATTGGAAGTTTATGTGGTGCTCGTCAAAGATGCAAGTGAAATAACTGTGACCTCAAGGCGTATCAAAAGTAAATGTGTTTCCCAAATTGGAAACTAATATGCTAGCACAAGGCATGTTTTTTATGGAAGCTGGATACAGACACTTTATTCTGGAGCTTCACAGCCCCACCAGACTCGCCAAAGTAATTAATTTGCGACTTTCTCTGCCCCACCAAACTCGCCTACCACGCTAATCGATTTAATAAATAAATATTATTTTTCAAATATTTGATTCGCGCCCTTCGCTTCTTTGGCGTGTCTGGTGGGAGCGAAAAGGTCGCGATTCTATTTTTTTCTTGACCTTGGTGGGGTTGCGAAAAACACAAAGGTTCCAACACACGCCAAAAAAAGATACTTTTTTTTTTAAATTCCGAATGGCGACCTTCGCGTGGTTGGCGGGGTCCCGAAGTTCGCCAAAAACGTCAAAATTATGCAATTGACCTCTCCAGCTAGTTTGGCGACCCTCGTGGCCTGTGCGACTCTCACGGCCTTCGTGGCCTTTGTGACCACACCAAGCACGAGAGGGTCGCCAATGGGATTGGTTTTAAGCGACCTGGAATAGAATCACCCGCCACTCACGCTAAGGTAACGAAAGACGATAATAAACATATGACAGAAATACTATAATATTTGCATTCGGGTTCCATGTGTTTTCGTGCAAATTCCATATATATTTATGGACACTAAAACACCCGGACAACACGTTGGGAAGTCGACGAATAAGCCATGACCAGAATTCCCAACGAATACCCAACTGACACCGACACCAGAAGCTCATATTATGCCTGTCCACCTTTCCAACCAAAATTCATCAAAGTCCCTCGCAAGCCGAGTCACTTGCTTTACAAAACGCGCGTCGCGAGATTATAAGAGCACGCCATTAGGCAAGATTTGGCGTAATGGCGCGATTTTAAACCGCGCGACTCTCGCCCCAAAACTCTCGAGATTAACAAATGCCGCGCGTTTCTTAATCTCGAGCCGTATGTTTTGCAAACCTCGCGGCCCGAGATTATAAAAGCACGCCATTATAGCTTTAATTTGGCCTCACGGTGCGTTTTTTTTTTACCCAAACAATCTCGAGATTAGCTAAAACCGCTCTTTTCATAATTTCGAGTCTCGACTGGCATTTGTATTTGTTTGTTTATAAGGTGAGATTAACAGAGTGTGAGATGTTATATAAATCGTGCGTGGTTTTTGCCTAAAAACATATTCTCTTGTTCTAGAGCGGTGTGTTTTGTGGGGTGTCGCATGCTTACGGTAATGGGCGCATCTGTCTTTCATACCAGAGTGACTTTATTAGGGATCATAAATCCAGAACTTCACTAAACTCAATTATTATCCAGTGTATTCGACAAATATCAATTACAGCCAACCTCTCTCAAACTCTGTTTGAGCGGGATTTGGATTTTGTATTTTGGACCAGGGGCCTGTTTCACAAAGCGGCGTAGATGGATTTTTCGCGTAACTTTCAGACTAACGTATCTCTACAGTATGGGTTACCATAGCAGTTAGGCGAAAACTTACGCTACGCTGCTTTGTGAAACAGGGTGATCCACGCGGAGTGCATTGGCACTTGTGTGATATGTCTTGGAGAATAAAGACATACCTGTGGTTACCCCTTTGAGAGGTGTTTTGTGGGACATTTATCATATTTAGCCTACTTGAAAGACTGATGTACATGCATGTATCTCATCTCTTTTTTTTCTCACCAGAACGTGTAATTAAACGGTTTTATACAGAGTTAATTCCTTTATTGGATACGTTATTGCGTGCGGTTCTATAGTAATGTTCTTTTAAAAACAATAGACATTCTTGATGTGTGGAATTAATGAATTGTTTTATGTGTAGCAGAATAAGTTTTTTGGGTGAATGCAAAAACTTTGTGGGAAATGTAGCGATGTCAGAGCCCATTAGCAAAGTTTCAATAATTCTACTTAAAATATACAATTTAAAACATTTAAACAATATCGTGACATATAGGGCTTCAGTAAATTCCCCAAAACTCGCAAGAATCTAAACCGTGTTGTGTTTTCTTTATTCTTTTGTTATGTAAACTTAAACCTAAACAATAGGTATATAATAACGACTCACTTTTTTATACAGGGAGTAATTTTAGCTGTTCGTGATGGCATGGATTTTAAACAGTTGATTGTGTAATCCAAAAATATGCCTCAAGTTTTACAAGAACTTCGTTTTTCCTCGGTTACTCATAACTTGTTACTTTAATTATTGGAAAATAACAAGTGTTCTGTTGAATGTAACTATTAAGCTCAATATGGTTACATCAACTGTTCCAACCATGTTTTCATGGAATTGGGCATAATTGTCCTTCAACACACGACGAACGTTACCTCATTTCGTATCTGTAAGTCGATTATCCAATATGGAGCGCATAACACCGAGATATAGTACATACATCCTGATTAAATTTAGAAATTATCCTATCTACAAGAGTCAAAATTTTAGCTGTAAACTTTAATAAAAATATAATGTGATGTATATTAGCACTTTTGTTCCAAATGTTCATTTCAACCAATTTGAAATTCCTATTTGAATTGGATATGTTAAGCTTTGAATTGGATATGTTTTGTTTTGAAAATTGTACTTAAAACAAATCACTACGTATATTACCCGTTTCTTTTAATTAAAGTGGCATGAGCTGCCAAAATGTTGATATTTTGACGATTAAACAGAATGTTGAAATTATTGGCTATTTTTTTCAAGACGTATAATTCAGAATCTTTTTAGTGCTTTTAGTCTCGAAAATGTGCGATAAAGTATTGTTTTGAACTAACTTTGGCTTAGAATGAATGAATGATCGTCCCGGTTATATAAATTTTGTTTACTTTTCGAACCAGTTTTCGGTTGTTTTCCTCATTTCCTCATTCCTAATATACCTAAATGACTAATATATCGAGTGATAGACGATCTTTGATCAATAATAGTTAGAATTATCGTTAGAGCCGATGAAGCTAGAGCTAGGAAGTGGCTCACTTAGTGACAGTTTTGTGTGTGGATTATTTGAATATTGGATTAAAACTAATGCAGATTACTCCACATACTTAAAGCTTCCAATCAATGCCTGATTGGAGACTTTTGGGAGTGTTTTGTTTTCAATTTTAACCAATTTTGAAAATACCACAGTTTAGCTGAGAATATGTATTACCTAACTATAGCTTAAAATTATCGAAATGGTGGTAGCAATGTTGACTTGTATGTACGTGAAACCGACATGCACTATGTCAACTTTATTTGGTTATTAAGTATGTCTCAGGTGTTGATCTATTTGAAAGTGGAAAGGAAAAACCTTAACGAGATTTAGATAAATAGCTACAAATCAAAGCGTTAACGAAACTGTATCCTGTAACATATAGAAGCATATTCCTTCTTAAGCTCCCCCCAACGACATTTTACATTTTTCTCGGAAAGAAATATATTGAGACGTCACTCTATATATCGGCCATGTTGGTTGAAAACAGTCCTAATGGCATTTAACAAGGAAAAACACTCAAATTAATTATATTAATCATATCAATCACACTGTGAATAAAAGAAAAATATAGTTCATTTAATTTTTTTTAATCTGTCGACTTATTATATGAAACGGACAAAAGTTGAAAGTATCTGATCATATAAAGACAACATTTATGATGGAGGTTGTTAAAACGTAAACACATCGTTCAACGTCTCGGAAATGTTACAGTCCGAATCGCCAGAGCCATAATATATTGTACAAACTTTAGATCGTAGAGAAATAGTTGTCATTTAGGATTTTTATCTTTCCCATCATCAGGATAGCTAAAATATGTCAAATATAAAAGAGCAGCAAAAAACAGATAAATGATTAATTGAGCATTCATTAGGTGTTAAGGTAATGAGGCGTAACAGTTAGCCGATTATTTATTCAGATAGTGAAATCGGTCGTTGAATAATAGCGTCTTTCTAGTTATTACAATGCTTGGTTTTCGTAATTTTTTTTCTGACAAATTAGAATATGTAGTCAAGTTTTGTTTAAAATGAAATAAAAATATCAAATAGCAAAATAACCAGACAGCACTTGTAAACACTTTGGACCAACATTGGCATTTTTCAGCATGTTTGATTAATGGTCGTGGTCAATTGTCCAAGGTTGATTTAACGTTGAGCCAAGGTCGGTTAATTTGGTCATTTTTCACTCGGTCGATTGTATCGTTACCAACATTTGATCAATTTTGGATTTCGAGTGACAGGGTCGCGTTGTTCAAGTTGGTGAATACATAGGTTCAACGGTGAGCCTGGGTTACAATGGTTGATCAAGCAGCCGTGGGTTGATCATCAGCCTGTCAACATTGACCACACTAATATAACAGTTGGCATTTGGGTGGTTTTATTATTTTTATGGACACTAAAACACACGGGCACAGGGAAAATCTTCTTGTCTAAAATAACCACGGAGACAAGTTTCTAATTGTGTTAAAAAGAGGTATATCATTTAGACCTTTATACCCCATCATAAATTGTTGTAATAAAGTAAACCTATGATATTTCATTAGGTTGACGACTGACAGGAGCTTGGCCTTAGTCAGTAGAATTTTCTGGAACACTTTGTATTACATTGACAATGCTTACGCATCTTAAGCTATAGTGAGAATATCGTCAGACTATATAGTATGCCCCCCCATACCCTTTCCCAGAAAACCTAGGTAGAAGGCAGACAGGGGAGTTTAGCCCTGACCAGTATGTCTTTCAAACTCTTGTTCTTTTTATAAGCAATGACTGGCCTTTGGGTCAGAGGTCGAGCAAGTTTACTTTGAAGTAGTTTGTATTCTTCTACTATAATCTTGGCCATAGCGATGCTAGCTTTGTTATAGTGAAACACAAATGGTATTATAGTTTTTTCACGACATCTTCCGGGGTCCAAGTTCAAACCCAAAGGATAAATAGTTTGTAATGTTTAAATCCAAAAACTTTCCCTTTCCAAACGTTTGTGCTTCGTATCTGCAGCGGAAGTGAGAAATGGGATTTTCTCAATAGGCATGATTTCAAAATGGTCCTTGACCGAATGACCTTGAGTATTGAAATGTTGTGCCACGGGTACATCATGTTTAAGTCTTATGCTAGATAAATGGTTGGCTGCTCTTTGTCGTAGAGAATTCTGAGTTATGGTTGGCTCTGGATTTTGTAAAGCGTTGGTCTTTCTTCGGCATCCTCAGTCAGTTTACATTATAATTGGCCGAGAAATCTAGGCTCTACCGAATTTTTTTCCGTATTCGTCATAGCCCAGATCACTTCCATAATGGAAAAACGATATTTTTTAACTTGTCCCGCCGAAAAAAACGGCAGCACAAATTTCACAACAAATAAGCAAAGAATGGAATATTTACCACTGCATTCCGATAGTATAGACCACGAAGAAGGAGTTTGTCAAACTTACGCCGCTGTAATGTGACTAAAGATATAAGAGTGACGTCTTTCTACGACGCCCGCACAGTTTAACTGGTCGTTTACATGTTTTACTATGGCGGTTAAGTCAGGTTGAAAGCCAGTGGACTTCGAAACAAATATTGACTGCATAAAGGAAAGTTTACCACTTTACAGCGGCGTAAGTTTGACAAACTCCTTCTTCGTGGTCTATACGTTCAGAATGCAGTAATAAATATTATTATTCTTTGCTTATTTGTTGTGAAATTTCTGCCGCCGTTTTTTCGGCGGGAGAAGTAAAAAAATATTGTTTATCCATTTTGGAAGTGATCTGGGCTATGACGAATACGGAAAAAAATATTCGGCAGAGCCCAGATTTCTCGGCTACATTAGAATAAGTGTCATCCGGAGTTGGCAAGCACGGTTCACCTCTGTGGGATAATCCTCAGATACACGTAGCAACATTAGCTAAACGTTCCTGACCGGTTTGCTTAGTTGGTGTTTTATCAGTCGGCAAAAGGTTCTATCTTCACCATTGCCTACTGTTGGCATTGTCCGTAATCCTATGGTTACCAAAAATTGGATAACGGTTTAGCCAAGGCTGGCAATTTTATGGTTGGCATATCAGCTTGTTACCTACGTTGGTTAGGTGTTGGTAATAATAAAACATCGTTGGCAATAGAGTAATGTAAAACGTGATTGCTATTAGAGAACAGAATATTAAGAGGTTGTTTATCGATAATTGTTTTCACCCACGAGATCTATTAATGATATATTTAGCTGTAAGATGTTGGTGTATGTTCTGCGACAAATTGAGGGATTCGCTGTCACTAGCTGACCTAAATATACTGACCTAAATTTGGCCTCATCATATAAACGACATAGAATAAAATAGCGCGCCGTTTGGGGGTTCAACACATAAAAACTTGCATCAAAATTTTGTGTTTTCAATTCGCAATAATTATCTTATTGTTAGAAAATAATTTGTTGAAACAAATTATTATTAGAATAGCATACTTTTTTCGGAGGAGAAACATACGTTTGACTGTGCCGCAGAACACGCGACGTGCGCGCGACGATAAACAGCGGGGTTACCTGTCAATGTCGGTGAAGTTGAGCTTGACATTTTATTAAGTTTAGTTTTAAGTTAAAATTTTAAAAGGCAAGCTCATTATTTTAAGCCAAGATTAACTAAATGAAGTGTGTAGAAACGCTCTACGATAAACTAGATTTGTAACTGTTTTGTTACCAAAATCAATTGTGTCGGCTCTTTTACTCTTACATTAATTGTTGCCCACATAGAGAGCGAGTATGACGATCAGTTGGCACTGAAACTTCATTAGTTTGCAATGATTTGGTTTGGTGCTGTATACATTTTCTTGAAAATAAGTAAATTGAATGCTCCAGCTGTCACTATGCTTTTCATGCATGGAGTATGGTAGATAACCAACGAGTTTTGACGTTTAGCGATCGAATGCTAGGTAGCCCTACAAAAAGACCATAGCTAAAAAAATTGGTTTGTGTAAGAGCGTTTGTACAACATCATTGATTTTAATTTTAACGCGATGTCATTTTGGCCTTAGTGAGATGTAACTTACTGTTTCTAACGTCATACACAACAAAGTTAGCCACAGACTTACATGATTGGTGTCATGATTATAAGTCAATAAAAGCACACTCTCCACAAAAAACAGCATATGATTCCCTAGTGTATTTTTCCCTGACACAATAGGTTAGGAACTTTCAATTTTTGCCAAACTATTGGCATCACTTATCACTTTGTATTTTTACATGAAATTAGTTTCGTGCCTTTAATACAAATAAACCCAGAGCCTGCGCATACCCAAAGCTCCCTAATGACTTGAACCAAACTTTATCTGGAGAAATACAGATGATGGTTCTCATTTGAGGTACACAGCGGGCATGTGGATAAATTTGAGACTTAAAAGGAAAGAAAATCCAGCCAAACGTGTACATTCATTAAATAGAGCAGCCTAATAGCTTTTGATAGAAGTGTATAGATCAGACATGTTGATTTCGGCAGGCCACCTGCTGACGGAGCGAGCCAATAGAAGTGTAAGTTTCAGTCACGTGTCTCACTTCAGCCCAAGCTGGCTTTGAATCCACTTCCTGTAAAGGGCTGCACTGATTGCTATTCTCCATTTGAAATACATTAGCGCTAAATCCAAATTCGCCATATTCCATAGTTGAGGTGTTTTAAAAAAAAAATTTAGTGTACGACTGGATTTGGTTTAAGACGCCAAATAATGAAATACTTAATATTATGAGCACATAAAAAATCAGATATTCAGATCGTGACGGTAAACAAAAATGTTGACCCTATCTTTACAAATATTGAATTGGATTTAAAGAAATGTTCAAATAGAGTGTTAACACCCATAGGAAGAATTACCGTTTTAAAATCATTGGTTATTAGCAAATTTAACCACCTCTTTCTATCTATCCCATCTCCTGAGGAAAAACATATTTTGTGCTTAGAAAAATGTGTTTCGCATTTATCTGGCATTATCACCCAGATAAACTAAAACGAGAAACAATTATACAATCTCATAAACAGGGAGGGCTTAAAATGATTTATATTCGCAGCTTCTCGTCGATTGTTAAAAAAGGGAATCAGTATTTAACTATTTTTATCGACCAGTGTAAAAACCCTTTTTGGGTGGATGTTTTTTCTTCCTTTATTAATGTAAATAAAAAATACATATGTACAAATAAGGACGAGATTTTGAGTACTAATATATGGATGAATGAAAATATAGTAGTTCAACATAAGCCTGTTTATTATAAATCCTGGTATAACAAAGGAGTCACCTTTATTTATGACATTATTAATGTACAAGGAAACTTTTTATCCTTTGCTGAATTTACAAATCTGTACAATATTAATGTTAACTTCCTTGATTATCACAGAATCTGCAGCATAGTGAAGTCTTACATAGGGTCTGGTAATCCAAACTTAACCCTTGGCAAAAGTATGAACACAATGAACTGCCTGCAAATTTACAACCTATTCTTAAACATAAAATGGCTGTAAGGAAATGTATTATTTCATGATTGGCTCCGTAAAGGTACACAATAGGCCGGTCGGTCATTTAAAACGACGTTAAATTTAATATATGTTATCCCTTTCACGTGTTCTCGAGACACAAAGCTGCATTGGCTCCAATTTAGAATCAATCATAGAATTATTGCCACAAATGAGCTACTAGTAAAACTCAACATTCGTAACCTATGTACCTTTTGTCAGGCTGCAAATGAATCTATCAAACACATATTTCCAAATTGTGAACTAGTTGATAGTCTATGGAAAAACCTAAATTCCTGGATAAACAACTGTGTGGAAATAAGTTTAAACCTCACACACAAAGAACGTATTTTTGGAATAGTATTGTCTAATATGTACAAAGTAATAAATTTGATACCTTTTGGCCACCAGGTACTATATTTATACAAAAAGGTGCCAAAATAAGAAACTATCAATCTTTGAGTTGAAGTGTAAAATCTGCCACTATGTTAAGGTAGAAAAAAATATTTCATTTAATCAAATGCAATCCACTACTATGTGGGATAGGTGGGAAGGTTTAGCCCTGGTGTAACAACTCATTGTAATGGGAATATATGTATGTATGTCAGATAAAGCAAATATGTGTAATAAGTTACCTAGCCCAATATACATCCATCCTTCATCATAAATGTATGTTATATGACGTACTTGTTGAACTTACATCCATGCTCCATTATAAATGTATGTAATAAGGTAATGTTTTGAACCTACATCCATGCTTCATCATAAATGTATGTAATATGAGGTAATTGTTTGAAATTACATCCATGCTTCATTATAAATGTAGGTAATCTGAGGTAATAGTTTAAACTTACACTAATGCTTCATTATAAATGTATGTAATAAGGTAATGTTTTGAACCTATATCCATGCTTCATCATAAATGTATGTAATATGAGGTAATTGTTTGAACTTACATCCATGCTTCATCATAAATGTATGTAATATGAGGTAATTTTGAACTTACATCCATGTCTCATCATAAATGTATGTAATCTAAGGTAAATGTTTTGAACTTACACCCATTCTTCATCATAAATGTATGTAATACGAGTTAATTGTTTGAACTAACATCCATGCTTCACCATGAATGTATTAAAGTAATCTGAGGAAATTGTTTGAACTTATATCCACGCTTCATCATAACTGTATGTAATATGAGGTAATTGTTTGAATTTATATCCACGTTTCATCATGAATGTATGTAATATGAGGTAATTGTTTGAACTTACACCCATGCGTCATCATAAATGTATGTAATATTAGGTAATTGTTTGAACTTATATTTACGCTTCATCATGAAGGTATGTAATGTGAGACCATTGTTTGAACTTACATCCATGCTTCATCATAAATGTATGTAATCTGATGTAAATGTTTTGAACTTACACCCATGCTTCATCATAAATGTATGTAATATGAGGTAATTGTTTGAACTTACATCCATGCTTCATCATAAATGTATGTAATCTGAGGTAATTGTTTAAACTTACACTCATGCTTCATCATAAATGTATGTAATATGAGGTAATTGTTTGAACTTATATCCATGCTTCATCATAAATGTATGTAATATGAGGTAATTGTTTGAACTTACACCCAAGCTTCATCATAAATGTATGTAATCTGAGGTAAATATTTTGAACTTACACTCATGCTTCATCATAAATGTATGTAATATGAGGTAATTGTTTGAACTTATATCCACGCTTCATCATGAATGTATGTATTATGAGGTAATTGTTTGAACTTACACCCATGCTTCATCATAAATGTATGTAATACGAGGTAATTGTTTGAACTTACATCCATGCTTCATCATAAATGTATGTAATCTGAGGTAATTGTTTAAACTTACACTCATGCTTCATCATAAATGTAGGTAATATGAGGTAATTGTTTGAACTTACACCCATGCTTCATCATAAATGTATGTAATACAAGGCAGTTGTTTGAACTTACATCCATGCTTCATCATAAATGTATGTAATCTGAGGTAATTGTTTGAACTTACACTCATGCTTCATCATAAATGTATGTAATACAAGGCAGTTGTTTGAACTTACATCCATGCTTCATCATAAATGTATGTAATCTGAGGTAATTGTTTGAACTTACATCCATGCTTCGTCATAAATATATGTAATATGAGGTTATTGTTAGAACTTACATCCATGCTTTATCATAAATGTATGTAATACGAGGTAATTGTTTAAAATTACATCCATGTTTCATCATAAATGTATGCAATATGAGGTCTGAGCTTGCATCCATGCTTCATCATAAATGTATGTAATATGAGGTAATTTTTTTATCTTACATCCATGCCTCATCATAAATGTATGGAATATGAAGTAAATTTCTGAACTTACATCCATACTTTATGGTAAACGCCTAATATAGACGGTTTTATTTTCCATATTTATTTGTATTATTTTTTAATAGACCAGGTAGAAGATGCTGTGTGAATGTTACCTAATTTTTGAGAGTGTACCCACAAAAAATCTATATATGGAGAGGAGTTTGTTTGTTTTGAGGAGTGACATTGTGAAGTTCTGTTGTATGTTATATATGTATGTCTCTGGAGGAAACAATAAAAAAAATTAAAAAAAGATATTCAGATCGTCATAGTACAGCACCAGACTGTCATTCCTTATACGTCAGGCGCGTATTTTGTAGACGCGCGAATGGCGTCACCTATCCGATTTATAGCTATACTTTCAGATGCCGTTTATCTCGTTATTGGTGCAAATACCCCTTTATAGTTGTTATGGAACTTAAGCGCATTAGCCGATATTTATGGTCAGTTTCGGTCACTCTGTGTGTTTTATTTTCTTTTAAACTATCAACAAAAGAGCCTGAAATGAAGGAAATCGAACACTAAAGTTAACCGGTTCGTAATCGTTGTTGTTATATTCAGGGAAAACATATGGGTTTACACACCACTTTAGACCTCCGCCCCCATGCGACGAGGGTTCAAATTTCACTCAGACCAAATGGAAATAAAAAAACATTTTGAATGGATTTTGTACTCAATCACAGTATGTCGGAGAGTTGACAGGTACCCACCGAGGGTCAGGGGTTTCCTCTGGGCAATGCGCCCGGTTTCCTCCCCCACTAAACAAGGCAGCATATTCTTGAGTGCGGCGTAAAACACCAATCAATCAATCAGTTCTTATCCGTGTCTCCCGATTTCTTTAATCTCCTGATTTTATTTTTATGTTAGCAAGTTCCTGTCCATTGCATACTGTTGTAAGGATTCCCTTTATTGTGATCGGATATCGCCGATGTTCTATCCAAATTCCGAGTTGAGGTTTTATGTTCCGGGATTCTCATCTGGAGTAAGTTTATGGTTTTATCGGAATTTTGCGGAGTTCGCTCATTTTTGAAACGTAGAAGTATATTTTATCAACTTTTTAATACACCCAGCTTAAGGGATCATTTAGGGAAAGGTGGACCTAGCAAGTTGCAAATCCTACCCTGAATATTAGTACACACACACGTTTTACACTAGTTCAAAACTAAACTTCTTACTTGAGCAACAGTTATTGGGCAATATTAATAACTGAAAATGCATATATAGAAGTCTTCACGGAAAAAAAACAATCGCATGGTATATTTGGTTCATTACTATTTTTCGCGCTGATTATTTATAACCCTTATCTGAGATAAATTTACTGTTCGTATTTTTATTTCATAATTATATAATCATGTGGAAGCTCATCCCTGATTTATAGCCCATTTTTTTTCAAACATGCAAGGGTACACTATTGTCTCTGATAATGGGTCTCTGTTGCCCTATATCTTTAATGTTAAACAAGAGGAAGGTGTATTGGAATGTGTTTTGACGTTCAAATTTTCATTGATAACGATCCTAACAGCTGAGTCGAAACGTTGTCCCACAATATACCAAGTGGTCCCTTTTCAAAATTACGTGTTTTCCTTTTTCGTGTATCATTTAGCTAATTGCTTCTGCTTAAAGTGGCATGAGCTGCCAAAATTCACACTTTTTTCATAATTTCTGATCGTCACAACAGTAAGAGGCTTTGAAGGCCATTGCAAAAATAAATGATTGGCGTTGGAATGAGGAAAATCCATACAGTATGTGGCCCGTACGAACCGAAAATGTGCTCGAAATGTGAACAAAATTTAAATAACCGGGACGACCATTCATTCATTCTAAATCAAAGTTAGTTCAAAACAATACTTTATCGTACATGTTCGTGACTAGAAGCGCTAAACAGCTTCTGATTTCTACGTCTTGAGAAAAATAACCAACAATTTGAACATTCTGTATTAACGTCAAACTATCCACATTTTGGCAGCTCATGCCACTTTAATCGTCTTTTCTGTTTCGCGGTTGCAGATAAAGATCTCTCGAGTCATGCCATCAATTGGACCCAATGAAAATGATACTTATGTAAACCTTTCCTGCCTTACAATCTGTTCTCATGCAGCCCATTTTATCCGCTTAAAATGGGCACCCCATCTGCATTCCACATTAGTAAAATGGATCACATTAGTAGATTCACTTAATTGTATTTGTATAAGATCCCATTGTATATTTTTTGTCAGTTTCGTTTTCTGTATCTGTTTTTTCTTCAAGTAGAGAAAACGATGACAATTGATAAAGGTATGAACTACGAGGGAACGCATAAACCCAAAAAGCTGCTTGACATAAGGAAATGGTTGGACCAATCTGAGGTTTTGATTTAAAACATGCCTCTAACAGAGACAAGGCCTTTAATTTATTGATCGGAGTACATCTTGGTGACGCCAACGGACACAAATGGACCACTAAGTCTTTCAAACTCGCTTGAAGTCTTTTCGCTTGATTTTCCCGTTAATATATCCCGTTGAATGATTTACTTTAAGCAATGTGAGGTTTGTTTGACACCGGAATGGTGCCTACGACTAACGATCGTATGTATTTTTTTGCTTCTTCGTGATCCTTTGTTTGCAAATATCATGGTGAAGATCTAAAACACAACTCATTTGGCAGAACAATGGACGCAATAGATCAGCCAGATAAAAACAAACATGGCTGACAATAATTTCTAAAAGTCTAAAAAAAATTTTTTTCGGGAATAAGAGAAATAAAGAAAACATTAAAGACCATTGTTCGAACTGATACATAATGCAAACTTATCGTGTGACTTGGAAGATTAAAAAGCTTTTTTGATTAAAATAACATTTCGATTGTTAGCTTAAAGATAGATTAATATATACATATATACATACTTCTCTCCGTGGTTATTTTAGACAAGAAGATTTCCCTTGTGCCCGTGTGTTATAGTGTTCAAAAATATATACATATATCGTAGGCCTCGATGTTCGTTCATATTCATCCGATAACGTGGTAGTTATACTGTATATATACTGATCGTTTAAGGCCGTAAAAAGATGGATAACAATATTAAAATTGTGCATGAAAACTAATCTCCACCGAAAAGCACCTCAGTCATGAGTGCCTTTCCAATGTGGTTAACAAAGGAACGGTAACTTCAAAGAAGATCCCTCTTCCATCCTATTTTTGTTTCCGATTGTGGCAATTGGACTTTCGGCACATTGCTTATAGCTTTCTGTCAGCATGTTTTGATAATTTTTATGTTTACTTATCAGCTAAGCATGGTAATCTCATCGTCGACTTGAACCAGTCGGCAGCGTTCCAGATATTCTTTCTCAAAGACTGTTTTGGGCATATTTAAATGGAACTTTAAAAATTAATATGTAATTTGTTGTTTAACCTTTTACCATGCTTTTCATAGACCTTTCATATGCTAAACAACTTATGATAAAAAGCATATTCCCTCCATTGTTTTAATTTAAATTTAAATCCCATCAGATGCTGGTCTTATAAAATCAATTTTCTATCTTTGTTGGATAACTTTTTTCGTAGTCACGAGTTTTTGAAAAGTGCAGTCGAAATTGCATGAGGCAAATTCCATGCATGTCCCTCGTATGCTGTCTTTATAAAAGACCTTTTCATTGTCTAAAAATGGCTGCCAAAGGCTCCTTTTTAACGAAAAACGTGTATCGTGAATTCAATTTAACTATAAAGCAGATCTTAATAAACGTTTTATACATGTTTCTCTCGGATAAAAATACAATGGCCAGGCTAATTCTTCCCTTGTGATCGCAAATTCTAGAAAATTACAATTTTTATCCTGCCTGGGGAGACTCACTTCTTAGGTAGTGGCCACACATGAGAAGTACACCATCGCCGATGCTACACAGTCAAACAATCTACATTCAGTTTGGCAAACAACACAATTATACACAGGCAATCGCAGAGAACAGAAATACGAACTTGTCAATATGTAAAAACTGCACAATAATAAATGTTCACTTGGTGTTAGTTTTAACAAGTATCATACTCTAGTTTGATCATCACAGTGCACGGATTTACGATCGTGATTCAAACTGACGAAAATATATATTTCAGTAAGAAAATTCATTATGTCATATTTCAGCCTTATTTAAATGATAGATTATGATGTTATATGTATTGTATTGCTATAATTACTCTATATATCTGAGCTAGAAATGTTGGTAGTGCAAATGTGATCAAGCATTTCTGACCGGCTAAATTTTCAAACACAAGGCACCTTTTGGTGATGGTTGTTAAGATTGCTGTATTCGTACGGTTATGCTATATTTCGTGGATGGTTCTTTAGTGCTTGTATGAATTGTATTTGCAAGGAAATTGAAGGTATATTGGAAATATTTTGACTGAGATCAAAACAATTTTCATTTATGCCTTCTACAAAATTATTTTAAGTGAATCTACTTAATGTTGTATAAGTATAACCTTGTCTAGAACAATGCCATACTTTTATGTCAGATCCTATTACTTAATTTGGATGTCTAAATGGCCAAACTACTTTTAAAAAGTGACCAGAGCTGTCAAAATTTTGATATTTTCTAGTTAAACAACTTTTTAAAATTGCCGTATTTTTCTTTCTTCTCAAAACTATTAATTAAAAACTTGTAAGCCACACAAGCATCGACAATGTGCTTCAAAGTAGTGTAAAGGAGCCTAAAATGAATAAATGTTCGTCCCGATTATTTATATTTTGCTTACTTTTATCTCTTTTGATTTGTTCAGACCATGACCTGTGTGAATTTTTTTTTATATATTTCAACTTACATTTAGTCTTTTATTAGTTTGACGATCATAATTTATGAAAATAAAGCTACGTTTATGAGACATCGCTGGCACAAAATTAAATGTTTTGGTCTTGTGTCAGTAGTCACCACGGATAATGTAAGATATTTAAGCAAGAAATATATTTTTCTTTGTTGATATGTTGCCAAGGTTTTATTTTCGGCTAAATCCTCTGAATCGCATGCCCGATATTTGTGCGTCTGAAGAATTTAGGTCATCCAACTTTGCACCCATATGCGCGTTGTATCAGTCACAAAAAAGGATACAATACAGACACTTATATTGTAATTCTAAGTAATACCACGTGACTCATTTAATAGCATCAATTAGCCACGTGATAGCCAGGGGGTTAAATTTTCTCATAAAAGTTCGCGTGGAGATGCGAATTACCTTTAAACGTCCTAGTCGTGTAACTGTCCAGAAAACGTTACCACGAGTAACATGATGTTTCAATTGGCAATTTTGTGTGGATTGTTGTCCCTCACCGTAGGCCAGTTAGAGGGCAGTGGGTGTTGTGCCCCTCTTCAATGGGAGGCGATAGTCAACGAGGCTGCGAGTGTTAAAGCAAAGTTTGGTTACGGACGGTTTTACAACGTAAGTAGACATACAATGTATTAATGTTATTCCGAAAATGGAACGAAACTAAAAAGTTAAATCTTGATAATAGATATTTGATTTATACAGAGTTTAAAATTTGAAGATCAACCGTAATTCAAAGGTAGGTTCATAAGAGTAATATATGTTCAATTGACCATATTTTGTTTTTAAAGTAATGATGGTAATAGTTGTAGTGCTTTGTGAAGTAAATCCCCGCCTAAACATTCTCAATTTACTGAACATTTCAGATACAAAACAATATATGCTTGGATATAACGGCTACTACTTTATTTCCTCCGGCCCATTGAGGTGTCTCACTTTATTACAGATATATTACCTGAACATGTGATACAGTATGAAATACACATACAAATTTATCCCTTTTCAGAATATCGCAACGCTGTCCTATGACTTCAAGGGCCAGAAGATTAGGCAGGACGTTACATACGTTACAAATAATAAACGACCAACGGCAACATTTATTTTTGATTTCTGGGCCGTAAGTTATGATTTAATATTAAGCTTTAAAGGAAACACATTTTCCTCGAATGATTCTGCATTTTCAGCATATTACTTAAAGTGGCATGAGCTTCCGAAATGTTGATAGTTTGACGTAAAACAGAATGTTGAAATTATCGGCTATTTTACAATTCAGAAGCTTTTTTAGTGCTTCTAGTCTCGTGAATGTACGATAAGGTATTGTTTTGAACTAACTATGGCTTAGAATGAATGAATGGTCGTCCCAGTTATTTAATTTTTTTTTACTTTTCGAACACTATTCCGGTTCGTATTGGCCACATACTGTATGGATTTTACTCACTCCAACGCTAAGTATTCAGTTTTTCGATGGCCTTCAAAGCCTCTTACTGTCGTGACGATCAGAAATTATGAAAAAGGTGTGAACTTTGGCAGCTCATGCCACTTTAACTTTTGATATTCCTAAACATTCATACGAAGTTCAGTTTAGTTTTGAATTGCAGCAAAGAAGACGAACCCCGAAAACGTTGCGATGTTTATAAGAATTGCGTTTAATTTGCTTTCCCAGTGGTATCCTACACATATTTGTGATTTTATAATTTTAAATACCGGTATACCACATTATATTTATGTCCACAAATCAAATTGGTCAGCTTATTAAACATAGGTCAATTAATCTAAATGCAAATTTGGGTATCTGAAGGCGTTTGCTTTATTTTTCTTGAAACTCACATTAACTTACAAAGGGATCTTTGGGAACAAGGTCGTTTTCTAAAGAAAAAAAATAGCCTGACTCTCAAATAAAGGAATAAAGAAAGTCCTGAAGTGAGTTAAATTAAGTGACTTTTTTAGCTTCTTTTTGCGTTTTAATCTTTCATTAACGTCATTGTCGGGTGTAAAAATCTAAAAAAAAAAACGTTCATTAATTACGTAAAGGTGTTTTCTTTTCCATTGAATGCAAAACAATGCGTTACATATTTCTTTGCGCTGGATGGAAGCATCATGTTAAGCTATAGGAGGTGTCTGGTTTTCATCCAAGAAAAGAAAAAGCATCCACAGACACTGTATCTCATTGGGCGTTTGAATGGAATGTGATTTTTGTCTAAGCTGTGTTACAGCCCTTGTTTCAATTGTAGAAAAAAGCTTACCGTTTCAACAGTGAAAGCCAAAGCTGTGTTGTTAACAACCTGAGAGGGAAGCTACTGCGATATTGTATACCAGGTAAGTATATATATTTATGATCACTAAAACACACTGGCACATGGGAAATCCTCTTGTCTAAAATAACCAATGCGTATATATAGTCACGTGTAATTACATGTGTGCGATCTTTATTTTGCTTGTAATATAACATCTTAGTAAATCCAACATCAATGTGTTGTCCACCAATCTATACAACGATGCAGTGTGGCCCGGCACCCTTAGATCTGTGTTCCATAGTTTATGGCAATCAAAGGGCCCTAGCCGATATCGATTCCATGGGCTTCTTCTGTTATATTGCAATGTTTTTTTTAATTGAATTGAATTGAATTGAATGTTTATTTCACCATCAAGTCATGTATGTACATATAGCATTAAAATTGAAAAGATGGCGAGAATAAAACCCATGGGGGCTTGCTAAGCCCCTTTAATTCATATGATGGAGGAGGAAAATTAAACTGAATATTTAATCTATTTGTTGAACTCTCTCTCTCTCTCTCTGAAAACTGAACTATTTATTTTTTCAAGTGTTGTGGCGTCGTGGTCCGATCGGACATTTTAGGGGATAAGGGCTTTTGAATTGGGTTTGATCTATGTTCAATCCCGTTATGACTCTCTTATATTTTTCAGCCAACGCAGAACTTTATACCAATGTGTATTACGGAACAGGACGAGACAGGTTTGACATTAGCGTCTATGGTTATAGAGTTAATGAGAGACGGACATTCATCTCTTCGTCAGTATCACGAGACCAATGTATCCCGGTTGAGGACTCGGTAGTACGGCCAAGCAGAAATGGTTAGTTTGCTCAAATTTTACTCATGTAGGCAGACGAAATAGTAGACTGCACGTATGGACAGAGACATATTTATTAGGGGCCTGGGTGATCCAGTGGGTCAGTCCCATACAGACCTTCCATCGACGTAAAATATCAATCAATCGATTAATAATAATTACATACATAATTTGATTGGATGTTTTTGGTCATAGAGTAATTGTTTTGAAGCGCCGTATTGGTCACAGTAAGTCTATTCAACTGTATGTAGTAATGGGATGTTCTTACGCATGTTTTGGCATAAAACAATGGGTATGAAAAGATAAGCTTTATATGACAAACTTGAACGAAAGCTCGCCCTACAAATGTTAGTTTTGGTAAACATATATGGCAAACATATCTTGATATTTAGTTTACCCAAAACATGTACATGTATGGTCTTAATTTCGAGTGTATCATGCACATGTACATGTATGTGGTCCCATCTTCCCCCAGTTTATCAAGATTCCACAGCATGAAACAACCAAACAATGTACCATACTCATTCAAATCTGTTTTAATGTACACGTTATTAAAGAAGCTTTACGTACAATAAAAGATTTAGCATTTCTTTCTGTCTTACCACACTTCAAATTTTTCAAGTAAGATTATTTTGTGTTTTGTTACATTTACAGGAAGGTACATGGGCTTTATAAATTATGCTAACGTGACGTTAGGAATTAGAGATCCAACTGTATTTGACCCACCGAGATTTTGCCAGAGAGAAAACGTGGTATGTTGTAAATATCTACTTTACATCGAACGATTTTCAATTGTCTCTGTTGACAATGAAGTAAAATCATTACAATTTCATGTGATATATATAATGAATGACCTTTTGGCCGTTCTATGGCTGATTTCAAATTTGTTAATATACAAGATTCTATATATCCTGGCAATTCAAAACCCACTGATGTATTTAAAACCTTGGGCATTTAAATAACTATAAATACGAGTTCCAATATAGCAATGGAACCATTCTCAAAGTTTATTCTTGGATCTTGAAGCAAAATGCCGGAACAATTATTTTGTCAAAAGTCATGATTTCAAAATGATTTCTGGCAAAATGGCCAGAATTGAAGAATTGATATGCTTTGCCACTCTCAAGATTATTTTATCTATATGGTGGTGTTGCCACATTTAGTGGGTTAGGGCTAGGGTTCTTTGCACGCTGAAATCCTGGAGCTTCGACAAGTATCCGGCAACTTGCCACATACACGTAGGTCGATTGAAAACCAGATTTTAATTTAGTGGCGTTCGGACCGGCGGCACATCGATGGGAGGCATGTGAGCTTCTCCTACGTATATCTCCGAAATATTAGTGAAAAACCAATCCTATGTATAGCTTGAGACACCATTCGTAAGCACACACATTATCCTTGAAAAGGCGCATTTCACCTTTTCTGCCATTCAATCTATTGCGACTGATCATCAAAAATGTATCGGAATCAGGGACATGAATGTATAATTCAACTGACAAAAATATTTGTATCTGAGGAAAACATATGACTTATCAGAGACCGTGGGGTCCATCAAAGGCTAGTATACAAATATATGCTACTAAACTTATATAGCTTATAGCCATACCCGTTCTAGATAGTGTGATATGCGGTTGTGTCTGCGGAATAGTGTGCATTTATACTAACTTTATCGGTGGTTACATGAATAATACACAAACAAACTGGATTTTTTTGTTTCAGGACTTTGAAGATCTGGATATTGAGCCCCTGGATCGTTTCCTTGTTGATCATATCAACAGTAGAATCATGCAATAGAAACACACAAGATATATTTCGAAAGGACAGATGGATTCATGAAGCAAACTATATAAATACCTTTATGTTTATACTTGTATATATACGTATATAACTAATCTTTAATCGCCTGATTTTATGTAGAACTTTAAACCATTTTGCAGGATCAAATGTCATTCATTGTCAATAACATTATAACCATCTAGTTTTCATTTACTGTTTTAATAAAGTTGTTTTAGTTTGCCAACAAACATGCATTTTGTTATATATTAGTATTATACTTTTACAGTATGGTTCTTTGCCAAAGTCTAGGAAAGGTTGTTTGGCATAACTTTGTGTGTTTTAAAAATGTTTATTGATGGACTGAAGTTTTGTGCTGCAATTATTTATTCTTTTAACCTGATTTATCAGTTTTAAATAACGCCGGTGCGATGATTTTCGTGAAGATGGTATTTAGGCGACTGAACAGAGAAATCTGCGTAGCATGCTGGTGAAGTTTAAGCCGATTGAACAGGGTCTAACGGAAACAGAATTCAATACGGATGTGAGGAATTTTTAGCCTTTTGTTTGCGGATAACACCTTATTTATTCTTGAACATCCTTAGTCGGGGGACTTCAAAGTAGCAAAGGGGCCTAGGTGGCTCAGTCAGAAAATATAGTCTTCTTCCGTAGATTCGTAGCTCGAAACCCACTCACTCTTAAGAACAAAAGAATTGGGGAATTTCACTGGATCACGCATTGTGCATGAATACCAGGTACCTGCCGAAGTGGGAAGATCTGGGGCTTTCCACCGGGCAAGGTGTATTAAACTAAACCTGCATGTGTAGCGGCTCCAAAATCAATGAGTAGCTGCCTATATGTATCGCCCAATATGCTATTTAGACGACGAATGGACGGAAACAAAGACTGACCATAGCCAAACATCTTCCAACTTTGAGCGAACTCAAGTCAGTTCCAAGTGCCATGTGTATCCCAAACATTACATTTCGCCTGGGGATTGTTATGGGTAACCATTCTAGAGATATAACGAGGAACGCGTTTCGATATCATGAACAGACAAGTAAGCATCGGTCTTTTAAAATGGAAAGTTATTTAATGTCTATAACCAGCATTAAGACAACTCATTTTATTGTCGCAAAATATCTTAGTTTTGATAATGTATCGAATGCGTTGGACTCTTCTCACACCCCACCGCCAATATGTCATACCAGGGCAGCGAGTGCCCTGTTGGACATTTATTAAGAAAACCAATTTGCAGGACTTGCTACAACTAAAACCACTAAAATTAAAATACAGAACCCCGCCCAATGTTTTTTGTGTAAACAGTATTCTGGATTTTTGCGGCGAGTTTGCGTTTAGAAAAAGATAGACTCTCGTTATATAACCTCTAGTTAACAAATACGTAATGAATTGAATGGAGATTGATTTAAATCGTTTTTCAATAATTTTATTAAAATTTTGGCTCCAGGCGAATCGAGGCATAATGAATGTTTGTATCTTATGATGACACACTTGTACATAAATTCGTTTGTGAAAACTGACGTACACCCTAGCATTTTCCAATTTTTGAAATTAAACTGGAAACTGTGAGACAATTATTATCCCTGGAAATTGATCTACATCATATTCATGTACCCTTTGTAAATGGCTGACAAACGGGAAAAAAAAAACACAAATTTTGGCAGCTATTAAGAAGTAAGAAGAAAGTCTGGACATTTTTCATTCCACATTTTAAACGAAAATCAATGTTTAGAGCAACGTTAAATCTTTCTCCTTCACTCACTCATTGAGGGGAAAATCAATTTCTTCACTCATCGACACCAGGATAAGTTTGATGAAATTTTTAATGTTATTTAAGAAAACCGTATTTTGTGTAACACAAACGGAGACAGGTGTAGTTTCGGAAGGCCATACATATCTGGATCTCTCCAATGCCTCGATTATAACTGATTAATGTCGATTTGGTTCTGTACATAGTCACTGGAACACTGGATAAGCCCACAAGAGAATATTGAAGCAAAAATTAAAAGTGGCCAGATACTCGCCGAAGATCCGAGTTTCCTCTGGGCAATTAGCCGTTCCTCGCCCACTAAACATGGCAACACCGCCATATAAGTGAAATAATCTTGAGTGTGGCGTAAAATATCAATCAATCAATCGATACAGTGTTTGGTTTGGAATAAACGGTTTTCCATTTTTGTAATTTGTATGGAGGAACTCAAATGAACACTTGTACATTCTTCAATAATGACAAACGTAACCTTTGGAGGTCTAATTTAAACTCCAATTGTATTGACAAATGTCAACTAAATATATGATTTTTTTTTTTTATATACAAATTTTTATTCTGCACATTAAGCTAATAGCTTATTTTGTGCAACAATTATATACAATAATTTTCATTTTGTTATTTTGGGTATTGAAGAAATATATATACATAGAGGGTTGGTAAACTAAGGAAAACTAATAATGTACAGTTTACAACATCAACAAACATGTTTAAATTTGGGAGCAATTATGTACACAAATATATTGGCTATTGTTTTCTAATTTAAACACACACTATTCACAGGAGTATACAAATACGATAGAAAGGACATTGTACAAGCACATAGATATATACATAAAAAACAAAAGGGCACAATTGACTACTTACATGTTTCACCAGCGCTAGCAAATGAAGAGTAAGAAATATGAAATGTTATTTTACATGCATTCTTTAATCAACTATAAAAGTGTTTAAATTTTGATAAATTGAACTTTGAGTAATTGAACTTGGCCGTCCAGATTGTGTCACACATTGGCCTCTTGATTACTGAATTAGAAACGTTTTGATTGGATGATAAAAGAACAAACAGATGAAAATATCAGTTTATTGATCTCTTCGTTGATGTCATCGGATCCATACAGTATTAATGTTGTCGTAAAATCCCCATCATACCCATGTGATCTTAAATGATCAAACATGGATGTGCGCGGCATGAGGAATCTTCCACAATGAAGAAAGTAATGAGTGGCCGTTTCAGTTGGATAGCCACATGAACATTTTGGTGAATCGTTAAGAAAATTGTTAAACAAATCTTCATTTAACGAACTACAGCCATTTCGGATTCGACACAGAATTATGTTAGCTTTCCTATGTCCAACGTAATACCAAGAAGGAACCTTCGGTATGGGAAAGATTTTATACAAAGAATTTCTGAAGGACATTTGGCTAGTTAAAAGTTTAGTTGGTTCGGGTAGTTCGTTCCATTCTCGCAAGGTTTGTGGATAGTATGATTTGAAATAGTTGGCGGTTTTGCATCTAAAAGAGGTTAGTTGATTGGCATTTCTTACTGGATATGGATTACGTATACGAGTTGGGGGTGGAAGGATTATGTTTAGTGAGCTGTCAGGATTGTTAAAGTTTGCATGAAAGGTTATTAGCCTATGTATTTTTCGTCTGGTAGTTAGTTTGTGTAAACCGGATTCCTCATACAATAGAATAGTAGAAACACTTTTTGTTAGACCTGTTATGGTTCTTATACAGTCTTTTTGAATAGCTTCAAGTGCATTCACATGGTAATCCGCAATGTTGTCCCAAACTACGTCTGCATATTCGAAAGATGGCCGAATGAAGCTTTTGTACATGATTTCAAGGCTTTTTCTGGGTAGCTGGTACTTTAAACCTCTGAACATAGATACCTTTTTATTGGTCATTTCAATAAGTCTCTCAATATGTTGATTCCAATTGGCAGAGCAATTAAGGATCACTCCAAGATGTTTATGAGAGGAGACCGATTCAATATTGCAACCTTCAAATGTGCAACTGATTTGTGAAGGTGGTCTTCGTTTAGACACTAACATGGACTTGGTTTTCAGAGGATTAAAGTCAACTAACCAAGCTTTAGCCCAATCTTCCAGGGATTTGATGTCACTTTGCAAAGAGTTTAGATTCTCTTTCACATCGTCCGAAATAATGTACAAACACGTGTCATCTGCAAATAATTTTATATTGTTTACGATTTTATCAGGAAGGTCATTTATGTAAATCAAAAATAGAAGGGGGCCTAAGACAGATCCTTGTGGTACCCCTGCAGATAACGACAAAGTTAACGAGGTGGCACCTCCAAGGACAACTCGTTGTTTCCTATTAGAAAGGTAGCATTCAATCCATTTGAGAAGAGCTCCGGTTATACCAAGAGACTTCAGTTTCGCGATAAGCCCAACGTGCCATACTCTGTCAAAGGCCTTGGAAATGTCGAAGAAAATAAAGAATATTTCCTTCCCGTCATCCAAAGCCTTGACAATATCATTGTAAAGATCTAAAAGTTGGGAAATTGTTGATTTTTTCGGCAAAAAACCATACTGGCAGGGGGAAAGTTTTAGTTGCAAAAAATCAAACATTTTTTTAAAAACTACTCGCTCAAGAATTTTGCTCAAACAGCTCAAAAGAGAGATTGGGCGATAGTTTACTACTTGAGAGGGATTACCAGATTTAAATATAGGCGTAACATTTGCAATCTTCCAGCAATTTGGGAAAGTACTAGAAGATAATGAAATTTGAAAAAATCGAGTTAAAATTGGGGCTATTTGAAATCGAGCTTCATATAAGATCCTTGGACTTATCATATCGGGTCCTGTAGCCTTACTGGTGTCAAGAGAAGATAAAATCTCTATTACATTTTCTGGATCTACAGTTATATGTGATAGCTCAAATTCATCAATTGGATCAATATTGTAAGGTACAACATTCGAATCACCATGTGAACAGATACCTGAAAAGTATTCATTTAAAAGGTCAGCTTTTTCAATATTATCTGAATGAAATATGTTGTTGTCTTTGGTAAGAGGCGGTATTGGAGAGACGTTTGAGTTTTTGGATTTTAACATTGATTTACAAAGCTTCCACCAGAACTTGGAGTTGGTATTGCCATTTTCAATTTTTTCTGTGATTTTATTTTGGTAGTTCTGTTTAGCGCCTCTTACCAAGGAGTTAACATGATTTCGTTGTTGTTTGTACATATGGAGGTTGTCGTCAGTTTGAAACTTACGGTATCGTTTATATAATTTATTACGTTTTTTCATTTCAAGTTTTAAGTTGGTAGTGATCCAGGGTTTATCATGAGGGTAAATAGTTATGTTCCTATTGGGAATGAATTGCCGGGCTGTACTATATAGTTTATCAGAAATATTTGAACAAAATGTATTGACATCTTCCGTGACTATTTCCTCCCATTCAATACCCGATAACGATAAACGAAACTCGTCCCAGTTAGCGGACTCGTAGTTCCAGACCAATCTCGAGTACTTTTTTTGCTTGATAAGGTTTGATTTGAGATTGACATAAACAGCACAATGATCACTACAAAAGTTAGGTAGATTTCCAAAATCCAGTACACGATCTCTGCAGTTACAAATGATTGGATCAATGAGTGTACCCGAGATTGGCCTGGTAACTTCCGAGATGAGCTGGTCCATACCGAAAGTTCCTATAATTGATCTTAAGTTGGTTTTCCGGTGATCTAATAAATTTTCATTTAAATCCCCAGTTAGTATAATATTATGGTTTGGATATTTGTCGATGACTGTTTCTAAATTGTATTTTATTTCATCCCACATTGCGGCTTCAGTATTTGGAGGTCTATAAATGACACCAATGATATATCTGGGTAGATCTTGGATCTCCAGCCATATCATTTCGACATGACGATGTTCCAGGTCCGAGAGGCGAGAAAAAGCTATTCTATTAGACACATATATACACACACCCCCCCAAGCCTGGTCACGGTCACGCCGAATAGGTTCGTGAAACCCAGACATATCAATGGTGTCATTAGGAATGTTGGCTGTCAAATGACTTTCAGTTAGAGCAATAACATCGAAATCGCTTAAATTTGCAAAAACATCATCTACCTTATTCCTCAGGCCGCACACATTCAAATGAACAATGGATAGGGGGTTTCCAACAGGACCAGGATTTGTTTCTACATCGCCACTCAAAAGTAAAAGGAAGAAGATTAATATGAATGGTCGGGAAAAGCTGAACACAGTGATGTAACTTTGAAAGAGGATACCGAATTTAGTATTTAGAAGAGTATTGTTTGTTGTGTTTAAAAAGGCTTTACTGGAAAATTTGGCTGAGATGAAGAGACCAATGGCCGCACGGTAGGACGCTAGATCATTACCCATTATCGAGGAAAATAAAATGGTTTTGTTGTACACGTGCGGTAAGTGACATTATCAGGACGGCCAAGTCCAAGCTGGATTTAAATGTAGTATCAAAGAGTGCTGTTTTTATGCTTAAATATATATATACAGTTATTGATGATGTAATTAAAATAAAATAAAATAAGATTAAATGTAGCAGTTGATGTAACATAATGTTGATGATAGATGAGCAAGGTGTATATATATTCCTGAAAGTCTATGGAGAAAAGTAGAAATACACAATGATGGTGTATTGGTATTTAAGGATCTTAATTTAATATATACATGTAAGTGGTTAGTTTTCGTTTTCACGATAACGCAACATCGAGTTCAAACAAATTTAAAAGGATTGGTCAGCATGCAATTGGTCAATCACGCAATCTTTTAATATGTCGTAATGTAGTAGTTAGTAATGTATAGCTATAAAAGGGACTAGATGACTAACATTAATTAGTTAATACGTTATGTCACAGTCTAAACATTCAGTATAACACACTATACTGTGGTACTGAATTTTGTATAAAACCATATATAGTATTGAATGCGAAAGTACATCTTATTGAAGGATTATAGAGGCAATTAGCTTGTAAAAAGGATAAGACAATGTAATGCATTTTGTTGTGAAACATAGGCATATATACTGTAAATTTTTAAAACAATACAAAGCTCTGAAAATTTAAGGCGTCGATTAATACTACTAAAGAAGGAATAAGTTTCTCCAGTTACAGAATAGCTATTGAGATCAAACAAAAGGCTCACATAAACGAATGTTATAGTTGTGACCATTATGAACACATGTAACATTGTATATACTTACACACACAGAAGTCTGTCCATAATTAAGCTAGAAACTCTGATATCGTAGATGTTCTATAGAAAAATTGAATAAATTGGTTAAGAACAGAAGTTTACTTTTGATTACATAAGAAAAGAGTCAGTGTTCCGTTTAGCATTTAATCAGACCTTTCATCAGTGTTAGAAAAAATAGGGAAAAATAAGACAATATGGGTGATCAGGTAAAGATAAGACTATGAATAAAAGATTGATAAGAAGAGATTGAAAAAAAAAGCAATCAAATCAATAGATATACACGGGCTTCAAACAAGGAAGTTGTCACGTGACATGAAAAAGTGTTACTGTCAGATGGGTCGTGTTCAGAAACCAGTAATAGCTACACGTATACTTGCTTGCTCAAAGCAGTCACGATGACAACTCCAGGTCACACATCGTGAGTGGTCAGGAACATTGTGTCCCAACGAGAAACAGGCATTCAGACAGTAGAGTTATCATAGCTATACTGGAATAAATAAGGTGACACATATAGAAAAGGTAAACTAAGAACATATAGTCACAGATGGAGGGAAACTAAACAACAAAAAACAATACACAGTGTCCAAGAAGATAGCTCGATCCGGATTTTCAAGGGGGAACAGGCATAAATAGGTCAATAATTACATATATAGGAACATTATACACAGGTCCATTATCACACACATTTGTTATCTGGGAAAATATTATCTGGGAACATTATACACAGGTCCATTATCACACACAATTTGAATTATTGTCTGGGGACATTATACACAGGTCCATTATCACAAACAGTTATTGTATAGGAACATTATACACAGGTCCATTATCACACACATTTGTTATCTGGGAACATTATACACAGGTCCATTGTCACACACAATTATTGTCTGGGGACATTATACACAGGTCCATTATCACAAACAGTTATTGTATGGGAACATTATACACAGGTCCATAATCACACACATTTGTTATTTGGGAACATTATACACAGGTCCATTATCACAAACAGTTATTGTATGGGAACATTATACACAGGTCCATTGTCACACACATTTATTATTTGGGAACATATTACCTGGGAACATTATACACAGGTCCATTATCACAATCATTTATTTTCTGGGGACAGTATACACATGGGAATGGGAACGTTATACACATTATACACAGGTCCATTGTCACACACATTTATTGTATGGGAACATTATACACAGGTCCATTGTCACATACATTTATTATTTGGGAACATATTATCTGGGAACACTATACACAGGTCCATTATCACACACAATTATTGTCTGGGAACACTATACACAGGTCCATTATCACACACAATTATTGTCTGGGAACACTATGCACAGGTCCATTATCACAACAGTTATTGTATGGGAACATTATACACAGGTCCATTGTCACACACATTTATTGTATGGGAACATTATACACAGGTCCATTATCACACACATTTATTTCTGGGAACATTATACACAGGTCCATTATCACACACATTTATTGTATGGGAACATTATACACAGGTCCATTATCACACACATTTGTTATCTGGGAACATTATACACAGGTCCATTGTCACACACATTTATTATTTGGGAACATATTATCTGGGAACACTATACACAGGTCCATTATCACAATCATTAATTGTCTGGGGACATTATACACAGGTCCATTATCACACACATTTATTATATGGGGACATTATACACAGGTGCATTGTCACACACAATTATTGTCTGGGGACATTATGCACAGGTCCATTATCACACACATTTATTATTTGGGAACATTATACACAGGTCCATTGTCACACACATTTATTATTTGGGAACATTATACACAGGTCCATTGTCACACACATTTATTATTTGGGAACATTATACACAGGTCCATTATCACACACATTTATTATTTGGGAACATTATACACAGGTCCATTGTCACACACATTTATTATTTGGGAACATTATACACAGGTCCATTATCACACACATTTATTATTTGGGAACATTATACACAGGTCCATTATCACACACATTTATTATTTGGGAACATTATACACAGGTCCATTGTCACACACATTTATTATTTGGGAACATTATACACAGGTCCATTATCACACACATTTATTATTTGGGAACATATTATCTGGGAACATTATACACAGGTGCATTGTCACAAACATACCTGTATATGGGACCACAGATATGCTTTTAGTTACATTGAGGGAGTCGGGATTACATGTTACGGTAATTTGATGTTATTCTGGAGAATAATAAATGACCACACACACACATAAATACAGAAACACATCAGCTTGAATATGATTGGAAGAGGTGTCAAAATTGGTAGAATAATTTAACGTGGAGGTACAGATGCAGAGGGTGGAACATCTTTAATAATTCTTTCTATATCTTGTTCACATGTTATCTGCTGTCGAGGGCCGTCTTCTGATAATCGCAAGAATATGTTACCGTCATGGGTCCACACAGAGTGATTCTTATTATTTTTCCTGAAAACCAGCAATGCTTTAAACAGAGAGAATCTCATGCTTGTCAAATCTTCATTGATATATATACCAGATAGGTGACTATTATCGCGGAGTTTTTTCCTGACAGAGATTAATTCAGTTCGTTTTCGATATGAAACGAATTTAGCGATTATCTGTTTCTTTTCTCTGCCTATGAAATGGGACCTAGATATATCATTTAGTGTAACATTTACGCCCAGTTCACTGGCCAGTCTGCAGACACCCTCGTCGGTTGTTTCGTTAGGCTTTAGCTGTAGTCCGCTTATACGAATTGACTCTCTACGACTATACTGTTCTTGTTTGTCGTGCAACAGTTTGTTATCACCAGATAGATTTTCAATAATTTCGGTCTGTTTCGATAATCTTGTCTTTAAGTCGGATATTTCAGTTGTAAGGTCGGCTATTTTCTTTTGATTAAAGGTAATAATTTCATCACGTTCGTTTAGCTTTTGACATACAGCCTGTACGTCGGAGGATAATTTCATTAGTTTGTGATCGGTAGATTCCATAATTGCAGAAAGTTTATTGTCAGAGTTAGAAATCATGTCACTGACCGGCTTCATGGCGGTTTGTATGAGTTTAGCAAGCGTTTGATCGAGGTGTTGTTGTACATGCCGGGCAACTAATATATCAAGGTTGATCGGGGAAGGAGTCGTCAGCTGATTCACGGCAGCCAAGCTAACATTACTACTGATATTAGGAATATCTGGTAGAGAGCTTACTCGTTTCAAGCTTGGGTTAGATAAGGGTTTAGTGGACTTACGCTTACCGCGAGTCGTTGTAGGCTGGGAGTATGAAGGTTGCTCATCATAGGATTCACTCAACTGGGGTTGAAGTCCTGTTGCTACACCTGTCGTTGTTGTTGGTTTTGCCATTGTGTTAGTCCAACTCGAGTAGAGTTCCAAGTCAAGCTGTGGTTGATGAAATTTGAGGATATTAGCCTGATATATTGATCAAGATCTATAAGGTACCATCCAGTGGTCTTACTTTCAGATTATCGCCGAAGATCCGGGTTTCCTCTGGGCAATGAGCCGTTCCTCGCCCACTAAACATGGTAACACCGCTATATAAGTGAAATAATCTTGAGTGTGGCGTAAAATATCAATCAATCAATCGATACAGTGTTTGGTTTGGAATAAACGGTTTTTCATTTTTGGAATTTGTATGGAGGAACTCAAATGAACACTTGTACATTCTTCAATAATGACAAACGTAATCTTTGGAGGTCTAATTTAAACTCCAATTGTATTGACAAATGTCAACTAAATATATGATTTTAAGGAGGGTTACAAAATGCTTTGTTTGTATTTCAATTGGATGGATTGATTGTTTGTTGTGTGTTTTTATAAATCTATTTCGATCATAATCACATTCTTACTGGCTTTACTATGAATGAACAAAGCTCTAAACTATTATGTGGTTGAAAAAGCAATCAATGTATTGTTTTCGCTGTTTGGGGTAAATAATTAAGAAACAATACTAATGTTTATTGAATAGATCCATGAGCAGAGTTCCACAAAACGTTCTATAAATGCATGTTTCATCTGGATAAGTAGAACTAGATGTATGTATTATTTTGCATCACGGTCATTTTCAGAACGAAACTCATTTTGCACAAATAAAGGATCTATTTATTTTACGTTGCACTCAAGATAGTTATCCTTATATGGCGATTTTAGTAGCGGAAGAAAACCAAGAAATCCATCTTCCAGTGGTATATGCTCACCTGACAAAAGTCCACATTGGTTGATCGAGTGAAATCGAGTTTTTTCTTTCATATTTTTTCTTGGACTGACTGGGATTCAAAGCTATCGATACAAAGCTTCAGGCGACATGAGTGTCTCTCTTGTGGGTATTTAAAGCTACGGAGAACTTCGACAAATAAAGGAAAGAAACAATAAGACAATGTGTTGCAGAAATTTACAGTTTTACTTTTTATATTCAGAACTTTTTCAAACAACAGGCGTAGAGAAAAGGCATGGTTATGGGTCCTTCTTTATCCATCCTACTTAGAGGCTGAAAGCAGAAAAAATAGCATTTACGTGTTAATGGCTTTCGCAAAAATTTTAATTTGTCTAATATATATATATATACCATGCGTATTCAATGTGAAATCCGAACCACAGTTTCTAAGTGTTTTGTTAAGAGGGTTCGTCTCAACCATCACACTTGCTGCTACTAACCTGGACTCACTAAAAGACTCCCCAAGGAAAAGCACCCCGTTTCTTCACCACTTCACCTGGCAACGTCGCTATATACGTGAAATAATCATAGCTGTGGCATAAAACACCGTTCAATGAATTTGTATTTAGATAGCACCCGCCGTGTGTCACCCCAGATCAATTGGCGTTACACAAAGAAGACGGACTCACTGTTGCAGGCCGCTTGCAGTTGAGACAAACTGATTCCAATACCATAGCTTATTCGGCATCCTTGTCTGGTAACACTGCCATCTGTATTGAATGTCACATCCACTAATCCATTACTGCCTAAACCTGGATAAACAAGAACAGTTTATTTGAAGGAACAAATATCAGTCTACGAGATGAGGTGAATCAAAGCATAGGCAATCGTTTGAGGTACATGAATTGCTCATTTCCACAAAAACCTGTACCGTATGGTACGCATTTCCACAAACCTTCCCGGTATAATACTCTGGACCTAACTGATTTACAAAAACCTTCCCCTTATAATACTTTGAGGCTAACAGAATTTTTACAAAAATCCCCGCAAAATAGTCTTAACCTAAATGACTTACACTAAATGTGCACAATGTTAGAAACTCACCGGTGTAATAAGAACCTGACTGTATTCCACAAACTCTCGAATTGTTTCTACCAAACTGTATCCAGTCCCAAGCACAAGCAGACTGTTCTTCAATGTCACAACTACAGGTGTAGAATCTGACAGTGGAATTTCCTGATTGGATTCTGTAAACGCAATCCAGGTTATTTTGGTAGTTTCCAGGGTAGTTAGGCGTCTCAAACCGTCCAGAGTTGCTGGTGAAGGTGGTCCCACATGAACCGGAGCCTGAAAGTAGAAATGCGAAACGCTCGTTGTTTTCAATTTCTTTCTTCTTCATTGATATATAGTATATCATTGCTTACCAAATTAGGCCCTGGTTTGGAATAGAATAGTTTGCATCTGGTAAAACAATGTATAGACGTAATATGTAAATAATAGGACTAGAGCGACATATTAAAGTGGCAGATAAATTCTGATTGTCATTAAAATTTGAGCGTTTGGAGTACTTCTAAAAACTAAAGGATTTACGTTGAAATGAAAAATATCGGTTAAGCCAGTTACCCGTTTGAACCAAAGATGTATGCTAATAACGGACAAAATTTTAAATAATCGGGATGTATGAGTACATTTTAATGGTTTTTGTGCTTTTAAAAACTCACTTCACGACATTGGTATCAACAGATAATCTTATTTTGTGCGTCTTGATAAACGTGACGAATTCTGTTTCAATTACATTTTTGCATGTTTGGCACACTACATTAATTACAAAAGTGATTTTCAAATGTTTTTTCTCTTGACAATAAAAAAGCTCATTTCAAAATTAACAAGTCTTAGGAAAGTGTAATGAAAACAGGTTCCATATGAAAATAATATGTATTCGTGATACTTACTGTTAGACGATTGTGTTGTTGTGTTTGTCCAGTTAGAAGATCCGGTCGTCCAGTTAGAAGGTGTATAGGTCCAGTTGGAAGGTTGGGTCGTCCAGTTAGAAGGTGGATAGGTCCAGTTAGATGGTTGGGTCGTCAAGTTAGAAGCAGGATATGTCCAGTTAGAAGGTTGGGTCGTCCAGTTAGAAGGTGGATGGGTCCAGTTAGAAGGTTGGGTTGTCCAGTTAGAAGGTGGATGGGTCCAGTTAGAAGGTTGGGCCGTTAGAATGTTGGGTTGTCCAGTTTGAAGGTGGATATGTCACGTAAGAGGTGGATTGGTCCAGTTAGAAGGTGGATATGTCCAGTTAGAAGGTTGGGTTGTCAAGTTATAAGGTGGATATGTCCAGTTGAAAAGTTGGGTTGTCCGGTTTGAAGGTGGATATGTCAAGTTAGAAGGTGGGTATGTCCAATTAGATGGTTGGGTTGCCCAGTTGGCAGGTTGGGTAGTCCCGTTCGAGTGTTGGGTTACAGCCTGAGCTACAACATTAACAATGACGATGTGATTTTTTCTCGTTAGATGTAAAAGTTAGTGTTTGGCTCGTAAAAGGTACAAAGCCGTAGAGACTGGGCTGGGAGGACACCAAGGATATTCTGCTCGCATCCCCCCCCCCCACCCCACATACGCCTGACAACTGGCTGTGCTCACAATTTTTTTTTATAAGTTCCAGAATTCTTCATTTTGAATATCTGCAAAATGCAAATGAACATTTAAACTTTGGAGTATGCGAGAAATGATCTTGAGTTCAGAACAAATCACTCAGCAATTAATGCAACCACCATAGCCCTGGGATACTTAGACGCAGTTTACATTATCTAGGGGTTCCTCACTGCGGAACGCCGATTTGTATCAAGTTCCATTCAGTAGACTAAATATTACAAAAAAGTCTTTTGTTCCTTCTGCTATTCTAGCATGGAATGACTTACCACCCGACATTAGATCGTTGGAATCAGTTAAATCCTTCAAGAAACAAATTCAACCAAATGCCACCGCAGCCCCAGCGTATTTTAAAGTAGGCCAAAGAAAACTTAACATATTGCATACTAAGCTCCGTTATGAATGTAGCTCCTTAAATGTTGATCTGCATCGTGTTAATCTGTCACCGTCACCTGAATGCAGCTGTGGAGCTCCGTCAGAAGATGCAAATCATTTCTTTTTTGAATGTATACTTTACCATGGGATTCGCACGAGTCTCGCAGAACTGTTTACTAATCAATTTAATCTACATGATATTCTTTTCGGAAATCCTGACATTACTGCTAGAGAAAACCTGAATATGTTCAGACATGTTCGAGACTTCATTAAAAAAAGTGAAAGGTTCACTTAAGTCTCTTTCTCACTATTCCACTGCTAAATGTTTAAGCACTGATATGTCGTTTCAATATTCAATCTTATTAACTTAAAAATCTGTATGTTGGGTGAATGAAGTTAACGTTCTGCTTTGAAACTTATATATATTTACAGCTATTAACTTTTTCAAATGAATTGATATGACCATAACAAAACCTTTTTCATTGAAACCTTTTTTTTATATTTTTATTAATTTTTTTTTTTTTTCTTTCTTCAAATTCAACAATTTGTATTGACTTCATTTTGAGATAATTTTATCATGCATTCAATGTCATTCATGTCAATGTAGGGAAAGGATTAACTAAGTTGTATAACTTGTTTTCAATCCCTCTTGTATAATTTTGTGCAATAAAATATGTTTAAACTACATTATCCAAATAATTATACGGATAGTTGGCCGTGTGAAACACTTATGATGATCCATAAAAAAATCAGCAGCAATGGGAAACCAAAAGCAATTTGTCATGGATTGATCAACAATGCAAACAGAAAGAGAAAATATGAAAAGAAAACCAATGTTACCCCTTTTTAAAATTTGGATTAAAACATTTGATGATGTTTATCATCATTGTTGCTTTGGACTAACCTTGTCTTTTAGCCTTAGCTGCCTTTAGTTGGGGCTGAAATGAGACAAATAGTATGTTTATTAAATGTGAACATTTTTTTAAGGTTCTGATAACCGAATACCGAAAAATTGGATTTTTAAAAAACGTATAGATGCATTTCCATCATTTTACTATTTATAACTTAAATGGCCATGTTAGCCTGTTAAATAAGCACCCAGAAAAGTACATATATAAGGATTTTTCAATACTTATTGAATGCTTTCTTTTGCTATACATGAAATTTTCGGTCTACACAGCTCCCCAACGGTCCACAGATATAAATTATAAAATACACCATAATTCAAGTAGCTTTGTACGTTAAACATAATAGTATATATAATATGCCTACAATGTAAAACGATAAAATAATACAATTTATGACATCCTCGATATAAATTAAGACCATATATTTAAAGTTAGTTAACTTACCCTTGCATAAGCTAAGACAAAGAGAAATACCAAAATCACAATGGTTTTCATCATTGTCACAATCCAGTGGGGTGTCTGCAAAGTGGATGTTGAAAACAGCACAGACTAACGAACATTGATCACTGCTTTTATATAATGTTGAATTATCTATAATCTGTCTAAAATTGTATTTGATGAAAGCTGGTCAATTTGAGTGTCTGTCAGATTTCTATACACTCCTTCTGACCAAATCACTACTCAAACAAAAGCGACTAAATATTTAAAAAAACGAGGCGTACATTGATCCAGCGTGTTGTATTCAAACATAAAATGAAGGATGATTGGTTCCGGGTGCCAAAACACCATCGATTTGTTAGTTTATACGACTGCTATGTTTGTTTTATTGGCAGTATATTTTGTGTAAAATCAGATTTTAATCTATATGAAAAACGGATTTGAATTACATCCGGCAAAATCATATTGCCAAAATACATGTCTAGGTTTTGAACTCAAAATGATTGGAATGGTGTATTCATGTATGCTCATTTCCTATTATCATTAATTTGGTTATCAATGTTTTCTTCAGAGGCTTTTCCTATTTTACCATATAGATAGGTATAAACATGGAGTACTTTTCCCTTTCTATGTGTCCTAGGTTTGCACATAGCTATACGCTTACATATTTCCCTCATACATATTTATGAACACCCAAACACACGGGCACAGGAAAAATCTTCCACGAAGACAAGTTTTCTAATTGTGTCATGGGAAAAGACAGTGAAAATTTGCCCCACCCCCATACCCCTTTCCCAGAAAACCTAGGTAGAAGGCAGACAGGGGAGTTTAGCCCTGACCAGTATGTCTTTTAAAGTCTTGTTCTTTTTCTAAGCAATGACTGGCCTTTGGGTCAGAGGTCGAGCTAGTTTACTTTGAAGTAGTTTGTATTCTTCTACTATAATCTTGGCCATAGCGGTGCTAGCTTTGTTTTACTGAAACACAAATGGTATTATGGTTTTTTCACGACATCTTCCGGGGTCCAAGTTTAAACCCAAAGGATAAATAGTTTGTAATGTTTGAATCCAAAAACTTTCCCTTTCCAAACGTTTGTGCTTGGTATGTGCAGCGGAAGCGAGAAAAGGGATTTTCTCAATAGGCATGATTTCAAAATGGTCCTTGACCGAATGACCTTGAGTATTGAAATGTTGTGCAACGGGTACATCATGTTTAAGTCTTATATAGATAAATGGTTGGCTGCTCTTTGTCGTAGAGAATTCTGAGTTTCTCCGACGTACTGTTTGCGACATGTTTTGCACGTGATTACATACACAATATCACAGGAGTCACAATTAAGATTCTCTGCCATTTGATATTTGTCGTGAGTTTGTTCTCCGAAAAAGGTTCCGCGATCGGGTACGTATATATCGAGTTTGCATCGCGTCTTAAGGCATTTCATTGATGTACCTGAGAGAAATGTTGGACGGTAATGGTACACTCGTGAAGGGGAGGTAAGCGTATCGGTGAATGAAGGGGGAAACATGATTTGTCTTACTGTGTTAGATTTGGTTCTTCGGAGTAATCTAATAGAATACTTCCTAGGGAGGAGACCTTAAAAAAGAACAGAACACGCCTGGTTAAAAAAAACTGAAGAACTACAGTTTCTATAGAAACTAAAAATCTGAGATTTAATGACTCCCTTGAAAGTGTGAGAAGGATGGTATGACCCAACATGTAGCAGCTGATGCGTGTCAGTAGGTTTGAAGAATACTTTGTAATCTAGATACCCAGTAGTATGATATGTATGACCCTTGTAAATAGTTACATCCAAAAAATCCACAGAAGTGTGATCAATAATAGACTGTAGTTTAATGCTTGAGTCGTGAGAATTAAGAGTATCAATGAAAATATGAAGGTCTTCCAACGTATGTTGCCAAATGATAAAAATGTCATTCAGATACCGAAGGTAAATAAAAGGTTGTTTGTGACATTTGTGAAGAATATCACTCTCCCACTCAGCCATAAAAATAGAGGCAAAGTTTGGACTAAAACGTTTCCCCATAGCACACCCTTTAATTTTCTGAAAGATCTCCCCATTGAATTCAAAATCGTTACCTTATAAGCTAAGTTCCAGCAATTCTAAGATGTCTTTATCCGGACAACGGTGGTCAGGATATCTTTGGAATGCTGATTTTATGGATTTAAGACCTATATCTATTTGAATGTTTGTATACATAGACTTGAAGTGTTTGTTAATTGTTAATTGATATTATGTATAAAAGCTTTATACGGCCATCACTGGAGTATGCAGATGTTGTCTGGGACAACATAATCGAAAATCAAGTAACTGCTTTAGAGAACCTGCAGAAAGAATCCATGAGAATAATCACGGGCCTCACAAAAAGTACCGCGACAGTCCTGCTTTACGAAGAATCGGGTCTAGTAAAGCTGAAAACACGTCGCTTAATACACAGACTAGTTATGTTTCAGAAATTAATTCATGATCCTTCAAACCACCATCTCAGCACAAAACTACCACAACTAACTGAATCCAGAAATCCTTACCCCGCCCGTTCTTCAAATATTCTAACAACATATTTTTGTAATACAGCCACTTTTAGCAAATCCTTCCTTCCTAACACCCTCAAAAGTTGGAACGCACTACCAGGCCCAGTAAAAGAATTAGTTAACCCCAAGCAATTCAAAACAAAACTGGAATCTATATATCGTCCAACTCGACCCCCCAAGCTGGTACTATTTTGGGGATAGGTTTGCCAATATACATCTTTGTAGACTTGGAAATGGTTGTAGTAATTTAAAGGATGACCCGTACAATATTTTATTATTGACTCACCAAATTGTTTTTGTGGTGACAAATTAGAAACAGCTGATCATTATTTTCTTAATTGTAAAAATTATATCAGGGAACGCAGGGTCATGTTGGAAAATGTTATAAATCATGGATACGATAAGCCGATTTCTACAACCACTCTTGTATACGGTGACACTGAAGCACCTAGTGCTGTAAATGTTCTAATTGTGACAGAAACTTATATTTTATCTACAAAACGTTTTCAAAAAACATAATATCTGTATTTTTTATTATTATTATTCTTGATTACTTTTTTATGGTTCATTTTTTTTATTATCATTTATTTCATATATATAATTGTGCATTAAACGTTTATCCAACTACGAACCTGTCTCATGGTCCTATCAGAGACCTGAAAGTGGAATCTCCCCCCTTCTAAGGAGACACTTGATGTGTAAAGTTAAAATGCGTTTTTTCTTTTTCTTTTTGTTTTTTGCAAAACAATACCATTTTTGTTATGTCATTATTTGTCCTTGTACAGTACTTCTTTTCACTTGTTCCATCCCTCCATAATAGTTTGTGTCTTCCATGTGAATGCTGTAAATTTTTAATGTGTAAATATCTTGCACAGTATAAGCCCTTGGCTTAAAGTGTCGAGAAAGTGTACTCGTGTGCAATAAAATACGTTCAAAACAAAGATACTAAATTATCCCAAAAAATTCAAATGTTGGTATAATTAGAAAGTTCCTAACTTCTTCTGTCTGGGAAAAATACAGAAAACCGCCCAATGTTTTTTGTGTAAACAGT
The DNA here is from genome assembly GCA_963971465.1 of Lepidochitona cinerea. Taxonomy (NCBI): domain Eukaryota; kingdom Metazoa; phylum Mollusca; class Polyplacophora; order Chitonida; family Tonicellidae; genus Lepidochitona; species Lepidochitona cinerea. The sequence continues at coordinate 42,618,208 of OZ020551.1, read as the reverse complement.
ATTCTGGATTTTTGCGGCGAGTTTGCCTTTAGACAAAGATAGACTCTCGTTATATAACCTCTAGTTAACAAATACGTAATGAATTGAATGGAAATTGATTTAAATCGATTTTTAATAATTTTATTAAAAAATTGGCTCCAGGCGAATCGAGGCATAATGAATGTTTGTATCTTATGATGACACACTTGTAGATAAATTCGTCTGTGAAAACTGACGTACACCCTAGCATTTTCCAATTTTTTAAATTAAACTGGAAACTGTGAGACAATTATTATCCCTGGAAATTGATTTACATCATATTCATGTACCCTTTGTAAATGGCTGACAAACGAAAACAAAAACAAACAACACAAATTTTGGCAGCTATTAAGAAGTAAGAAGTAAGTCGGGACATTAAATCTTTCTCCTTCACTCAATCATTGAGGGGAAATCAATTTCTTCACTCATCGACACCAGGATAAGTTTGATGAAATTTTTAATGTTATTTAAGAAAACCGTATTTTGTGTAACACAAACGGAGACAGGTTCAGTTTCGGAAGGCCATACATATCTGGATCTCTCCAATGCCTCGATTATAACTGATTAATGTCGATTTGGTTCTTAACATAGTCACTGGAACACTGGATAAGCCCACAAGAGGATATTGAAGCAAAAATTAAAAGTGGCCAGATTATCGCCGAAGATCCGGGTTTCCTCTGGGCAATGAGCCGTTCCTCGCCCACTAAACATGGTAACACCGCTATATAAGTGAAATAATCTTGAGTGTGGCGTAAAATATCAATCAATCAATCGATACAGTGTTTGGTTTGGAATAAACGGTTTTTCATTTTTGGAATTTGTATGGAGGAACTCAAATGAACACTTGTACATTCTTCAATAATGACAAACGTAATCTTTGGAGGTCTAATTTAAACTCCAATTGTATTGACAAATGTCAACTAAATATATGATTTTAAGGAGGGTTACAAAATGCTTTGTTTGTATTTCAATTGGATGGATTGATTGTTTGTTGTGTGTTTTTTTATAAATCTATTTCGATTATAATCACATTCTTACTGGCTTTACGATGAATGAACAAAGCTCTAAACTATTATGTGGTTGAAAAAGCAATCAATGTATTGTTTTCGCTGTTTGGGGTAAATAAGTATGAAACAATACTAATGTTTATTGAATAGATCCATGAGCAGAGTTCCACAAAACGTTCTATAAATGCATGTTTAATCTGGATAAGTAGAACTAGATTTATGTATTATTTTGCACCACTGTCATTTTCAGAACGAAACTCATTTTGCACAAATAAAGGATCTATTTATTTTACGTTGCACTCAAGATAGTTGTCCTTATATGGCGATTTTAGTAGCGGAAGAAAACCAAGAAATCCATCTTCCAGTGGTATATGCTCACCTGACAAAAGTCCACATTGGTTGATCGAGTGAAATCGAGTTTTTTCTTTCATATTTTGTCTTGGACTGACTGGGATTCAAAGCTATCGATACAAAGCTTCATGCAACACGAGTGTCTCTCTTGTGGGTAATTAAAGCTACGGAGAACTTTGACAAACAAAGGAAAGAAACAATAAGACAATGTGTTGCAGAAATTTACAGTTTTACTTTTAATATTCAGAACTTTTTCAAACAACAGGCGTAAAGAAAAGGCATGGTTGTGGGTCCTTCTTTATCCATCCTACTTAGAGGCTGAAAGCAGAAAAAAATAGCATTTACGTGTTAATGGCTTTCGCAAAAATTTGAATTTGTCCAATATATATATATATACCATGCGTATTCAATGTGAAATCCGAACCACAGTGTTTAAGTGTTTTGTTAAGACGGTTCGTCTCAACCATCACACTTGCTGCTACTAACCTGGACTCACCAAAGCACTCTCCAAAGAAAAGCACCCCGTTTCTTCACCACTTAACCTGGTAACGTCGCTATATACGTGAAATAATCATAGCTGTGGCATAAAAAACCGTTCAATGAATTTGCATTTAGATAGCACCCGTTGTGTGTCACACCAGATCAATTGGCGTTACACAAAGAAGACGGACTTACTGTTGCAGGCCGCTTGCAGTTGAGACAAACTGATTCCAATACCATAGCTTATTCGGCATCCTTGTCTGGTAACACTGCCATCTGTATGGAATGTCACATCCACTGATTCATTACTGCCTAAACCTGGACAAACAAGAACAGTTTATTTGAAGGAACAAATATCAGTCTACGAGATGAGGTGATTCAAAGCATCGGCAATCGTTTGAGGTACATGAATTGCTCATTTCCACAAAAACCTGTACCGTATGGTACGCATTTCCACAAACCTTCCCGGTATAATACTCTGGACCTAACTGATTTACAAAAACCTTCCCCTTATAATACTTTGAGGCTAACGGATTTTTTACAAAAATCCCCGTAAAATAGTCTTAACCTAAATGACTTACACTAAATGTGCACAATGTTAGAAACTCACCGGTGTAATAAGAACCTGACTGTATTCCACAAACTCTCGAATTGTTTCTACCAAACTGTATCCAGTCCCAAGCACAAGCAGACTGTTCTTCAATGTCACAACTACAGGTGTAGAATCTGACAGTGGAATTTCCTGATTGGATTCTGTAAACGCAATCCAGGTTATTTTGGTAGTTTCCAGGGTAGTTAGGCGTCTCAAACCGTCCAGAGCTGCTGGTGAAGGTGGTCTCACATGAACCGGAGCCTGAAAGTAGAAATGCGAAACGCTAATTGTTTTCAATTTCTTTCTTCTTCATTGAAAATACACCACGAAAGAATCAAAGTATATCATTGCTTACCAAATTAGGCTATGGTTTGGAATAGAATAGTTTGCATCTGGTAAAACAATGTATAGGCGTAATATGTAAATAATAGGACTAGAGCGACATATTAAAGTGGCAGATAAATTCTGATTGTCATTAAAACTTGAGCGTTCGGAGTACTTCTAAAAACTAAAGGATTTACGTTGAAATGAAAAATATCGGTTAAGCCAGTTACCCGTTTGAACCAAAGATGTATGCTAATAACGGACAAAATTTAAATAATCGGGATGTATGAGTACATTTTAATGGTTTTTGTGCTTTTAAAAACTCACTTCACGACATTGGTATCAACAGATAATCTTATTTTGTGCGTCTTGATAAACGTGACGAATTCTGTTTCAATTACATTTTTTCATGTTTGGCATCTCATGTCACTTTAAATCATTTACTACATTAATTACAAAAGTGATTTTCTAATGTTTTTTCTCTTGACAATAAAAAAGCTCATTTTAAAATTAACAAGTCTTAGGAAAGTGTAATGAAAACAGGTTCCATATGAAAATAATATGTATTCGTGATACTTACTGTTAGACGACTGTGTTGTTGTGTTTGTCCAGTTAGAAGATCCGGTCGTCCAGTTAGAAGGTGGATGGGTCCAGTTAGAAGGTTGGGTTGTCAAGTTAGAAAGTGGATGGGTCCAGTTAGAAGGTTGGGTTGTCAAGTTAGAAGGTGGATATGTCCAGTTAGAATGTTGGGTTGTCCAGTTTGAAGGTGGATATGTCACGTTAGAGGGTAGATTGGTCCAGTTAGAAGGTGGATATGTCACGTTAGAAGGTGGATTGGTCCAGTTAGAAGGTGGATATGTCCAGTTAGAAGGTTGGGTTGTCCAGTTTGAAGGTGGATATGTCACGTTAGAAGGTGGATTGGTCCAGTTAGAAGGTGGATATGTCCAGTTAGAAGGTTGGGTTGCCAAGTTAGAAGGTGGATATGTCCAGTTGGAAGGTTGGGTTGTCCGGTTTGAAGGTGGATATGTCAAGTTAGAAGGTGGATATGTCCAGTTAGATGGTTGGGTTGTCCAGTTGGCAGGTTGGGTCGTCCCGTTCGAGTGTTGGGTTACAGCCTGAGCTACAACATTAACAATGACGATGTGATTTTTTCTCGTTAGATGTAAAAGTTAGTGTTTGGCTCGTAAAAGGTACAAAGCCGTAGAGACTGGGCTGGGAGGACACCAAGGACAACAAGCATAGTCTGCTCTCATTTGCAAATAAACATTTAAACTTTGGAGTATGCGAGAAATGATCTTGAGTTCAGAACAAATCACTCAGCAATTAGTGCAACCACCATAGCCCTGGGATACTTAGACGCATTTTACATTATCCAAATAATTATACGGATAGTTGGCCGTGTGAAACACTTATGACGATCCATAAAAAAATCAGCAGCAATGGGAAACCAAAAGCAATTTGTCATGGATTGATCAACAATGCAAACAGAAAGGGAAAATATGAAAAGAAAACCAATGTTACCGCTGTTTAAAATTTAGATTAAAACATTTGACGATGTTTATCATCATTGTTGCTTTGGACTAACCTTGTATTTTAGCCTTAGCTGCCTTTAGTTGGGGCTGAAATGAGACAAATAATATGTTTATTAAATGTGAACATTTTTTTTAAGGTTCTGATTCCGAATACCGAAAAATTAGATTTTTAAAAAACGCATAGATGCATTTCCATCATTTTACTATTTATAACTTAAATGGCCATGTTAGCCTGTTAAATAAGAACCCAGAAAAGTACATATATAAGGATTTTTCAATACTTATTGAATGCTTTCTTTTGCTATACATGAAATTTTCGGTCTACACAGCTCTCCAACGGTCCACAGATATAAATTATAAAATACACCATAATTAAAGTAGCTTTGTACGTTAAACATAATAGTATATATAATATGCCTACAATGTAAAACGATAAAATAATACAATTTATGACATCCTCGATATAAATTAAGATTATATATTTAAAGTTAGTTAACTTACCCTTGCATAAGCTAAGACACAGAGAAATAACAAAATCACAATGGTTTTCATCATTGTCACAATCCAGTGGGGTGTCTTCGAGATGGATGTTGAAAACAGCACAGACTAACGAACATTGATCACTGCTTTTATATAATGTTGAATTATCTACAATCTGTCTAAAATTGTATTTGATGAAAGCTGGTCAATTTGAGTGTCTGTCAGATTTCTATACACTCCTTCTGACCAAATCACTACTCAAACAAAAGCGACTAAAATATTTAAAAAAAAAACGAGGCGTACATTGATGCAGCGTGTTGTATTCAAACATAAAATGAAGGATGATTGTTTCCGGGTGCCAAAACACCATCGATTTGTTAGTTTATACGACTGCTATGTTTGTTTTATTGGCAGTATATTTTTTTGTTAAATCAGATTTTAATCTATATGAAAAACGGATTTGAATTACATCCGGCGAAATCATATTGCCAAAATACATGTCTAGATTTTGAACTCAAAATGATTGCAATGGTGTATTCATGTATGCTCATTTCCTATTATCATTAATTTGGTTATCAATGTTTTCTTCAGAGGCTTTTCCTATTTTACCATATAGATAGGTATAAACATGGAGTACTTTTCCCTTTCTATGTGTCATGGGTTTGCACATAGCTATACGCTTACATATTACCTGTATACGTCCTAGTCCTGTAACTGTCCAGAAAACGTTACCAGGAGTAACACGGACCTAACATGATGTTTCAATTGGCAATTTTGTGTTGGCCCTCATGGTAGGCCAGTTAGAGGGCAGTGGGTGTTGTGCTCCTCTGCAATGGGAGGCGACAGTCAACGAGGCTGCGAGCGTTAAAGCAAGGTTTGGTTACGGACGGTTTTACAACGTAAGTAGATATACAATGTATTAATGTTATTCCGAAAATGGAACGAAACAATTTTGATAATAGATATTTAATTTATACAGAGTTTAAAATTTGAAGATTAACCGTAATTCAAAGTTAGGTTCATAAAAGTAATGTATGTTCATTTGAGCATGTTTTATTTGGTAAAATAATGATGGTGATGATTGTAGTGCTTTGTGAAAGGAACTATATTGTAATAATTGTAAATCCCCGCCTAAAAATTCTCAATTTACTGAACATTTCAGATACACTACAATATATGCTTGGATTTCACGGCTAGTACTTTATTTCCTCTGGCCCATTGAGGTGTCTCACTTTATTACAGATATATTACCTGAACATGTGATAAATATTGAAATACACATACAAATTTATCCCTTTTCAGAATATCGCAACGCTGTCCTATGACTTCAAGGGCCAGAAGATTAGGCAGGACGTTACATACGTTACAAATAATAAACGACCAACGGCAACATTTATTTTTGATTTCTGGGCAGTAAGTTATGATTTAATATAATGCTTTAAAGGAAACACATTTTCCGCGAATGATTCTGCATTTTCAGCATATTACTTAAAGTGGCATGAGCTGCCGAAATGCTGATATTTTGACGTAAAAACAGAATGTTGAAATTATCGGCTATTTTTCACAAGAAGTACAATTCAGAAGCTTTTTTAGTGCTTCTAGTCTCGAGAATGCACGATAAGGTATTGTTTTGAACTAACTTTGGCTTAGAATGAATGAATGGTCTTCCAGGTTATTTAAATTTTGTTTACTTTTCGAACACTAGTCCGGTTCGTATTGGCCACATACTGTATGGATTTTTCTCACTCCAACGCTAAGTATTTAGTTTTGGCCTTCAAAGCCTCTTACTGTCGTGACGATCAGAAATTATGAAAAAAGTGTTAATTTTGGCAGCTCATGCCACTTTAACTTTTGATATTCCTAAACATTCATACGAAGTTCAGTTTAGTTTTGAATTGCAGCAAAGAAGACGAACCCCGCTTAAGGGATCATTTAGGGAAAGGTGGACCTAGCAAGTTGCAAATCCTACCCTGAATATTAGTACACACACACGTTTTACACTAGTTCAAATTGTTTTGAACTAAATCCTACCCTGAATATTAGTACACACACACGTTTTACACTAGCTCAAATTGTTTTGAACTAAATCCTACCCTGAATATTAGTACACACACACGTTTTACACTAGTTCAAATTGTTTTGAACTAACTTTGGCTTAGAATGAATGAATGGTCTTCCAGGTTATTTAAATTTTGTTTACTTTTCGAACACTAGTCCGGTTCGTATTGGCCACATACTGTATGGATTTTTCTCACTCCAACGCTAAGTATTTAGTTTTGGCCTTCAAAGCCTCTTACTGTCGTGACGATCAGAAATTATGAAAAAAGTGTTAATTTTGGCAGCTCATGCCACTTTAACTTTTGATATTCCTAAACATTCATACGAAGTTCAGTTTAGTTTTGAATTGCAGCAAAGAAGACGAACCCCGAAAACGTTGCGATGTTTATAAGAATTGCGTTTAATTTGCTTTCTCAGTGGTATCCTACATATATTTGTGATTTTATAATTTTAAATACTGGTATACCACATTATACTTATGTCCACAAATAAAATTGGTCAGCTTATTAAGTATACCATTTAAACATAGGTCAATTAATCTAAATGGAAATTTGGGTATCTGAAGGCGATTGCTTTATTTTTCTTGAAACTCAAATTAACTTACAGAGGGACCTTTGGGAGCAAGGTCGTTTTCTGAAAAAAAAAATGGCCTGACTCTCATTAGAGGAATAAAGAAAGTCCTAAAGTGAGTTAAATCAAGTGACAGACTTTAAAACTTAAGCTTCTTTTTGCGTTTTAATCTTTCATTAACGTCATTGTCGGGTGTATAAATCTAAAGAAAACAAACGCTCATTAATTACGTTAAGGTATTTTCTTTTCCATTGAATGCAACTCAATGCGTTACATATTTCTTTGCGCCGGATGGAAACATCATGTTCAGCTACAGTAGCTGTCTGGTTTTCATCCAAGAAAAGAAAAAGCATCCGCAGACACTGTATCTCATTGGGCGTTTGGATGGAATGCGATTTGTTTCTAAGTTGTATGACAGTCCTTGTTTCAATTGTAGAAAAAAGCTTACCGTTTCAACAGTGAAAGCCGAAGCTGTATTGTTAACAACCTGAGAGGGAAGCTACTGCGATATTGTATACCAGGTAAGTATATATATATTTATGATCACTAAAACACACGGGCACAGGGAAAATCTTTTTGTCTAAAATAACCAATGCGTATATATAGTCACGTGTAATTATAGGTGTGCGATCTTTATTTTGCTTGTAATTTATATAACATCTTAGTAAATTCAACATCAATGTGTTGTCCACCAATCTATACAACGGTGCCGTGTGGTACGGCACCCTTAATTCTGTGTTTGATAGTTGATGGCAATCAAAGGGCCCTCCCCGATATCGATTCCATGGGCTTCTTCTGTTATATTGCAATGTTTTTTTTTTAATTGAATTGAATTGAATCTTTATTTCACCATCAAGTCATGTATGTACATATAGGATTAAAATTGAAAAGATGGCGGGAATAAAACCCATGGGGGCTTGCTAAGCCCCTTTAATTCATATAATGGAGGAGGAAAATTAAACTGAATATTTAATATATTTGTTGAACTCTCTCTGAAAACTGAACTATTTATTTTTTCAAGTTTTGTGGCGTCGTGGTCCGATCGGACACTAGGGGATAAGTGCTTTTGAATTGGTTTTGATCTCCCTATGTTCCATCCCGTTATGACTCTCTTATCTTTTTCAGCCAACGCAGAACTTTATACCAATGTGTATTACGGAACAGGACGAGACAGGTTTGACATTAGCGTCTATGGTTATAGAGTTAATGAGAGACGGACATTCATCTCTTCTTCAGTATCACGAGACCAATGTATTCCGGTTGAGGACTCGGTCGTACGGCCAAGCAGCAATGGTTAGTTTGCTCAAATTTTACTCATGTAGGCAGACTGCACGTAGGGACAGGGACATATTTATTAAGGGCCTGGGTGATCCAGTGGGTCAGTCCCATACAGTCCCATAATAATAATTACATACATAATTTGATTGGATGTTTTTGGTCATAGAGTAAATGTGTTGAAGCGCCGTATTGGTCACAGTAAGTCTATTCAACTGTATGTAGTAATGGGATGTTCTTACGCATGTTTTGGCATAAAACAATGGGTATGAAAAGATAAGCTTTATATGACAAACTTGAACGAAAGCTTGCCCTACAAATGTTTGTTTTGGTAAACATATATGGCAAACATATCTTGATATTTAGTTTACACAAAACATGTACATGTATGGTCTTATTTTCGAGTGTATCATGCACATGTACATGTATGTGGTCCCATCTTCCCCCAGTCTATCAAGATTCCACAGCATGAAACAACCAAACAATGTACCATACTCATTCAAATCTGTTTTAGTGTACACGTTATTAAAGAAGCTTTACGTTCAATAAAAGATTTAGCACTTCTTTCTGTCTTACCAAAATTTTCAAGTAAGATTATTTTGTGTTTTGTTACATTTACAGGAAGGTACATGGGCTTTATAAATTATGCTAACGTGACTTTAGGAATTAGAGATCCAACTGTATTTGACCCACCGAGATTTTGCCAGAGAGAAAACGTGGTATGTTGTAAATAGCTACTTTACATCGAACGATTTCAATTGTCTCTGTTGACAATGAAGTAAAATCATTACAATTTCATGTGATATATATAATGAATGACCTATTGGCCGTTCTATGGCTGATTTCAAATTTGTTAATATACAAGATTTTATATATCCTGGCAATTCAAAAGACACTGATGTATTTAAAACCTTGGGCATTTAAATAACCAATATAGAGTATATATAGAGTTCCAATATAGCAATGGAACCATTCTCAAAGTTTATTCTTGGATCTTAAAGAAAAATGCAAGAACTATTATTTTGTCAAAAGTCATGATTTCTGGCAAAATGGCCAGAATTGAAGAATTGATATTTTTTGCCACTCTCAAGATTATTTTATCTATATGGTGGTGTTTCCACATTTAATGGGTTAGGGTTAGGGTTCTTTGCACGCTGAAAACCCTGGAGCTTCGACAAGTATCCGGCAACTTGCATAATACACGTAGGTGGATTGAAAACCAGATTGAATTTAGTGGGGTTCGGACCGGCGGCACATGATGGGAGGCATGTGAGCTTCTCCTACGTATATCTCCGAAATATTAGTGAAAAACCAATCCTATGTATAGCTTGATACACCATTTGTAAGCACACACATTATCCTTGAAAAGACGCAATTTACCTTTTCTGCCATTCAATCTATTGCGACTGATCATTAAAAATGTATCGGAATCAGGGACATGAATGTATATTTCAACTGACAGAAATATTTGTATCTGAGGAAAACATATGACTTATCAGAGACCGTGGGGGTCCATCAAAGGCTAGTATACACATATATGTCAACTTAAGTTATATAGATTATAGCCATACCTGTTCAAGATGGTGTGATATGCGGTTGTGTCTGCGGAATAGTGTGCATTTATGCTAGCTTGATCAGTCGTTTCATGAATATTACACAAACAAACTGGATTTTTTTGTTTCAGAACTTTGAAGATTTGGATATTGAGCCCCTGGATCGTTTCCTTGTTGACCATATCAACAGTAGAATCATGCAATAGAAACACACAGGATATATTTCAAAAGGACAGATGGATTCACGAAGCAAACTATATAAATACCTTTATGTTTATACTTGTATATATATATACGTATATAACTAATCTTTAATCGCCTGAATTTATGTAGAACTTTAAACCATTTTGCAAGATCAAATGTCATTCATTGTCAATAACATTACAACCATCTAGTTTTCATTTACTGTTTTAATAAAGTTGTTTTAGTTCGCCAACAAATATGCATTTTGTTATATATTAGTATTATACTTTTACAGTATGGTTCTTTGCCAAAGTCTAGGAAAGGTTGTTTGGCATAACTTTGTGTGTTTTAAAAATGTATATTGATGGACTGAAGTTTTGTGCTGCAATTATTCATTCTTTTAACCTGATTTATCAGTTTTAAATAACGCCGGTGCGATGATTTTCGTGAAGATGGTATTTAGGCGACTGAACAGAGAAATCTGCGTAGCATGCTGGTGAAAATTAAGCCGATTGAACAGGGTCTAACCGAAAAAGAATTCAATACGGATGTGAGGAATTTTTAGCCTTTTGTTTGCGGATATAACCTAGTTAACAAGTTTCGGAAGGCCATACATATCTGGATCTCTCCAATGCCTCGATTATAACTGATTAATGTTGATTTGGTTCTTTACATAGTCACTGGAACACTGGATAAGCCCACAAGAGGATATTGAAACAAAAATTAAAAGTGGCCAGATACTCGCCGAAGATCCGGGTTTCCTCTGGGCAATGAGCCGTTCCTCGCGCACTAAACATGGCAACACCGCCATATAAGTGAAATAATCTTGAGTCTGGCGTAAAATATCAATCAATCAATCGATACAGTGTTTGTTTGAAATAAACGGTTTTTCGTTGTTGTCATTTGTATGGAGGAACTCAAATGAACACTTGTAATTTCTTCAATAATGACAAACGTAATCTTTGGAGGTCTAATTTAAACTCCAATTGTATTGACAAATGTCAACTAAATATATGATTTTAAGGAGGGTTACAAAATACTTTGTTTGTATTTCAATTGGATGGATTGATTGTTTGTTGTGTGTTTTTATAAATATATTTCGATCATAATCACATCCTTACTGGCTTTACGTTCAATGAACATAGCTAAACTATTATGTGGTTGAAAAAGCAATCAATGTATTGTTTTCGCTGTTTGGGGTAAATAAGTATGAAACAATTCTATTGTTTATTGAATAGACCCATGAGCAGAGTTCCACAAAACGTTCTATAAATGCATGTTTAATCTGGATAAGTAGAACTAGATGTATGTATTATTTTGCATCACGGTCATTTTCAGAACGAAACTCATTTTGCACAAATAAAGGATCTATTTATTTTACGTTGCACTCAAGATAGTTGTCCTTATATGGCGATTTTAGTAGCGGAAGAAAACCAAGAAATCCATCTTCCACTGGTATATGCTCACCTGACAAAAGTCCACATTGGTTGATCGAGTGAAATCGAGTTTTTTCTTTCATATTTTTTCTTGGACTGACTGGGATTCAAAGCTATCGATACAAAGCTTCAGGCGACATGAGTGTCTCTCTTGTGGATAATTAAAGCTACGGAGAACTTCGACAAATAAAGGAAAGAAACAACAAGACAATGTGTTGCAGAAATTTACAGTTTTACGTTTAATATTCAGAACTTTTTCAAACAACAGGCGTAAAGAAAAGGCATGGTTATGGGTCCTTCTTTATCCATCCTACTTAGAGGCTAAAAGCAGAAAAAATAGCATTTACGTGTTAATGGCTTTCGCAAAAATTTGAATTTGTCCAATATATACATATACCACGCGTATTCAATGTGAAATCCGAACCACAGTGTTTAAGTGTTTTGTTAAGAGGGTTTGTCCCAACCATCACACTTGTTGCTACTAACCTGGACTCACCAAAATGACTCCCCAAGGAAAAGCACCCCGTTTCTTCACCACTTAAAGTGGCATGAGCTGCCGAAATTCACACTTTTTTCATAATTTCTGATCGTCACAACAGAAAGAGGCTTTGGAGGCCTTCGAAAAACTAAATGATTGGCGTTGGAATGAGGAAAATCCATACAGTAGGTAGCTTGTACGAACCGAAAACGTGTTCGAAAGTAAACAAAATTTAAATAACCGGGACGACCATTCATTCATTCTAAGCAAAAGTTAGTTCAAAACGATACGTTATCGTACATTTTCGAGACTAGAAGCACTAAAAAGCTTTTGAATTATACGGTTTGAGAAAAATAGCCAATAATTTCAACATTCTGGTGTAACGTCAAAATATCAACATTCTGGCAGCTCATGCCCCTTTAACCTGGCAACGTCGCTATATACGTGAAATAATCATAGCTGTGGCATAAAACACCGTTCAATGAATTTGCATTTAGATAGCACCCGCTGTGTGTCACCCCAGATCAATTGGCGTTACACAAAGAAGACGGACTTACTGTTGCAGGCCGCTTGCAGTTGAGACAAACTGATTCCAATACCATAGCTTATTCGGCATCCTTGTCTGGTAACACTGCCATCTGTATGGAATGTCACATCCACTGATCCATTACTACCTAAACCTGGACAAACAAGAACAGTTTATTTGAAGGAACAAATATCAGTCTACGAGATGAGGTGAATCAAAGCATAGGCAATCGTTTGAGGTACATGAATTGCTCATTTCCACAAAAACCTGTACCGTATGGTACGCATTTCCACAAAGCTTCCCGGTATAATACTCTGGACCTAGCTGATTTACAGAAACCTTCCCCTTATAATACTTTGAGGCTAACGGATTTTTTACAAAAAATCCCCGTAAAATAGTCTTAACCTAAATGACTTACACTAAATGCGCACTATGTTAGAACTCACCGGTGTAATAAGAACCTGACTTAATTCCACAAACTCTCGAATTGTTTCTACCAAACTGTATCCAGTCCCAAGCACAAGCAGACTGTTCTTCAATGTCACAACTACAGGTGTAGAATCTGACAGTGGAATTTCCGGATTGGATTCTGTAAACGCAATCCAGGTTATTTTGGTAGTTTCCAGGGTAGTTAGGCGTCTCAAACCGTCCAGAGCTGCTGGTAAAAGTGGTCCCACATGAACCGGAGCCTGAAAGTAGATATGCGAAACGCTCATTGTTTTCAATTTATTTCTTCTTCATTGAAAAAACACCACGAAAGAACCAAAGTATATCATTGCTTACCAAATTAGGCCATGTTTGGAATAGAATAGTTTGCATCTGGTAAAACAATGTATAGACGTAATATGTAAATAATAGGACTAGAGCGACATATTAAAGTGGCAGATAAATTCTGATTGTCATTAAAACTTGAGCGTTTGGATTACTTCTAAAAACAAAAGGATTTACGTTGAAATGAAAAATATCGGTTAAGCCAGTTACCCATTTGAACCAAATATGTATGCTAAAAACGGACAAAATTTAAATAATCGGGATGTATGAGTACATTTTAATGGTTTTTGTGCTTTTAAAAACTCACTTCACGACATTGGTATCAACAGATAATCTTATTTTGTGCGTCTTGATAAACGTGACGAATTCTGTTTCAATGACATTTTTTCATGTTTGGCATCTCATGTCACTTTAAATCATTTACTACATTAATTACAAAAGTAATTTTCAAATGTTTTTTCTCTTGACAATGAAAAAGCTCATTTCAAAATTAACAAGGCTTAGGAAAGTGTAATGAAAACAGGTTCCATATGAAAATAATATGTATTCGTGATACTTACTGTTAGACGATTGTGCTGTTGTGTTTGTCCAGTTAGAAGATCCCGTCGTCCAGTTAGAAGGTGTATAGGTCCAGTTGGAAGGTTGGGTCGTCCAGTTAGAAGGTGGATAGGTCCAGTTAGATGGTTGGGTCGTCAAGTTAGAAGTAGGATATGTCCAGTTAGAAGGTTGGGTCGTCCAGTTAGAAGGTGGATGGGTCCAGTTAGAAGGTTGGGTTGTCCAGTTAGAAGGTGGATGGGTCCAGTTAGAAGGTTGGGCCGTCCAGTTAGAAGGTTGGGTTGTCAAGTTAGAAGGTGGATATGTCCAGTTAGAATGTTGGGTTGTCCAGTTTGAAGGTGGATATGTCACGTTAGAAGGTGGATTGGTCCAGTTAGAAGGTGGATATGTCCAGTTAGAAGGTTGGGTTGTCAAGTTAGAAGTTGGATATGTCCAGTTGGAAGGTTGGGTTGTCCAGTTTGAAGGTGGATATGTCAAGTTAGAAGGTGGATATGTCCAGTTAGATGGTTGGGTTGTCCAGTTGGCAGGTTGGGTCGTCCCGTTCGAGTGTTGGGTTACAGCCTGAGCTACAACATTAACAATGACAATGTGATTTTTTCTCGTTAGATGTAAAAGTTAGTGTTTGGCTCGTAAAAGGTACAAAGCCGTAGAGACTGGGCTGGGAGGACACCAAGGACAACAAGCATAGTCTGCTCGCATTTGCGCCCCCCCCCCCCTCCCCACCCCACATACGCCTGACAACTGGCTGTGCTCACAATTGTTTTTATAAGTTTCAGAATTCTTCATTTTGAATATCTGCAAAATGCAAATAAACATTTAAACTTTGGCGTATGCGAGAAATGATCTTGAGTTCAGAACAAATCACTCAGCAATTAATGCAACCACCATAGCCCTGGGATACTTAGACGCAGTTTACATTATCCAAATAATTATACTGATAGTTGGCCGTGTGAAACACTTATGACGATCCATAAAAAATCAGCAGCAATGGGAAACCAAAAGCAATTTGCCATGGATTGATCAACAATGCAAACAGAAGGGGAAAATATGAAAAGAAAACCAATGTTACCGCTTTTTAAAATTTGGATTAAAACATTTGACGATGTTTATCATCATTGTTGCTTTGGACTAACCTTGTCTTTTAGCCTTAGCTGCCTTAAGTTGGGGCTGGAATGAGACAAATAATATGTGAACATTTTTTTTAAGGTTCTGATTACCGAATACCGAAAAATTAGATTTTTAATAAACGTATAGATGCATTTCCATCATTTTACTATTTATAACTTAAATGGCCATGTTAGCCTGTTAAATAAGAACCCAGAAAAGTACATGTATAAGGATTTTTCAATACTTATTGAATGCTTTCTTTTGCTATACATGAAATTTTCGGTCTACACAGCTCTCCAACGATCCACAGATATAATTTATAAAATACACCATAATTAAAGTAGCTTTGTACGTTAAACATAATAGTATATATAATATGCCTACAATGTAAAACGATAAAATACTACAATTTATGACATCCTCAATATAAATTAAGACTACATATTTAAAGTTAGTTAACTTACCCTTGCATAAGCTAAGACAAAGAGAAATGCCAAAAACACTATGGTTTTCATCATTGTCACAATCCAGAGGGGTGACTTCGAAATGGATGTTGAAAACAGCACAGACTAACGAACATTGATCACTGCTTTTATATAATATTGAATTATCTATTATCTGTCTAAAATTGTATTTGATAAAAGCTGGTCAATTTGGGTGTCTGTCAGATTTCTATACACTCCTTCTGACCAAATCACTACTCAAACAAAAGCGACTAAAATATTTAAAAAAAAACAAGGCGTACATTGATGCAGCGTGTTGTATTTAAACATAAAATGAAGCATGATTGTTTCCGGGTGCCAAAACACCATCAATTTGTTAGTTTATACGTCTGCTATGTTTGTTTTATTGGCAGTATATTTTTTGTTAAATCAGATTTTAATCTATATGAAAAAGGGATTTGAATTACATCTGGCGAAATCATATTGCCAAAATACATGTCTAGATTTTGAACT
This sequence comes from Lepidochitona cinerea, assembly GCA_963971465.1. Classification (NCBI taxonomy): domain Eukaryota; kingdom Metazoa; phylum Mollusca; class Polyplacophora; order Chitonida; family Tonicellidae; genus Lepidochitona; species Lepidochitona cinerea. The sequence continues at coordinate 42,601,956 of OZ020551.1, read as the reverse complement.
CAAAATGATTGCAATGGTGTATTCATGTATGCTCATTTCCTATTATCATTAATTTTGTTATCAATGTTTTCTTCAGAGGCTTTTCCTATTTTACCATATATATAGGTATAAACATGGAGTACTTTTCCCTTTCTACGTGTCCTAGGTTTGCACATAGCTATACGCTTGCATATTTCCCTCATATATATTTATGAACACCCAAACACACGGGCACAGGGAAAATCTTCTTGTCTAAAATAACCACGGAGACAAGTTTCTAATTGTGTTAAAAAGAGGTATATCATTTAGACCTTCATATCCCATCATAAATTGTTGTAATAAAGTAAACCTAAGGTATTTCATTAGGTTGACGCCTGACAGGAGCTTGGCTTTATTCAGTAGAATTTTCTGGAACACTTTGTATTACATTGACAATGCTTACGCATCTTAAGATATAGTGGTGGTGGTGGTGTTTGTTTGCACTGGCGTTTTCCATCCGTAGCGGATGATGCACGCCATACCTTAATGTTAGTTTGTTTGGCATTTACTCAATGACAAAAAAAAACCAAAAAAAAAAAAAACGTAACCCTTAACCTGTAACAGTGTGTTAGGAATTTAGCTAGTATCTGATACACTTTATTGGTATCTTTGGGAGGCCTGAAAAGTGTTTTCATTGTTGGATTGATGATACCCATGTGTTGTAATTCTGTAAATAAAACATCTCTAGCTTCAACATGGCGTCTGCAATGAAATAATAAATGATTAATTGTATCGTCCTGGACACATTCTTCACACAGGCCAGAATCATGAAGGTTCAACTTAAACAAATAGCTGTTAGTATTGAGGTGTCCCGACAAAATTCGAAAAACCAGTATTTCGTCTCGTCGACTGTTAAGGGAGAAGTTGCAAACATCAGTTACTGAGGGGTTGAATGAATGGAAGAATCTTCCACTAGGACTCTCATTCCAGAATTCTTGCCAAAGCTGAGTAAACTTAAATTTAACTGAGTTAGACCATTCTTTAACGGACAAATGAATATAATGAGACACGGATGGTAATTCAAGCCCAAGCTTAGCAAGAGAATCTGCTTTTTCATTACCCGGGATGCCTATATGGGCTGGTACCCACTCAAATGCAACCGAACATCCCTGAAAACTCAAAACAGAACATAAATGAAGAATTTCATAGATAAGTGGTGAAGAATTCCTCCAGTTGTAGTTACTCAATGCATTAAGAGAACTTAAAGAATCAGTGAATAGAACAGCTCTTAGAGGCATTAAATCAAACAGAAAATGTAGAGCTAATAACAAGGCAGATAGCTCTGCTGTAAATACAGAAACTGAGTCAGATACCCGGAAATATTTTTCTTGCTTTATGCTGGGAATATAAAAGGCTGAACCAACTTTATTTGTATCAGGACATTTAGAGGCATCTGTGAAAATATGTAGATAGTTTTCCCAGTTAGAGGCTATATAGTCTTTGCAGCAAGGTAACGAAATGGTGGACATATCTGGTTTTGACACTTTTTTATGGAGTTCAACGGAGATGAAAGGCAGACTTAACTTCCACGGAGGGTATTGTGGCACAGAACAGGATTGCACATCTACAGTTCCTAACTGACAAAAAGCAGAAATTTCATTAGAGCGGATATAAAAAGGCAGCTGTGATTTTGAGGAACGTATAAACAATTGTTCATAAAAGGATGGTTTGAATAAGTCTGTTGTAGAGTTACCAATATCGGCCTTTAGTTTTAATCTATATTTTAATACGTGCATGCGCCTACGTACAAATAGTGGACACTCGTGACAGAAAACTTGCATTACGCTGAGTGGAGTTGACTTCATGGCACCCGTACAGATTCGTAGAGCAGCACATTGGATGGAATCCAGTTTGGCTTTTACACTGGCACTGGTCGAGTCATAAGCCTCGCATCCATAGTCAATCCTAGACCTTATTAAAGCACGGTACAATAAATTAAGACATTCTCTATCAGCTCCCCAAAATCGACCTGAAATGCATCTCATGAGGTTTAGAGCCTTTCGACATTTAACAATGACACAATCAATGTGGTCTGACCATGTTAGACGTCTATCTAAAACTACCCCAAGGTATTTGAATGAGTTGGATATTTTAACTTGTAGATTATCTAAAGAAATAGAAACATCTCTAATTTGCCTTTTCGTAAAGATAACAGATTCTGTTTTCGTGAAGGAAAACTTAAACCCCCACTTTTTACTCCACTTTACAACGTCATCCAATCCTTTTTGTATCTGTTTTGTACAAAACTTCAAATTCTTCGAAGAAAACCAAATTGCCAAATCGTCTGCAAATAAAGTGCATTTTAGTTTTGGAGAAACAGCATTTGGTAAGTCATTGATAAGTATACTGAATAAAGTTGGTGAAATGACGCTCCCTTGAGGTACTCCGTTTTCCAGAAATACAGGAAGAGAAAATTCACGACCAATTGTTACTTGGATGGATCTATCAGTGAGAAAGCTCTTTACCCATCGCAGAAGCCTACCTCCAATTCCCATTTCTTTCATTTTTATAAGAACCCCCTTCCTCCATACCATGTCGTAGGCCTTCTCAATGTCCAGAAAGACGCAGAAAAGATATTCTTTATTGCACAGCGAATTCCTTATGGCACTTTCTAAGGCTACAACATGGTCGAGAGTAGAGCGATTTGTTCTAAAGCCACTTTGTACAGGGCTATATAAGCTATGTTTGGTTAAATACCAAACAAGTCTGGAATTAACCATCTTCCATCACTTTACATAGTGTTGTTGTTAACGCAATGGGTCTGTATGATGATGGGGATGAAGGGTCCTTTCCAGGTTTAATAACTGGGATGACAACTGCCCTTTTCCAGCTGTTTGGTAATTTCATCTGGTGCCATATAGTATTATAAATGAGAAGCAGCACATTAAGACATTGCTCAGGGAGATGAGTTAACATAGAGTAGGGAATAGAATCCTCACCTGGGGTTGAATCTGTACAGACTGATAAAGCCTGTTTTAACTCAAATTTAGAGAAATCCTCGTTAATACACATGTCATCAAAGGCTATGTTTTCAAAAGGGTATGCCTTTTCCGCATCTTCCTTATTTGAAACAAAATCAGGTGAATAATTTTCTGAGCTAGAAACTTTGCAAAAGCTATTGGCTAGTACATTGCATTTATCAACATCATTATAGTAATCAGATCCGTTCTGCATAATGGTTGGGATAGATTTTGACTTGCCTTTACCATTTATAGAATTAACTTGCGACCACACAGTTTTAGTATTAGTTTGGGTGTTCATATTACCACAGAATTCTCTCCAGTGATTTTTTTAGCAGATTTAATAATTCTCTGCGCATGCGCCTTAGCCTTTTTATACAAAATAATGTCGTCAAAGTGACGAGTGCGACGAGCTCGATTTTTTTAGCCTTTTTCTGTTCCTTATGGCATCTGTGCAATCTGCATTCCACCAGGGCACTGGCATCTTGCTATGTGACTTACCAGATGTTTTAGGAATGGATTTTCTGGCTGCTAAATTAATACAACAAATTACATTGTCACAGAAAATTTCAACATTTGTATCGCAAGCATCTTCTGTTAACATCTGTTTGCAAATTTGACCATATGCACTCCAATTAGCCTTTTTAACTTTCCATCTGGGAGGTTGACCTAATGGGTTAACATAAGGGTTAAAGTTACAGTTGGCGTGTATGGGAAGATGGTCACTACCACATGGGGATGAAAAATCCACAAACCAGTTATATGATAGACTAAGATTGGCAGAACAGAGAGTAAGATCGAGGTGAGAAAAATTTCCGGAATGAGGATCAATACGAGTGCCAGACTTATCATTTAAAATACAAATATTATAGTCATCGATAACATCCATGACAAGTTTTCCGTTATAGTCGATTGAACTACTACCCCACAAGGTACTATGGGCATTGAAGTCACCACTGATAAGAAAGGAACGGTTAAGGAAGGTCATAATGGAATTAAAGTCGGCTCTATCAAGACGGTTGCATGGATTGTATATATTTACAACCGATACAGGCGAATCATTCTTACCAGCAATATTGTAACACTGGGCTTCAATGCTGTTAAAGGGACTTCGGAGTAAGACAACCCCTCCTTGATCAACATGGCCAAACCTCCACCTTCTCTGACACATCGATCTATTCTGTTGACCGAATAGCCGGGGTATTTATAATCAAGGTGTGATTTCAAAAACGTTTCCTGAAGACAGACAACATGAGGTGCAGGATTAAGATTTGATAAATAGAATTTCAGTTCTTGTCCGTGCGTGCCAATACCACGTATATTTTGGTGAAATACATTGAGAGACATTGCTAAAAGAATACTAGCAAAGAAAAGTAAGTATAATTGCCGGTCGTTATCCATTATGAACTTATTCCAGGAGCTAAACTTATGAGTAGGGAATTAAGGCAGTTAAAGTTGACGTGTTCAGGGCCCAAGCGAGCTTGGGTTGTTTTAAAGATTTCAGTTATAAAACTAGACGGGTCATTTAATTCAAAAACTTTTAACATTATTTCTGAGAATAAAACAATTAGCTTGGTAACCATGGTTATAGATACATCATCAGTTTGAGTGGAAGATTCCTGGTCAGTCTGCGTTGATATGGATTTCTGGACGGGCTTAATTGGTATAAATTGACGTACAGGTTGAGGGTCAGGAGTGGGGGGTATACAACATGAACTGCTAGTTGGGGAACTTTGGTCTGGGGGAGATTCTTTATTCTCCTGCCGAACACTCTTTAAGGCCTCTGCAAAAACAAATTTTTGTGTAACCTTTATAAACTGAGCCTTTCCCAATTGCTTTCTAAAAGGGCACCCTAGATATGCAGATGAGTGGTCAGTGGAATCGCAGTTAATGCACCTTGGCTTGTCTAACATATTACATTGGCCGAATAAGTGATCTCCAGCGCATCTCGGACACCGCTGCCGACCTCTACATTCAGAAGAGATGTGACCGAATTTCTGACATTTATAACATCTAACAAGAGGTGGAATATATGGCCTTACCTCAAAGACTTCATATACTAGAGTGATTTCAGTCGGTAGAGATTCTAGGTCAAAATAAAGAAGCATACATTTAGTCTTAGCTTTTTCGTTTCCTTTATATAATCTTTCAACTTTAGTACACTTATATTTCTTCAAAACCCCTAGAACATCTTCTTCCATAAGTTCGTCCCCGACCCCTGAAATAACTCCCCTGAGCAAAGCGGGTGACGACTGCAATCTACAATTAACATCTCGTCCCATAAGCGAAGATAATGCTAGTGCTTTTTTAACATGAATAGGACTGGAGCAAACAACCAATAACTCTTTGCTGTTATATCTTTTAATTTGTTTTATATTACCGACAGCTTGTTGGATGGCTTGACCCACCTTTACATTGTTCCAGGATGTTATGGGTAAACCTGGCGCAGATATGATAACATTGAAATTGTTACCGCCACTAGAGTTTGACCGGGTATTAATTTGACGAGGTTTCTTTCCCTCAGCTAACGAGCGTTCAATGGACAGATCCCTTCCCCGTTTACCAGAAGACCTTGACTCAACAAACTCCATACTATCGCCCCCTTCGGCGTCGTCCATACTAACGCCCTAATTTATAAGACTTAACTAAGGTGCACAGACGGTGAAGTTACAACAAATAGACAGTTAAATTGTTAATATAAGGAACTAAATTAGTGGGGTTTACCCAGGAGCTGCTCTGGGTCTGGAACAGACGAAAGGCGCTCTGTTAAAATACAGAAGAAACACAGTGCAGTTACAGGATATGAGCCTAGGCTAGCTGTAGTACTCTGTAGTACTCCGTTTGACCTGATCAGTCATACTATCAGCTTAAGATATAGTAAGAATATCGTCAGACTATATATTATGGGGTCATGGGAAAAGACAGTGAAAATTTGCCCCCCCCCCCCAACCCCCATACCCCTTTTCCAGAAAACCTGGGTAGAAAGCAGACAGGGGAGTTTAGCCCTGACCAGTATGTCTTTCAAACTCTTGTCCTTTTTATAAGCAATGACTGGCCTTTGGGTCAGAGGTCGAGCTAGTTTACTTCGAAGTAGTTTGTATTCTTCTACTATAATCTTGGCCATAGCGATGCTAGCTTTGTTATACTGAAACACAAATGGTATTATGTTTTTTTCACGACATCTTCCGGGGTCCAAGTTCAAACCCAAAGGATAAATAGTTTGTAATGTTTGAATCCAAAAACTGTCCCTTTCCAAACGTCTGTGCTTGGTATCTGCAGCGGATGCGAGAAAAGGGATTTTTTCAATAGGCATGATTTCAAAATGGTCCTTGACCGAATGACCTTGAGTATTGAAATGTTGTGCCACGGGTACATCATGTTTAAGTCTTATACTAGATAAATGGTTGGCTGCTCTTTGTCGTAGAGAATTCTGAGTTTCACCGACGTACTGTTTGCGACATTTTTTGCACGTGATTACATACACAATATTAGAGGAGTCCCAATTAAGATTCTCTGCCATTTGCTATTTGTCGCGAGTTTGTTCTCCGAAAAAGGTTCCGCGATCGGGTACGTATATATCAAGTTTGCATGGCGTCTTAAGGCATTTCATTGATGTACCTGAGAGAAATGTTGGACGGTAATGGTACACTCGTGAAGGGGAGGTAAGCGTATCGGGGGATGAAGGGGGAAACATGATTTGTCTTACTGTGTTAGATTTGATCCTTCGGAGAAATCTAATAGAATATTTCCTAGGGAGGAGAGCTTTAAAAAGAACAGAACAAGCCTGGTTAAAAAAATCTAAAGAAATACAGTTTCTATAGAATCTAAAAATCTGAGATTTAATGACTCCCTTGAAAGTGTGAGGAGGATGGTATGACCCAACATGTAGCAGCTGATGCGTGTCAGTAGGTTTGAAGAATACTTTGTAATCTAGATACCCAGTAGTATGATATGTATGACCCTTGTAAATAGTTACATCCAAAAAATCCACAGAAGTGTGATCAATAGTAGGCTGTAGTTTAATGCTTGAGTCGTGAGAATTAAGAGTATCAATGAAAATATGAAGGTCTTCCAACGTATGTTGCCAAATGATAAAAATGTCTTCCAGATACCGAAGGTAAATAAAAGGTTGTTTGTGACATTTGTGAAGAATATCACTCTCCCACTCAGCCATAAAAATAGAGGCAAAGTTAGGACTAAAACGTTTCCCCATAGCACACCCTTTAATTTGCTGAAAGATCTCCCCATTGAATTCAAAATCGTTACCTTGTAAGCTAAGTTCCAGCAATTCTAAAATGTCTTTATCCGGACAACGGTGGTCAGGATATCTTTGGAATGCTGATTTTATGGATTTAAGACCCATATCTATGTCAATGTTTGTATACATAGACTTGAAGTGTTTGTTAATTGTTAATTGATATTATGTATAAAAGCTTTATACGGCCATCACTGGAGTATGCAGATGTTGTCTGGGACATCATAAAAATCATATGTCCCTTGTTTCTTGAACTCCAGCGTCTTTGGTGATGTTGTTTATGGAGAATCTTATTAAAGTGGGAAACGCTGCCCTTTGTTGGACCCTTTCGAAACTACTGGCTGCACTGACTGTTGAAAAATAAAAATCTCGAGAGAAGTTCAATAACCACAAGATGAATCATAACAATCTTAGATGTCATATATTACAACAGAATGAATCTTCAAGCGGCATGAACAAATAACATATTGAAATTATTCGGTTATACTATATTTTGAAATTATTGGCTGTTTTTGTCAAACCCTGAAAATGGGAAATTTTTCAGTGCTATTAGCTTCAAATATGAACGTTATAGTGGAGTTTTGAACTTAATAAACTATAAAATGAATGAACGTACATCAGAGATATTAGAAATTCTATTTTCTATTTTTTTTCAGAAGTTGGATGGATTTTCAATGTTCAATCCTTAAACCCTCTTATCGTCTTAGATATCAGAATTAATTGAAAATGTTTGATTTTTGACAGCTCTAGTCAATTAGGAGAGTATAAATGACATAGAACGGTAGTAACAGTTGTCTCCCTTGTTTCCTTACGTTTCTTCTAATAACTAACTTTCTTCTAATAACTCTTGGAAATATTTGTTAGAGGTTATGTATTATGGAAATATTACTCTGTGTCTATAACATATCCTTGTTTGGAACCAACGGTGCCATTGTAAACTATGCTTTGATGCATAACCATTACTGCATCCCATTGTGTTGTTTTAATGGCGTATCATGCAATGAGTAATTGAATTGTTTCTTTATGTTTGACGTCTTTGGTGATGTGGTTTATGGGGAATCTAATTAAAGTGGAACAAGCTGTTCCAATTCGGACCTTTTCAAGAATACCGACTGTACGAAGAAACGTTTTTTTTTAGTAGTAATAACTTAATGTGCAATAATTCATTTAAGTTTACTTAAATTCATATAGACTGAAACATACGGGCACGGAGAAAAAATCTTGTCTAAAATAGCCATGGACACAAGTTTCTAATTGTGTTAAAAGAGATATATCATTTAGACTTTTATACCAGATCATAAGTTGTGGAAATAAACCAAAAACCCTTGATATTTCATGAGGTTGACGACAGACAGGAACTTGGTCTTAGTCAGTATAAATTTAGAATGAATACTGACTTTTCACTAAAAGAAAACATTTCGATAAACTCTGACTCGTCCCCTTAGTCAAAAGCTGAATGTAGCTTTTAAGAAAAATAACAAGTATCAAAGACATATGAGTGAAATCACGACCATTATCTTCCATTTTTCACTGTCTTTAGTCTTGATAACACATCGACTGATCTTCCTTTTTCCAATAATCTGAAAACAACTAGTTATTTAACTAATATGAAATATGGTCTTGACAGTAGAAGCAGATTGTGGCAATCAAAAAGCATTTGGAGGTGCAGGGCTACCAATTGATTCCATTCTCATGGCACCATTCTTTTGTTCAAACTATTTACGTTAAGTTGAACAACTTCTAAGGTTTATAGGTCAATGGTGACTTACCAGCTCAAGGAAATTAAAGAAATTTGTCTATATAGCTATTATAGTAAAAATGATTATTCTTCTTAAAGGGTATCCCAAATGCCTGCAAATGTATTTTATAAATTTGGGCCGAATAATAGCTTTTATGTCACGGATTGTTTGAATAACTGTACAAGAACACTTGCATTGATCCTCTGATCTAATATCTATATCAGACACCTGTAGAAAAAAACTGATTGTTTGATTGATCATTTTACTTATATGGGGGCGTTTCGAGCTTTAGTGAGCTTGGAGGAGACCCCCTAACTTCTGCGAGTACATGACAGCTGTCTCACATGCGGCAATCGAGTGACCAAGCCACTCAGACATTTTTCAGTTTTATTTGTTCTGAGTGGGGTTTGAACCCGTGCCGCATCGACAGAAGGCAAGTAGAAGTCACCCTGGTCCTAAAATCCAGATGTTATCTCTAGAATACCAGCTCAAAGCAAACAACATCTGTTATAATAATCTTAATCAAACTGGATTCTGTCAAACGGATTTTTTTGATAAAAATAGGCCTGTGAGGAGCCTCGTACGGATATACAGTGTACCTTAAGCCCCTTTCACAATTGAGATACGGCGGGTTTACGGCTATTGCGGTCATGAATTTTGGCCTTCCGTACGATGGACCGCAGCCTTCCTTGCGGGCAACCGCACCTTACCGCGCGGAATTTTTGTGCCGCAAGAGCCGCAGAAAAGTTTGGTGTGCACATGGAATCCAATTTTCGGCCGTGCGAATTCTTTTGCACGATTGTTTTGTGTCGTAAGATGCTCCGTACGGTGAAACTTCTTGTTCCGCCAACCTTGCGGCAGTCGTAAACCGTTGAACGATTCGCGAAAAATACCCTCAGGTGTGCTACAGGTATATATTTTGGGGTGCTTCATTTTATCTCACAACAGTTGAAGCTTTTACAATGGATACAAACTAACGTTTTTTTGGATCTCTGCGCCTTTTTATACTGCAATCACGTCTGCGGAGCCCAAAATCGCCGCACGATTTGACAAAACGCCGCAAGGCGCCCGCTCATTGGTGTGCGGCGAAAAACAATGACCCACGATGCATCTTGCGGCACGCCGCACATTCCAACCAATCACGTAGCACCTCTGCGCAACTGTCTCAAGGATCACGTGCGCTAGACGTGCGTTGCTTGCGTCACTCCGCGCGGTTCGCCGCAAGAGATTTGTGGATTCAAACGTTCGGGAACCTTGCCACGCCCTTACGATGATGGCTTTCTCATATTTAGTATTTAAACACCTAAAATCTCGCCAAAAATGTAACAATAATAAATAGTTTGAAAGAGAATGCTCCCTAAGACACTAAAGAAGATCTATATTGTCTTTCACCGAGCTTTAAACGAAAGAATATTTCAAAATGAAATACACGGTTAGTTGGTAACATAGATGCTGCTGCAAATGACTTCCTTTAAGTAATTTTGTAAATGTTATTTACTAATAGAGCAAACTTAAATGTATTTATTCAATCTTATATTCATATAAAAATCTGCATGAAGATATTCTGTATAAGAGTTTACTATTTTGTTAACGAATTGGGAAATATTTTGCCATTAATGTTTAAACTGACTTTTCATGAGTGCTACATCGCCTGCATTCTCCACTTTTCACTTTTTCAGCGACAGGCCTACACATTATCTTTTAATTTGAATTTTAATCTATAAGCAAACACTATATGCATCTTAATAACATCTACACAATTGATTTGGATTTTATAAATTTTAATGGTGTAGAAGACTGTCCGTAGCCAGGGGCATCACTGTGGGCATTTAGGCAGTCTCTGCTGTCTGACTGCTGGACCACGCGCGGGTGACTGGACAGCGCCAGCATACCGATGCTCAATACAGTATATTCAGCTTCTGATAACTGAAATCAGCATTAAAGGAACTATACGAGTCTTAGAAGATGGTACAAATTAGGAACCTCACTGGAGGATTTCAGCCCGGCTTTCCATTCAAAACTGCCTACGATGGTTTTGATAAACTTACAAGCGACTTGATTTCGCCGGAAGCTGTATGCGTCATTCTTAGTTGAGATTTTGACTCAAACAGAGTTGTCCACCATGTTTGAAGTTAACCAATATAGTTTTAGAACACCCCACACCGTATTAACATGTACAATTTGGGAGATGGAAATTGCGACCCTTTCGGTTCGTGTTGATTCAGTCATGTTTTCCGAAACCATGATCTATCTCACAGGAATATGAGCCTCGCCCGTTCTTTGACCAGGTTCACGCTTCCGAACCATCATGCAAAAAGATGTTCCCATTGTCAAACTTTCCACTCTAGAATTTCACGCAAAAGGACAGTTAAACTCAAAAATACATTAATAGTGTACACAGTACAATGTGTCTTATATTCGAACAATGCCACTGCACAAATTACAAACTCTTAGATCGCTCTGCAATGACATTTTCATGCTTTTTGGTGAAAGCATAGACCAAAGTATCGCTACGCCATCACGTTCACTGGCGGAGGGATAAAGAACATTTTTACATAATAACGTTGACAGTAATAAAGTTGGTGACATCGTGAATTCACTATTTTTGTTTGTTTGTTTGTTTTATTTACCACAAATACAATATACAGATATACAATATTCTCATATAACTTTGTGTCACACTCTTTCTCTCCACATAGCTTCAAAGGAAACTTGTTCCGCTGCGCTCCACAGCGGTTTCAAAAATAGGATTACCCCTGTCGATAAATTTGACTGTAGGACAAAACATCACTGTTGTAATCTTCTGTACATGAATTTTATAGCTGCGGTATATAGCGTTCTATCTTACAATGAGGTCCGAATGTGTTCAAATCATCGCTAGATATGGATGAAATGCAATATGTCTTGTCTATAATTGGACAATAAGTGAAAGGGTATCAGTACAGAAAAGATTGAACATGCGTTTATGTCAATAAAAGCCATTTATCACATTAGTGAATGCATTTTTTCGGAAAAAAAAGAGACGGATTGGTCGCCTTGGCCTGTAGCGCACAATTCTTTGATCACGGCTGTTCTACAACCCTCGCCGCCAAGGCAAACTAATGACTTTTTTTACTACCATTATGTTAATGATAAAAAATTAAGACATTACTACCTAGTTGTTTTTGAACAACACGAGCTTTCGACACCTATACCAGTGTCTTCGTCAAGTGTAACGAAATTTAATGTTTCAAAATATTGGCATAAATACTAACGAAAAGAACAAATGTGTAAAGTGGCCAATTAGTGAAATTGTTTACAAGACTAACTATGTTAACAATATTCTAACTGAGAAATCTAGAAAACAACGTCATCAATCAAGAATGACGTAAAACTGTTAACGTTATAATACAAAATGACGTAATAAGTTAACGCTACAATACAATGGCATCACAATAAACAAGCGAAAAAAAAAAACAACACTATCAGTATTACATTTAAAAGGTATAATTAGAAATTCTTACTTGTATTTTATAAATTTATTCCATATTTTACTTATTTGTATACCACAATCTCTATTTAAAAGAAAAGAAAACACACAGAGTGATCGAAGCTGACCATACATATCGGGTAATGCACTAGTTCCATACCAATTATAAAGGGATATTTGCACCAATAAAGAGTTAAACGGCATCGGAAAGTATAGCTATAAATCGGATAAGTGACTCCATTCTCGGAGAAGGGTTCACTAGTCCGAAGGTTCACTAGTCCGAAAAACGGGTTCACTAGTAAGAAGGTTCACTAGTCCGAAGGTCCACTAGTCAGAAGGTTCACTAGTCCGAACGAGAGGGTTCACTGGTTCGAAGGTTCACTAGTCCGAAGGTCCAGTAGTGCGAAGAACAGTACCGATATCATCCTCTAAATAATATAGCCCATAGGGTATAGGCCTACCCAGAACCAAGGATAGTTTCCTCAGCATCATTTTCCCACGAGACAGTATCCCTTAGTCTTTGCTGGTCTGTAGTCGAGACAGTGTAAAGTTAGGAATTTATGATCCCTCCAAAGAAAAAGGAAATATATAATTCGACGATTTTATGCACAGCCACGGGCGTACATCCCGGTAGCAGGGGGGGGGGGGGGGTGCAGACTAACAAAGAGAAAGACAATGAATTTCCTGAGGAAATAGGAGGTATGCAGGGTATATAAAACCGTCGAACTAAATATTTTATTTTTCCTTAGGAACTCTAGAAGGTTATAGGCATGACATGACATGTTCAATTTTAGATCCTTTTATTTATCAGATAATTTGAAAAGTTGGGAAAACATTATTAAAAAGATGACATTATACTTATATCTAGAAAGACATTCATAAATATATATTTGTGATCACTAAAACACACGGAAAAATCTTCTTGTCTAAAATAACCATGGAGAAAAGTTTCTAATTGTGTTAAAAAGAGGTATATCATTTAGACCTTTATACCCCATAAATTGAACAAACCGTGAAGAGTACTTTTTATTTTTCATATCTGTTCAAGTATACGTACCGCTACTCAGATTTTTTAATTGCTTTAAAATGTCTATCAGTACCACTGTTTAGTTTTTCTCATCCAAATAGTGGATGGTCTTATTTGAGATATAGCGCATTGTGGCTGGCATGTTCGGACTAGGGAACCTTCGGACTAGTGAACCTTCGGACCAGTGAACCTTCGGACCAGTGGACCTTCGGACTAGTGAACCTTCGGACCGGTGAACCTTCGGACTAGTGAACCTTCGGACTAGTGGACCTTCGGACTAGTGAACCTTCGGACTAGTGAGCAGTTCCCCATTCTCGCGCCTACAAAAAATCGTCTGACGTACAAGGGCTGACAGTCCGGTGCTTTACTATGACGATCTGTATATCTGATTTGTATATGCTCATAATATTCAGTAATTCATTATATAAACGTATAAAACCAAATCCAGTCGTATACTGTGTAGTGTAAAATGGGTCATGAACAGTAGAATTAATTTAAAAAACACCTCAACTATGGAATATGGCCAATTTGGATTTAGCGCTAATGTATTTCAAATGGAGAATAGCAATCAGTGCAGCCCTTTACATGAAGTGGATTCAAAGCCAGCTTGGCCTGAAGTGAGACACCTGGCGGAAACTTACACTTTTATTGGCCCGCTCCGTCAGCAGGTGGCCTGTCGAAATCAACATGGCTGATCTACTGTTACTGTAGCTTGTACTGGGAAAGTTGAATTAAAAAATCAGCAAAAAATCATACGAATAAACTGCACACTTCTATCAAAAACATTTAGGCTGCTCTATTTAATGAATGTACATGTTTGGCTGGGTTTTCTTTCGTTTTAATGAAGGGTTGAGTTTTTGAATGAAAAAAGCTAATTGTTCTTTTCTTCCAATGTTTATCTGAAGATAACGTTTTTACCTCATCCCATTTAATAGGTTTTGTACATTTAAACTTATGTTCTGCTAACCCAGATTTAGGAAAAGCCTCTGAAGAAAACATTGATAACCAAATTAACGAAAATATGTAATGGTCATACATGAATGCACCATCCCAATCATTTTGAGTTTAAACTCTAGACAGGTGTTGTGGCAATATAATTTCCCCGGATGTAATTTAAATCCGTTTTTTTCTTCAAATAGATCAAAATCTGATTAAACAAAAATATACTGCCAATAAAACAGACATAGCAGTCGTATAAACCAACAAATCGATAGTGTTTTGGTACTCGGAAACAATCTTCCTTTATTTTATATTTGAATACATCACGCTGCATCAATGTACGCCTTGATTTTTAAATATTTTAGTCGCTTTTGTTTGAGTAGTGATTTGTTCAGAAGGAGTGTATATAAATCAGACAGACACTCAAATTGGACAGCTTTCATCAAATACAATTTTTAGACAGATTATAGATAATTCAACATTATATAAAAGCAGTGGTCAGTGTTCGTTAGTCTGTGCTGTTTTCAACATCCATTTCGAAGACACCCCACTGGATTGTGACAATGATGAAAACCACAGTGATTTTTGTATTTCTCTTTGTCTTAGCTCATGCAAGGGTAAGTTAACGAACTTTAATTATGTAGTCTTATTTTATATCGAGGATGTCATAACTTTATTTAATGTTTTACGTTTTAGGCATATTGTATATACTATTATGTTTAACGTATAGAGACACCTCAATCATGGTGTATTTTATTAGTTCTATTCGTGGGCCGTTGGACGGAGGTGTAGACTGTAAAATTCATGTAGCATAAGAGAACATTCAAAAGGTATTGAAAAATCCTTTGAATTCTAAAGCCTCTAAGCCATTTCGTTGAGCGTAGGAACCTCGACTTCACAAACTCTCAATGAATCATTAGTTACAACGCACACATTGAAGAGTTCGAGTCCTACTCAATATAGAATATATATAACGTTCCATTGATTAAAAAACTTTGGCTCCGAATATCGAGAAAATTAGCTGACTGTGGTTTTATTCGATCAAAGTATTTCGAAAATTTGCCAGGTTACCATTGCAGTTCAGCTATAAAATGAACTGACTAAATAGGCTATTGTTCGATTAACGTATTAAAATGGGCGACATGCACCAACGAGAGGTTACAAGGTACATTTATAGTTATAAACAATCAAACACACGGGCTCAGGGAAAATCTTGTCTAAAATAACCATGGAGACAATTCTCTTACTGTGTTAGAGGTAAATCAGTTAGACCTTTATACCCCATCATGAATTGTTGTAATAAACTAAACCCATGATATGTCATTAGGTTGACGACTGACAGTCAGTAGAATTTTCTGGAACACTTTGTATTACATTGACAATGCTTACACATTTTAAGGTGACATAAACTGCCAAAATTTACACTTTTTTCACAATCTCTGATCCTCGAAAAACTAAATGATTGGCGTTGGAATGAGCAAAATCCATACTGTATGTGGCCTGTGCGAACCGAGAACGTGTTCGAAAAGTAAACAAAAACGAGGACGACCATACATTCATTGTAAGCCAAAGTTAGTTCAAAACAATACTTTATCGTACATTTTTGAGACTAGAAGCACTAAAAAGCTTCTGAATTGTACGTCTTGAGAAAAATAGCCAATAATTTCAGCATTCTTTTTAACGTCAAAATATCAACATTTTGGCAGCTCGTGCCACTTTAAGCCATGGTAAGATTATCGATAGACTGAGATTGAACCCCATAGGATCATTGTAAAAGAAATTTTGCCCCCCCCCCCCCCGCCCCTCAAAAAACAAAAAACAAAAACAAACTCTAGGTAGAAGACAGACAGGGGAGTTTAGCCCTGACTAGTATATTTTTCAAACACTTGTTCTTTTATAAGCAATGACTGGCCATTTTGGTCAGAGGTCGAGCAATTTAACTTTAAAGTAAACTGTTTTCTTCTACTATAATCTTCACCATAGCGATGCTGGCCCTGTTATACTGAAACGCAAATGGTATTATAGTTTTTTCACGACATCTTCCCGGGTACAAGTTCAAACCCAAACGATAAATAGTTTGTAATATTTGAATTCAAAAACTTTCCCTTCCCAAACGTTTGTCCTTGGTATCTGCAGCGGAAGTGAAGACAGGGATTTTCTGAACAGGCATGCTTTCAAAATGGTCCTTTACCGAATTACCTAGAGTGTTAAAAAGTTGTGTTTAAGTCTAATACTAGATAAATGGTTGGCGGCTCTTTGTCGTAGAGAATTCTGAGTTTCTCGGACGTATTGCTTGTGATATTTTTTGCACGTGATAACATACACGATATAAGAGGAGTCGCAATTAAGATTCTCTGCCATTCGATGCTGGTTGCGAGATCGCCTCCCAAAAAAGTTCAACGATATGGCACGTATACATCGAGTTTGCATCGCGTCTTTAGGCATTGCATTGATGTACCAGGGATAAATTTTGGGCGGTAATGCTACACTCGTGAAGGAGAAACAAGCGTGTCGGGGGCTGAAGGGGGAGACGTGATTTGTCTTAATGTGTCAGAATTGAACACTCGGTGTAAACTAATAGAAGGGCTTTAAAAAGAACAAGAACAAGCCTAACGAGCTACAGTTTCTATAGAATCTAAATACCCGAGACTTAATGACTCCCTTGAAGGTGTGGGGAGGATGGTATTCGGTATTCAGAAAAATAGTACTTTTTACAAATTTTTCGCATTCAATAAACATGTGATTTGTCTCATTTCAGCCCCAACCAAAGGCAGCTAAGGCTAAAAGACAAGGTAAGCCCAAAGCAATAATGGTGATAAACATCGTCAAATGTTTTAATCCAAAATTGAAAAAGCGATAACATTAGTTTTATTTTTTTATATTTTACCTATGTCTATATGCATTGTTGGTGAATCGATGATAAATTGCTTTTGGTTTCCCATTGCAGCTTCCTCTAGTTGCGGTAACCAGAATTTTTATGGATCGTCTGGAGTGTTCCACACGGCCAACTATCCGTATAACTATGTGGATAATCTAAACTGCGTCTATAGGATACATCTGTTTAACGTTTCAAACGCCTATGTCAACTTTTATGTCTGTGACGGTTATATTGAAGACAATTCGCAATGTTCCTGGGACGCAATCCAATTTGGCAGAGGAAATCAAAGAAGATGTGGCAATTTAGCAGCAAGAAATTTCAGTGGTAAGATACCCAATTGTTCATTGTTCTATGTTTTAGAGAATATCACATAGATTTGAAACGTCCCAAATGAGCGTTATAAATGAGTTTCCTGAGTATCTCATAGTTATGTTGGTTGTATTAATTGCTGAATAATTTGTTCTGAACCCAAGTTCATTGCTCGCATACGCCAAAGTTTTAATGTTAATTTGTATTTTGCAGATATTCAAAATAAAGTATCCTGACCCTTATAAAAAAAATTTCAAGCACATCCAATTGTCAGGTGTATGTGGGGTGGGGTGGGGTGGGGTGGAGTGGAGGGGGGTTAGCAAATGCGAGCAGACTATGCTTGTTGTCCTTGGTGTCCTCCCAGCCCAGTCTCTACGGCTTTGTACCTTTTACGAGCCAAACAAATCTCTATAAAGGAATCTAAAATGTTTGTGTATACTAACTTTTACATCTAGCGAGAAAAATTCACATCGTAATTGTTAATGTTGTAGCCCAGGCCTTGAACGGCTCGGTGGAGGTTATCTTTAGCACCGACAGTAGTGTGACATATTCTGGCGTTCAAGTGGCTTATGGTGTGAACAGAAGTACAAGTCAGCTTAGTGGCACCTGTTCTAATGTTACTTTAACCACAGTTTCCCCGTCGAACTCCACATTTTTCTCAAATACAACTTATCCACCTTCTAACTGGACCTATCCACCCACTAACGGAACCTATCCACCTTCTAACTGGACAAACCAACCTTCTAATGAAACCTATCCACCTTCTAACTGGACAAACCAACCTTCTAACGGAACCTATCCACCTTCTAACTGGACAACCCAGCCTTCTAACGGAACCTATCCACCTTCTAACTGGACAACCCAACCTTCTAACGGAACCTATCCACCTTCTAACTGGACAACCCAACCTTCTAACTGGACCTATCCACCTTCTAACTTGACAATCCAACCTTCTAACGGAACCTATCCACCTTCTAACTGGACGACCCAACCATCTAACTGGACATATCCTGCTTCTAACTGGACAACCCAACCTTCTAACGGAACCTATCCACCTTCTAACTGGACAACCCAGCCTTCTAACGGAACCTATCCACCTTCTAACTGGACAACCCAACCTTCTAACGGAACCTATCCACCTTCTAACTGGACAACCCAGCCTTCTAACGGAACCTATCCACCTTCTAACTGGACAAACCAACCTTCTAACGGAACCTATCCACCTTCTAACTGGACAACCCAGCCTTCTAACGGAACCTATCCACCTTCTAACTGGACAACCCAACCTTCTAACGGAACCTATCCACCTTCTAACTGGACAACCCAACCTTCTAACTGGACCTATCCACCTTCTAACTTGACAATCCAACCTTCTAACGGAACCTATCCACCTTCTAACTGGACGACCCAACCATCTAACTGGACATATCCTGCTTCTAACTGGACAACCCAATCGTCCAATTGGACAAACGCCACAACACAATCGTCTAACAGTAAGTATCACGAATACATAATATTATTTTCATATGCAACCTGTTTTCATTACACTTTCCTAAGCCTTGTTAATTTTGAAATGAGCTTTTTAGATTGTCAAGAGAAGCAAACATTTGAAATTCACTTTTGTAATTAATGTAGTAAGTGATTTAAAGTTACATGAGATGCCAAACATTTTCGTTAAAACAGAATTGCTTAGGGTTTGTCATTTTTATCAAGAAGAACTGGCTTAACCGATAAACGCAAATCCTTAGTTTCTAGAGGTAATTTAAACGCTCGACTTTAATGACAATAAGATTTTATGTGCCACTTTAAACTGCCTCCTCTAGTCCTTATATTTACATATTACGCCTATACGTTTAAAAGTTTTAACAATTCTGATAATCTTCCTAATAAATATAAAATATTACTTTATAAAACGTGTGTGTTACCAGATGTAAACCATTATATTTCACACCATGGCCTCATATGGTTATCAGTGATATAGTTTGGTTCTTTACGTGGTGTTCTTCCAATGAAGGAGAAACAAATTGAAAACAATGAGCCTTTCGCATTTTTACTTTCAGCCTCCGGTTCATGTGGGACCACCTACTTAACCAACAGTTCTGGACGGTTTGAGACGCCTAACTACCCTGGAAACTATCCAAATAACATGGATTGCGTCTACAGAATCCAATCAGGCAATTCCACTGTCAGATTCTACACCTGTAGCTGTGACATTGAAGAACATTCTTCTTGTGCTTGGGACTGGATACAGTTTGGTAGAAACAATTCGAGAGTTTGTGGAATTCAGTCAGGTTCTTATTACACCGGTGAGTATCTAACATTGTGCGCATTTAGTGTAAGTCATTTAGGTTCAGACTAATATACGGGGAATTTTTTTGAAAATCCGTTAGCTTCAAAGTATTATACGGGGCAGTTTTTGGTAAATCAGTTAGGTTCAGAGTATTGTACCGGGAAAATTTGTGGAAATTCGTACGGTACGGTAGACCATACGGTACATATAGGTTTTTGTGGAAATGAGTAAACCATGTACCTCAAACGATTGCCTATGCTTTGATTCACCTCATCTCGTAGACTGCTATTTGCTCATTCAAACAAACTGTTCTTGTTGGTCCAGGTTTTGGCAGTAATGGATCAGTGGATGTGACGTTCCATACGGATGGCAGTGTTAACAGACAAGGATGCCGAATAAGCTACGGTATCGGAATCAGTTTCTCTCAGCTTCAAGCGGCCTGCAACAGTAAGTCCGTCTTCTTTGTTTACCACAATCAAGTGAAACTGTTTACCACCAAGTGGTCTGGGTGACAGCGGGTGGTATCTAGGTACAGTTTGATTGAATGGTGTTTACTCCACAGCCAGGATTATTTCACGTATATGGCACCGTTGTCAGGTTTAGAGAGGGATAAACAGGACTATTTTCATTGGGGAACTACAAACCTTCTGTGTGTCTCGGGCAACTCTTCAACATAGGACGAAAAGGTTAAATATTTTTTGGCAAATGCAAAGAAAGAAGGTCTGTGTTTTCTCAAGAGATAAACCCTTGTTTACTTCATCAAATAATACTCTCGGTTAAAAGCTCGGACATATGAAGGTCCAGGTTAGTAGCAACAATTATGATGGTTGAGACGAACGATCTTAACAAAACACTTAGATACTGTGTTTAGGATTTCACATTGAATACCGTATGGTATATATACTGGACGCATTTAATTTATTGCGAAACCCATTAACACATAAATGATATTTTTTCTGCTTTCAGCCTCTAAGTAAGAGCCGGGTGGATGAATAACAACCCTTAACCATGCCTTTTTTTCGCTTGTTGTTTGGAGAAGTTCTGGATATTAAAAGTGAATCTGTAAATGTCTGCAACACATTCTGTCCTATTGTTTCTTTTCTGCGTTTGTGGAAGACCTCTGTAGTTGCATTTACTTGACATATAGCCGTATATACCGTCAGAAGCTTGTCTTACAAATCTGGCGTAAATTTGCACATAGGCGCACAGCCAGGACAAGTTGTGTCTAATGCGGAAGTACTACAGTCCGACGCCAGCTTTGTAAGACAGAGCCCTGAAAGGTAAGGGGTTTACTCCAGGCACAGAACCTGGTGTTCTACTCCAGTGAAAACGACATATAGAGATAATAATCTTGAGTGCGACTCAAAATGAATACATTCTTTTTTTGTACACAATGAGTTTCGTTCTGAAAATAACATTGGTGCAAAACTATACATGTATATAGTTCTACTTATCCAGATTGATAAGCTTAAGATTAGTTTATATACACAAAGAAAAACGTCAAGCAACCTGTAAAGTCTGCACCGACCAATAAAATAATTGGTGTAAGGAGATTGTTGGCAAACTGATATTGCAAGAACGATTGTGATCATAAAGTGCGACATTCTGGCGATAAGAAATCGTCATTAATGGCAATAAGATATACAATTTATTCCGCATACCGTTCGCCAAATCAAAATTGTATTTTTACAAAATAAAAAGATGCTTGTAAGTATGAAACATCAGAGTCCATCTGGCTACACAGGGCAAACATATTGAAGAGGCTAGTGGATTTCAATCCTCAAAAAGCTAAATCCATAACAGTTTCCAGACGTCGCACCTCTTCTGAAGCCCAGTGCAATTTTCGAGGCCATCCTATTGAATCAGCTAGGAGTTATTTTTAATAGATCTAGAAACTGAAACCACCATATTGAAAAACTGATAGAAATGACTACTAAAAATTTATCAATGTTCAGGGGGATTGAAATACAAGCTTAAAAGAAAAAAGTTTGGAAACAATGTTTAAAAGGAAAGAAAATCCAGTCAAACGTGTACATTCATTAAATCGAGCAGCCTAGTAGTTTTTGATAGAAGTGTGCAGTTTATTCGTACGATTTTTTAGCTGATTTTTGAAAGATTTTTTGATTCAACTTTACCAGCACAAACGACAAAAGCAGTAGATCAGCCATGTTGGTTTCGGCAGGCCACCTGCTGACGGAGCGGGCAAATAAAAATGTAAATTTCAGTCACATGTCTCACTTCAGCCCAAGCTGGCTTTGAATCCTCTCCATGTAAAGGGCTGCACTGATTGCTATTCTCCATTTGAAATACATTAAGCCTAGCGCACACGAGAGGCGCCGGCTGAGCTGCCGGTCACTCGTGGCTGGGAGCTAAGCTGTTTCCCCCGTGTGCGCGTAAAGTTTGGTGAGATTTTCGCCTCTCGAGGCGGTGAGGAAAATATGTAGGGCAGGTGTGCAGGTCAGTGAACTTGGGTGACAAGGAACTGGCCTCAGCCGAGAGCTCATCGTCTGCGCTGAAATTTGTAGCTGCTCCCTTGGCCGCGCGTGCCTTGTAGCTCAGCCGGCGACTCTCGTCTGCGCTAGGTTTTAGCGCTAAATCCAAATTGGCCATATTCCATAGTTGACGTGTTTTTGAAATTTATTCTACCGTTCATGACCCATTTTACACTACATAGTATACGACTGGGTTTGGTTTTATACGCCAAGTAATGAAATACTAAATATTATGAGCATATAAAATCAGATATTTACTGGAAAATATTCCTAAGGATTGTATATGAGTTATAACTGGCTTAACAAAAAGTATTTCGTCTTCTCTGCTTTATGAAGAATCCGGCCTTCATAAATTAGTCACTAGACGTAAAATCAATCGTTTACAAACCTTCCACAGTAACCTTAAAGTGGCATGAGCTGCCAAAATTCACACTTTTTTTTAATTTCTGATCGTCACGACAGTATGAGGCTTTGGAGGCTACAGAAAAACTAAAAGATTAGCGTTGGAATGAAGAAAATCCATATAGTATGTGGCCTATACGAACCGGAATAGTGTTCCAAAAGTAAACAAAATTTAAATAACCGGGACGACCATTGATTCATTCTAAGCCAAAGATAGTTCAAAACAATACTTTATCGTACATTCCCGAGACTAGAAGGACTAAAAAGCTTCTGAATTATACTTGTTACGTGTCATATGGTGGTATTAAAGGAAAGGAGACAAACTCGTTTTATGCGTTGAAAGACTGTAAATCTGTATTTGAAAAAGACAAAAAAAAAAAAAAAAACTGAGCATATAATACAATGCATGCGTCCAATACAGATAATTGAAAACAAGGAGAAATGATTTATGTATATACGGAAATTAGACAATGAAACAACTTACATGGATGTACCATAACTCAATACACGCGAGAGTGACAGCAACAATTCAATTGGCGACATTTGATTGACAATTACATTTTAGGCCTTTCTAAATCACCAATGTGGTCGACATAGCAAACACTAGGCCGTCTCATATCCCAATGCCTAGGGTGAACCAAGCAGGACATATATAGTAACAAAATGCCTAAAATATGGCACGTGATGAAGCTTACGCAAAAAACTGGAAAAGAAAACTATAGACAGGATATTTCCTTCATACCCAACGACGTGAAAACGGACTGGAAAATAACCTGATCAAACCTGTTAAGCTTCTAATTATCAATTATAGGTGATCACTCAGCGGACTTTCATAAACACTAAGTGGAATATACAATTCTAAAAAGGTAAGACATATAATACCAGTAGATAAAAAAAATCAACCATACAATGGTTACACTCCCCACCTTGGAATACCGATATTTCAATACAAAAAAGGTTATACAAATAATACAACATGCTATACAACATGTCTTACGAATTGATTCATAAAATTCATATGATAAATAATATTTATGTTGAATAGATCCAAAAGCTTATACAATAGCAAGACATACATTTATTAAACAGCTTGTATCAGAAGTCCGAAAGTGACCCTTCTAGGTAAACTAATTTGGTTATAGGTCTCACAAATTGTGAAAGCTCTGTTTTAACCAGAGCACTTCGAACGAGACCATCCCTACCGACAGATACATTCAAGTTAATTCCCAGGGGCCAACAACCTCGGGGAGATTTTTCATCTACAATCATTACAATGTCACCCACTTTAAGATTAAGCAGAACTTTCGACCATTTTTTTTAAACTCTAGATATATCCCGGTTCATAGAAACAACATTAACACAATGAAAAACTTTAAATGTCCAAATAACACGAAACTGTTGGTGTCCGGGAAACACTTGTAACAATCAAGACTTAAGAATAGAAACACCGTAGACTTGTTTAGTTTTAACTGCTAATACACAGTTGAGATCACTGCTGTCAGAGGCATGCATGCAATTCATTGTGATTTTTTCTTGGGCACATATTTGAGAAATGATTAGATTCAGAACAGAGTCGACTTTTTTGCCCCTGGGCTGGGCATTTGTCTTTTCCACAGAACTTATACATAGCTGTAGGATGGGGTTTTCTAGGGCGTAATTTAGTATAGGTTCGAGTAGTGGATCAGCTGTGGTGGTGGGGAGAGTGAGATTTGTGAGAAGGAGTAGACTTAGAAGTTTTCGGTTTATTACTTCCCTCAGGAGTTTCTTGTCCCATAGCCTTGAGTTGAGCAGAAGTAGCCTCCCTTGCTCTACAGATATCGACGCATTGCTGAAGAGTAAGTTTTCCATCCTGTAAGAGTCGTTTTCTAGTAGCTTGGTCACGAATTCCGACAACAATTCTGTCGCGAATGAGAGAATCGTGGAGACAGTAACAGAAATTACAGGATTTTGCTAGAGTGCGTAGCGCAGTAAGATAGCCGTCAATAGATTCAGAAATTTCTTGGTCTCTTTTATTGAAGACATAGCGTTCATAAGTCTCATTAGTTCGGCCAACAATATGTTCAGTACATTTATGGATAATCTCAGTTAAATTTTCAGGATCCTCTTCAGAAGAGAATTGAAATTCATTATATATTTTGAGAGCTTCGTGTCCGATGCTCTGGCGAAACAGAGCCTTTTGATATTGTTTTGATTGATTGTCTAATTTTACGACGATAAAATAGTTGTCCCATTTCTGCTTCCATATTTTCCACATATCCTGTGGATTATTTTGCAGATCTAGTGGTGCGTGCGGAGATATGTGTTATTACTTTTGGTTTTACATTTATGCAGATAATGTAACAACCGGAACTGTCAAATGTCACCAGAGTGTTAATTCGTTATGGACACACCGACTGTGAACTTGGAAGTTGCACATGCCGAAAGAACGGATTACTATGTACCGATTTGTTTGGCTGCCGGGGAAAATGTTAGAAAATGAGCCAAGATTCATTCCGCTATGTACTTGTAATTGTCTTAAGTTGTTTAATAAACCCAATAACATTCACTGTAATCGAGGCTCCCCAAGTTCAGATAAGCGGTGCAATGCAAATTATTTTATGGCAGCCATCTTGAAATTCAAAATGGCCGCTATGCCATCAAAATGGCAGCGGGTCACAGTTTCATTTTCCTTCATTTCCTATTTGCGGTAATGTTAATGTCGGCTCTCACAGCACGTTCCTTAACTTCCGTTGAACCAAAACCTTCGGTGGGGGTCTTAAACAGTCCTTTCGGAGTATTTTAAGCACAATTTTTTCATAGGTTGAATGTAGAAATTCCTCACTATAATTCCAAACAGCTGATAGGGGTCCCTTTACACACAGCCAGCCGGATGTAAACAGACCAAAGCACGCCTAACTACCAGATCTCCATCCACCTGAAGTAGTCCCATTCCACTTCTAAAATCATCCCCAGACAGTAACTCAACCCCTGTCCTTTCATAAAAACTACAAAAATGCACAGAAAAAAAATGCAGGGGGCCGGGAAAAAATAATAAAAAAACACACAAAAATATCTGGAACTTCTTTTGTCCCTAGGGAAATCCGGAAGTGAGAAACTGTAACCTGTATCCTAACAAAGGTGTAAATATGACCAGGATTGCCTGAAAATTGCACTCAGTAACACTTGAAGGTGTTCCTCATTGGAACTCAAAACTAAACTATGTGCTGTAATCGCCTGTCTAATGAGCCCTTCTTTAGTGTGCCCCCGCCCTTTTGGCTATGAGACTGCGGAGAACAAACTGGACTGGAAAATACGAGTGTTTCAAAGCTTTGTATCTCACTTACCGTTAGAGGAAATCCAAAAGTGTCAACTGTTTTGACATAATGATGGATAAATCTGCAAAAAAAAGAAAAAAATTAATGAAAAACTGCAACAGGATTTTCTTGGGTGGTTTTAAAGCCAAATGCCAGTGTTAAAACGGGATTTTTGTGTAATAAAAGGTCCTAAAATAAAGGCAGAAAACCCTTTAAAAGTTGATTTTTTTTACATTTACACTAAAGAATTGTTATTTTGAGTAAAAAAGGGCTATTTCCAGACCCCAGGTAGCCCAGGTGTCCGGGTGGGCCAGTGGGGCTCTTACCTGAGATTAACCATCCAACAGGAAATGATGCTGGCTTGGACCCACCCCAGTAAGGTGATATTTTTAAGACAAAGCTAGGTGGAAACCACTCTCATAGAGCACCTGTATAATAAAATGAATGAGAATAATCATTAAGGTGAATAATTACTTATGGATAACAACTTCTTGGTTTATTGGGTGACGACGTTTCGATGTAGTTCTTAAACCAAGAAGTTGTTATCCATAAGTAATTCTTCACCTTATTGTTAACCTTTCAACTTCTAAATGCCATTGAAAGATTTGAGAATAATCATTAACCAAGTTTTCTTGTTAAATACAAAAGGAACAATCAGCAAATGTGCAATGATCGAAGCTCACCAGACCCCCCACCCATCCCTGGTCGGCGCCCTGGTCATTTAAGTCATACCCCCAATTGCCATTGCAATGTTTGAATGGCCATGGAATGCAGGGTAGATAAGACCCACTACTGTGGATTTACTCATTACAGCCAAACATAGTCACATCAAAGAGAAAAAATGACCACTGAAGCATTTAAAAACAGACCTTTATTCTGCAGATTCATCATAGCTGAACCAACTTTACACACCACTGTTACCATGAAAGGCAAAAGATTAAGACGAAAAAAAAAACGTTTATTTTAAATCTGGGGACCCTGGCAGGTATAAAAAAAATCCTAAGAACACGATATCCAACAGGAATCTCCAACCCCTGGCTGCTCTTTGACAGATTCCCATTCCTTCAATAATAGTTCAGGGGGAGGTAACTCTCACAAGCCAAACTGACAGCAATACCAATCCATCACCACCCAGGAGAATCTTAAGTCTGTCATGTATAAACTGTACCTTTATCTCTAGCACATATAAACTATACAAAGAAGCCCAGAGTTATAGAAGGGGGCCTAATCCAGCCGCTGTAAATCTAGCCCTTCAAGACACACCTATGGGTAACACCAGGACGAGACATCTCTTGACGGCCATTGACGTACCCTCGCCTAGTTCTACATCCATGAGAGAAGTGCAACACAAGTGGCGAGGAAAGTAACAGAGCTCAACAAAGCCGACATGAGAGAGAAAGTAACTACAATTATGGAGCTCAACAAAATTGAGGGAAGAGAAGCTGACAGAAGCTGACATAGCTGTTGATGGGAGATATAACAGGATCACGATAGCAAGTACCAAGAAACCAGGGCAGAATGCATCCCAGGCCATTGCGGTCGCCTGTGAGACCACACCTGACAAAAAGTACATAGTTTCGGCCGTTATCCAGAAAAAGCTATGCTGGACTGGATGGTGGCCCAGAAGCCGGGGATCGAAGTGGAATGTCCTGGACATGAAGGTTGCACAGCGAATATTAATCGTCACACCCCTTGGTCGGAAATGTCTATGGGAAAAGAAATCGGTCTTGATCTCGCTAAACAGGGGGCCCGTCCACAGTATGTCACAACAGACGGAGACTCACAGGCTGCCATTGGCTTGGAAAAAGGAATTCAGCTTCTAGAACCATTGTGGAAAGTACAGAGATTGGCTGACCGAAACCATTTAGGACGCTCCCAGTTTAAAAAGAGTATGAAAGCCAACTTTAGCCAAGTAATGTTTTCTGCACGGACAAGGGAAAAGAAAACAAAATGCAAAAGATATCCAGCCAAGACGTGAAAGGTAGATGTAGCATGATTTTCAAAGAATTAATGAAAGTGTACAGTAAAAATACAGAGGAAATCAAGGCCCTTCTATCCAAAGTTCTGGAAACAACAGTGAACTGTTACAGCGGTGATTGTAAGGATAATAAAGGACATTCAATTGTTTGTGGAGGGGATGAAGCAGAAAACTGGCGGCAGAGGTCCATGTTTCTTCAAACATACAAGATGCATAGCCTTAACATGGATGACAATGACAGGATTTTATTGAAAGAGGTCCTAAGAATGAAGCTAAGTGAGGAAGGACTGGAGAAAATGAAGTTCAACACAGACACTCAGAAATGTGAAGCTGTGAACAGGTCACTTAGTGTATCCTTACCAAAGAACGTCAACTTTACAAGGAATTTTGAAGGCCGAGCATCATCGACGATCCACAGACTAAACAACGGACCCGAGGCATCAATGGCAGGGAAGTTGTCAGCTGTTGGAGCTAGCATTTCACCTAAAATCAAAAAGGCATTGAAACAATTACAAATAGAGACAGACAGGGACAAGTTGTATAAAAAAGTCGCCAGGTCCGAGACAGAAATCTTAGTAATTATGCACGTAGGATGAAA
This sequence comes from Lepidochitona cinerea, assembly GCA_963971465.1. Classification (NCBI taxonomy): domain Eukaryota; kingdom Metazoa; phylum Mollusca; class Polyplacophora; order Chitonida; family Tonicellidae; genus Lepidochitona; species Lepidochitona cinerea. Next base: position 42,573,309 of record OZ020551.1, on the reverse strand, counting down.
GAGCATGAGCTTTATAGGTAAAAAAAAAAACCGGGAAAGAGACAGACTACAAGAAAAACACCATAGACAGCATCACAGAAGAGCACAGCTATAATTCATACTATATGTTTTCCTCTGTCAATGTTTCCAATATTTTTCCTAATATATTTCAACCAAATATATTTGAGCCTCTAGTGATCAACTTAAGTTGTCTTTTTTTAAGGAAACTACCATCTTTATGTGTATTCCATTATTATGAGAACATATAGTGTTAAAAAAAAGACAATTTGGTGAAACGCCACGTCCTACAAGTGAAACTTTCACAAAAATAAATCCTCAGTAAACCATGAATGACAGGTGACTATTCAAATAAATGGTCTTAAAATATCCGTGTTAGTGATCTATAGCTGTGTGTAAAATATGAGACACTTGCCTACATTACAAGGAGATATATGACAATTTGACGTTTTTCACACCTACCCTGATACAGGCAGCGGGTCACAGTTTCATTTTCCTTCATTTCCCATTTGCGGTAATGTTAATGTCTGCTCTCACAGCCCGTTCCCTAACTTTCGTTGAACCAAATCCTTCGGTGGTGGTGTTCCAAACATTTGTGCTTGGTATCTGCAGCGGAAGTGAGAAAAGGAATTTTCTCAATAGGCATGATTTCAAAATGGTCCTTGACCGAATGACCTAAAGTATTGAAATGTTGTGCACATCATGTTTAAGTCTAATACTAGATAAATGGTTGGCTGCTCTTTGTCGTTGACAATTTTAGTGATTTATAAACGTTTTGTACGGTTTGCAGCGGTGTCTGTCTTGCTGAACCTTTATAGGGAGACTCTCTTTATGAACAGTGGCCTTGCAAGACCAGTACGATATAGCTGATGTCACTGTTATCTACTGTTATCTACGCCCAGCATAGTAAACAACAAAATCATACACAGTTAAAAAGACGTATTGGTGACATACATGTTTTTTTTAGTCCCTTGCTTTTCCTTATATTAAGATAAAAACATATCTGCATTGAAGTTTATTCGAGTTATAAATGTTTTATGTTGTAACTATTTTCGTTTTTTCCTTAGGCTTTTGAAATATATAAACCACCATCTTTAAGTGCAAACATGAAATATTAGATTCTTCGTTATAGCATCATTGTAAAAACTGATCTATGCCAACTCCTTTGAGAAAGCTTAGCTATCTACATGTCTGTAAATATTTTAGTTCCAGAATTAAAACTTTCCACGTGCAGAGTATCTTTTACTCAGTATATGCCGTTATAAGCAGGGTATTTTTTAATTTTAAGAGGGCATTATTTAAGCATTTATCAGCTATTTCGTTCATATATTCATATTTTGTCGACCGACTGGCTTGGGCTTAGCGTTACTAGTAGGGGTGTTAAGACAAGAATTTGTTCAAATTGTGATAATATTATGAAACTTGGCACAGTGATTTATTGGGGTATCCAAAACATGGAATGGAAGGGTATCCCAAAATTTGAACTGGGGAAAGCGGCCATTTTTGGATTTCAAAATGGCGGATGCCAATTTTGTCCATTTTGATGTGTACCTTGGCAAAAATGCACAGAGACTCCTGATTTTTGGTGCAAAATATATGTTATTTTGCTCAACAAACATACTGGTATAATTTGCATTTGGATACAGGTCACAGTTTCTCACTTCCGTATTTTCCTAAAGAAGTTTCAGATATTTTTGTGTGTTTTTTGTTTTTTTTTCCTGCCCCCCCCCCCCCCCCCCCCCCCTGCGTTTTTTCTTTGCATTTTTGTAGTTTTTATGAAAGGACAGGGGTTGAGTTACTGTCTGGAAATTATTTTAGAAGTGGAATAGGACTAGTTCAGGTGGATGGAGATCTGGTAGTTAGGCGTGCTTTGGTCTGTTTACATCCGACTGGCTGTGTGTAAAGGGATCCCTATAAGCTGTTTGGAATGATAGTGAGAAATTTCTACCTTCAAAAATTGTGCTTAAAATACTCCGAAAGGACTGTTTAACACCCCCACCGAAGGATTTGGTTCAACTAAAGTTAGGGAACGGGCTGTGAGAGCAGACATTAACATTACCGCAAATGGGAAATGAAGGAAAATGAAACTGTGACCCGCTGCCTGTATCAGGGTAGGTGTGAAAAACGTCAAATTGTCATATATCTCCTTGTAATGTAGGCAAGTGTCTCATATTTTACACACAGCTATAGATCACTAACACGGATATTTTAAGACCATTTATTTGAATAGTCACCTGTCATTCATGGTTTACTGAGGATTTATTTTTGTGGAAGTTTCACTTGTAGGACGTGGCGTTTCACCAAATTGTTTTTTTTTAGTTTTTTAGTTTTTATAGTTTACCATAGTTTACCTCAGTTTTACTATAGTAAACTATGGTAAATTATGGTACATTTTCATTAGGGTCATTGCACATTTGCTGATTGTTCCTTTTGTATTTAACAAGAAAACTTGGTTAATGATTATTCTCAAATCTTTCAATGGCATTTAGAAGTTGAAAGGTTAACAATAAGGTGAATAATTACTTATGGATAACAACTTCTTGGTTTAAGAACTACATCGAAACGTCGTCACCCAATAAACCAAGAAGTTGTTATCCATAAGTAATTATTCACCTTAATGATTATTCTCATTCACTTTATTATACAGGTGCTCTATGAGAGTGGTTTCCACCTAGCTTTGTCTTAAAAATATTACCTTACTGGGGTGGGTCCAAGCCAGCATCATTTCCTGTTGGATGGTTAATCTCAGGTAAGAGCCCCACTGGCCCACCCGGACACCTGGGCTACCAGGGGTCTGGAAATAGCCCTTTTTTACTCAAAATAACAATTCTTTAGTGTAAATGTAAAAAAATTAACTTTTAAAGGGTTTTCTGCCTTTATTTTAGGACCTTTTATTAAACAAAAAATCCCGTTTTAACACTGGCATTTGGCTTCAAAACCACCCAAGAAAATCCTGTTGCAGTTTTTCATTAATTTTTTTCATTCTTTTGCAGATTTATCCATCATTATGTCAAAACAGTTGACACTTTTGGATTTCCTCTAACGGTAAGTGAGATACAAAGCTTTGAAACACTCGTATTTTCCAGTCCAGTTTGTTCTCCGCAGTCTCATAGCCAAAAGGGTGGGGGCACACTAAAGAAGTGCTCATTAGACAGGCGATTACAGCACATAGTTTAGTTTTGAGTTCCAATGAGGAACACCTTCAAGTGTTACTGAGTGCAATTTTCAGGCAATCCTGGTCATATTTACACCTTTGTTAGGATACAGGTCACAGTTTCTCACTTCCGGATTTCCCTAGGGACAAAAGAAGTTCCAGATATTTTTGTGTGTTTTTTTATTACTTTTTCCCGGCCCCCTGCATTTTTTCTGTGCGTTTTTGTAGTTTTTATGAAAGGACAGGGGTTGAGTTACTGTCTGTGAATGATTTTAGAAGTGGAATGGGACTACTTCAGGTGGATGGAGATCTGGTAGTTAGGCGTGCTTTGGTCTGTTTACATCCGGCTGGCTGTGTGTAAAGGGACCCCTATCAGCTGTTTGGAATTATAGTGAGAAATTTCTACATTCAACCTATGAAAAAATTGTGCTTAAAATACACCGAAAGGACTGTTTAAGACCCCCACCGAAGGTTTTGGTTCAACGAAAGTTAAGGAACGTGCTGTGAGAGCCGACATTAACATTACCGCAAATGGGAAATGAAGGAAAATGAAACTGTGACCCGCTGCCATTTTGATGGCATAGCGGCCATTTTGAATTTCAAGATGGCTGCCATAAAATAATTTGCATTGCACCGCTTATCTGAGCTTGTGGAGCCTCGATTACAGTGAATGTTATTGGGTTTATTAAACAACTTAAGACAATTACAAGTACATAGCGGAATGAATCTTGGCTCATTTTCTAACATTTTCCCCGGCAGCCAAACAAATCGGTACATAGTAATCCGTTCTTTCGGCATGTGCAACTTCCAAGTTCACAGTCGGTGTGTCCATAACGAATTAACACTCTGGTGACATTTGGCAGTTCCGGTTGTTACATTATCTGCATAAATGTAAAACCAAAAGTAATAACACATATCTCCTCACGCACCACTAGATCTGCAAAATAATCCACAGGGGCTTGTTTTACTAAGCTGGCGCAAAGTTACGCATAGGTCTACAGCATAGAGTTGCGCCTCCAGACTTGCGACCATGCGCAAGTTCCTATAATTTAACACGTGTTTGCGACTGGCGCAACTTACGCCAACTTAGTAGAACGATGCCCTGGATATGTGGAAAATATGGAAGCAGAAATGGGACAACTATTTTATCGTCGTAAAATTAGACAATCAATCAAAACAATATCAAAAGGCTCTGTTTCGCCAGAGCATCGGAGACGAAGCTCTCAAAATATATAATGAATTTCAATTCTCTTCTGAAGAGGATCCTGAAAATTTAACTGAGATTATCCATAAATGTACTGAACATATTGCTGGCCAAACTAATGAGACTTATGAACGCTATATCTTCAATAAAAGAGACCAAGAAGATTCTGAATCTAATGACGGCTATCTTACTGCGCTACGCACTCTAGCAAAATCCTGTAATTTCTGTTACTGTCTCCACGATTCTCTCATTCGCGACAGAATTGTGGTCGGAATTCGTGACCAAGCTACTAGAAAACGACTCTTACAGGATGGAAAACTTACTCTTCAGCAATGCGTCGATATCTGTAGAGCAAGGGAGGCTACTTCTGCTCAACGCAAGGCTATGGGACAAGAAACTCCTGAGGGAAGTAATAAACCGAAAACTTCTAAGTCTACTCCTTCTCACAAATCTCACTCTCCCCACCACCACAGCTGATCCACTACTCGAACCTATACTAAATTACGCCCTAGAAAACCCCATCCTACAGCTATGTATACGTTCTGTGGAAAAGACAAATGCCCAGCCCAGGGGCAAAAATGTCGACTCTGTTCTGAATCTAATCATTTCTCAAATATGTGCCCAAGAAAAAATCACAATGAATTGCATGCATGCCTCTGACAGCAGTGATCTCAACTGTGTATTAGCAGTTAAAACTAAACAAAAGTCTACGGTGTTTCTATTCTTAAGTCTTGATTGTTACAAGTGTTTCCCGGACACCAACAGTTTCGTGTTATTTGGACATTTAAAGTTTTTCATTGTGTTAATGTTGTTTCTATGAACCGGGATATATCTAGAGTTTAAAAAAATCTTCTTTGATTATCATAATTGTTACTTCTTATTGTTATAATACTATTGTTATCGTGAAGCTGTCTCTTCTAAAAGAGGGAAGATATTACATTATCTACATAAATGTAAAACTAAAAGTAATAACTGCTCACTGTCATTTTGATGTCAGTTAATAACCGCTCCCTCTTATCGCTTTCTGTTCAATGTCATCTTACAGTAAAGTTAAGTCCCGTCAATGAAGTCGTCTTGGTCAACTCATTCTAAACATTCTCAATCTAATGGGAATGACACACCTTTAGAAAGTCCCGAACTGGGGGAAAGGTGTCATCGACCTTCACCCATCCCCAGTTACCAGGGCCCTGTTCCACTCTATGGGCATCGAGACAGTTCTACCAACTTTCTAGCTTGTAAAGCAGGTCGTTTAACATGTTCCTTTAGTGCAGCAGATGTTGGGGGAATATTTTCTATTGTGTTGCCTCATGTTGTAAATAGATATCCCCGTGCATCATTTACCGTCTTACCGTCAAGTGTACAGCAGTACAAAGCGACAACGAACTGTTCTAGATACTCTGTGTCGGTTTCACTAACATCTTACACAAGGTTAACAATAAACAAATTAATATCGTTGTTGCAGCTTTGTGGGTATAGCGTTAAAAAGAAATCTTGCGTCAACATTTTTTCTACGCTGCAATTGTGTGTATGGCAGCCATCTTTAATTCAAAATGGCCGCCATGCAATCAAAATGCAAAGAATACCAGTATGTTTGCTAAAGCCAATGAGATATACTTTAGTTAAGTGATGATCCCCAGGATCTGTCCCCTCTTACACCTAATCATTTATTGTTGTTGAGACAGAACAGTCCCTTGCCATGGGGAATGTTCCAATATATTGATACTTACAAAAAGCATTGGCGACATGTCCAGCATTTCTCAAATCAGTTCTGGAAACGCTGGTTAAAATTGTATTTGCCTGAGCTACAAAATCGCCAAAAATGGTCGAACGTTCTGCTTAATCTTAAAGTGGGTGACATTGTAATGATTGTAGATGAAAAATCTCCCCGAGGGAATTAACTTGAATGTATCTGTCGGTAGGGATGGTCTCGTTCGAAGTGCTCTGGTTAAAACAGAGCTTTCACAATTTGTGAGACCTATAACCAAATTAGTTTACCTAGAAGGGTCCCTTTCGGACTTCTGATACAAGCTGTTTAATAAATGTATGTCTTGCTATTGTATAAGCTTTTGGATCTATTCAACATAAATATTATTTATCATATGAATTTTATGAATCAATTCGTAAGACATGTTGTATAGCATGTTGTATTATTTGTATAACCTTTTTTGTATTGAAATATCGGTATTCCAAGGTGGGGAGTGTAACCATTGTATGGTTGATTTTTTTTATCTACTGGTATTATATGTCTTACCTTTTTAGAACTGTATATTCCACTTAGTGTTTATGAAAGTCCGCTGAGTGATCACCTATAATTGATAATTAGAAGCTTAACAGGTTTGATCAGGTTATTTTCCAGTCCGTTTTCACGTCGTTGGGTATGAAGGAAATATCCTGTCTATAGTTTTCTTTTCCAGTTTTTTGTGTAAGCTTCATCACGTGCCATATTTTAGGCATTTTGTTACTATATATAAGTCCTGCTTGGTTCACCCTAGGCATTGGGATATGAGACGGCCTAGTGTTTGCTATGTCGACCACATTGGTGGTTTAGAAAGGCCTAAAATGTAATTGTCAATCAAATGTCGCCAATTGAATTGTTGCTGTCACTCTCGCGTGTATGGAGTTACTTTGTTTACTTTAATAATAATATAATTTCCATTCAAATTTTGTAGGCAACTTAATATTGTCGCCAACCTGCGCATGTTCTTACATTAGGCCGAAGCTTAATGACATCAGTCGAAGAAATTATGGGGTGGAGGCGGTATCTAGTTTGAAGTGACCACTTTGTTTCAAGACCTTTTTAGTGACACTCATGACTGCACACCTATGTATTTCAGTGCAGACTACATGTATTTGACATGCGCCAAGTGTTGACGCGCCAAGTGTTATTGCTCCTATTACGCCATTAAGCAATGAATTTATTCCAACATGAATACAACGACCATGTAACCTACAGTTTTTAGGTTAATATTCTTTGAAATAACGAAAACATTGAATGACTTCGTACTAACTGTTGAAAAAACTGTTCTAATATACTATGGGGTATTCGAATTATCAAATCTATATCTAGATGATCTAAATTCTCTTTGATGACTTCTGGATAAACGAGTAATTTTTAAAAACCCACCTTCAGCTTCTTTTAACTGCTCCCCTGCTCCCCTGTTGTTATTGAAGGGGAGGTAATAAATATGTTGTCTCCCCTTTATCTTGCTCTCCAACAGGGGAGACAACCGAATTATTATCTCCCTTCAATAACAACATCTATTTTTACAAAGAGTTAAAATAGCTGTCATATTATGGTACATCCATGTAAGTTGTTTCATTGTCTAATTTCCGTATATACATAAATCATTTCTCCTTGTTTTCAATTATCTGTACTGGACGCATGCATTGTATTATATGCTGGTTTTTTTTTTTTTTTTGTCTTTTTCAAATACAGATTTACAGTCTTTCAACGCATAAAACGAGTTTGTCTCCTTTCCTTTAATACCACCATATGACACGTAACAAGTATAATTCAGAAGCTTTTTAGTCCTTCTAGTCTCGGGAATGTACGATAAAGTATTGTTTTGAACTATCTTTGGCTTAGAATGAATCAATGGTCGTCCCGGTTATTTAAATTTTGTTTACTTTTGGAACACTATTCCGGTTCGTATAGGACACATACTATATGGATTTTCTTCATTCCAACGCTAATCATTTAGTTTTTCTGTAGCCTCCAAAGCCTCATACTGTCGTGACGATCAGAAATTAAGAAAAAAGTGTGAATTTTGGCAGCTCATGCCACTTTAAGGTTACTGTGGAAGGTTTGTAAACAATTGATTTTACGTCTAGTGACTAATTTATGAAGGCCGGATTCTTCATAAAGCAGAGAAGACGAAGTACTTTTTGTTAAGCCAGTTATAACTCATATACAATCCTTAGGAATATTTTCCAGTAAAGTCGCCTGATGTTCCGTAATGTTGTCCCACACAACGTCCGCATATCCCAAAGAAGGTCAAATAAAGCTTTTAAAAGAAAAGAAACAGAGTGATCGAAGCTGACCATATATATCGGGTAATGCACTTTAGTTCCATACCAACTGTAAAGGCACCAAGAAAGATTTAAACGGCATCTGAAAGTATAGCTATAAATCCGATAAATGATGCCATTCTCGTGTCTACAAAATAAGCGCCTGAAGTATAAGGGCTGACAGTCCGGTGCTTTACTATAACGATCTGAATATATATCTGATTTTATATGCTCATAATATTTAGTATTTCATTACTTGGCGTATAAAACCAAATCCAGTCGTATACTATGTAGTGTAAAATGGGTCATGAACGGTAGAATTAATTTCAAAAACACGTCAACTATGGAATATGGCCAATTTGGATTTAGCGCTAAAGCCTAGCGCAGACGAGAGGCGCCGGCTGAGCTACAAGGCACGCGCGGCCAAGGGAGCAGCTACAAATTTCAGCGCAGACGATGAGCTCTCGGCTGAGGCCAGTTCCTTGTCACCCAAGTTCACTGACCTGCACACCTGCCCTACATATTTTCCTCACCGCCTCGAGAGGCGAAAATCTCACCAAACTTTACGCGCACACGGGGGAAACAGCTTAGCTTCCAGCCACGAGTGACCGGCAGCTCAGCCGGCGCCTCTCGTGTGCGCTAGGCTTAATGTATTTCAAATGGAGAATAGCAATCAGTGCAGCCCTTTACATGGAGAGGATTCAAAGCCAGCTTGGGCTGAAGTGAGACATGTGACTGAAATTTATATTTTTATTTGCCCGCTCCGTCAGCAGGTGGCCTGCCGAAACCAACATGGCTGATCTACTGCTTTTGTCGTTTGTGCTGGTAAAGTTGAATTAAAAAATCTTTCAAAAATCAGCTAAAAAATCGTACGAATAAACTGCACACTTCTATCAAAAACTACTAGGCTGCTCGATTTAATGAATGTACACGTTTGACTGGATTTTCTTTCCTTTTAAACATTGTTTCCAAACTTTTTTCTTTTAAGCTTGTATTTCAATCCCCCTGAACATTGATAAATTTTTAGTAGTCATTTCTATCAGTTTTTCAATATGGTGGTTCCAGTTTCTAGATCTATTAAAAATAACTGCTAGTTGTTTGTGGGATACCACTGATTCAATAGGATGGCCTCGAAAATTGCACTGGACTTCAGAAGAGGTGCGACGTCTGGAAACTGTTATGGATTTAGCTTTTTGAGGATTGAAATCCACTAGCCTCTTCAATATGTTTGCCCTGTGTAGCCAGATGGACTCTGATGTTTCATACTTACAAGCATCTTTTTATTTTGTAAAAATACAATTTTGATTTGGCGAACGATATGCGGAATAAATTGTATATCTTATTGCCATTAATGACGATTTCTTATCGCCAGAATGTCGCCCTTTATGATCACAATCGTTCCTGCAATATCAGTTTGCCAACAATCTCCTTACACCATTTATTTTATTGGTCGGTGCAGACTTTACAGGTAGTGGGTGGCGGGGGGGGGGGGGTAGTTGCTTGACGTTTTTCTTTGTGTATATAAACTAATCTTAAGCTTATCAATCTGGATAAGTAGAACTATATACATGTATAGTTTTGCACCAATGTTATTTTCAGAACGAAACTCATTGTGTACAAATACAGAATGCATTTATTTTGCGTCGCACTCAAGGTTATTATCCCTATATGTCGTTTTCACTGGCGTAGAACACCAGGTTCTGTGCCTGGAGTAAATCCCGTACCTTTCAGGGCTCTGTCTTACCAAGCTGGCGTTGGACTATAGTACTTTGCGCATTGGACGCAACTGGTTGATGGTGTACGCCTATGCGCAAATTTACGCCAGATTTGTAAGACAAGCTTCTGGCGGTATATACGGCTATATGTCAAGTAAATGCAACTACAGAGGTCTTCCACAAATGAAAAAAGAAACAATAGGACAGAATGTGTTGCAGAAATTTACAATTTCACTTTTAATATCCACACTTCTCCAAACAACAAGCGAAAAAAGGCATGGTTAAGGGTTCTTATTCATCCACCCGGCTCTTACTTAGAGGCTGAAAGCAAAAAAAAATATCATTTATGTGTTATGGGTTTTGCAATAAATTAAATGCGTCCAGTATATATACCATGCGGCATTTAATGTGAAATTCGAAACACAGTGTCTAAGTGTTTTGTTAAGAGGATTCGTATAAACCATGATAATTGTTGCTACTATGCTTGACCTTCATCTGTCCGAGTTTTTGACCGAGAGTATTATTTGAAGAAGTAAACAAGGGTTTATCTCTTGAGAAAACACCGACCTTCTTTCTTTGCATTTGAGCCAAAGAATATTTTACATTTTCGTCCTATGTTAAAGAGTTGCCCAAGACTCACAGAAGGTTTGTAGTTCCCCAATGAAAATAGACCTGTTTCTCTAAACCTGACAACGGCGCCATATACGTGAAATAATCATGGCTGTGGCGTTAACACCATTCAATCAAATTGTACATAGATACCACCCGCTGTGTGTCACCCTAGACCACTTGGTGGTAAACAAAGAAGACGGACTTACTGTTGCAGGCCGCTTGAAGCTGAGAGAAACTGATTCCGATACCGTAGCTTATTCGACATCCTTGTCTGTTAACACTGTCATCCGTATGGAATGTCACATCCACTGATCCATTACTGCCAAAACCTGGACAAACAAGAACAGTTTCTTTGAAGGAACAAATATCAGTCTACGAGATGAGGTGAATCAAAGCATAGGCAATCGTTTGAGGTACATGGTTTACTCATTTCCACAAAAACCTATATGTACCGTATGGTCTACCGCACCGTACGAATTTCCACAAATTTTCCCGGTACAATACTCTGAACCTAACTGATTTACAAAAAAAACTTCCCCGTATAATACTTTGGAGCTAACGGATTTTCAAAAAAATTCCCCATATATTAGTCTCAACCTAAATGACTTACACTAAATGCGCACAATGTTAGATACTCACCGGTGTAATAAGAACCTGACTGAATTCCACAAACTCTCGAATTGTTTCTACCAAACTGTATCCAGTCCCAAGCACAAGAAGAATGTTCTTCAATGTCACAACTACAGGTGTAGAATCTGACCGTGGAATTGCCTGATGGGATTCTGTAAACGCAATCCAGGTTATTTTGGTAGTTTCCAGGGTAGTTAGGCGTCTCAAACCGTCCAGAACTGTTGGTGAAGTAGGTCGTCCCACATGAACCGGAGCCTGAAAGTAGAAATGTGAAAGGCTCACCATTTTCAATTTGTTTCTCCTTCATTGGAAGAAAACCACGTTAAGAACCAAACTATATGACTGATAACCATATGAGGCCATGGTATGAAATAGAATGGTTTACATCTGCTAAAACACAAGTTTTATAAAGTAATATTTTATATTTATTAGGAAGATTATCAGAATTGTTAAAACTTTTAAACGTATAGGCGTAATATGTAAATATAAGGACTAGAGGAGGCAGTTTAAAGTGGCACATAAAATCTGGTTGTCATTAAAGTCGAGCGTTTAAATTACCTCTAAAAACTAAGGATTTGCGTTTATCGGTTAAGCCAGTTCTTCTTGATAAAAATGACAAACTCTAAGCAATTCTGTTTTAACGAAAATTTCTCTCTGTTTGGCATCTCATGTAACTTTAAATCACTTACTACATTAATTACAAAAATTATTTTCAAATGTTTGCTTCTCTTGACAATCTAAAAAGCTCATTTCAAAATTAACAAGGCTTAGGAAAGTGTAATGAAAACAGGTTGCATATGAAAATAATATTATGTATTCGTGATACTTACTGTTAGACGATTGTGTTGTGGCGTTTGTCCAATTGGACGATTGGGTCGTCCAGTTAGAAGCAGGATATGTCCAGTTAGATGGTTGGGTCGTCCAGTTAGAAGGTGGATAGGTTCCGTTAGAAGGTTGGATTGTCAAGTTAGAAGGTGGATAGGTCCAGTTAGAAGGTTGGGTTGTCCAGTTAGAAGGTGGATAGGTTCCGTTAGAAGGCTGGGTTGTCCAGTTAGAAGGTGGATAGGTTCCGTTAGAAGGCTGGGTTGTCCAGTTAGAAGGTGGATAGGTTCCGTTAGAAGGTTTGTTTGTCCAGTTAGAAGGTGGATAGGTTCCGTTAGAAGGCTGGGTTGTCCAGTTAGAAGGTGGATAGGTTCCGTTAGAAGGTTGGGTTGTCCAGTTAGAAGGTTGATAGGTTCCGTTAAAAGGTTGGTTTGTCCAGTTAGAAGGTGGATAGGTTCCGTTAAAAGGTTGGGTTGTCCAGTTAGAAGGTGGATAGGTTCCGTTAGAAGGCTGGTTTGTCCAGTTAGAAGGTGGATAGGTTCCGTTAGAAGGCTGGGTTGTCCAGTTAGAAGGTGGATAAGTTCCGTTAGATGGTTGGTTTGTCCAATTAGAAGGTGGATAGGTTCCGTTAGAAGGTTGGTTTGTCGAGTTAGAAGGTGGATACGTTCCGTTAGAAGGTTGGGTTGTCCAGTTAGAAGGTGGATAGGTTCCGTTAGAAGGTTGGGTTGTCCAGTTAGAAGGTGGATAGGTTCCGTTAGAAGGTTGGTTTGTCCAGTTAGAAGGTGGATAGGTTTCATTAGAAGGTTGGTTTGTCCAGTTAGAAGGTGGATAAGTTGTATTTGAGAAAAATGTGGAGTTCGACGGGGAAACTGTGGTTAAAGTAACATTAGAACAGGTGCCACTAAGCTGACTTGTACTTCTGTTCAAACCATAAGCCACTTGAACGCCAGAATATGTCACACTACTGTCGGTGCTAAAGATAACCTCCACCGAGCCGTTCAAGGCCTGGGCTACAACATTAACAATTACGATGTGAATTTTTCTCGCTAGATGTAAAAGTTAGTATACACAAACATTTTAGATTCCTTTATTGAGATTTGTTTGGCTCGTAAAAGGTACAAAGCCGTAGAGACTGGGCTGGGAGGACACCAAGGACAACAAGCATAGTCTGCTCGCATTTGCTACACCCCCCCCCCCCCCCCACCCCACCCCACATACACCTGACAACTGGATGTGCTTGCAATTTTTTTTTATAAGGGTCAGGATACTTTATTTTGAATATCTGCAAAATACAAATTAACATTAAAACTTTGGTGTATGCGAGCAATGAACTTGGGTTCAGAACAAATCATTCAGCAATTAATACAACCAACATAACTATGAGATACTCAGGAAACTCATTTATAACGCTCATTTGGGACGTTTCAAATCCATGTGATATTTTCTAAAACATAGAACAATGAACAATTGGGTATCTTACCACTGAAGCTTCTGGCTGCTAAATTGCCACATCTTCTTTGATTTCCTCTGCCAAATTGGATTGCGTCCCAGGAACATTGCGAATTGTCTTCAATGTAACCGTCACAGACATAAAAGTTGACATAGGCGTTTGAAACGTTAAACAGATGTATCCTATAGACGCAGTTTAGATTATCCACGTAATTGTATGGATAGTTGGCCGTGTGGAACACTCCAGACGAGCCATAAAAATTCTGGTTACCGCAACCAGAGGAAGCTGCAATGGGAAACCAAAAGCAATTTGTCAGGATTGATCAACAATGCATATAGGCATGGGTAAAATACGAAAATAAAACCAATGTTGTCGCTTTCTTGGATTAATTTTGGATTAAAACATTTGACGATGTTTATCATCATTGTTGCTTTGGACTTACCTTGTCTTTTGGTCAGAGCTGCCTTTGGTTGGGGCTGAAATTAGACAAATCACATGTTTAAGAAATGCGAAAAATTTAAATGCGAAAAAGTACTATATTTCAGAATACCGAAAAATTAGATTTTTTTAAAACAATACATTTCCATCATTTTACTATTTATAACCTTATTGGCCGTGTTAGCCTGTTTTATAAGAACACAGAAAGGTACATGTATAAATGTACCTTTTGTCGCCCATTTTAATACTTGATCGATCAATAGCCTATTTTATAGTTATTGTATAGCTGAATTGCAATGGTAGCCTGCCAAATGTTCAAAATACTTAGATCGAATAAACCCACAGTCAGCTAATTTTCTCGATATTCTGAGCCAATGTTTTTGTAATCAATGGGACGTTATATATACTCAATACTGAGTAGGACCCAAACTCTTCAACATGTGTGTTGTAACCATCCATAAATTGTGGGTTTATCGAATCGAGGTTCCAACGCTCAACGAAATGGCTTACAGGCTTTAGAATTTCAGCATAGTATATACAATATGCCTACAATGTAAAACATAAAAAGATACAAGTTATGACATCCTCGATATAAAATAAGACTACATAATTAAAGTTAGTTAACTTACCCTTGCATAAGCTAAGACAAAGAGAAATACCAAAATCACTATGGTTTTCATCATTGTCACAATTCAGTTGGGTGTCTTCGAAATGGATGTTGAAAACAGCACAGACTAACGAACACTGATCACTGCTTATATATAATGTTGAATTATCTATAATCTGTCTAAAAATTATATTTGATGAAAGCTGATCAATTTGAGTGTCTGTCTGATTTATATACACTCCTTCTGAACAAATCACTACTCAAACAAAAGCGACTAAAATATTTCAAAATCGAGGCGTACATTGATGCAGCGTGATGTATTCAAACATAAAATGAAGGATGATTGTTTCCGAGTGCCAAAACATCATCGACTTGTTAGTTTATACGACTGCTATGTTTGTTTTATTGGCAGTATATTTTTCGTTTAGTCAGATTTTGATCTATTTGAAGAAAAAAACGGATTTGAATTACATCCGGGGAAATTATATTGTCACAATACCTGTCTAGAGTTTAAACTCAGAATGATTGGGATGGTGCATTCATGTATGCTCATTTCCTATTTTCGTTAATTTGGTTATCAATGTTTTCTTCAGAGGCTTTTCCTAAATCTGGGTTAGCAGAACATAAGTTTAAATGTACAAAACCTATTAAATGGGATGAGGTAAAAACTTTGTCTTCAGATAAACATTGGAGGAAAAGAAAAATCAAAGCTTTTTTCATTCAAAAACTTAACCCTTCATTAAAAGGAAAGACAATCCAGCCAAACATGTACATTCATTAAATAGAGCAGCCTAATAGCTTTTGATAGAAGTGTGCAGTTTATTCGTATGATTTTTTGCTGATTTTTGAGAGATGTTTTAATTCAACTTTACCAGTACAAACGACAATAACAGTAGATCAGCCATGTTGATTTCGACAGGCCACCTGCTGACGGAGCGGACCAATAAAAGTGTAAGTTTCAGCCACGTGTCTCATTTCAGGCCAAGCTGGCTTTGAATCCACTCCATGTAAAGGGTAGCATTGCAAGCATTACCATATACCGCAGGCGTAGAGCGACTTAGTATATAGGCAATGTAACCGCGACCGCCATCTTGTTTTTTCGAGTGACTTCCGGTAGGATCTGTCAGTGCGATCGCCGATGTCAGGGTCCGGTCAGTTTCAGGTAATTTTCTTTGTATTCGGCTTTTAGCTGGGGCGATAGCATGCAATTTTTATTTTCCTCAGTGATTACTGAGTCTTTCTAAATCCTCATTTAAGCCTGACATTCTCTGAATTTCTTTCACGCTAGGGAATTCCCTTTTACAACTAATTACGCTGAAAGGTATTTCCCCACTTTGACATTAAAAAAACATATGATCCAAATTCCGCGTTTTGTTGAAAGTTGGTAGGAATCTAGCCAATCATATGTAAAAATAGTGTGCAAAGTTTGACATTAATGCGCCAAGTAGAACTCTTAAAATATATGCTTAGTTGACAGCTCCTCCAAATACATACTGAATCCCATTGACAACTATTCATAAATCATAGTTTACTGGGGGTTTTATTTTCTTCTTTTACCAGCTATCGCCACAACTTTCTCTGATTAACCCTTCGCATGTTCGAAATGGAAATTTACAAAAATATTAATGGGAATGGGATTTTTAATATTGGATTCATGTTAATAGCTGTCATAAGTGGGGTGGTTGAAGGGAACTAACAGAAGGTTGAGCATTTCTATCTCTCCAGCAATTTGTGCCACTGTGCAAATTAAGTAATCCTTTATGTGGTGTAAAAGACAAATCAATCAATCAGTCATGGGTTAATATTTTCCCCCGGACTTATTATATGGCAAGGGCATTTGGGATTCTACCAGAAGATTGGCCTGTAACGGTAGCATGTGTTTTAGTGGTCATAAAAAATATATCTATATAAAATAAACTACATAATTGGAAAAATTACTGGGCTTAAATTTTGAAATATAATAGACTGGTTAAACATGAGCAAGTCAGAAGTAGTCTTAGTTGCAGGACAACGCAAAGTTAAATAGCTAAAACACAAGTTTAATAGATCAAAATATTTGTATTTCTGTACACAAATGAATGTACAAAAAGGAGACAATGTTTTATTTAAAACAATAAACGAAATGTAAATATAGTACTGGGTACTTATGTTACATATACAGTGCACTACAAAATTAAAAAATAACCTTTTTTTTTTTATTTTCTTTGTGTCTAAAACATGACTGTAATTATGCACCAACCAAAGGTTATTTCATCCCTATCGTTGTTGCGATAAAGACTGAAATAATGTTAAATCTTCTCTCACTCACTCATCCATATCCTTCCATTGGAATGCATAATGATCAAAATTCACTCACACATCTTTATTAGAATTTGATTGTTTATGATTTATCATTGGCAGGTATGTGTGGGTCAGGCCTGTTATTTGCAAGTGCGTTCAAAAATAATCATTTAAGAGATTCAAATTTTCCTGTGTTCTCGTTTACTAATTCAGTAATTTCCCTGATGATGATTGCAGCTTATGTTTTTTTAAGTTTTCAGCATAATTCAAATGTCAATATTTTCTCTCCAAATATTTAGGGGGCCTCCGTGGCTCAGTAGGTAGAGCGTTGGACGCTCAATCCAAACAGCCTTCCACCAATGGGTCGCAGGTTCGAATCCCACTCAGTCCAAAAATTGGAAAATTTTCTGACTGGGTTTTCACTCGAACGACCTATGTAGGTCGTGGGTTTCCTCCGGGCATAGAGCCCGGTTTCCTCCCACAATAAAACTGGCAACGCCGCCATATAAGTGAAATAATCTTGAGCGCGGCGTAAAACACCAAACAATCAATCAATCAATCCAAATATTTATCATAAAACACTTAAAATGATAAACAATCTCATTGATTATGGGCACACAATCATATCCTTGTAGATCTTTAGTAACACCATGCCATTATTGTAGAAATATTTCATAATTCATTAATTTCTCTGATGATGATTGCAGCTTGATGTCTTTTGTAATTTTTCAGAACATTTCAAATGTCCATATTTTATCTCCAAATATTTATCATAAAACACTTAAAATGATAAACAATCTCATTGATTTGGGCACACCACCCTATTCTTGTAGATCTCTGGTAATACCATGCCATTCTTGTAGAAATATTTAACAAACACTTCGATGTGGTGAATATCATCCCCAGTCCCCAAATTTTGTAAATTGAAACTCTAGTAGAGGTTGTCCTATTTCTGAAAAATAATTGCACATTTATCCTTTAATGCTTAAGAATACCACAGATTTCCATTTCCATCAATAAAGTTTAAATATTAGAAGACATGGTTTGTAAGAAAAGTGTAATTTAAGTTAAAAGTATAAGCAGGAGTTAAACTGTTAACTAAATAATACTAGAAACTTTGTATTTATGACCTTTTATTCAATTTTATCAACGGCCTCATTGCAATACATTAGATAATTGGTTTAGACCAGATTTAAAACAAATTGATAAGTTAACCTTAAGAAAACCAGTATATATCGCAGATTTTCTTTCAAAGAAAATCAATAAATTTTAAATATAAGAAGAAATTGTTTGGAGGAAAAGTGTAATTCAATTTAAAAGTATAAGTAGGAGTTAAATTTTTATCTAAATAATGATAGAAAATTTGTATTTATGACTTTTTATTCAATTTTATCAACACCGTCAATGCAATCCATTAGATAATTGGTTTAGACCAGCTTTAATAATTGATAAGCTAACCTTTCTGTACAAACACTTTTACTTGTGAATTAAATGTTCTGATTTAACCTAACCTTCTGTTGGTTACTGGCAACCATCCCACTTATGACAGCGATTAACATTAATCCAATATGAAAAGCCCCATTCGGACTAAAAATTCCACTACGTACATGCTAAGGGGTAATCAGTGAAAGTTGTGGTGATAGCTTGTGGTGGGAAACCTCAGTAAACTATGATTTATGAATAGTTGTCAATGGGATTCCGTATGTATTTGGAGGAGCTGTCAACTAAGCATATATTTTAAGAGTTCTACTTGGCGCATTAATGTCAAACTTTGCACACTATTTTTACATATGATTGGCTAGATTCCTACCAAATTTCAACAAAACGCGGAATTTGGATCATATGTTTTATTAAGGTCAAAGTGGGGAAATACCTTTCAGCGTAATTAGTTGTAAAAGGGAATTCCCTAGCGTGAAAGAAATTCAGAGAATGTCAGGCTTAAATGAGGATTTAGAAAGACTCAGCAATCACTGAGGAAAATAAAGATTACATGCAATCGCCCCAGCTAAAAGCCGAATATAAAGAAAATTACCTGAAACTGACCGGACCCTGACATCGGCGTTCGCACTGACAGATCCTACCGGAAGTCACTCGAAAAAACAAGATGGCGGTCGCGGTTACATTGCCTATATGGATACAGGTCACAGTTTGTCACTTCCGGAAATTCAGAGGGACGAAAGAAGTTCCAGATATTTTTGTGTGTTTTTTTTATTATTTTTTCCTGGCCCCCTGCATTTTTTTTTCTGGGCATTTTTGTAGTTTTTATGGAAGGACAGGGGTTGAATTACTGTCTGGAAATGATTTTAGAAGTGGAATGGGACCAGTTCAGGTGGATGGAGATCTGGTAGTTGGGGGTGCTTTGGTTTGTTATGAGCGGAGGTATATGTTCAAAGACACCCCTATCAGCTGATTCTACTCGTATCTCAAAATTTCTACCTTCAACATATGAAAAAAATTGTGCTTAAAATACTGCCAAAGGACTGTTCAAGGCCCCCACCGAAGGATTTGGTTCAACGAAAGTTAGGGAAGGTGCTATGAGAGCAGACATTAACATTACCGCAAATGGGAAATGAAGGAAAATGAAACTGTGACCTGCTGCCATATACTAAGTCGCTCTACGCCTGCGGTATATGGTAATGCTTGCAATGCTATGTAAAGGGCTGCACTGATTGCTATTCTCCATTTGAAATACATTAGCGCTAAATCCAAATTGGCCATATTCCATAGTTTTTGAAATTAATTCTACTGTTCATGACCCATTTTACACTACATAGTATATGACTGGATTTGGTTTTATACGCCAAGTAATGAAATATTGAATATTATGAACATATACAAATCAGATATACAGATCGTCATAGTAAAGCACCGGACTGTCAACCCTTATACGTCAGGCGAGTATTTTGTAGACGCGAGAATGGAGTCACTTATCCGATTTATAGCTCTACTTTCAGATGCCGTTTAACTCTTTTTTGGTGCGAATATCCCTTTATAATTGGTATGGAACTAAAGTGCATTACCCGATTTGTATGGTCAGCTCCGATCACTCTGTGTGTTTTCTTTTCTTACAAATAGAGATTGTGGTATAAAAATAAGTAAATATGGAATAAATTTATAAAATACAGGTAAGAATTTCTAATTATACCTTTTAAATGTAATATTGATTGAGTTTTTTTTTATGTTTTAGCTTGTTTATTGTGATGCCATCGTATTGTGACGTTAAATTATTATTATTAATTCTTAGTATTTATGCCAATATTTTGAAACATTAAATTTAGTTACACTTGGCGAAGACACTGGTATAGGTGTTGAAAGCTTGTGTTTTTCAAAAACAACTACGTGGTAATGTTTAATTATTAAAAACATAATTGCAGTAAAAAAATCATTCGTTTGCCTTGGCGGTGAGTGTTGTAGAACAGCCCCGATCAAACAATTGTGCGCTGCCGGCCAAAGCGACCAATCCGTGTCTTTTTTTTCCGAAAAAACAATACATTCACTGATACGATAAACGGCTTTAATTGACATAAACGCATGTTCAATCTTTTCTGTACTGATATCCATCCACCTATTGTCCAATTATAGGCAAGGCATATTGCATTTCATCGATATCTACAGCAACGATTTGAACACATTCGGACCTCATTGTAAAATTGAACGCCTACCGCAACTATCAAATTTGTGTACAGAAGATTTCAACAGTGATATTTTATCCTGCCGTCTAATTTATCGACAGGGGTAATCATATGTTGGAGCCGCTGTGCAGCGCAGCCGAACAAGGTTCCTTTTAGTGTATGTAGAGAGAAAGAGTGTGACACTATTAGTTACACAGTCTGTGTGTGACCCAATACGGAAATATATGGGGTTAATAAAATCCATATTGGGCGAGGCGTTAGGCGTTTTACTCACCCCATATATTTCCGTATTGGGTCACACACAGACTGTGTAACGAATTTATCCCGCTGAAGACCCTTTCTTTTAGCCGACGCTTGTCTGGTTGATAGTTTTTGACTTAGCGAAGGTGTTTTCAACTCAGCCGATACGGGCGATACCGACGGCGACAGTTCTACTCAGTTCTGGCCACTAGACTAACCAGGTAAATTACATTCAGCAGATCTTGGGATAAGTTCGCTTGTTATTCTTTGATTTCCACAGCGCCTAAAACTATAGTCATGTACATCGATACGTTCTGTTTGTATTTTTAATTAGGCCTATGTCGACTCACTTCAGCAGACGTTTACATGCTGTCGCAGCGCGTATTCAGGGTCAAGTAACTCTAGGTAACCTGATACGAACTCGTCTGCCTGATACGGAAAAATATCACGTCTCCACGTGATCGATGACGTCCAATCAAATGCAAGTATTTTGTCTGATGCACGACGTCACCAGCTTACTGCCAACGTTAGTATGTGCAAATATTCTTTCTCCCTCCGCCAGTGAACGTGATGGCGTAGCGATACTTTGGTCTATGTTTTCTTTAAAAGCCTAAAAAAGTCATTACAGGGTGATCTAAGTGTTTGTGATTTGTGCAGCAGCATTTTTCGAATATAAGACACATGTTACTTTTGTACACAATTAATGTATTTTTGTTTAACTGAGTAACTGTCCTTGCGTAATATCCTCGAGAAAGAGTACCACATTGAACATTCGACAATGCGAACATCTTTTTTTATGATGGTTCGGAAGTGTGAACCTGGTCGAAGAACGGGCGAGGCTCATATTCCTGTGAAATACATCATGATTTCGGAACATATAACTGAATCAACACGAATCGAAAGAGTCGCCATTTTCAGTCGTACATTTTACGGTGTGGGGTGTTCTAAAACTACACCGCTTAACTTCGAACATGGCGGACAACTCTGTTTGAGTCTCTGTTTGAATCTCAACAAAGAATGACACATACAGCTTTCTGCTTAATCAAGTCGCTTGTTAGCCTACGATGGTTTTGATAAACTAGCCGTTTGAATGTTTGCATGCAGTTTTGAATGGAAATCTGAGTAAAAATCCTCGAGCGAGTTTCCTAATTTGTACAATTTCCTAAGACTCGTATAGTTCATGTAATACTGACTTTCAGTCATCAGAAGCTGAATACGCTGTATTGAGCATCGGTATGCCGGCGCTATCCAGTCACCGGCGCGTGGTCCAGCAATCAGACAGCAGAGACTGCCTTAATCCCAACGGTGATGCCCCTGACCACTTACAGACCAGTCAGTGATATCACTTGTTTGAGTCCTCTACACCATTAAAATTTACAGAATCCAAAACAAGTGTGTAAGTGTTACTAAGATGCATCTAGTGTTCGTTTATAGATTAGAATTCAAATTAAAAGATAATGTATATCGATCAAAAAGTGAAAAGTGGAGAATGCAGGCGATCACTCATGGAAAGTCAGTTTTAAAAATTGATGGCAAAATATTTCCCAATGCGTTTACAAAATAGTTAACTCTTATACAGAATATCTTCATGCAGATTTTTAAATGAATATAAGATTGAATTAATACATTTAAGTTTGCTCTTTTAGTAAATAACATTTACAAAATTACTTATAATAAGTCATTCGCAGGAGCATCTATGTTACCAACTTACCGTGTATTTCATTTTGAAATATTCTTTCCTTTAAAGCTCGGTGAAAGACAATATGGATCTTCTTTGGTGTCTTAAGCCCCTTTCACAATTGAGATACGGCGGGTTTACGGCTCTTGCGTTCATGAATTTTGGCTTTCCGTACGATGGACCGCAGCCTTCCTTGCGGGCAACCGCACTTTACCGCGCGGAAATTTTGTGCCGCAAGAGCCGCAGAAAAGTTTGGTGTGCACATGGAATCCAATTTTCGGCCGTGCGAATTTTTTATTACCTCTGCTCCGTGCGGGCGCCAGTACGTTCCCCGTAAACCATTGTATCTTGACGCGCGGTTGTTGCACGATTTTTGTGTGTCGTAAGATGCTCCGTACGGTGAAATTTCTTGTTCCGCCAGCCTTGCGGCAGTCGTAAACCGTTGAACGATTCGCCGTCTCGGTCTTGCACCGCCTTGAGTTCACCGTGCGAAAAATACCCTCAGCTGTCCTACAGGTATATACTTTTGGGTGCTTCATTTTATCTCACTACAGTTGAAGCTTTTGCCTTGGTCAACTTCTTGGAGGGCATCGTGGTGATCTTCCTCAATGGATTGACGTTCTTTTCCTAATGGTTTTTTGATCTATGCGCCTTTTTAAACTGCAATCACGTCTGCGGAGCCCAAAATCGCCGCACGATTTGACAAAACGCCGTAAGGCGCCCGCTCATTGGTGTGCGGCGAAAAACAATGACGCACGATTCATCTTGCGGCACGCCGCACGTTCCAACAAATTACGTAGCACCTCCGCGCAACTGTCTCACGGATCAAGTGCGCTAGACGTGCGTTGCTTGCGTCACTCGCGCGGTTCACCGCAAGAGATTCGTGGATTAAAACGTGCGGGAACCTTGCCACACCCTTGCGATGTCCCGGGCAATCGTAAAATGGATTATTTTCTTGCGGTAATTTTTCTGATTCTACTGCGGCCCGAAAAATGTTATCTCCACCGTGCGGTCGATTTCAGTATTTTGACCGTGCGGCGAAAGTCTCAATTGTGAAAGCCCCTTTAGGGAGCATTGTCTTTCAAAATATTTATTCAAGTTACATTTTTGGCGATATTTTAGGTGTTTAAATACTAAATATGTGAAAGCCATCTTACCGACTTCGAACTGGTCGTGGGGGCTTGGTAACACGCATAGATCAATTATTTCTTAAAAGTCGGCCTTGGAAACTGGCTTTGGGTTTTTCTAGCAGTTAGCATACCATATGATATTTCCAAGTTTAGACACAGCCAATCAATTGTAGAATTTTGGACTTTTGGTACGTCATGTGCAGCATACATTCAAAGGGCCTTCCTTCACTCAGATGCGCAATGAGGTGACACGTAAGGTACACTGTACATCCGTACGCGGCTCCTCACAGGCTTATGTTTATCAATAGAATCCGTTTGACAGAATATCATGAATGAGTTCCAGTTTGATTAAGAATATTATGGCAGATGTTGTTTACTTTGAGCTGGTATTCTAGAGATAACATCTGGATTTTAGGACCATGGTGACTTCTACTTGCCTTCTGTCGATGCGGCACGGGTTCAAACCCTACTCAGAACAAATAAAATTGAAAAATGTCTGGGTGGTTTGCTCACTCGATTGCCACATGTGAGACAGTTGTCATTTACTCGCAGAAGTTAGGGGGTCTCCTCCAAGCTCACTAAAGCTCGAAACGCCCCCATATAAGTAAAATGATCAATCAAACACTCAGTTTTTTCTACAGGTGTCTTTATGATATAGATATTAGATCAGAGGATCAATGCAAGTGTTTTTTATATAGCTATTCAAACAATCTGTGACATAAAAGCTATTATTAGTCCTAAATTACCCTCACTATGCAAGTCTGAAATGTGTGACCTTCGAGTCTTTTTCTTAGAAGAATTTACAAAATGCATTTGCAGGCATTTGGGATACCCTTTAAGAAGAATAATCATTTTTACTATAATAACTGTACATGCAATTTCTATAATTCTCTTGAGCTGGTGAGTCACCATTGACCTATAAACCTTAGAAGTTATTCAACTTAACGTAAATAGTTTGAACAAAATTAAAGAATGGTGCCATGAGAATGGAATCAATTGGTAGCCCTGCACCTCCAAATGCTTTTTGATTGCCACAATCTGCTTCTACTGTCAATACCATATTTCATATTAGTTAAATAACTAGTTGTTTTCAGATTATTGGAAAAAGGAAGATCAGTCGATGTGTTATCAAGACTAAAGACAGGGAAAAATGGAAGATAATGACCGTGATTTCACTCATATGTCTTTGATACTTGTTAATTTTCTTAAAAGCTACATTCAGCTTTTGACTAAGGGGACGAGTCATAGTTTATCGAAATGTTTTCTTTGAGTGAAAAGTCAGTATTCATTCTAAATTTATACTGACTAAGACCAAGTTCCTGTCTGTCGTCAACCTCATGAAATATCAAGGGTTTTTGGTTTATGTCCACAACTTATGATCTGGTATAAAAGTCTAAATGATATATCTTTTTTAACACAATTAGAAACTTGTGTCCATGACTATTTTAGACAAGATTTTTTCTCTGTGCCCATATGTTTCAGTCTATATGAATTTAAGTAAACTTAAATGAATTATTGCACATTAAGTTATTACTACTTAAAAAAAACGTTTCTTCGTACAGTTGGTATTCTTGAAAAGGTTTGAATTGGAACAGCTTGTTCCACTTTAATTAGATTCCCCACAAACTACATCACCAAAGTCATCAAACATTAGGAAACAATTCAATTATTTATTGCAGGATACGCCATTAAAACAACACAATGGGATGCAGTAATGGTTATGCATCAAAGCAGAGTTTACAATGGCATCGTTGGTTCCAAATAATGATACGTTATAAACACAGAGTGATATTTCCATAATAAATAGCCTCTAACAAATGTTTCCAAGAGTTATTAGAAGAAAGTTAGTTATTGACGAAACGTAAGGAAACAAGGGAGACAATTCTAACTGCCGTACTATACTATGTCATTTATACTCTCCTAATTGACTAGAGCTGTCAAAAATCAAACATTTTGAATTAATTCTGATCGCTGAGACAATAAGAGGGTTT
Source organism: Lepidochitona cinerea (assembly GCA_963971465.1). Classification (NCBI taxonomy): domain Eukaryota; kingdom Metazoa; phylum Mollusca; class Polyplacophora; order Chitonida; family Tonicellidae; genus Lepidochitona; species Lepidochitona cinerea. The sequence goes on along the minus strand of OZ020551.1, from coordinate 42,547,721 downwards.
AAGGATTGAACATTGAAAATCCATGCAACTTCTGATCGAAATTTGTTTAAGAAAGTAGAATTTCTAATATCTGCGATGTACGTTCATTCATTATATAGTTAATTAAGTTCGAAACACCACTATAACGTACATATCTGAAGCTAATAGCACTGAAAGTTTCCAATTTTCAGGGTTTGATAAAAATATCCGATAATTTCAAAATAGTCTTTAACCGAAAAATTTCAGTATTCTATCTGTTCATGCCGCTTTAAGATCCATTATGTTGTAATATATGACATCTAAGACTGTTATGATCCATCTTGTGGTTATTGAACTTTTTTTTTATTTTTCAACAATCAGTGCAGCCAGTAGTTTCGAAAGGGTCCAACAAAGGGCAGCGTTTTCCACTTTAATAAGATCATCCATAAACAACATCATCAAAGACGCTTGAGTTCAAGAAACAAGGGACATATGATTTTTATGATACACTTTGAAACGTAAACCTATCCGACAAGCGTCACACGTTCCGCTTAAAATATATATGTCACTTTCAGTGCTTGTTTTTCACAGTTGTCATTTGTATGGAGAAACTCAAAATGACACACTGTGCAATGTCCAATAAAGCAAAATGTAATCTTTGGAGGTCCAATTTAAACTGGAATTTTATTGGAAAAGTTTAACTAAATATATTGATTTGCTGCCCATACTACACAATGCTTTGTTAGTTTTTCAATTGGATGGTTTGATTGTTTGTTGTATGTATTTTTTTATAAATTTATTTCGAATACAATCACATCCACACTGTCTTTCTGTCAATCTGGGAGTTTTACGCAATCTAAAATAGAGATTGATCCTAAATACCGGCATTCGCTAAGATATCAACCTCTAAGGCCAATAATCTATCCGAAAAGTTTGTAGCAAACCGTGTGCGATTCCTTTTGATCTTATGTATTCTTTGGATACAGTAAGACGTTGTATATATATTACTTTCTTTTATATGTTTTTATTTTTTATCTTTATTTTCTACGACGACCCCCGGCCAAACCTAATCCCCGACAGATCACCGACATTGTGACTGGGCCATAAGACAAGAAGATTTCCCCTGTGCCCGTGTGTTTTAGTGTTCATAAATATACTGATTTGCTTTGACATCCATGAGCGCTGTAATCTTATATTAGAATGCATTTATGTATTTCTGCTCAAACGTCTTGCGATACCGGTTATTATTGTAGGGTTACGTGTTTGGGAACACTTCAGAACAGAGAAATGAATCTCATACACATGTTAAATTATCAGTAGGTTTCTTGCAGTTCGCTAAGCACAAAGTGAAGCACGACGGCTCTCGAACCAAGTCTCGTGTTGCTGATCTTGTCAAATAATGTAGATCTCGATTAAGTTTTACGCTGAATGGAAAGAGCTCTTGACTTTTTGTGTGCAATAAAAGGATCTATTTATTTTACGTCTCACTTCAGATCACTTTCCCTATATGGTGTTTTTAGTAGCGGAAGAAAACCAGGTTGTGTGTCTGGAGGAAATCCATTACCTTCCCGTGGTATATGCACAAATGACAAAATTCCACATTGGATGATCGAGTGAAAAATCAACCCCTTTTTTCATATTTTTATTGGACTGAGTGCGGTTCAAAACTATCGGTAGGCGCCATAGGCGTCTGTATTGTAGGTAATTATAGCTACAGAGACCTTCGCCAAACAAATGAAAGAAACAATAAGACAATATGCTGCAGAAATTTACAGTTTTAGTTTTAATATTCAGAACTTCTCCAAACAACAGGCGAAAAGAAAAGGCATGGTGATGGGTCCTTCTTTATCCATCCGAATCCTACTTAGAGGCTAAAAGCAGAAAAAAATAGAATTTACGTGTTAATGGCTTTCGCAAGAATTTGAATTTGTGCAATATGTATACCATGCGTATTCATTGTGAAATCCGAACCACAGTAAGTGTTTTGTTAAGAGGATTTGTCTCAACCATTATACTTTTTGTAAGAAAAAGGCCTCATCATTTTGGCGGGACTTCTTCCCATGGCATTTGATCATCAAATCATATTGGCACCCATGCTACTTACTTAGACCTTCATCTGTCGGAGTTTTCGAAGGAGTGAATTATTTGGGGAAGTTAACGAGGCTTTGTCTCTTGAGGAAACATCAACCTTCTTTCTGCAAACGTTTCTTTAAACATATTTTACATTACGTCCTATGTTGAAGAGTTGCTCGTGACTCACAGAAGGTCTATGGTTTCCCAAGAAAAGGAGCCCCCGTTTCTTCCACACTAAACCTGGCAACGGCGCCATATACGTGAAATAATCATGGCTGCCGTGCAAAACACCATTCAATCTTTTTGTACCTAGATAGCTCCCGATGTGTGCCACCCAAGGCCACTTGGTGTACAAACAAAGAAGACGGACTTACTGTTGCAGGCCGCTTGCAGCTGAGACAAACTGATTCCGATACCATAGCTTATTTGGCATCCTTGTCTGGTAACACTGCCATCTGTATGGAATGTCACATCCACTGATCCATTACTGCCAAAACCTGGACAAACAAGAACAGTTTATTTGAAGGAGCAAATGTCAGTCTACGAGATAAAGTAAACCAAAGCATCGGCAATCGTTTTAATTATTAATCATTTCCACAAAAAACCCTACATGTACCGCATGGTCTAAACCTAATTAATTTCAAGAAAACTTCCTTGTATAATAGTCTGAGCCTTATTGATTTCCGCAAATCTTCCCCGTATATTACTCTGAACCTAAACGATTTCACCTAACCTTCACCGTATATTACTCTGAACCCCTAACTGACTTACACAAACCTGCCGCGTATGATACTTTGATCCTAACGGATTTTTACAAAATTTCCAAGTATAATACTCTGAACCTAACTACTTTACACAAACCTTTCTCGTATAATAGTCTGAACCTTACTGACTTACACAAAATGTGCACACAGTTAGAAACTCACCGGTGTAATAAGAACCTGACCGAGCTCCACAGACTCTCGAATTATTTCTGCCAAACTGTATCCAGTCCCAAGTACAAGAAGACTGTTGCTCAATGTCACAACTACAGGTGTAGAATCTGACAGTGGAATTGCCTGATTGGATTCTGTAGACGCAATCCATGTTATTTGGATAGTTTCCAGGGTAGTTAGGCGTCTCAAACCGTCCAGAGCTGCTGGTGAAGTAGGTGGTCCCACAAGAACCGGAGGCTGAAAGTTGAAATGCGAAAGGCTGATACATATCAATTTATTTCCCCTTCATTGAGACAATACCACGTAAAGAGGCAAAGTGTATCATTGCTTACCACATTAGGCCATGGTTTGGAATAGGATAGTTTGAATCTGGTATAACATGGGTTTTATCGTGTAATATTGTTATATTTATTAGGAAGATTGTCTGAATTGTTAAAATTGTTAAAATTATAAACGCAGACTAGATGAACAGTTTAAAGTGGCACTATGTGTCAAAATTCAGACGCTTTCATTTTTTACTTTCTCTTATTTTCTCTATATTTGGCATCTCGTGCCACTTTAAATCATTTACTACATTAATTACAAAAGTGATTTTCAAATGCTTGCTATCCGAAAATCTCACTACAAAATAACAAAATTAACAGGGCTTAGGAAAGTATACGAAAACAGGTCCCGTATGCCATTATAAAAATAATATTATGTATTTGCGATACTCACTGTTAGACGATTGTGTTGTGGCGTTTGTCCAGTTAGAATATCCGGTAGTCCCGTTAGAAGATCCGGTTGTCCAGTTATAAGAAGGATATGTCCAGTTAGATGGTTGGGTCGTCCAGTTAGAAGGTGGATAGGTCCAGTTAGATGGTTGGGTCGTCCAGTTAGAGGGTGGATAGGTCCAGTTAGATGGTTGGGTCGTCCAGTTAGAGGGTGGATAGGTCCAGTTAGATGGTTGGGTCGTCCAGTTAGAAGGTGGATAGGTCCAGTTAGATGGTTGGGTCGTCCAGTTAGAGGGTGGATAGGTCCAGTTAGATGGTAGGGTCGTCCAGTTCGAAGGTGTATAGGTCCAGTTACTGGTGGATAAAGTCCAGTTGGAAGGTGGATAAGTTGCATTTGGGGAAAATGTGGAGTTCGACGGGGAAACTGTGGTTAAAGTGGCATTGGAACAGGTGGCTCGAAGCTGACTTGTACTTCTGTTCACACCATAAGCCACTTGAACACCAGAATATGTCACACTACCGTCGGTGCTAAAGATAACTTCGACTGAGCCGTTCAAGACCTGGGCTGCAACAATAACAATAACGATGTGAACGTTTCGCGTTCGATGTAAAAGTTAGTATACACAAATAGTTTAGATTCCTTTATTGAGATTTGTTTGGCTTCTAAACGCTACAAAGCCGTAGAGACTGGGATGGGGGCACTAAGGTCATTGTTCCCAAGAAACATAGTCTGCCCCCCCCCCCAACACACACCTGACTGGCAACTGGATGTGCTTACAATTTAATTCATTTGGGTCAAAATAGTTTATTTTGAATAGATGCAAATTACAATAAAAAATAAAACGTTGGCCTGTTCGAGGAATGATCTTTGGTTCAGAACAAACCACCCAACAATTAGTGCAACTACCATAAACCTAATCAAATCTTTCAATGGCATTTAGAAGTTGGAAGGTTACAATAAGGTCAAGAATTACTTATGGATAACAACTTGGTTTATTGGGTGACGACGTTTCGATGTAGTTCTTACATCGTTATCAAAGTCAAAGTCATCAAAGTCAATATTGACTTTGATAACGATGTAAGAACTACATCGAAACATCGTCACCCAATAAACCAAGAAGTTGTTATCCATAAGTAATTCTTGACCTTACCATAACCCTAGAATACTCATTTTATCGCCCATTTATAACGTTTTAAATCTATGTGAAACATAGAACAATGAACAATTGGGTATCTTACCCCTGAAGTTTCCGGCTGCTAAATTGCCACATCTTCTTGGATTTCCCCTGCCAAATTGGATTGCGTCCCAGGAACATCGTGAGTTTTCTTCAATGTAACCGTCACAGACATAAAAGTTGACAAAGGTGTTTGAAACGTTAAACAGATGTATACTATAGACGCAATTTAGATTATCCACGTAATTATACGGGTAGTTGGCCGTGTGGAACACTCCAGACGATCCGTAAAAATTCTGGTTACCGCAACTAGAGAAAGCTGCAATGGGAAATCAAAAGCAATTTATCATCGATTCATCAACAATGCATATAGACATAGGTAAAATATAAAAAATAAAACCAATGTTACCGCTTTTTAAAATTTGGATTAAAACATTTGACGATGTTTATCATCAATGTTGCTTTGGACTTACCTTGTCTTTTAGCCTTAGCTGCCTTTGGTTGGGGCTGAAATGAGACAAATCACATGTTTATTAAATGCGAAAATTATATAAAAAGTACTATTTTTCTGAATACCGAATACCATCCTCCCCACACCTTCAAGGGAGTCATTAAGTCTCGGTTATTTAGATTCTATAGAAACTGTAGCTCGTTAGGCTTGTTCTTGTTCTTTTTAAAGCCATTCTATTAGTTTACACCGAGGGTTCAATTCTGACACATTAAGACAAATCACTTCTCCCCCTTCAGCCCCCGACACGCTTGTTTCTCCTTCACTAGTGTAGCATTACCGCCCAACATTTCTCTCAGGTACATCAATGCAATACCTAAAGACGCTATGCAAACTCGATGTATACGTGCCATATCGTTGAACTTTTTACGGTGGCGATCTCTCAACCAACATCTAATGGCAGAGAATCTTAATTGCGACTCCTCTAATAGTGTTTATGTTATCACGTGCAAACAATATCACAAGCAATACGTCCGAGAAACTCTACGACAAAGAGCCGCCAACCATTTATCTAGTATTAGACTTAAACACAACTTTTTAACACTCTAGGTAATTCGCTAAAGGACCATTTTGAAATCATGCCTGTTCAGAAAATCCCTTTCTTCACTTCCGCCGCAGATATCAAGCACAAACGTTTGGGAAGGGAAGGTTTTTGAATTCAAATATTACAAACTATTTATCGTTTGGGGTTGAACTTGTACCCGGGAAGATGTCGTGAAAAAACTACACCATTTGCGTTTCAGTATAACAGAGCCAGCATCGCTATGGTGTAGATTATAGTAGAAGAAAACAGTTTACTTTAAAGTAAAATTGCTCGACCTCTGACCAAAAGGCCAGTCATTGCTTATAAAAAGAATAAGTGTTTGAAAAATATACTAGTCAGGGCTAAACTCCCCTGTCTGTCTTCTACCTAGGGTTTTCTGGGGGGGGGGGGGGGGGGGGGGGGGGCAATAATTTCTTTTACAGTGATCCTTATGGGGTTCAATCTCAGTCTGGCGATAATCTTACCATAGCTTAAAGTGGCATGAGCTGCCAATATGTTGATATTTTGACGTTAAAAAGAATGCTGAAATTATTGGCTATTTTTCTCAAGACGTACAATTCAGAAGCTTTTTAGTGCTTCTAGTCTCAAAAATGTACGATAAAGTATTGTTTTGAATTAACTTTGGCTTAGAATGAATGTATGGACGTCCCCGTTCTTTAAATTTTGTTTACTTTTCGAACACGTTCTCAGTTCGCACAGGCCACATACAGTATGGATTTTGCTCATTCCAACGCCAATCATTTAGCTTTTCGAGGATTAGAGATTGTGGCAGTTTATGTCACCTTAAGATGTGAAAGCATTGTCGATGTAATAAAAAGTGTTCCAGAAAATTCTACTGACTAAGGCCAAGCTCCTGCCAGTAATGAAATATCATGGGTTTAGTTTATTACAACAATTTATGATGAGGTATAAAGGTCTAACTGATTTACCTCTAACACAGTAAGAGAATTGTCTCCATGGCTATTTTAGACAAGATTTTCCCCGAGACCGTGTGTTTGATTGTTTAGAAGTATAAATGTACCTTGTAACCTCTCGTTGGTGCATGTCGCCCATTTTAATACGTTAATCGAACAATAGCCTATTTAGTCAGTTCATTTTATAGCTGAATTGCAATGGTAACCTGGCAAATTTTCGAAATACTTTGATCGAATAAAACCACAGCTAATTTTCTCGATATTCGGAGCCAAAGTTTTTTTAATCAATGGAACGTTATATATATTCTATACTGAGTAGGACTCGAACTCTTCAACATGTGCGTTGTAACTAATGATTCATTGTGAGTTTGTGGAATCGAGGTTCCAACGCTCAACGAAATGGCTTAGAGGCTTTAGAATTCAAAGGATGTTTCAATACCTTTTGAATGTTTTCTTATGCTACATGAATTTTACAGTCTACACCTCTGTCCAACGGCCCACGAATAGAACTAATAAAATGCATGACACCATGATTGAGGTGTCTCTATACGTTAAACATAATAGTATATACAATATGCCTAAACGTAAAACATTTAATGATAAAAGTTAAGACATCCTCGATATAAAATAAGACTACATAATTAAAGTTAGTTAACTTACCCTTGCATGAGCTAAGACAAAGAGAAATACAAAAATCACTGTGGTTTTCATCATTGTCACAATCCAGTGGGGTGTCTTCGAAATGGATGTTGAAAACCGCACAGACTAACGAACACTGATCACTGCTTATATATAATGTTGAATTATCAATAATCGATCTAACATTTTTATTTGACACAAGCTGGTCAATTTGAGTGTCTGTGTGATGTGTATACACTCCTTCTGAGCAAATCACTACTCAAACAAAGGCGACTAAAATATTGTAAAATCACCGAGTATATTGATGCAGCGCCCTGTATTTAAACATAAAATGAGGGAAGATTGTTTCCGAGTGCCAAAACACCATATATTTATTTGTTCATACGACTGCTATGTTTGTTTTATTGGCAGTATATGTTTTTGTTTGATCACATTTTGATCTTCGTGAAAAACGGACTTGAATCACATCCGGCGAAGTTGTATTGTCGAAATACCTATGCAGAGTTTACACTTAAAACAATAGCACATACTACAGGACGTTTTTGTCTGTTTTTTATAAATTGGGCGGTAATTTTGAGTGCCATGGGGGGGGGGACATCAGTCAGCTATTTTAAATTAATACAGTCGACTAAATGATCAAGCGCTCTTGACAATCAGAATTTATCTAAAAACGTCTGCATTTTGGCAACTCATGCCACTTTAAAGCATCTCCCACAGATTTGATACTATTGGAATGGTGTATTTATGTATGGATGACCATTTTCTATTTTCATTAATTGGGTTATCAAGGTTTTCTTTAGAGGGTTTTCCTATTTGACAATATAAACGGGTATAAACATTGAGTATTTATCCCTTTCAAGGTGCCCTAGGTTTATTTTAAGCCTTTTTTTATCAGTTTTAAGTTTGGTAAAGTCGTCGTTGATCTTTAAGAGGCATTTAGAAGTTGAGGTAACAATATTAACTCAAGAGGTTTATGGATTGCAACTTCTGTTTATTTGTAAAGCGACGTTTCGGTCCAGATTCTAGTAGCAGATTCATGCTTGATAACGGTACTAGAATCTGGACCGAAACGTCGCTTTACAAATAAACAGAAGTTGCAATCCATAAACCTCTTGAGTTAATATCGTTGATCTATAAACCTTAAAAGTTGTACAACTAAACGTGGGTGTTTTGTGGAAAGGAAAGAATGGTACCCTGAGAAATAATTCAATTTGTAGCCTCTAAATATCGAATGATCCAGTCACTTTGACACTTTTTTTTAATTTTCTTAAAAGCTACAACCCCCTTTTGATTCCGGCGGAGAGACATAGTTGATCGAAGTGTTTTGTATTTGTAGATTATACTAATCGTCACAATGGTAACCTGGATTTCATTAATATGTCTTTGAGACTTGTGTTTTCTTAAAAGCTTCAACTGCCCTTTGGCTAAGGGGACGAGTCAAAATTGGTTGAGGTGTTTTTATTCGTCAACTATAATATCAGACAAACATATCTAAAATGATAATACAATACTATGCCATCAGGAAGCGTTTGCAGTCTTTCGAGAAATTCAGGCTTTCCATACAACTTCGAATAACCTTTATGTATAGTGACTTAAATCTGCTACCTAATATTAGTCGAACATTTGGATTCTGTTCGCAGCATTTGTTTTCTTCTCAATTTTCTTATGTTATCTAACAGACAAAGTTGCATATGCTGCTCTAATCAAAATTTGATATTCAAAACCTGAACGGCTTGACGGAGCTTTTTGTGTTTACTCTCTAAACTGACAAACTTAGTTCTATTGACTTTAAATATATATTTAAAAAAAACTGTATTTGCACAGTCAGTATTTTGGAAAATGTCCAAATCGGGGCAGTTTGTCCCGATTCCCCATAAACCGCATGACCAAAGACGCCAAACTTTAAGGAACAAGGGACACAACTCTTTCAGCTGGAATGTTCATTATTATTTATACTCTCCTAAATTAAATGAGCTGTCAACATTCACACAGCTTTTCCTAAATGCTGATCCCCAAGAGGATAAGAGGGTTTCAAGTTCATAGGCAAACTATATGATTAATGGTAGAATATTGAAAATCCATACCGCCTGTGACCTGTGCGTACAAAAAAATTGTGTTTACAATGGTAAACAAAATTTAAATAACTTTGACAAACGTTCATTATTATATGGTTTAGTGAGTTCAAAATACCACTATAACGTACATTCTTGAAGCTAATAGCCCTGAAAAGCTTCTTATTTTTACGACTTGAGAAAACTAGCCGATAATTTCAAAATATTGTTTCAACCGAAGAATTTTAATATTTTTGCGGCTCGTGTTACTTTAGGCTAAGATACATTCTATTGACAAGACAATTATGACCACTAAGACTGTTACACATTGTGACTGTATAACTTATCTCGGTAGTTCAATGCGATTCAATAGTTTTATGTACTGTATACTAATAGCTTGCTTTGATTGTAGTCTGGCAGTTTTAATAAATGCCACCCCCAATGGAGGGATGGATGTTCTTGGGTATATACTCTTTTGTTATTGTGCCTCCAAACCCTCGTTGGGCCATCAAAAATGTTGAGCGAGAAACGACTTTCGTCCGACCAATCTATTCTTCGCCAAGTCCTCAAAAACCTCGTCGTACACCAAGCCAAACGTATCCGTTGATGGGGATCTGACAATAGGGGGCGTTTGAGGACTCTCCTTTTCCTCAGGCCTGCAGCTTCCCAATCGGTTTCTCACGGTTCTTGAGCACAGACGTCAGTTGAGTAGCCATTGCCACTTCAAAGATGGGTTTGATACAAATGGAGGATGTCGTACCAGTCGGATCAGTGCCCTATCTTAAAGCTGTGATGTTATAGGTGGTCGACCCTTCACAGCGCCAGTTTCACCGTGTTTTCACACCAATCTGCTTATCATTGTGTAATGGTATCCTAATTGACGCCAGATAGCTTTATACGACATCCCTGCGGAATGCATACCGACAATTTGCCATTTTTGCCCCTCTGATATCCTTCTTCGTACCATGTTAACAGAAAATGAGTCCACGTTGCACAAAACCGGCTTAAATACAAAACATTTAAGGAGAAGCATACTGAATTTGCGTAATTGCACGAAAAAAACATTTCATGTCGCATTACATGCAGTTTTTGCGTTACTGTCACACATGAATTGTCATAATCGTTCTATAGAACATCAAACTTATCATCATAACTGGCATTACAGTTAACATTAATGCAGATTTTTTAATAATTAATTTCATCATGGGGTGCTTAACTATGTTCCTTGTGTATAATTTAATACAACCCACGGGAGGGCCTGAAATACAGAATTTGCCACCATCCAGATCAATTCGTTTACCTAAACTTGAGTTTAATCAGCTGTTTTATCGACTCACTTAAACGCCCTGGGCCCGTTGCACAAAGGTGTATAATTAAGTGTAAGTCTGACTTATCCAGGCAAAGTCACAATCAAATTCCTTTGTGGTGCGACGTAGTGAAGTCTGATTTAAGCTAAATACAGCTTTGTGCAACCGGCCCCACGGCTGTGTTGTTCGAAAGTGTATTAGTCGTGAGTCAGGTCTAAATGACGTCGCGTAACGTTGGGAAAGTTTACCGGTTTCCATGATCCCCGAGACAAGCAGAGAGTTCCTAGCCAGTGTCTATTCTTACGGAATAACATTCCAAACTGATGTCACGATAGGGTTTAATCTTGAGTGAAGAATTATGCTAGCAGCATGCTTCCCCACGTCGTAATATTAGCGCCTGGCACGTCACCTGGGCCCTGTCTTACAAAGCTGGCGTAAGTTACGTCGGACGTAAATCAGTGTTAAAGCTATAGGAACTTACGCCTTAGTCGCAACTGGTCCATGTTGTAGGCCTATGCGCAACTTTACGCCAGCTTCGTAAGACAGGGCCCAGAGAGAATCCTACACGGAAAGCTTTCGGATATCGACTCTCATTCTGAGCACTTGCTTACAATCAAATGCCTAAAGTTTTCAATGGCTGATGATAATGAAAAGGTTAGATTTTGAAAAGCCTTCTAAGGATTTGAATTCCACCTTATACTCCCCAACAACACAATTCATCGCGTTCTCGTGCTTTACATAAATATACATTGCCAATACTGATAAAATCTAACTTTGTACCAAATCATTTATTTTTAGGATTGTTTCCAGACAGTAGTAAAGGGCGGAGAGCTTTTTGGTTTCCGTTGACAAAGACTTGGCGGAACAGTTGTATGATTGAAATAATCTTTGAAATGGCGTAGAAAAAACTAAATTCATTATCCCGATACATCGGGTGAATTAGCCCGATGTGATATCATTGCTGATGATAGTTTTTACGATACATGCCTTTTTGGATTGGATACCAGTGCAACAGTCATAGCCAGATAAGTTATTTCTGCCTTGTACCCACGCAATGTTATCCACGAAATGATATTCGAAATATATCAGCTACCAGTAAAGGAGATTGTTTCAATCAAATTATCAGTGGAATGCATTACGTTTTGTTGACAGCCGATAGACGAAAATCTGTAATGTTTTCCAGAATTAATTAGGCTACTGAATAGGGAGATCGATAGCTCCGGTGTGTCACATTAATGTGAGACCCGACCTAGCCCTTAGTACAATAGGAACGTTCATGGATGGGTCAGGATACAGAACAGGGCCGCAGTGACAGTGTAACAAATGTTCCAACCAGCTCTAGATATTGATGAACTGCATGAACTCTGGCCACTAATTCGACAATAGGAAAACAGATAGCAAGATAGAAAAGGTTGGTCATTCATTTTAAGGCATTTATTGTGTCAGTGAATGATTTTTTTCTCGGCGGCTGTATATGCCAATCGTAGACTTACGTTTCTTTTTAAATGGCGACCGTTTTACAATTCTCGAGCTCCTAGCTCATCAGAGGAGTGTTTACTACAATTAGGTGAGTGAGTGATTTGGTTTTTACTTCCTGCTTAACAGTAGTGTCTCCTTGTGGCAGGGCAGATTTCCACTGCTCTTTTATTTGGTGCTGCCTCACCGAGACGCCTTGCCGAAGACATTCAGCAAGCCCCCTCACCCAGTCACATTATACTGACACCGGGCCAACCAGTCGCTGCTCTAACTCATATTGCTGAGCGCCAGCAGCAGCTCTCGCAGTTAAAGTCTTTGGTCTGACTCGACCCAGACTTGAACCTGCCCTAAAGCGGACGCTCTACCAACTGAGCTATCGGCCGGGGTTGGTATTACTATTAGGAAGTCTATAACACTTGATATATACATCACCTCTGAAGTTTTATGATATATCTCGGACATACTTCCAATATAAGTATTGCTACTTACAACTTAGGGGAGACAGAGCACTTTTCAACAGACAGTTTACAAGCATTTTTTTTTTCAATTACTGGTGGATGAAGGGAAGTTTCTCTAATTACACATGCCCGATGTTATACCTTATAGTAAAGTAAACGTCGTATTTGGTTCACCATAATGGTTATTGTACAAAAATGCACCCTCCCTGCCAAAAATGTCCCCTTGACAGCATGCTGGCAGTTTATAAGCCCCCCCCCCCCATTGAATTTCCCATCGTCGTAATATAACTGTAATGATATTGAATGTGGCTAAAAACACCAATCAATCAATCAATAGGAAATAAATCAGACTCAGTTATCCAATACCGATAAACGAGAGATAAGTTACCACAGCGTTTCGCAGGGCATACGGTTGTAAAGAGTACAGTAATAGCAGAGAAGCATACAACTTTTTAGCACTGTTTTGCACAGGGAGTGGCTTCTGAGAGCATTTTCGTCTGGTGTATGTCAAATGCAGTGACTAACTGTCATGGCCACACATACATGTAGGCCTACCTTCAACATTTCGTTACGGCCATGCACAAAGTTACGCCAGGCGTAAATATTTCGATAACTACCCGCAGAAAAGTTTTCTAATGTAAAAAAGTGAAAAACTCCAAGCAATTTTCAATGCTATTCTTTTAATCACACACACACACATATTTCCATACAAGACAAAACTTAAGACATTTATTTTAATCGCCAATGATTTTATGCAAAACTTACTTCCTTGGAACATCGCCTATACACAATATATAATCTTCCAAGTTTTAAATATAAAGAGTTGAAGGATGACCATGTTTTTACAATGCTATGAGTATGAATGAAGGAAATGGAGATAGTCTGTTGTTTCAGGTTTTTTCAATTTAGAATGCCTCATCTTCTAGAAGTCGGCTGTTTACGTGTTGAATCAGAAAGCTGTTGAATGGGGCTTCGTCCAAGTCTTCAATAAACTGATATAAAATAAAATAAAATGGTTAAATTTCTCAAGTGTTCAATTTTCATTATTGACATCGACCGCTCAATACGTTCATTTTCATTTGAATGTGTAACACCAAATTGAATCCCATCTCAACTGAAAAAGCTAAGTTGACTGAAACGAACTGTATTAGACCTCGGACCATAAAATACAGTATATGAGGGCATATAAAAAGGCTATGTGGACAGGCTGACAACTTTCCAGGGATTGTCAGTGGCTAAATTAAAGAGTTGCACGTCACTCATCACATCTAATGTATTCAGAATACAAAATAGACATAGCGTAACATAATTAAATAGTATCACCAGTAAACTTGTTAATGACAAGTTAGATTAGATTTTCAAATAAACGTCGTTATGCAAGGAAAGAAATCTTAAATAAGGCTTCCAATGCCCAGTCACCCGATACAACTCAGATCACCCCCTTCAAGAAGAACCAGATCATTAAACAATTTGCCCTTCATGTTGGGATCTGATAATTTATCATTTCATATTAGATCAGACCATACACTTCAAGCGAAGAAAAGCGTACCATCCTATCCCAGCCAATGAGAGCGCTTTTCGGAGGAATCTTTTTCGCTGGAGGGAATAAAATGTGTCTAGCCACACTGCCTCTTTTGCTGTTGACTGTTGTTACGGAAATAATAATGCAGTATTTCATAAGCAAAGATTTGCTTTAGTTTAATGGGACAGGATATAGAACTTAAATAAGATAAATATTTATCGGGTGATTCAGTGGACATTCTGGATCTTATGCAACTGTTGCAGATGTTTGAAATAAAGTATAAGGTTTCCTATCTGTATCTTCAGTTTGATTGTCATCTTCCAAATCGAGTGAAATAAAATAAAGAATATAAGACAAAGGTGTTCAATCGGCGATATTAAACACGTCCTTACCGTGTTGCCTGCCATGTTGGTTTGGTCGCAGTATGATGGTACGTCAAACACCGAAGGATCTTGAATTCCGGCTGTAATGTTAGCGAAGCCAACATTCCCAATGAGGTATCCTGTTAAACGCAAGGCGAAAAGCTTTGAAATATGATCAAAAATGCTTTCAATTTTAAGCACCTCCTGGTTTGTTTCCACGGACATGCGTTCACACATGCGTTGAGGATGCATGGGAGCTTAATGGATAGGATGAAGTGTTTCCAAGGACTTGCGTTGACGCATTGCGTTCTGTCAAAACGTTACGATCAACAGTCAAGTTCATATCGCTGACGACGAATTACATATTTTTCATTTGGGGTTTTGGGAAAGAATAAAAAGGTATGATGTGTAATTGAAATTGAATCTTAACCAACGATTAGCAGATAAATCCCAAATTATTTTTTTCCAGTTCAATTAGAAATCCTTCAAAACATATATTGAAACAATTATAATTTGGGGAAATCTATAGAATGCTTTTCAGCTTTTGGAGTAAGAAAGCTAAGCATTGTCTAATTTCCTGCCTTTAATAAATAAACAGTTCTAGTTCAAGTCTTACCATATAGGAAACCGCTGTGTACGACATCTTGGACGGGGATACACCCTCTACGTGAAGTTGAGGCGGCGATATACTTGTCTCCTTGGGGGAACATATACGTATTGACAGTATACTTATCTGCACCCGCCCCATAATACACTGATCCTAAGTCCCGTGCGTTTCCTGTTAAATAAATCGGGTGAAAATATATTGTGTCGGTCAGTAACTTGCGGTTAATACAATGTAGTTGCTAACATAATTTCTGTATTGCTGTAACGTTATGAAGTTTATATAATATTGAACTAAAAGCTACCCTCCTAAATAAACAAGAAAAATCGACCTAAGTGTCAAATCAGGGACAAGATTAGATTGGTTGAATATTGACCAAACTCTCTATGTTAGAGTAACTGAATGGCTTCCAATTCAATTCAATTCAATTCTTTATTACACTCAAAACCACACTGGGTGGTACGAGAGGGACAATTTACAAATCATAAAACACAACATGACAGAGGTAATTATGTAAGTTGATTAACAAAGTTAGAGCTCCTGTCAATATACAAACACAGATTTTTGAGTAAAGAACTATCTGTCACTTGAAAAAGTTCTCTGACCTTTATAACATTTGGTCTTGTGTAACTGTATCTTGGTAATAAAGATTGTCTGATTTTAACCAGTTTTGGACATTTGACAAGAAAATGATATTCGTCACCAATATCTTCACTCAAGCAATAGTTACAAAGTCGTTCTTGTAGCGGGACATTATGCCACCTGCCACGTTCTATAGGGAGACTATGGTTAGTAGTTCTGAAACGACAGAGTACTTTCCGCAATTTCGGGTTAAGTGAAATTAGGTAGGGTTCGAATCCAAATGAAGTCTTAATTATTCTATAGAATGAGGCTTTTTTTGACTTTGCCAGGTTTTCATAAAAGTTTTGGATGAACTGGTCTTTCAAAGTTCTCTCTAATATTTTGCATAAGCTCTTAATATTGCCAACAAACTGGTTGTCCCAAATATAGTTAAGACCAGCACTGTAAAGTATAGATTTTACGTGTTCTAACCATTTGGTAGTATACCTATGTCTATTTTTAAAAACGAATTTGTACATGACGTGAGACAGTTTCTGGTCGTTGCTATTTAGAAGTTTGGCCCAAAAAGAAACCATCTGAACTGAAATATTTATGAGAAGTGGAAAAATACCAAGCTCACCATAAACCATAAAGTTTGGTGTAGATTTTTTCAGACCGAGAATGCTTTTACAAAACTTAAGAAAAACTGTTTCTATGGCACTTATGTTCGAGAACCCCCAAACTTCGGAGCCATATGTTAGGATGGGTACTATCATTTTCTGGAAGAGTTTGAGCTGACAGTCGATTGGCAGGTTAAGGTTGGAAATCTTTTTCTTAACTCCAAAGAGAGCCTTATTGGCTTGGTTTATTGTATTTTTTATTGACGCAGAAAATGTTCCAGAAAATCTGAATTTAATCCCAAGGTACGTATACTCGTCTACGATTTCTAACTGTTCTCCATTTAAAACAAAACCATTGTCGGTTCGCGTTTTTCGTTTCCCAAAAATTACAACTTTGGTTTTGCTGGTATTTATGTCCAATTCCCATTGTTTACAGTAGTTTTCAAATGTGGACAGAGCGTGATGTAACCCTTGCTCACTTTCAGCTAACAGAACAGTGTCATCTGCATATAACAATAAAAAGAGACGGACGTACAAAAACAAAGTGTTAAAGATAGATTTGCTTAATGTACCTAATCCTTCAACAGAATTTGCGATAAAGTGACTTTCCAGATCATTCAGAAATAGCGAAAATAGCAGAGGAGACAAGTTCTCCCCTTGACGGACTCCAACTTGACATAAGAAAAAGTCGCTCATATTGCTTTCTTTGGCAACACAAGACTTAATACCTTCGTACATAGACTGTATGACTTTTAAGCATTTACCATCAATGCCCTCTTTGATAAGTTTAAGCCACAGACCACCCCTCCATACACGATCAAAAGCCTTCGTAAAATCTATAAAACTACAATATACCTTACATTTTGTGTTAATAAGGTAATCTATAAGTTGGTTAAGTACAAAAATGTGGTCAGAAGTTGAGTACCCTTTCCTGAATCCTGCTTGGGCTTCGTTTAAGATGTTCTGTTGTTCACAATAGGCGTATAATCGATTATTAATCACAGATGTAAACAGTTTGCCTAAGCAGCTCAGTATGGTTATTGGTCGATAATTTTCCGGATCAGTCATGGGCCCTTTATTTTTATAGATGGGACGAATAATCCCGATGAGCCAGGAGTCTGGAAGACACCCAGTGTCAAAAACAAGATTAAACAGTAGTAGATAAACTGGGAGCATAACAGCACTGGTGGATGTAATATACTCATTTAGAATTTGGTCATAACCGGCAGCCTTCCCTTTTTTCAGTCTGTCAATTGCCGTTTGTATCTCGGCGGTAGATATTGGCACATCCAAGATTTCGTGTGACTCATAAGTGTGATGGATTGTTGGGTTGAGCATTCTTGGGTCGTTGGGTTCGAAACTGTTTATATTTTTATAATATTGTAACAGTTTTTCGAGAGGAATCAGGAGTTCTTTAGGCTTAAAGTCTACTTTGTTTAAAATTTTCCAGTATTCTTTTGGTGAGTTTCTTTCTAGTTGTCGTAAATTGTTCGCAAGTTCGTTCTGGTAGTTAGCATATTTGTTTTTAATTAGTCGCTTGTATTGTTTACTGCAGGTGCTTAATAGTGTTTTCGTGGCGTCATTTCTAAATTTTCGGAATTTATTTTTAAGAACCATCATATGTTTTCTCTTCACTCTACACTCATTGTCAAACCAGGGTCTACTTGTCGCTGTCGGATTGTTTTTATACCTACGTTTCCAACCAAAGCTTTCTCTGGCAGATGTTATGAAACAGTCATTAATTTCTTCAACAATAACAGATATTTCTGAATGGGATACATTGTCTCTACTTGATATAGATGTCAGCTTATTGTAGATGTCACCTAAGTGCCCGGTGTCAATATTTTCTACGAATTTTTTCTTTTCGTCGTCTACCCATCTACGTAAAACATAATTACCTTCCCGAGGGTATGGAAGATATTCTGAGAGGTGTGGCTGAGTGCGAAGCACGAGGCCAAACTTCTCAGAATTTCTTCCATACTCGAGGGAGCCATTAAATAACGTGCTTGTATCATGGTATTAGTGATTGACGTTGTCAATCAACTAGCACGTGTTTACTATCTGATACCCAGTCAAGAGACTTCCAAAATCGGGAAGTTATTCAACGCTTAAGCCCCGCCCACTCTCTGCCCACTGGGTATCGGATTTGTCAAAGACTGCTCATCAGAAGAAAAACGCCGCAACCATGATACAAGGTGGCATTACTTGATTGACGAGGGAAGGGGTGAAACTTGATAGGCAGCCTCGACCATCTCCATCATGTCGACCTGATGAACACTCTGACATTATTCTACTCGAAAGATGAATATTAAATCTTACAGGTTTGATTTTAAAATGGAAAAAAGAAGTTACTAGTAACTTACTAGGAATACAAATTCTTGAAATTCGCTTTCTCGTTGAATAGGTCCTACAAGTTTTCGTGTCTGGATTTATTCTGTATACATGACGCTAAAAAATAAAACAACACCAAATGCAGAGCTTTGATCTATGGAATTAGGTCATAAAGCATATACAGAATTAACAATTTAATAATACCTTGGATTTATAACTTGAGAACGTCGACGGTTATAACACTTTTTCTTTTAACTTTTCGAAAACTATTTCAGCTCGTAACAGATACTGGCTATGCATTTTTCGTAGTCATTTAATATCTCGAGAAACTTTAAATCGTCTTATTGTATTGAAAATCGGAATTTACGGAAAAGTTCAAAATTTTGCAGCTAAAGCCACCTCAAAGTGACATGAGCCGCCAAAATGTTGATATTGTTGCAGTAAACCATACTTATATAATTATCGGATATTTTTCTCAAGAAAGACATGCTACAGGTTTTAGAAATACTAGTCTCGATTGTGTATGTGAAAGTATGAAAGTATTTAGAAGTAACTTCGGTTAAAATGATTAATTGTAGTTCAAAGTCTTGTATCCATAACAGTCTTGAGAATATACGTTAAAGAAGTATTGAGAGGTTACATAGACCTATAATTAATGAACATTTCCCCGGTTATTTAATTTTTTTTCCTTTTGAAACGCTGTTTCTTCTCATAGAGGCCATATACTTCAAGAAAATTCCTCAAATCGACGTCAACTATTAGGCTTTTTCCAAATAGTTTCTTAAAATAAAACAACACATGAGTTTAATTGAATAACACCAGAAGTCTATGAACAGGGAAGTGTGAAATGTCGCATTACCCCATATTCAGGGCACTGGCGCTTTCAGCCTGCTTATACTACACTATGTGACGTTTATGCGCGGTAGATTTTGAAATTGTCAGCGGTTGCGCAATTTCAAATCAGAAAATAAATTCATTCTCCACGTATTGCATCTATCGGCAATTCCAGTAACCGCAGTTCGGAGAATGCATTGGTTTTTATAAAAGCTTTACCGAACATGCGACTCTGATATCTCCATTTCGACTCAAATCGTTCCAAACAAGTCTTCTTGTCTCATTTTCAACTTTATGAAGTTCTTTGGAAACTTTAACTTTTGCTCCATCAAGTACTGTTGTCATATCTAAAACGTTCGCCATGTTTTTTCCTATGCATCCCATAATAGTTCATGGGAGAAAGTGAAGAAAAGCCACGCTTTCTGACTAACCGAGAGAGGGCTCTGTGTATGGTGACCTCTGGGTCAAAAGGCGCCAATGCCCTGAATACTATGTAATGGAACGCTTCACACTTACACATTCATAGACTTCTGATAACACCCATGGGAAAAGTCCGATGTGTTGTTTGATTGTAAAAAAACATACAATTACATGAATGTGTCACCGAGACACCGAGAAATCATAGTATGGCGGTGTGAGCGCGGGTTTGGTGTTTAGTATGGGCTATTTCATTAAAGGCACACTTGCCGCGAAAATCCAGAATACTGTTTACATTAAAAACAGTGGGCGGTTTTCTGTATTTTTCCCAGACAGAAAAAGTTAGGAATTTTCTATTTTGCGAGAAATTTAGTATTTTTAATTTGAAATTGAAAAACAGATTTTGCAGGTACCCGCAATGTAAACAAACTCTGTACCTAAGCATGCACACAAACGCCTGAAGTCGTGTGGGCGATCTAACGAAACAGTATAATTTTACGAACTTTATCTGAGAAATACAGGCTAACGATCGGGTAAGAGGGACTAAAAACTCCTGCCGATGGCAAACCACAGACAAATAGGCCTGAGTTGAGGGTAAACCAACACTTAAATAAGCCCCTTTCGGGTTTGGCGGAAGTCCCACGAGTTCACGCGAGACCCGTGTTTAGGGGTATAACTTTCACCGATCGTCTGTCCAATTAACATTAGTGCTTATGAAGATCGACTGCAACCCTCTTGTTTTGTCTGTGATTCTCAGCTTATAATCTATACAAAAGTCGTTTTCTGAGACATATAAAGATACATACAAAGCCATTAGGAATATCTTTTTGACGGACAGAAAAATAATATTTTTTCTAACAGAAAAATAACAAGTCGTAGTTGTGTTTTC
The DNA here is from genome assembly GCA_963971465.1 of Lepidochitona cinerea. NCBI lineage: Eukaryota > Metazoa > Mollusca > Polyplacophora > Chitonida > Tonicellidae > Lepidochitona > Lepidochitona cinerea. The sequence continues at coordinate 42,526,830 of OZ020551.1, read as the reverse complement.
ACTGTTAGTTTTTGACAACTTCGAAGCGTACCCACGCGATATAAATATTTTTATTGACAGTCAACTGACAAAAAGGCAACTGATAGCTTCTGGTGTGCTTCACAATAAAATTTGGATTAAAGAAATGATTTAGAAATAAAGAATCAAAGATAAAACCACACAATAAGCGTCACCATTGACGCTGTTAAATGAACGGCTATTCAGTGAAAGTTATACCCCTAAACTCATTTCTCGTGTGATCTCGCGTGGTTTTAGCCAAACTCAAAAGAGGCTCATTAACCGACACTGATCGGTGTAATCGAGCTTCGAATCTTCGTTTGTTTTTCGCCTCCATTTATACATTCTAAACCTAATTGGACATGTTTTATATGTCCTATGTTTAATTTGAGTGGTTTTAGCTGTAATAAGCTCGTGTAAATTGGTTTTCTAAACAAATGCCAAACAGGCTACGGCGGCAAGTGGGCCTTTAAACAATAATGTAGTACAAAATTGTCAAAACTTCGATTCTGCACAAGTGTTGCACCAATAAACTTACCTGTGAATAGTCGTATATAAAGGAAACTGGTGGCTCCACTCCGTCAATCAAAAACCTGACGTCCTGTCGCATCTTCCCATTTCTTGAATCGAAGGCAATATCAAGTTCAAACTGCCAAAATCACCAAAACAAAGGTAGAATGAATCGTTAACATTTAATCATCTCAGAAAAAATAACGAAGAATTTGAAATTGCTAGCCCTCAAAATATTTATCTTCACTCTGTTTGCATGCACCAAATCCAAAACCAGTCTCTGTTAATCATTGGAGGACCGGCGCACCGTCAGAGAAGTGATGAGGCACTGTGATGTTTCTTTAATCATTTGCGCTCGACGTACGTGTAACTTTTCGTTTTGTCGTTGCATTCAGTTGAAGATATATTCTACCACGACAGTTTAATATATGCTTTGACTAGCAGTTTAATCTGGGGGGGGGGTTTTGGGTTGGATTAAAAAATCCTCCCAAAATCATCTATAAGTTATAAAGGGTGTTCAAAGTCAAATGGACGACGAAAGCAAAACTCTTTTCAGCAAACCCCGGACAATCATACTTTTGTTTCATCAATTGGTGTTTTGCTGTGCAAAGAAACACTCGTTCCATTCCAACAAACCGTTCCATTCCAAGGTCAAGGCCAGGAAAGTAAACTCCAGTAAGAGTTGTTTTCGTTTTTTTTATTGGCTACGTGCAATTCGAGCCTCGACCGATCCTTGAAAGACGTGCATTATCGTGAGCTTACATCATTAATCAACTGAACTACAAGGCTCCATTATAATTGTAACATTCTTGAGTTCGGGTGACTTGTATTTTTTTCTCTCAGCTTTTCTTATCTAGATTTAAAGCAATATACTTACAAGAATCAATCTGCTATCAGCATAAGGTGGATTCAAAGAAAACTCCTCGTTGATATGGCCCTCCCATTGTCGTGGCGCGCAGCATCCACGTCGAGTCTCCTCCTGGCCTACTGTGACGACCACCAGGCCACACAGAACTGCCAATAGTAACATTGTCATAAGTCTTTCACACGGTTGGTTACTTTAAAGAAGGCGTCAGATAGACTGAAGTAGTCGTCTGTTGAACTTAAATTATTTATAAAGACAACTCTGCCTCGGGCTGGTCATATGACTAAAACGTTTTTAGGTGAGAATTGAAAAGTAAAGAAACGGATTCTGTTCTTTTATTGGCCGAACATTGTCTCTGTGTGATCATTTGATGTTTCTAATGAATGCGTGCTAAATGGTTAAGACGAAAGAAATGGGCGTGTTCTATTTGTGATTTTAGGAGAAAAACAACCAATGGTGTGCGCTGAAAGTTTACAGGACTTTACAGAACTTTGAAAGCTGTGTTTCTGTCAAACTATTGTTTTGTGTACTTAGTCAAGCTTTAGATCTTAGAGATCGTGTCGGTTTTATTATGTTACTACTGATATAGTACTGATATAAGTGAAGATAAAACGGACGCTAGGGCAATAATGAGCTAGAATTTCATGCAATCTTCATACCCTTTGTCCAAAGAGATTAAAGTGGCATGAGCTGCCAAAATGTTGATATTTTGACCCAATAACAGAATGTTGAAAACATCGGCTATTTTTCACAAGACATATAATTCAGAAGCTTTTTAGTGCTTCTAGTTTCGAGAATGTACGATAAAGTATTGTTTTGAGCTAACTTTGGCTTAGAATGAATGAATGGTCGTCCCGGTTATTTAAATTTTGTTTACTATTCCGTTTCGTATAGGCCACATGCTGTATAGATTTTCCTCATCCCAACGCCAATCATTTCGTTTTTCGATGGCCTTCAAAGCTTCTTAATGTCGTGACGATCAGAAATTATGAAAGAAGTCTGAATTTTGGCAGCTCATGCCACTTTAAGTATAAGAAAACCAAATAAGTGCAAATTATGCGTGATATTCATGACAATTTCAAAAAGGAACGTTTTCTCACGTTATAAATTGTGTAATAATAGCTCTGTTTGCATGTGTTAAGGAGCAAATATTTTATTTTTGCTTCAGTTTTAGTATTCGAGAAAATTATCAAATATGTACATGCACAATTAAAAACAATATTCGTCCATTCCATTCGATATTTTAATCATCTCAATGATCTGACCAGTATAGCTTAACAGGTACTTTTGACTTTAACAATACCAGTCTCAAAAAAAAGGAATCCAAACTTTAATGATAACATGGGCTCGTTTCACAAAGCAATTGTATCGCAAACGAAGCCTAGTTGCCACTGAATACCACAGTTAAGAGATACGACGTCATGGCAACATCGATCGATCGCACTTTGTGACGGCTTCGTGAAACGACCCCCAGTATCGAGAATGTTTATAATATAGCTATAAAGGTAATTCAGGCTTTAATAACAGTATCAAGAATGTATGTTAAAATATGCATCTAGTTTTAAAGTGAATTTAGTATTGAATGATAGCTATCTCCAAGAGTTACATAAAAGTATACTGTAAAAGTAAATTTGGACTATAATCAAGCTGAAGAGTAAATTTAGACTTTACGGATACTAATACTGAGAATGTATGGTAAAATATAGCTTTAATGTAAATTTATACTTTTATGGTACCATAGTCGAGAATTTACGTTACAATATACCTCAAAAAGTAAAATCATACTTTATTGCTACCAATATCGAGTAAGTTCATAAACATATTGGTTAAAATAAATGTATACATAGAGAATATATTCAAATTCTCTTTATTTTTGAAGCAAAATTTATGTTTGTATGGACCATAGGCTCTATAGAAATTTTAATCTTAGCGCCAGTCGTTTAGTTTTTGGAGGGATTTCAAAGTTTTATATTATGTTGAAATTTATAAACAAAATGCCAACGAAAAATGAAACCCCATGCACCAACCATGGTCAACGTCATGTGAACAGCTAAAGGGATCGGTATGTGTCTTGAAACCTCTGCACAACCGAACACATAGATTATTTCTGATGGGAATTCAAGGAAACAGTAAGTATAGAGGTGAAATATTCGACATTAATCAAAAGACAGCTACAAACACCTTGTACAATTTTTCTTAACTTCTACGTTTTTTTTGTTGCTCATTGTATTTAGCCTAGTTCAAATTAGTTAACCAATTTATTCCCTCTTACAAAAATTTCTGGGTGGATTTTCACTCTATCGCCTTAAGTGGAAATGTTACCAGGTACTCGTCCAAGGTTGGGGATTTCCAAAGTTTTCAAATAATAAACGTTAATCAACCAATCAATCTATTCTCTGCCGAACAGTTTCTGATCATATGATTATTTTCCCATTGGTTGAACGTACCGTTTGATTTGAATGCATTTCACTAATATCATATAAAAAAACTGCAGATGCACGTTCCCATCAAGTCGAGATATCAAATGCAGAAAGCCATAAGAAACTTGCTTTCCTGCGATGACCTACACAATTTTGCTTCAGATTATGTTTTTGGTGTTTCCCTACAAATACCCATGTTATTGAAACATTGATGAGAGATATATAAATAGTTTATCGTCTGGTCTTAATTATTTTGCCTAATTAAACAACACATCGGGTGTTGAACTTTTGACTTCATAAGGATGCAGGGTAACTTAATGATGTCATAATGTTCTATATTGTAATATATAGGAGGTGTGTGACTTTGCGTTTTTGTTCAGAAAATTATTAGCATAAACGATTACCAAATAGATAGCCTCTAGTGATTTGAATTATTTACTGCTTGGATAAATCGTCCGTTTTTAGAGTCGGTCACATATGTTGTGATAACTACTTTTTACACCTCTGCATTGTAAGTATTTTGGAGGAAGAAATTGACAAGCTGTTGACTTTTTACGGTACAAAACAGCGGAATCGAAAAAAAAATAAAGTTTAGTTGGATGGTACATATTGGTTTTAAGCCAAAAGCTTGTCGAATGGCCGTTCTCTGTAGATTGATGGTTTACACCGTACTCAAGATTATTTCACTTATATAACGTTCCACATTCCTTTTTAGCGCAGAAATATCAATATTTTGGCAACTAAGGACACTTTTAGATAAGTTGAGTGTGAATTTAAACATATTATAGTCACGTTGTCAGTATTTTTGTCTAATAAGAAACTCAATTGCAACAGGAATATAACCTGCAAATATTTTAGTATATTTTCTATCAGCGTATCCCGTGGGCAGAAACGCATTAGTCTTATTATTTATTAAAAAATCCTCAGTTTTATAAGCAAAGACTTATAAGCAATGATTTAGTTTGCTCAGTAGTTAGTTGTAAAAAGCTACGTAATGAATCTGGCACTGAACTTAAAGTGGCATGAGCTGCCGAAATTCCCACTTTTTTCATAATGTCTGATGGTCACGACAGTAAGAGGCTTTGAAGGTCATCGAAAAACTAAATGATTGGCGTTGGAATGAGGAAAATCCATACAGTATGTGTCCTGTACGAACCAAAAACGTGTTCGAAAAGTAGCAAAATTTAAATAACCGGGACGACCATTCATTCATTCTAAGCCAAAGTTAGTTCAAAACAATACTTTATCGTACATTTTCGAGACTAGAAGCACTAAAAAGCTTCTGAATAATACGTCTAGAGAAAAATAGCCGATAATTTCAACATTCTGTGTTTACGTCAAAATATCAACATTTTGGCAGCTCATGCCCCTTTAAATTACAATAAGGAGAAGAATTACAGATGGATATCAACTTCTTGGTTCTTTAGATGACGACGTTTCCATGTATAGTTCTTAAATAGGTATCCAAGTCAATGCACTGTATCATTGTCATGGGTGTATATATACCCTAGTGTTGTTAACCAAAAGAAAATATGTTTTCCCTTGTCCATTCCATTGTTTACCAGTAATAACAATAATGATTTCAAATAAAACCGATTTCTTCAATGATTGCTGAAAGTCTCGAGACAAAATGTTCCATGTCGCCTTTATAAGTTAATGTGTATTGCATGGTCAAAGAGAATGCCTGATTTTATAGGCAGTCGAATATCTTTGTCTAAACGGTTCGATCTGACTCACCGGTAACCACCATTAAGAATAAAGACGTTTACTGAAGTTCATAATATTGCGAAATATTTAACGACAAAACTGTATTCTTTCGATGTTTATTTTTCAACTCAACCTATGGGAATGCTGACTGTCATTATATACCAAATACTCCTCTTCTAATATCGCAATTTATTCTTAATTTCAAGAAAATTGCTCAAGATACCCTTTTAAATAGCAAAGTGTGGTAAAAATGAGTATATCTCCATTGCTTTTTAAATCAGTCAAAATTACACGTTTTATTCAGCAAAGCAAATGGATTCAAATAAACATCAATGCTAAAAAATCTATAGTTGTTTTGACCAATTTTTAAATTTCATACTTTATCAAAATAGTTTCTAACAGTAATGATATTGTTTATATAGATCGTCCCTCAGTACCACAGAGGCCTTCCATCGATGGAAGGTCTCTGTGGTACTGAGGGACGATCACTCTAACAGCAGCGGCGAGGGTGCTCAGACCAAATATAAAAATGAAAAATTTCTGAGTCTTTTTCACTTAGTCGCCGTATGTGGAGGAGCTTCCTCCGGACTATGAGCCCGGTGTTCTCCCATAAAGAAAACCTGGCAACACCATTTGTAAGTGGAATGATCTTGAGTGCAGCGTAAAACATCCATCAATCCTAATAATCCAGACAAAAATGCTCTTTTTTTCTGCAAAATGCATGTATCAATGTTTAAACTCAACCTTTAAAGCCACTAACAAGATTGAGAACCCACCCAATTGTGACAAATGCAAAGCACGCATATTTAACTACATGTACAGGCATCTGCAGCACAACGAAAAGACACATCTGGCCTATCAAAGAAAAACGAAAACAAACATTTCTGGAAGTTAAGTTCGAATTCTGGTCTGTTTTCTACAGCTTCTGTGACTAAATTGATTAAGGCGACATACGCTTACTTCAACACAAACCTTGTTTAGATGCGTTTCGAGTTCCCATTCTGACCAAGGAAAAATGTAAACAATTCTAACTATGTGTTCCACCTTAAAGTGACATGAGCTGTCAAAATATTGATATTTTTACATTGAAACGGGATGTTGAAATTATTGGCTACTTTTCTCAAGACGTATTCAGAAGCTTTTTAGTGCTTCTAGTCTCGAAAATGTACGATAAAGTATTGTTTTGAACTAACTTTCGCATAGAATGAATGAATTGTCGGTCGTCCCGGTTATTTAAATTTTGTTTAATTTTCAAACAGTTTTCGGTCGTACAGGCCCCAAACTGTATGGATTTTCCTCATTCCAACGCCAATTATTTAGTTTTTCGATGGCCTTCAAAGCATCTTACTGTCGTGACGATCGGAAATTATGAAAAAAGTGTGAAAAGTCCCCTCTAACTGAAATAATCTTAGATGGGGAATTCAAAACCAAACAATCAAAATGTTGCCAATTCTAACAATGTGTAACCACTGAAGATCGACAGTCCGAATCCCTCCTAAATACATCTAGCTACGCCAATATCTAAATAACCGTAAATGCGGCATTACGAATCAATCAATCAATCAGTTTTTGCAATACGTGTCTGTTCTAATATCATACAAGCGACCTATGAAATTAATAAGCTCAAGAACATTAATTTTGGCAAACTTACAACTCTTTATTTAAAACAAGTGAAAAACATGAAGATTTATACAGTCAATGTGATAAGCGATGATCAATAAAGTTTTGCATAAAATAAGGCGAATAAAGTCAAAATAATTTGTATACAAGATATGTCGCATTTAGGCACAACACTAAACAACATACACACACATTTATACTGGCTCCTTTGTGAATCAAAGTGAACACCCCAGCTGTCTACCATATCGTCTACTTTTTCCGGAATTTTAAAGTGATAACAATTAACAAGAAGCTATGATCACATTTCCATGTTAAACTTGAAATCTATCGATCATACAGCGTGAATTGAAGCATGATGACGTCATGTAGCATACAGACTTTCATTTTCAGAAAAATATACAAGAATAAAATATTCCTTATCTGAGCGGTTTTCTGTTATTTCATCTAACTTCAGTTTACAGGCATTATTGACCATATGCGAAAAAAAAACTGATCTTAGGAGTTTTATTTGGAGACCATAGTACAAAAGCCGGGATGTTCACTTCAAGCGATAGATCTATTTTCGTTCTAAACTCCCATGATTCGGTTGTTGATATAGTCTGGAAGGAAACGTCCCATGGGTTCAATGTCTGCTTCCTCAAAATCCTGAAAGATTGATTTGTAATATATCAAATTATCCGTTAAAAAGATCCATTTAACAATGAGGCACATTTTCATAATCAATTAAGATTGATTGGTTCATTGATATCTGTCGCCGCATTCAAGATTTATTCATTTTGTATGGCTGCGTTGCCAGTTTTAGTGGGGGGGGACGGGTTCATTGCCTTGAGGAAATCCTCGACCTTTAGCGAGTATCTGACAACTGTTCCACATTCGGCAATCGAGTGAAAAATCAACTTAGAAATTGTTCAACTTCTATTGGTCTGAGCGGGATTGGAATGGCGCAGAATCGGTCAAAGACCTGACTCTCACTCTAGCCGACTGGGCCACCGAAGAAGAATGTAATTGGCAATGGTCTCAACTGCCCATTGTAGGTTGACATTGTATTGTGCGATTTTTTAATCCACACTTTTCGCTTGAAAGAATAAATAATGAAGATGATTGCGCTCAATAATATGTAAACTGCCAAAGTCACAGCTGGCATTAAGCGAACAACTCTCTCGTGTTCAAATATCTTACAAAAATAAAGTCACATTTGACAGCATATACATCTCTTTAAAAACATTATGTTGTAATTCTAATACCATTTTACTACAAACATATCCACATTGGGACAGACGAATTGCTATAAACAAAGTACCTTTTAAAAATAGAAAAAATATGAAAAGTCCAAACATACCATGGCCCCTCTCTGACAAAATCGTGGTGGATTGAATACGGATGGGTCCTTGATGCCAGGTGTAATGTTAGCATAGTTAACAATACCAACGTACCGTCCTGGAAAACATAAGTTGATTAATACAATACAAAGGCGTATAATTCTGTATCCATTTAAATGGTATGTTTATCCCCTAATGAGGAGAACCAGTACGTGTATAGAACATGAGGTCTCAGGTATTCCTTTACAAGCCAGGAACCCAATGGCTGGGACATTATTGATATCATATTTAATTTTAGGACACAAAAAAGAATATAAAAAGCTGTTTAAGGACTAAGCATAAACTTCAATGAAGTTCATTCCCTAATAACTAACCTACATGTAATACCGATTAATCCAAATACTTTCCATTTACCAAACGTTTGTTCTTGGTATCTGTGGCCGAGGTAACCTGATGTGTAAGGTATGCAGGAGAGATCAGATCAGTACACACATTTCACGCTGTTAGTGCCCCCCCCCCCTCCCAGCACGTATTCAGATCGATGTCAAATACATGTATTCCAGATGTACATGACTTACCCTGTTGTCTTGGCGTTGTGACCGTTTCTTGGATTGGAAGACATGTCTCTCTTGTCACGGTAGCTGCGATGTATGTTCGACGTTCGTTGATTCTGAATCCGTAAGCAGTAAACCAAAACTTACCCCGTTCTGTCTGGTAGAAAAGATTTGAAAAGAATTTGGCGTTTGCTGTAAAAAATAAATAAATACAACGAATCAATGTAACGGGCACAGCAAAGAAGAAAATCTGAAGATAGCCTTATTAAGGTACTTATATAAGCTGTCCAAACACCGATTTTACTCAATAGATTCCAGTTGATCGATTGAGCTAACTTGAAAAACTAAATGGTTAAATCTAAAATAAGCCAGTATCCCGCGCGAACCGAAAATGTGTGCAAATAACAGACTAAACTCAAATAGCCGGCATGAACGAGTACATTTTGGAGTCTTTCGTTGTTTCTTAAACTATCTAACGAACATCTACAAGATTGATATCAACGGAAAGTTTTTGTTTGTACTTTTTGATAAAAATGACCAGGACGGAAATTTCCCCATATTTGACAGTTCGTGACACTTTAAGTATATGCAGTGAAAAGTGTGTTGAAGCGAAACCTTATACAAATTATAAAGATAATTGAGATGATGATGTGGAACGAGTGGTCTGTACTTACATGGTACACAGTATCCCTGCAATTTGCTTCTCATGTGGTAGACAGTACAGCTTTGAGTTCCACTTTTAATGACGTATGCCTTTTGCTGAAAATTAAAACGGGACAAGCTGTAATGTGTACATATTCAGAACTGTCCGATAAAAGAACCAGACATTCTTATGGGACAAATATAATTATCCTGCAATTTTGTCTGCTTCATTTCAATCCGGGAAGTAGGCCTACATGTTTTGTCGACTTACCGTTCGGTAATTAAGTATAATAGCGAGATTTGCTCTTCCATCACCACTACCAGTTTGATATGATACATCCTGTCTCACTCGTTGGTTAGTTAAGTCGTACGACAGCGTGAATATTTCCTTCAAAAGAAAAATAAAACCAACATGCTATTTTCTTTCTCAAAAAGACTCGATTATGCATAAATTATGTTTTGTGCACATACTCCATGTCTTTATGTTTATTGAAACATGAGTAGCCCACGCGACAATGGAGCTAGGGCATTTCTAAAGCTTCTTAAAACATATGTCTGATCTAGAATCAATTGGGAAAATTCACTTTTGCTCAAAGTTTTATAATTCTTGATTGTCGCCAATCTCTGGAGTACTTTAAACTGAAAAAAAGCAAAATACCGCAAGTATGTAGTTTTAAAATAAACGGAATGGTATAATTTGTTTGTGACAATACAACACCCGTCTCTAATAGCTTGAAATATTAATATTGCTTTCTGTGCTCTATATTTCACAAACATTTTTATTATGCAGTACAGTATGCAGAATTAGAAGAATGATAGTAACAATATTTTGTACTTACCCCGGAATACTTCCCATAGCCAAACCGGGCCTTCACGCTTGATATCTCCCTGACAAGTCCCTCCCATTGATCTGGTGCACAGCAACCTGAGCTGTCTGTCTGGGCTACTGCGACAGCCACCAAGCCACATAGAACAAGCAATTGAAACATCGTCGCAGTCCTAGATTCGGCCAATACGCAGCTTGTTAGGAGATATCGTTCACAGTGAAGAAAGCCGCAAGACTGAATTATTATCGCCGTAACAAACACAATTTAAGAAGACAATACCTCCTCGGGCTACCACGTGAATTTCGTTTTTTTTTTCTAACAAGAGGGCGGTATAGATGTAATTTTGACAGCAAAAGTTTTCAAAAAGCGTTCATATATTCACTGTTGCAAATTACTGTCCTGAAAATTGTCTGCATGATATGCTCAAAGGGTCAGAGAGGCTTCAATTTTTACTTTTCTGTCTTGGGATCACTTTTGGGATGGATTAATGTATGCCCAGCGACAGGCAACCCGATCCTTTTTCTAAATGTATACAATAGCGTTGTCATAGTAACAGATAACAAATTATAAGGGCAAAAATAACAACATATTGCTGTAAAGAAAACAAGACGAATAAAGACTTTTTACAAATAGATTTAAAGTTAATACATGTAAATCCAACAAAGTAAATTTCGCAGTGACTCATCTAAAAGGCGGATTCTTTAAGATGTATAAAGTGGATAAAATACGCTGTTTTCTAAAATGAATATGTAATTCAATTCCGAAGTAGGGCCTGTAGCAAGCTTGTCAGATTATCGTTTATTGTATGGTAATTTAAAAAATGTAGCCATGGATCAGACATTTAGATCTTTTTTAAAAGTGGCATGAGCTACCAAAATGTTGATAATTTGACGTTAAAACAGAATGTAGAAATTATTGGCTATTTTTCTCAAGATGTATAATTCAGAAGCTATTTAGTGCTTGTAGTCTCGAAAATGTACAATAAAGTATTGTTTTGAACTAACTTTAGCTTAAAATGAATGAATGGTCGTCCCGGTTATTTAAATTTTGTTTACTTTTCGAAACGTTTTCAGTTCGTACAGGCCACATACTGTATGGATTTTCCTCATTTCAACACCAATCATTTGGTTTTTCGATGGCCTTCAAAGCCTCTTACTGACGTGACGATCAGAAATTATAAAAAAGTGTGAATTTTGGCAGCTCATGCTACTTTAAAGGATGTATGAACAGTGTTGTACAGTATCTCCGAAGTATGGCGGCTGCTTTGTGCCATTTTCAATCTCTCTTTTTCGCTTGGTCAAACCACGACGAAAATAATGAAACACCAAGTTTTACAGCTAAAATTTCGAGTTTGTCTTGATTTGATCAAGCAAAAACAGGAGAACAGGAGGAGAAAAACAAGAAAATAAATTGTGCCATTCTTGATCTCTTATTTTCGACAAAGACGTGAAAGTAAGAAAAGCCAAAACTGCTCTGTGATATATTGCGTAACCAATCAGAAAGACTCGTCAAAAATGACGCTATATACGACTTCTAATCGTTGAGGTCTAAATATGTCGTTACACCTCTATGCCTCCGGTGTGTGAGAGCTGCAACAAAGATGCATTAGCACGACAATAGGACCGTGTAATAATGCCATTACTTTAAGCGTATAGGAGCAAAACGACTTTCGTGTTCAATTGACATAATTCCCAACCGTCGCTATTGCCAAATGGTAAATAAAGGATTACTTTTCTTATTTTTGCACTCAAAAGTTTATTTCATGTTGAGCCACACTTGCCAAGTACATGTTTTTAAACGTTTGTAACGCAAATAAGACAATTTTGGTCAAGATTTTGCATAATTTTTTTTATTTGTTTTATGATGTTTATTATACAACCGTAGTCAAAAACGTGAACTTATGTGTCAAAATATAAACACTTGAATGTTTTCGTTTCAACTTGTCGTTCCGGTAATTAATTAACTTTTTGGTGTGGCGTCTTGCGCGAAGACTAATGTGTCACAGTCGCATTCTCGCGAGATCTTTTTGAGAGGTGGCTTATGCCTTTACACCATAGTGTAGGCCTACTGTTACGAGACAAAATATTTAAGAAATGAACAACAAACGACCAGATGATTTTATTACAAACTTCGATTTATGGTAAAATGAACAGATATTACTGACAGATAGTATAACACACATATAGTATTTTAGACAAGAAGGTTCCCTGTGCCCGTGTGTTTTAGTGACCATCAATATAGTATAGTATAACACACAGTTCCAAAATAGAAAAATACAGTTCGTGAGTTTGTAAAAAGTCAATAATGTGAAAAGCTCACTAGCCGACGTGACCATTCTAATATTTGCGAAGAACGCGAAATTATACAAGATTAGCCACGGTAAATTCACTAAAATTCAACATTGGATAACTTAAATATATACGGTTATGTTTAAAATGTTTAAATTGTGGTTGAAAGGGATTGCCAGATCTGAAGTTCATCGACCAGAAACTGAGTAAAGTAATATTTTATTGCACTCATTTAAAATCTTTTTGTTTTTACTATACGGTCTCAATTTTACCCACAGGCCTTTCTGTGTCTGTGTTTCGCAGATTAGTTGCGTAAAATAGTTTAAAGTGGCATGAGCTGCCAAAATTCTCACTTTTTTCATAATGTCTGATAGTCACAACAGTAAGAGGCTTTGAATGCCATCGAAAATCGAAAAACTAAATGATTGGCGTTGGAATGAGGAAAATCCATACAGTTTGTGGCCTGTACGACCCGAAGACATGTTCGAAATTAAAAAATTGAAATAACCGGGACGACCATCCATTCATTCTAACCCAAAGTTACTCAACAAACAAACTCAAAACAATACTTTATCTTACATTTTCGAGACTAGAGGCACTAAAATGCTTCTGACTTATACGTCTTTAGAAAAATAGCCAATAATTTCAACATTGTTTTAACGTCAAAATATCAACATTTTGGCAGCTCATGCAACTTTAATTAACAGCTAGTTTACAAGTCAAGATTCAAGCCATTAAACATTTATATTTGTGAACACTTATACATGCGCATTCCCGGGCTCATCCTGTGTTAACATTGCGGGTAGCTAGCAAATGAAATATTCATGTTCGAATTATAAATACAAAATGATGTCTATACCTACTACTGAATTTTGGAGAAAAAAAAGTTCTTAACTTTCTTACTTAACTGGGAAAAATACAGAAAAGTCTTTCGTTTTTAATATAAACATTTCTCAGATTTTTGCCTCTAGTGTGCCATTGCATTAATTCCTCACTTTATTGTAACTGTTCAACTTCTAAATATCATTGAAATAAAGTCCACGGTTTTCAAAATTTCAGTAGATCCGTTGTTTTCAAAATTTCAGTAGATCCAAAAATCATCTCGTAAACTCGGGTCCAAAATGGAATTAACAGCTCTCACAAATGGCTGTGCCTGTGGTACCTGTCACACACTAAATAAATCAAATGACTGATCAAATAACGCAAGAATAACCATGCAGCAGAGCACAATCGTTTACACGTTTTAATATCCAGAACGTTCAAAATATATCTCACTTCTAATCTAAATTCTATTTGAATGGGCATTGAACGATTGAAAGCCAACCGATGGCCCTATAAGAGGCGCCCATCTCAATCATGTTAGATGCCATAATAGCGTATTCTTTCAAGCAACTTTATACAGCTAATACAATCACATATAACCCTTCAAACATCACAGTTTTCTTAATCGCTCAAGGTAATAATTACTCACTAGTATGGCGTATATCATTCATACGAATGGACGCGCCAATAAGCTAAAACAATCAACCAACCAACATATAACCCGTCATTACACTATCCGTATTCATACTCGTGGATTTAAGATGGACGTTATATAAATGGTGAATCCCGCTGTGTCAATTCGACTCATTTCGTTTTGATATGACGCCACCAACGTTCGACATATTTTTATACCGCTCAAACAATGAACGTATACACATCGTATTACATCACTTGCGATGTTTTGTTTTTTTTGTTGTTGTTTTTTTTCGAGTAACGACGAAAAATATACATAATTTCACCTTACTTTTTCGACTTAATCGAAGGTTATTTCGCTTCATCGTCGGCATTACAGCCCCAGATCCATCTTAATAGTAAATGCCATATTTGTGCTATTTATATTGATTGCATTTTATTTAATAAGCAAGATCTAGTGCTACAGTGACTAAGTTGAATTCCGATAGATAATCTGTTTAATCGAGTTTTAAAACCAAAAAGTCTCAGAGTTACTGTAATGAAATCGCCCTGTAATGCATACACCTAGTTATTTTCGTACAACTTCCACATCAATAATACGAAAAAGCAGCATGTCTAAGGTAATGTCACGTTTCTTGGTGAAAGAATAATCTATCTCACAGTCGTTTCTAACGCATTACAGGCTAATACGTCAATGGAAAACCAAAAATGATAAATACACTTTCAGAAATCCTTGAATGAAGAAATAAGGTTGAACTTACTTTGTGTTCTGCTTCCTACCGATAAACTAAATCTATTCCAGTTTTCAGGCGTTATATTTACAACTTATGTCAGGAGTAAGACGTTCGAGGAAAATTACCATGTTGAAAGTGAAGTGAGCTTTGATTGGCTGTTTTCTATCACTTCCTTTGTATTACCAAGTGTTTATCTATGATGAGGTAAGGTCTGTATCTGTAAGTTTTGGATGTGGGGTTGAATTGTTTTTACTTTGTGTAAACAAAAGGATATAGTTAAATATTATAAACCAACGATCCGGTTGTTCAGGAGAATGGGTATAGAAGGTGCAGGCACACGTTTATCAATGAAAAATCCATAAAACTTCTTTGAATTTGTTTTTGTTTAAGACTGAAGGGATATGCTTTTCCCAACTATATGTAGGCCTACATGTACAGGTTGTTGTTTGTGTTCTAACCAGGTTCAGGGGTTAGAAACGATTCAACACTGTATAACACTTTCTCCTTTTATCGAAAATTAAGAAAATACTACAATATACGAGAAAAATGTTGAGAATTTATTCTTAGTGATTTTTTAAAAATTAATACACAGTAACAGACAAAGTTCCAAATTTCGATTTGATATCATTGGCATGAATAGTTTGACAGAGCTTGTTTTATGTTTTCCCATGTTGAATGCAAGGAGTTTTGAGTGACGGCAAGATTTATTGAAATCCTAAATGTTAAATGTCAGTGGGCAATAATTAATTATTAACCTGCAATGATTGACGGTATTTGACATAGTGGATGCAAATAAATTGTGATGCCATTCGGTGTACCGGCCATGGTGCCGGAAAACAGCCATGGCATTTAACAGGGGAAACATAAAATGCTCAGTCAAGTTATTCCTGTTAATCATATAAATCCGAAATTTGAAAATGATGTAAAGCTTCCTTAGTTACAAGTACAGCATTAGTTAAATAAAAAACAGATTTCACTTAAACACGAATTCTAACTAACTTCCAATTCATTATAAGATATTGGTATTTCTGATACAAAATTAGTCGACAATGCAATTCATCGACATTGACCGAAATCTTCACCGGTCTGTTATTTTTGTAACGTATATCTTCCACATTGGGGTATAACTGAGCTAATATTAACTGGCATTATCGCAATTTTCAACTGGCAATCGTAGATAGTTTTACTTTACCTTGGTCTTGTTCTGACATCACGTCTCAACTTTAATGTGGCCTAGACTACATTAGCAGATAAGGGAGTTTGCTCCATGCACTCTGTGATTTCAAACGTTAAAAAGTTAAAACTTGATATGAAAACCGCGCTTGAGTAGTTTGATACAGTTGTTCTTCCTGTCTTGAATTATGGCTGTGAATTGTGTGGAAACCAGAAAGCACAGCAGAGTGAACGAGTTCATAGAAAATTCTGTGAATTACTGCTTAATGCCGCTGTGTATGGTGAGCTAGGGCGTTTTCCTAAATACTCTAACAGAATCGTTCGTACTGGTTTAAATTACAATCTACAGATAACTGTATTCTTCTTAACTGTTACGATAAACTAAACAAATCTAAAACAAATCTAAACAAATCTAATTGGTATACATGCCTTAAGTCACCCCGACTGATTTTCTACAAAGCTATTAAAACCTTTTTCGGATTTGAAGATTATCAAAAATTACAAATGTTAATCAAAGAAGTGTACTAACACGCCTAATAACTTCTCCTCATTGTTTACGAGTGGAAACTGGTCGGCATGGCCCAAATCGAATGGAACGTAAAGATCGCATTTGTTTACATTAAATCAAGTTGAGGATGAATATCATTTTATATTTGTTTGCCCTCTTTATAACAATATCAGATGTCAGTATTTATGCGACCGAGTATGTTTAAGTATCAGGAATTGTTTCATTCGTGTCCAAGTTAACGCCTGAGAATGTTAGCTAGATTTGTCAAAGAAGCATTTGAATTAAGACGGTCTCAGCTAAATTCTATTCAATAGTCTTTTTTAATTTTGTTCTCACTGATCTGTATTTCGTCTACACCTTATGAATGTCTGTTTACATACCTGTTGATTTGTTTAGGCGAAAGGCAACATTGCCTAAGCTGAAAATAAAATTCTATTTTATATTCTATTCTATTAACGTTGTCCTTTAACCAATTACTCCGAAATGTAAACAATTAAGTCTAAAGCTTATTAAAAGGACATGAACTGCCTGATATAGGCGAACAGTTTTTGAAACAGAATTAAATAATTATTGGTTATTAACACCACAAGATACAAAATAACACCTTTCCACTGACACCAGTCTAAACGACGTACGTTAATGTAGTTTTTTATGGGCAGCAAAATTCTCCAAAATCCAAGTCTGAGCTTCGTACAGGCTACTGACTTTAATAATATATAATTTTTATTTTAACGTAAATTCGTCGGGTTTTCTAGGTAGCTCAAAGGCTGAGGTTTTCTTGACAAAATCTTGTAAGAATATTCCCTATTCGATTGGTAGACTATGGTAATTTCATGGTTTAAAGTGGCACGCGCTGCCAAAATGTTGATATTTTGACGTTAAAACAGAATGGAATTATTGGCTATTTTTCTCAAGACGTATAAATCAGAAGCTTTTTAGTGTTTCTAGTCTCGAAAATGTACGATAAAATATTATTTTGAACTAACTTTGGCTTAGAATGAATAGTCGTCCCGGTTATTTAAATTTTGTTTACTTTTCAAACACGTTTTCGGTTCGTACAGGCCACATACTGTATGGATTTTCCTCATTCCAACGCCGATCATTTAGTTTTTCGATGGCTTTCAAAGCCTCTTACAGTCATGACGATCAGAAATTGTGAAAAAGTGTGAATTTTGACAGCTCATGCCACTTTAAATAAACAGCTAAGTATTTGTCAAATAAGCATCTACAAATCTGAATGAGTCCGCACATTCTCCGCATCAAACGAAACATTCCTACCAGCGAGACCACTTGTATCGCACTTTAGAGGTTACTTACTACAAATACACTGGAACATGTTGCAGGCCATATTGGATGCGGACGAAAAATCCATGACATTTGCAATATCCACTTGGAACTGAAACACTATATTTCCTTACTTTCAGCCTAAACCATCTACATATTACTGTAGCATTCTAGTAATTATCAAAACTGCGTCTGGCTTTAGACGAGGCTTATTGAGCTGAATAATTCACACATGTATCAGCATATATAAAATATGTGCAAGGTTCCGACATTTTGTTTATGGATTTTGGTCTCCATCTGTGTCAGCAGAATATTTCACTTACATTTAGTACGACGGTGCTGTGTGCTATAAAATGTAGACTCTAGTCATGTGAAGCCGAGTTGAAATAGACTAACATTAAACAAACTCTTTCTGGAGTTACAACTTCTGTTATATTTAGGCGCAACGTTTCAATGTCT
This sequence comes from Lepidochitona cinerea, assembly GCA_963971465.1. NCBI lineage: Eukaryota > Metazoa > Mollusca > Polyplacophora > Chitonida > Tonicellidae > Lepidochitona > Lepidochitona cinerea. The sequence continues at coordinate 42,508,468 of OZ020551.1, read as the reverse complement.
ATTCGGACATCGTTTTCAATTCATATGCTTGAAAACGATGTCCGAATAGACATTGAAACGTTGCGCCTAAATATAACAGAAGTTGTAAATCCAGAAAGAGTTTGTTTAATGTTATACTTCCAACTTCTATATGCCCCTCAAACAAGTTGAAATAGACTATCAAATTAGAGGTTCGATTGCAACAAGAAAAGTTATATGTGACATAGATCGAACTTGTGGGTTCTTTAACAGTGGCGACCATGGACCTGCTTCTCAAGATATTCACGCCCGACGCAGGCCTAAGTCCAATACAAGGCCTAACTGCTATGGCAACATACCTTCATTATTACGTTACGATCAGGTGCAAAGTTACGCGTAAGTGTATTGAGAAACACAACCCCTGCAAACCAGGTATTCCATTTCAAGTGTCGTGCAAACTGATCTCATGGAAAAGCGGAATTTTAGAGAAGAATTCCCAAGACGTATATGTATCTATACAAACCTCAAAATACCCCTAGTACATATTGTGAACGAGCAATGTGTCTAATGTGCCTGTTTCTGAACATTGAAGTGGCGAATTTACGAGTTAAAGCATTTATGAACAAGACTTAAAGCTGGTTTGTGTTTGAAACGAAACAACTTTCGCGTCAGTTCCCTGACGAATTTACGCGCAAAGCATTTCGGGAGATTTAGGGAAGTTAAAATAATTTTAAAATATGGTGGAAAAAATAATACTGTATCGAGAAGAAGACATAAAATGCGTAAAGTTACCAGAAAATGTGTGGGAAAAAACAGGTTATGTCATCAATGTTTTCCAAAAAAGTGACATCTTGCTAAAAACCAATAAACAAAATGGCGAACTGAGGTACATTGTACCCATAAAGCGTTGCCTAAATCTATGTGACGTCATAAGGCTCGGCGGTAATTAAACGATGAATTTGCTAAGAAAATTTGGTGAACTTTCAAAACGTGTTATTGTAGGCTTTATTGCTTATTATACTTATGCTCCGGTTATTTGAAACAGAATGGACATATACTTCTTTTTTCTATTTGATTCATATGGGAAACTACATTGTGTAATATATAATTTTTAATCTTATGTAATATATGTGTGTGAACAATTCCGGACCTAACACAAAATCACTAATTATCATATGTGCCAAAGATTGACGAGAGACCCCCTATGGATGATTTGTGATTGGAATCAGACTTGGAATTTTAAAACAGATTAAAAGCCAAGGTTTCCTCTCGAATGAAAGCTACATTTTAAAGTCGAATGAACTGCCAACATTGCTTTCATAAAATCTGATTATTATCTAAAACACATTTAGGCTGTTATGGGTCTGTGAGATATCTTAATTTCTGAAGACCCTTAAGCCTTTGAAACTTTACCTGGTTAATTGACAACTATGTCATCGTCTTTTGAGTGGCCGCAGGCACTTTTACCTGTTCTTGTTTATTGCTGAACTATATGGACTGAAATCCACTTTAGGTGATACATGGACGAACACATCATCATGTCCGAAAATACTTGTCAATGCTGAAATATTTAAGGTCACAAGGCCAAGCCAACGCTGGCTAACATCATGCTTTTAAAATACTGCCGTTTTCAAACACTTATTTTGCAACTCCTACAGGTAGTTAAGGTACAGGAGGTACCTCCACAATACCTGGATATATTCCGGAAGACACACAGACCTTCCATCGATGCGGCGCGGGTTAGAATCACTCTCAGGACAAATTAAAATTGAAAAAATTCTGAGTGGATTTTTCACTCGGTCGCCGTTTGTGGAAGAGTTGCCAGGTACTCGCCGAAGGATTTCCTTCGAGCAATGCACCCGGTTTCCTCCCACAATAAACCTGGTAACGCCGCCATATAAGTGAAATAATCTTGAGTGCGAGTCACTGAAGAAGAAAATATTACATTGTATATTACCCATCACCTTACTTATTACATCTATATGAGGGATTTCGCAAAGAAATATTCGTAACTTTAATTCCCATTATGGAAATAATTAAGTAAAACTATTCTAATTGTGTCCACTCACTAAAACTGTTTTATGTAATCCTAACGCTATACATATGAGAAACTTCTCCAATATGTTATATTTTTATCGATAGATCGGTTTTATTTGGTTGTCAAAAAATAGAGACGATCTTGTTCTTAAATGTGCGGTTGTGTCTATAGCAAATGAAATAATTTGACCTACATGTTTAAGAATCTTAAATAATCTGTTAATTAAGCATGACCTTGTCTGGGACCTGACCTTGACATAAGAGTACAAGTACTTTTAAGACAACTTATTTTTATACTTTGTATCACATGTTGGTCGTTCATGTAATTTTCCATTGAGAATAAAAACATCACAATTACCGCCGAGCCTGATGACGTCACATAGATTTACGCTAAGCTTTCTGGGTAAAATATACCTCAGTTCGCCATTTTGTTTATTGGTACTTATAGCAGGCGGTCACTTTTTTGGAAAACATTGATGACGTAACCTGTTTTTATCCACACATTTTTCGGATAACTTAACGCCTTTTACGTCTTTTTCTCGATAGAGTATTATTCCAACCGCCATATTTAAAAATTATTTTAAGATCCCTCTATATCCCGAAATGCTTTGCGCGTATATTCCAAGTGACGTCATCAAACAATCGGTCAATTACACTATTATTTAAGAATATTTTAGTTTGCCCACTACGAACTATTCCATTTACCTGATCTCTGTACAAATTTGCCAACGTGTTCCACAAGTGTACACATTTAATGGCAAATCTAATATAATTTGATATAAGCATATACACAAACGGTAGGGAGAATAATATTAAAGTGGCATGAGCTGCCAAAATTCACACATTTTTTCATAATTTCTGATCGTCACGACAGTAAGAGGCTTTGAAGGCCATCGAAATGAATGTTGGAATGAGGAAAATTCGTACAGTATGTGGCCTATACGAACCAAAAAGGTGTTCGAAAAGTAAACAAAATTTAAATAACCGGGACGACCATTCATTCATTCTAAGTCAGAGTTAGTTCAAAACAATACTTTATCGTTCATTTTTGAGACTAAAAGCACTAAAAAACTTCTGAATTCTACGTCTTGAGAAAAATAGCCAATAATTTAAACATTCTGTTTTAACGTCAAAATATCAACATTTTGGCAGCTCATGCCACTTTAAGCAAATCTACACACAATCCATACGACAAACGATAAATCAGAAATAAGGTTCAGCAGCTGTTCTACGTACATGAATAGGCGCTAGGCAATTATTGATGGTGTAGGGATCATTCCATTCCACCAGGCGAGGAACAAGTGACCACCAACGCCCAGAGAGCCAGATTGCTGTATATGTGTTGTAACAACCACTAATGTAATAAAATGCCCTAATGTAATAACTTTTTCTAAAACGTGTTTTTTTTTTCGTAAAAATTCCACTGTATATTATCGAGGAGTGATGAATGTATTCAAAAAAATGATATTTTATTTAATTGTGACTTTAACATTTTACTCCCAAATGACGTTTATTACATTAGGAGTGAAATCACCGTTTTCACGATATTCTTGCCTTCAAAATGACCCCAAAATGTAACAACTTTTGTCTTAAATGTGATTTTCCGTAAACATTCCACTGAATATTTTCGAGGCGTGATGAATGTATTCAAAAAAAAAATTAACTTATAATTTTTCTCCAAAATGACGTTTATTACATTGGGAATCCAACTCCGTTTTCACTATAATCTTGCCTTCAAAACATGCCCTAATGTAACAACTTTTCCTAAAACCGGGTTTATCTCAAACACTCTACTGGATATTATCGATACATGATGATTGTATTTAGAAAAATGTTATGTCGTTTGTTTGTTATTTTAACATTTTTCTCCAAAATGACGATTAATTCGTATAACATCAGGGGCTTCTGTTGCAAAAGTAGGTGAAACAATATTGAGTTCGGGGTAAACAGCAATCATTTGATTAATAGGAATAAGACAGTTGTATGTTTTGCATATCTAAACCGATATGTAAATAGTTTCAGAGCAATAAAGCTGCTATGATTATCCCATTTCCTACAGACTGGTTTTGTCCATCAACTTTAATCGAAGGTGTTTTATGTTTACCGAATTTCTTTAAGGCTCACTAGTATGGAAGCCGAATAAAGACATTTTAGTTCGCGTGCTTGGCGACCCAGCCAAGCTTGCCAAAGCAATTGATTCGCGACTTTTTCTACCCCGCCAAACTCGCCAAACACGCCAACCACCCTAATCAATCCAAAATAGAAAAGCGCTAATCAGCAAGATTGTAAGAATTTTGAGCAAAATCAAAACAAACAAAGGATTGGGATGGAAACGGAATGGTTGTACAAAAGTATATATCAGAATTGTATCTGATTTTCGTTTCTATAAGCATGTGAAAATAGTCACGTGATAGAAACACGGGTCCCACTCCCCACTGGACTGGGAGGGAGAACTAGACCTATTTAGGTTGATTCGTTTTGCAACACTGTACGTTCGATTGAGGTCGAGCTACAACTCGGGTCACTTTCTTGTCCCAATCGAACGCAGCCTTGTTAACCAGTGAACCGTGAACGACAAAAAAAAATGATTGTAGGATTACGTTTATAGTTCACGACGACCAAATCTAATGATTGGATGAAAGTGTAAAGATCTAATTTTGTAGACTGGTGCTAAGCGCTCGCTAAAAGTAAAAAGTACAAATCTGCGTATATGTACACCTAATTTTGAACCATCAAGCGAATACAAGCTGTTAAAATAAAGAGTTCAAATGAATACGCCATCTTGGTTTGAATGTCCAATATGCTTACAACACAAATATCGTTTCAAGTCACAATTTCGTTTTGGCTCAGGAATTTGTTTTTTGTAATCCCGTCTTTTTTGGTGGGATAGTTGGCTATCACAGAGAATTTGAAAAATACATATTGATCACTATAAAAAATACATGTACTTCATTATAGCACGATTGGCATAGCCTATACGATATTTTCCCGAGCCTATATGTTGCATCATATGACATGACAACAGGCGTTCTTTACAACCAAGATAGCTGGTTGATTTGGTGAATAACGTAACCCTTTGGTTTCATGTGTACCAGATATGATTGTCAATATTGTACTTTGTATGATTTAGCAGGACAATATTTTGTATTATTTAAAACTATGGATTTATCCAGGGTTTGTCCTTGAAGTATTCGTGTACGAAGGGAAACGAATGAGCAATGACAAATTTCACAGGGCTATTATTGTAGAAGTTAATAAAATGCATTGTTATCCAGATCACGTAATTTTAGTCCCGAACAATCGAGGTACGTGTTATTTTCGAATGATAAATATAAAAAGCCAATTACACGTACAGTTCCAATAAAAGAAACCAGTATCGTCCGATGTAAATGCTTTTATCTTTTAAATAAAGTGTCCTAAAAGAAAATAAACTATGCTATTTAAAATGATTTAATAACCATATACATTAAACGCTGTGTATCCGATATTTCTGTTTGCCTATTGTTAACAAGTTACTCTGTTTGCAATTGTGATGTTAAACAAGTTGTCTTGCACAGATACGCGTAAAGGTACAATGGCTTTTTTGTTTCTTGAAGACGTGTCAAATTCATTTACATAGGATATTACTTCAGGCAGTACAAGGTCATACCATATGTCGGGTACAATAGTGAAGAATTAGTTTAGAGAGGTCAGAATTGTCACTGAGGAAATGTACTTTCTTGGCTGCGTGAAAACAGTTTTTTGCCAAAAAGATATTCATTAATTACCGTATACATTTAAGTTGAAATAAGCATTACACACACAGTTATGTTTGTGAAGAATCAACATTGAGCATTTGCAAACCAAAAAGAGGTCGATAGAGGTCATCTCACGATATCAATATTACATCTTATTAATTGACTGTGCAAATTATTACTCGAATACGACCTTTTCCGCCGGGTAATATCAGCAGACGAATCAAGTTCGTATTAGCCGTAGGGTTGTATTGCCTAGTTCAAGTCATATAGGCCGAGTTCAAGTCATATTGGCCGAGTTCAAGTCATATTGGCCGAGTTCAAGTCATATTGACCGAGATCACAGAGTGCGGCTGAAAGACGCAATTGTAACATGTGATGTCACAGAGTTTGACAGACGCAGACGACAAATGTTGATTTCAGAATGTCTACACCAGAGCGCGTTGTACAAGGTCTTATTGACGGGATATTAGAGTTAGAAGAAAAAACTACTGTAAGTGAATCCGATTGCCGTTTTAGGACAGCGGAAGAGGAAGAAACTTCTCTACTGATCCAGGAACAAAAAAAAAAAGAGCGCATAAAAGGTCGGACGTCATTTTGTTTAGGGCATGGAATAAATGATCAGTGGGCGACCTCCTGTTCAACTTGACAACTTGCATTAAATTAACTTCTACAGTCTATTAATAAAAATATTATGAATCGAGTGTTTTCGTATTGCCTTGGTATTGGCCTGAGGGTGGCCGTATTGGCCCGAGGCCGCAGGCCGAGGGTCAATACAACCACCCTCAGGCCAATACCAAGGCAATACAAAAACACTCGATTAATAACATATAGTATGAGGTCCCCCCACACCTTCGATATCGGGATTTGCGATAAGCACCAGATGAAAGGGTCTCAACATAAATCGTTGAATCAGGGGCAACGCGATTTTCGCGGCCTTGGCATTGACAATGAGGACAACGTTTAGGCTAAAAGGTAGGGACAGACAAATGTTCTAAAGAATCACTTTAAACTTTTCGAGTGTTGCCATAGCAAAACAGTAAGAAAAACATGTGGAAAACATGGCACACAAGTATTCTAAGTACACAAGTAGTGTTATTCCGAAAAACGAAAACTTCACATTGGAATAACACTACTTGTGTACTACGTTAAACTAATCAGTGGAACTACAGGATTAAGTATTTTCTTAGGTCAAAATCTCAACATAGAATAATGTACATGTTTTAAAATGAGGGTGGGTGAGGAGGGGAGAGGTGGGGTGGGGGTATGGCTAAAAGCTTCCAATCTTACACGGGTATCTAGAAACCATCCCATGCACATAGGTCGGTCTACGAGTTTACAACCCCCGACTCATTGGTGGAAGGAGCTCGGTGCCCTTCCCATCATATAACTTGAGTTTTTTCAGAAACAACCACTTAGATGACCTAGGATTTAAATCTATTTAATGCTATTATTATCCTGCAAGAAGTTTCGTTCATCTGTCTGTTCGAGATCTGTAAAAAAGAGCTTCAAGCATTCACACTGTAGGTCAATTTTCGTTTTTTAATGTACAGATAAATCTTAAAATGACAAATATAAATTTTAGAGCCTAATTAAGTCTTTAACAGTGACAGCTTAGTCAGCTGATCAGAGCAAATAGTTATTTGTTCATCTGATAAATGTATTGTGTCATACACATTACGCCAACTTAGGAAGAAAAAATAGCCATAAACAGCTGTACTGGCCCATGGGCATTTATTTTAATTAAAATAGGAATTCAGATTTTCAGACGACAATGCAATGGTTGTCAAGAGGAGGTTGCAAGGTTACATTCTGGGTTGCAAAAGACCCATTGCACATAGACGTCGTCTGCAGCACTGCTGAGTTCGGTAAAGTTCTCCGCCGCAAATATAAATTAGATCCATGTCAATTCCACATGGATTTCCAGGATAAAAACCCCGACTAGCAGACAAAATCAAAATCAAAAAAGTATAAAACATAATTTGATTTTATCAAAGATTTCGTTAAAATTCGTTCTGAAATTATTTAGGTCACAGCTAGCCTGCGTTTTCGTCACAGCTGCAACCATAGCAAGGGGACCTATATATGTCATGCTGACACGAAACTCGTTTGTATTTCTCTTTTGAAATAGAGGCTTTTAGGCTGTTGGCTTACAATTTATATAACTAATAATTTTTCTCGACTTTATACATGTGTGAATTGACTTGGAAATCTATATGTGCTATGGTACAGATCAATTTGACAAGTTCAATCGAGAGAAAAGCGTACAACCGAAAACCATAAAAAAATTCGACTGTCGCGCGTACGAATGCTTTTCTCAGCCAAGCATTTTCATTAAAAGTGTTATATAACTAGTTACATACCATATTTACGACATGGCTTGATGTACGTGAATAACAACACATTTATGTGATAAATTTTGGGTATTAGGAGGGTTTTTATGGCAGACAGAAAATATTCCGCACGGAAAAATATGACTGCAGCCAAACATGCGCTACAAATGTTTCAAACCTGGACCCTCCTTCATGCCCAGAATTTAGCTCACTTTTTAAAGTAACGTAAGTATGTCTCTTCGCCTGGTTTTATGTTTCTAACGGACGATAAATTGATCCCTCCTCCAGAACCACATTTACTGACTCAATGTGCAAAGGGCTGGACAAGACCAACATGGCGTCTTTGTGATATTAGAAATATCATGACGTCACAGAGCCGTTTGGAGATCAATTAGATTCCCCAGTTTACTCATAAATTCAAAATTTCACCTTTATTAAATTTAGCACAATTCATTAAAGTGAAGACTTTGGCTAATATAAATTTAACTTAAATTTAAAAGCAATATGTATCTGTTTATCAAACAGCTTTTCAATAATCTTACTGTTATTTTTGTCTCAGAAGCTTTGCATTCTTTTAAGAGGCATGGTCGTTTTCATAAATTCGATTGTCAAAAGAAATTGGGTATTTCAAATGTATTGAAAAAGTAATGGATTGACGTTGAAATCAAAAATAATCTCGGTAAAACAAATTATTAAAAAAACCAAAGACGGGATAGAAAAAAATAGATAGAGTAAAATTGCTTACACTTAAATGTTCGGCTTTCAATTACTCGGTTGAGGATCGAAATTTCGTCAGTACGGCGTACCTTTTCAAAAATGGACTTCCACTGATAAAAATAAAAAGATCGTTTACACTGAGTAGTTTATTCTCTGCATAATTTAGGAATATTCACGTTTTTTCCTCAATTTTTACACCTTGTATGTAATATCAAATAGAAGACGTTCGCTTAAACAAATTTACTCGTTTCTTGCTCATTGTGAATGAAAATAATAAAAAATGATAGAGAAAAAAATGACGGGGTAATTTCTTTGTCCATACATAATTCCTTTTGATTTCTTTCATTTAAAATTGAACAGACACACGGTTGTCTTTCTAGTACAATTAACAAAACATTTGGTATGCACGTGGAACATAATTTTAAAAACAGTAAAGTAATGATTCAAAAGAGAAAAATTGTGAAAAAGTCTTGGAAAGAAATCATGTAAGTGAACTTATTTGATGTCCCTTAATAAAAAGAGTTTCAGTTGGTTGTCTTACTAGGATCCAATAATATCTATTTTCTGTACATACTTTTATTAAAACATACCAGGTTTAAATCCTGTTACACTCTCGATAGACAGTTTATACACAAACGTGTACAGACTAACTTAGAGTGTTCTTTCTATACTCTATATTGGAGTGTAACCAAGGGCGTATGTCAAAACAGAGACGTACCCTTCTATGCAACGCCTCTTTTGTGACACCAAAGCCAATCAGCACACGTTAATAAAACACACCCCCAAATCCTATAACACCAGGATCAGCTGTTTTAGATGGGGTGTGTTTTATAAATTCAAGCAATATAACTAAAAATATCTGATTATTCATCTATACCAGCTCGTCCGCAATGATAGGATAAGACGTTCCTTTCGCCCCATAATTGCAGTCGTCTTATCAGACGATTAAAAAATTGAACACTAATGTTTGGGCTGCTATGCATTCTTTTTGCCAATTTATTTTCACTGGTTAAAAATATAATACAACTACGCACTTAAAATTAGGCCCCTTGTCGAAGTGATGGTTATTTTCCGTAATTTGTAAATTTTTCAAATTGACGAATTTTAACTCTTAATTGACCGATTGTTTGATGACGTCACTTGGAATATACGCGCAAAGCATTTCGGGGTATTGAGGGATCTTAAAATAATTTTTAACTATGGCGGTTGGAATAATACTCTATCGAGAAAAAGACGTAAAAGGCGATAAGTTATTCGAAAAATGTGTGGATAAAAACAGGTTTATGTCATCAATGTTTTCCAAAAAAGTGACAGCTTGCTAAGTACCAACAAACAAAATGGCGAACTGAGGTATATTTTACCCAGAAAGCTTTGCGTAAATCTATGTGACGTCATCAGGCTCGGCGGTAATTGATGTGATGCATTGAGACAGCAACAAAACCTAAATTTAGAATTCGCCCTTGTATTAAAGAACAAATGTCACCTCTAAGGTCTAAAGTCGCCAATTTTAACAGAAAAGTACATTGCGATAGGGTTGGAGTGTTCATCTCGGAGGCCGACTGATGATGGGACTTTTGGCCATTCGACAAAACAACAACATCCTGAAATTCAGTTTGCCTTTGATCGCATTTACCCGCTTTTCTATTCGTCTCCTACACTTAGCGGAAGATACCGTTAGTCACATGGACATTTCAGACACCGGTTACTATTGAAGATTTACAACACTGACCAGATAAGTCTGAATCGCTGAGCCCGATTTTGTCAATATGGGGCTATTTCGGGAAATTTCGCCATTTTCCCCATTTTCGGTACTTGAAACTCCATGAAACGTAAGGGCTTCTCGTTGTAGAGAAACTATAGTTGGAAACAATGAAGAATCCCATGTACAAAACTGCAAGCATCGTTCATCGTTGAGTTTTAACTCTAAAAGTCGTGCTCTCACAGGAAGTCGACCATGATTTTTTTAAAACAACAGATGTGGTTCTGTTTTTCTAAATAGTAACATTTTAATTGATTGATTGATGTTTTACGCCGAACTTAAGGTTATTTCCCTTACATGGCGGCGTTGCCAAGCTTAGTGGGGAGGCGAGTACCTGGCAACTCTTCCAATCAAAACTTTTTAAATTTGTATTTGGTCTGAGTGTGTATCGAACCCGCGCCACATCGATGAAAGGTATCTGTGGGCCTGAGGGAGGAGCACTCTAACCCATTGGACCATCGATTTGTATTTGTGATGATACAAATTTACGAATGATCTACGACTGATATAAAAAATCGAATACATAAAGATATTTTGTGACTGTACAGGAAGTAAACCTGTAACAAGTAATTTTATTACTTCCAAAGAGCAATCCCGTCAAAGAAAAAAGTCCAAGCTTCTTGTGATATAAAACCGCTTTCAATTTGGCAGAATGAGTAGTCTCCCTTAAGACTGTGATAGAAGAAATAAATAGATCACTTTTGAGGTTTTGATGGTCTATAGTTCTTTCTAGATCTGCTGTGTCTGTTTTTCTATTGTTTGTTCGCCGGTTCACCCCGACGGCTGTTAACATTTGTAACGAGGAAGTCAAGGAACTTTCTGGAACCTTGAATATGTCCAGTCTCTATAGATATGCAAATCTATTCTAATGTGTTTGGCTGTAGTGTTCTTGAATTCCTGAGAATCTATATAAGTATATGTTGTTTGTCAATCAGTTGCCATCTGTACACAGTATGCTATAAAAAGTATGATTTGGATGCCTTATTCTTATATGGAATGATATTTGGCATGCCTTTTGTGATATAGTGTATTATTCTAGTCTGTGGATTTACCAGTGTGTTTTCAAGATTTCGTTCTGTGGACTTTTGTGAATATGTTCTCGATTAGATAAGTGATTTATGATTTTATATAAGAACTCCCAGTTCTTTGTTTGTAAAAGTAAGTAATTTTGATATTTGTTTTCTTTCCATTGTTTATATAATATTTAGCTCTATTTTGTATTAATATAAATCAAAGTTGTACATAAAATCGGCTGGTCTGCTGTTACTTCTTTTTATTATTATTTTGTCTCGTAACAATAGGGTTTACCTTATCGGCAAAATAAAGCAGAGCATCTGATTGATCTGTCAAAGAATGGGTGTTCATCGTTCAACGACGTTTTCAAATCCAGTTTAGCCTGGGGTGTGAGCTGCTTTTGATACTTAAGCTATTGTCAGTTTGTTGTCAAGAGTACCCTCCCTTTAAAGGGAAAGAAAATCTAAGTTTTAGACTAGTTTAGATAGAAAGAGTAGAGTTCATTTAGTCCAAAACAACTGTTCAATGTATGTTTTATCCCCTCGTAAGCGAATAATTGAAATTTGAAGGTGGCGTTACAATAGAGAATAAGCACCATAGGCCATTCACAAGGCCGCCACCATTTTTTCATTAATTTTATCCAATTATTGTTGAATACAAATTTAAGTGCGTTATATAGTAGTCATGTGATGCAATTTAGCCAATGGCTTGGCTAAGAAATGACGTGCGGTTGCATACTGACCTATAAATTAGGAGACAATCTTCCCACTTCAAGTTTGTCGCCATGTTTTTTGGACCTAAATCTACCATTATACATTAGAGAGCGGTAAACATACGTCATTATTGATCTAAAAATAGCCACACCAACATCATGTCATCCTAACACGGAAAAATGGCTACACAGATAATCCACTGAAAGGACATACTTCTGTCTGTTTTTATTAGCTTGAGGGTCACTGGAGGTAATTGACGTGAAAGGTTTTAAGCACTTTGAAGGTTGTTATCGACGATAATCCCTATGTATTTCTAGAGATTTCCCCTCCTTTAAAAAGCTCCTACAAATGGCGAAAACTTCTAACATTCCGGTTCTGAACTTAACGTTCGTGCTTTATCCAAATACAACAAAAGATATAACCCGTATGTGTTATAAAAATACTTGAGTCAAAAGTGTATTTTGTATTATGATCAGACTGACCACAAGATGTATAGCTCAAATAAATAAGCTTCAAGTGGCATGTTAATATTTGTCTGTTAACGGAAACGGTGAGAATGTTCGTCTATTTTTCTTAAGACATGCAATTTAGAAGGTTTTAGCGCTACTAGTCTCGAGAATATAAGTTCAAGTGGAATTTTGAAACTAGTCTTATAATGAATTCGTCCTGGCTGTTTCTATTTTGTTTAAATTTCGGGCTTGGCTCGTACAGCACACAGACTTTATGGATTTTCCTCATTCAACGGCAATTATTTAGTTTTTCGGTGGACTTAAAAATCTCTAACTGTCGTGACAATCAGAACTTACGAAAAAAAAGTTAGAATTTTTGCAGCTCATGTCTCTTTTGCCTGTAATTGACTTGGTAAACTTTACCGGTGTAACTTTATGATAAAGTGGATACAAGGCGATCCAGGAGTTAATACACACTTATAATACCTTACCCTTGTAGTATTCAAAGCACTGGCAGTTCAATCCTAACACAGCACTATCACAAGAAACCACTAGCTCGTGGACAAACAAAACAAGGGAGATAATTTCAAGAAAAACGTATACCGAGCAGAGTTAGCTCCCTAGAAATATTAAACTTTAGCATGACTTACCATACAGAAAACCCCTCCACATGGCAACAATTGTGAAATTTACCGATGACATGAATTGAATACATTGTCAAGTTCAGTTCCTGTATTTGAAAGCATATAAGGAAGGACAGAGAGTCTGTTTAACAAAAGGGAAGGGTTCGTTTTTACGTATACCTTTGAGAGCATGTAGCTTAAAAAGACACTTACGATAGTCTTTTTTATCCACGGCCCCAAGTTCCATGACAGTAAAATACATAAAGTGTCACAAGCTGCTAAACATAGGGAACATTTCATCATAAACAAAATGGCCATTGATACCAATTCTAGATATGTGCGTTTAGGTTGTTTTATAAGCGATGAAACTCCCCGAAATGTTATCATACATTCCCACTTTTTGGATTTTGGTATTTATTAGCACACATCTTCTGTTCGCATTTACTGGCTATACCCATACTTATTTTATTTCAATGTTAATCGTTTAATTTGCAAGCTCTTTTAAAAGGGTCTAAATTCAATTCTAATTCTTGAGCAATCGAAATGAAATTCTACCCGTGTTGTGAAACACTAAATTAAGGCTTGTGGTGTGAATTTCAGTCCAATAAATCTCAAGGAATTGTAACCATACAGCCATTTTAAAATAAGTAGTAAAATTTTTGCTGTCCCGGGCCGGGTGTCTGGCGTTATTTTGTTGTCTTTAAAGTGGCATGAGCTGCCAAAATTCACACTTTTTTTCCTGATCGTTACGACATTTAGAGGCTTTGAAATGATTAGCGTTAGAATGAGGAAAATCCATACAGTATGTGGCCTATACGAACCGGAATAGTGTTCGAAAAGTAAACAAAATTTTAATAACCGGGACGACCATTCATTCATTCTAAGTCAAAGTTAGTTTAAAACAATACTTCATCGTACATTCTCGAGAATTATACGTTTTGAGAAAAATAGTCGATAATTTCAACATTCTGTTTTTACGTCAAAATATCAACATTTTGGCAGCTCACGCCGCTTTAACAGAATATTGTGTGGATTTGTTTAACTTGTTACCTCAAGCCCTGCCAAATGTTAGCACAAAGCCTATACAATTTTATCAGTTGAGTTAAAAAGTGGAGAATTTATAACAAAGTAAACAAGTATGGCTCAGTTTGTTGGGACCACGCTATTCGTTAAAACAAGATTGTTGAATGTCTTGGAACATACTTTTAGAAATTGTAAAGTTTTGTAATAAAGCAATGGAAATTTCGTAGGGCTTATAATGGGTTAAATCCCAGTTTATGTCAACAAATTCTGAAAAATTCGTTCCCTTGCAAAGGACAAAATATGAAATTAACATCTGACGTATGGCGTCATAATAAACCCCGGACTCCGGCACAGCTGGTTTCTAGTTCTAATTTTAACATTGCTGTATTTTCGCAAGTTATTTTTTTCTAAAATTTGTACCACAAGCCTCAATTAGGTGGATAATAAGACTCGCCAAATTTCAAGCGGTTTGCTAAACCAGTACAAAAGCTATGACCTGAGAAAGAGTGTTCCAGTTTTGTTTTTTGGGGTTTTTTTTTTTTTTGGGGGGGGGGGGGTATTTCATAAACTGGTTTAGAAGGCTAAACTGACCTAGCCGACTAGAATAGCACTGCTTTAACATTACTGCTTAGTCGACTATCTGACCGTAGTCGGCTATATGTGGTTTATGAAATACCCCCTGGGATAGCCATGGTAATATAAGTGGGACAGTCGCCAAGGGCTTTCTGAAGGTTGGCAGCTAATCTAAGCATAGAGAATGACGTACAAGCTAAAATAGGATGATCGTCAGAGATAATCGTAGCAACATAAGTGGGTTAGATGACAAGGAACAATTGATAGGTCTGCGGTAAGAGAATGTGTCCTTGAATGGGATAGTCGCCAGGATCAGTCAAGGTTACAAAATCCGGAAAAGTCGACAGAAACTAAAAAGCGAGTTTTCTTGATTTAGCCTGAAGTGATGTCAATACTATAATGTTATTAATCAGGGCATTGTTACCGGCATTGTTACAGGCCCGATGATAGCCGTATTGGTCCGAAATTAAACTAAAATAATTGGGTATACGTTGATATGTTCCGTTATAATAATTCCGTTCATCGATGTCATTCATGTCTCTTTCTGATCACTTCTGTCTATACTTACAACGGCAGTAAATAGAATGTATTCATGAAATATGTTTAAGTATGATTTATCGGATCCTCTCAATAACTACAAACGATCATCACCCTCCGAAGGTTAGGGGTAACACCGCCATTTAGGTGAAATGATCTTAAATGTGCCTTAAAACATCAATCAATAGAAAAATAAAAACAATAATGACAAATTCAAATGATGCTTTTCTGCAATATTGATTTATTCTAACAGAGGTATATATTTTACAAACAACAAAGATGGACACAGTGAAAATCGCCGATGAGTTTATACAAAACTATATTCTTGTATCAATATATGGTTCCTATGATAGTTAAAATGAAGAGTTGCAATATGACAGGATTTTTACAATGCGGTGAAATGATAAACGATTTATTTTCTTCCGTTGGTTTCGGCATGGGTCAATCTATTCCATTAGTCGACTGTTGAGATGCTGCATCAAAAAGCTGTTCATCGGTGGTTCGTCCAAGTCTTCAAAGGGCTGGAAAAAGTAAAAAACGCGATTATAAGGGAGGGTGTTCGACAATCCCCTCAAAAGCCTGTCAGAAAATTATTTCAATATCTGTTGGACTGTATGAATATGATTCGAACCAATTGGTTCGTGCTGGTCATTGAAAGTCAAACTAACTATAGACAGGCTAATGACATACCACATGTATGTAAATATAGAGTGAAATGTAGCTAAACAAATTTTAAAATCAGCATTTTTACTGTGGTTGTAAATTCTGGGGTTCATATCGTGCGACATCTTGTCTGAGTTGAAAGCAACAGGGAATTGGACTAACACGTATCTAAATTGAATATTAACGAAGACTCGTCCCGTAACCCATATTGGCCATTCGCTTCTTTTGTATGTGTTCTAAGCATTTTGTTTCCTTGTCTTATATGTCTTAATCCATTTTCGCTTGTTCTTTACTTACCATGCCAGTGTGTTTACAGAATGCTGGAGTATCGAAAACTGAGGGGTCTTGGATGCCTGCTGTTATATTAGAGTAGCCAACGTTCCCAAGGTAATACCCTGCATGTGTAAATAAATGGACAGAGTTAGACGTTTTAAAAGTAACAAGCACTTGATGTTACAGATAACTATATGGATTTTCCGTGCCTCGGCGCAATTGTAACCATTACTTCATTGACACGGAGATTACGACAGAATTGCGCTTGTGAGGATGCGATAGGCTTGCTAACGCCTTCGAAAGAATTCAAAAGAGGTAAAACTGTATTATTCTCTGTTGGTTCTACAAGTTCTCCCACAAGTTACGGAAATTGTCGAGGAATCTTTTGTAAAATGTTCAAGTCTACACCTGATTTAACGATAAGCTTATATATGTATTTACAATATTCTGCAAGAACCCTTGTGGTAAAATCCAAAACATGAACTAGGTCAAAGTTAGAACATCCATGAGTTCTGGATTAATTAATAATCAGAAGTTTAAAACTTACCAAATTTATAACCTCCGTAACTCACATCTTCGACAGGCAAACAACCTTTCTGTGAGACCTGGGCACCTACATATTTACCCTGTCGCGGAAGCGTAAACCCATAGGCATTGACGGCAAACCTGCTTCGACCCACACCATAATATACGGTACCAAATTCCTGAGCAGTTCCTAGTATCAAAAGAAAATCCCAAAAGACTCATTAAATATTTGTCCTGAAGTAAAATAGTTTTGTCATTACTCTATACACTTAAACACGCATGTCTCTGATAGCTAAATACATCGATCAATTGATTTTTAAAAAAATTAAAAACAGTCCTTATGACAAATAGCAGCCTATGTATAATGTTTGCTTTTCTCTTTCATCCGGTGCAGCAACGTAAATGTTATTATGATTCGAAGTAAAAATAAATACAAGGCCTTTCTTAAACCGACTTATGTAACGCTTAAATCTCTTTAAAAAAACCTTCAAACTTACGTTACCACAAGTCACACATTTACTTTGGACGTAAATCTGTTTTTTCATGGCTGAGGTAAAAGTTTGCCAAACCATTATGAACGGTGTCAAGGAGTCTATTGGGCTTAATCTCGCTTAAACTTTGTAACTCACAATTAAATTTCTTTGTCGAACGACGTCATTGAGACCTGGAGCCTGTTTCACAAAGCGGCGTAGAGTAAGTTTTTACGTAACTGCCATAGCAACGTATATCTACAGTATTGGTTGCTATGGCACTTACGTCAAAACTTACTCTGCCTCGCTTTGTGAAACAGGCTCCAGATTTGCAACCATGCATTTAGGTTTGCGTTGCATCCAATTAGTTAATATCAGGATGTCACTCAGACATTTGAAACAGAAATTATTTTTTATAAATAGTTCTAAAATTAATTTCAGGGAATTCTCACTTACTTGGGATACACAGCTTAGCCATTCCGTATGAAATGGAATAGGATTTACAAGATTTTGTTTCTGGGTCTATTCTATATGCTTTTCGCTACAAAGAAACACAAAGGAATAGCGAGATGTGAAAAATACCGAAATAGATTTTGATTCTTATTAAGATATTGATTCTGCACAGTTCTAACTTTCAACAAGACATCTTTTCGTCTTTTACTTTCAGTATGTTTGAGAATACATATTTCTTAGATGAAAACGCAAAAAAATCTAAATATCCTTGAAAAAATGATATTAATAGTTAAACAATTAAATTTGTGGTGAAAACCTGACAGAGGCATTTCAGGTTTTTTATTGATTTCCAAACGAAAACATGGGCCTAAGAACCTGGTATAAAGTAGAAAACAGTGTTAAAAGACACCAGGCATTGCTAGAGCAGCCAGAAACTTAGCTGCTACGAAATGTCGTGTGTTATTTATGGCAGACCAATTTTTTAAAGCTAGACAACGGGACAAATCGTTCCACTAACCATACAAAACATACAATAATTATGTCTTACCTGCGTAAAGTCGTAGATAAAAGTAAGCGCTGGTTGGTCTCCTTGTAGGTAGAACCTAACATCTTGTCGCATTTTCCCATGTAGAGCATCGTAGGCCAAACGTATACCGTACTGGTTAGAAACAAAACGTTATTGATTGGATTATTTGTCTGGTAATTGACGTACAATGTTGTTTTAGACTAGAGAAGAATTAGAGAAGAAACAAAATGCAGTGATGATTTAATCGTTGTTGTTTGTTTATCAAAAAGCAATAAATCATCCATTGTACGCTAAAGTTTCTCTTGTATAAACAATTTTAGTCTGATGCTTGATATTATAGGTCTGACTCAATATTACTTGGCTGATTTGTTGTCTGGTAGTGTGGTCGTTAGAAAATTCAGGATAAATACATTTGAGAAACTTGTCTCTAGTTCCCCCATAAAACGATTATTACTTACAAGAACGAGTCTACTTTCGGCAAACGGTGGATTGACCGAAAATTCGTTGTTAACCTGAGCCTCCCATTGTCGTGGTGCACAGCATCCGGCCCGAGCCTCCTCCTGGCCTACTGTGGCAGCCACCAGGCCACACAGAACTACCAATAGCAGCATCATTAGAAAAGAACTTCTTGCTGGCTCTTGTTGTGATCTCAGAGGAAACTTCGCCGCAATGAACAGAACTTCTCTTTCCTGGCTCTCCTATGTGGATACAAAAAGCCTGCAGGCTATCACATGGCTATAAAAATCCCCAGAAGTCGCGAATGAAAAACAGTCAGACAAGTGTGACAGACTGTGTTAACCATATTTTACGCTGTATCCCGTCAGTAAAGAAGGCAGGCTCCACCCACTCGTGTGTGATTGACGTGCAAGGCCCATGTTGTATAATAACCCTAAATGTCTATTTATAAAAAGTACAAGTCAAAAAACAATGCCAAGGGCTGTCTTAATCTTATGCGTTGTCAAAAATTAAACAATTTTAATTGTCTTTGTTCATCCACCCTAATAAGACATTTTTAAAGATGCAATCTAAATTCTTGTCTAACGCATCTCAAATTTGCCGTGAGAAGAAATTATGTCTTCAGAAAGTAATGTTTTATGTCCCATATGTAAAAAGGGTAACCTCGGATGACCTCTGACCTAGTTGCTGAGTAGAACAGGGTTACAAAACGTCTAGTCAAGGACATGTCAAGGTACATCACGACGAGAATTGCGAGAAATCTTTTTTTAACAAAGTGGTGAATCCACTTTTGCTCCATTTTCTTTGAAAAGTTTATCCACTGGTAAAGATTTTCTCGAAGTGCATATGTAGCTTTAAATAAACTTGTGTCTACAATATCCCTTATTATTCGTTTAAAGTGGCATGAGCTGCCAAAATTCACACTTTTTCATAATTTCTGATCGTCTTGACAGTAAGAGGGTATAAAGGCCATCGAAAAACTAAATGATTGGCATTGGTATGAGGAAAATCCTGTACAAACCGAAAACACGTTTGAAAAGTAAACAAAATTTAAATAACCGGGACGACCATTCATTCATTCTAAGCCAAAGCTAGTTCAAAACAATACTTTATCGTACATTTTCGAGACCAGAAGCACTAAAAAGCGTCTGAATTATACGTCTTGAGAAAAATAGCCAATGATTTCAACATTCTGTTTTAAAGCCAAAGTATCAACATTTTGGCAGCTCATGTCACTTTAACAGATCGAACAAGTTGAAACATTTAAGAAATCGTTTTAATACATATTTTACTTGACTCTGGCTTTGACAAAAATTGAGAAATGCCGTTTGGATTTGTCTATCTCATTTTGACGTCACGTCAAGGCAGTCGAATGCCCTATGTCATAATAGCGTGTTTTGATCTAACGGTGTTATCACAAATGAATCTAAGCTTGACGTTTACATAGAAAACTGACAATCGAAAGTTATACCTGGCAACTCTTCCACATACGGCGACCGAGTAAAAAATCCAAGAAAATTTTGATTTTCTTTAGTACCGGTTGCAATGCAACCTTTATGCGATAATATCAGATTACGGGTTGCATTTGCATCCCTTACTATAATAGCAAAAATGTATCTTGTTCGATCTGTTAAACTGTTAAAGTGGTACTTACGGAACACATTAACTCTTTGTATAATAATTTATCAAGTTACATATTCAGTTGAGTTCGTTCAACTTATCACTCAGCGTTTATGATCAATGGTATATTGTTAGTTATGTCAGGAGTTTGATCCATTGACACTGGTCGGATTGCGTTTAGATCCATGGCAACTTGATGCAGATGTAACTTACGATTTTCTCGACGTCCGGCGAGCTGAATGTGGATCGACGCAAGATCTAAATGCAAATCGTAAGCTTTCGTCATGGTATCACGAACCCTTAACAAATCATAAGCCCAAGTGTTATATTATTATGTAGAATCTCCACTAAACCTACTGTAGCAGCGCCCTATAGTAAGTGAAATACTATTGAGTGCGGCGTATAACATCTATCAATATGGAAACCTATAGAGTAGGTGTCAGTATTTACAACTTCAGCTGCGTCATTTTCCTCTTGCTCCGCCATCACAATCAACATTTTAGTATTATTTTGTTATCATCATTATCACCTTCATCATTGTCACCATCATCATTTTTATACATGTTGATAGTATTGTATTTTCCCCATGGTTACGGCCTTCAGCATGACTAAGGTATAAATTTTAGCTAAGCCACAAATTTAGCTAAGCCACGATGATGAAGAAATTGATCATATTCGATCAGGATACTGAATTACGACTTTAAGAAATGAACACAAATGTGTGATTTAAAGTGTGTGTCCTTCTCGGTGAAGAAAATAATAGAATGGTATTGCTTGCACCCAGGACAAATCGTAAGGTTTTCGTTTATCTGACTCCACATTAATGTATTATGGTCTCTCCAGGATAATACATCCTACATTTGTCTAAAATGCTTCTTATTTATAGGAATCCATTGGTTAATAAAGCATCAGGTATTAAGTTGTTGCCTGAGCTCTACATTACCAAATTCTTTATATCGATAAACAAAGTTAACCTATATACGAAGTTTACTAAACAAATATGATTATTTTTTTTACATAAATAGGCAATTTTTATCGGATAAACCTATAAAACAATTGTTGTATCTACCACGGGTAATACACATACGCCATTTTTTATGGTCAAAATAATTTCATTCACTAATGTCAGCTAATCCAAAGCGGTCTGCAGAATGACAAGGCGAAATATTCAGTTGGCTTCAGAACAGATAGCCTTATTATTGTGGTACATAAGGAGATTTTATTATCAACTTAAAGGTTGATTTAAGGTGGGAACTCTTATTATATGTTGTCTAATAAATCTGTCCACTCCCAGACTTATAAAATAAGTACTCTAGCTGCAGTTGTCGACATCGGTCGACGGCAGTGGTCTCGTTCTGGCACAAGTGCTTCGTATCGAGTCCATTAGTTATTTCGTTTTTCCTATTTGAAAACTATCTTATATTTAGAAGTATATTATTTCGTTGCGGTCACTGCGAAAGTGCCTATATACAAAAAATATTTAGATATAGACGTGCGTCATTACCTCACGCACATTGTTCCATAAGACCTGTTCACTCCTTCATAAATTCAATGCGTTGTTTTTTTTCTCAGTCAACAACCGGTGATTCATTCCTATATATTTAGTCAAAAAATATATCTTGACATTGCTGCGATCAATTGGATCGTGACGCTGTGATATCAAATTCCTTAAACTCGAGTGGTAATTAACTCTGGTTCCTCAGAATAAATGAAAATTGCCCCTCTCGGGTACCAAACTTGAGTAGTAGTAAATAAATAACTCAAGTTCAAAATAAATTGGACATCACATCATCACTCGGTAGAGAATTTTTATATATTTGCAAACAGTCCTGAAATCAGAGTGCAACAAAATTTCTCTATTATTTAGATGATTTCGTAAATGCGTTTTTGTCGCTTTTGGAAGGTATCTTCTTGCTTGCGTTTTTAAAACTGAGTGGGAGTATATCTACTTCTGTTTTTAGAGTGAAATATATAATTTACTTATTAACCAGTTCCCATTAATCTGGTACTAACGAGGGTTTCCTGACAGCAAGTCACACAACAAGTACTAAAATCATTGATGTAGGGAGATTGTTGGCAAACTGATGTTGCAGAAACGATTGTGATCATAAAGGGCAACCTTCTGGCGATAAGTAATCACCATTAATTGCAATAAGCTATACAATTTATCAGGATAGTTTTAGCCAAATCAAAAGTGTATTCAATCAATACCGATGTAATGCGGCTTCCAATTTCTGCATATTGTGTACAGGAGGCTCTAGGGCCTGAATGTTTCTGCCCATCCTATCCCAAATGTGCTCTAAAGGATTCAAATCCGCGCAGTTACCCCTTCAGCAGATCCGACGTGTCAATGGAGGGATGAAACGCAGGTTGGAAGCTAATGGAGGCTATGCGCGCTATTGACCTCCTGCTCTAAAGATGTGTTCTACACACTCAAAGTGACATTTTACTTTAATATGTGAAGCCAGTTTCATACTTACAAGCATCTTTTTATTTTGTTAAAATATACTTTTGATTTGGCTAACGATATCCTGAATAAATTGTATAGCTTATTGCCATTATTGGTGATTTCTTATCGCTAGAATGTTGTCTTTTATGATCACAATCGTTTCTGCAGAATCAGTTTGTCAACAATCTACCTACACCAATGATTTTATCGATCGGTATATTCAACGATCCATTCTGCAGGAAAGAAATTCGCCGAGATATTTCATACACCTTTGCTGTATATCTACTGTAAAATTCTTCTTCTTTTGTTGAAACTTAAGCCTAGCGCACACGAGAGGCGCCGGCTGAGCTGCCGGCCACGCTTAGCCGAGGGAGCAGCAACAGATTTCAGCGCAGACGATGAGCTCCCGGCTGAGGGAAGTTCCTTGTCACCAAAGTTCACTGTCCTACATAAATGGCACTACCGGTGTTATGTAATATTCTAAGTGATCAAGTGTTTCAATAGGTACACACGATTGACCTTTCCCTCTGCTCAGCTCTGAGAGCTAAGCTGTTTCCCCCGTGTGCACGTAAATTTTGGTGCGATTTTCGCCTCTCGAGGCGGCGAGGAAAGTATCTGGCATGTTTGATAGTTTCTGACTCTCGTGCCAAGAATCTCACCGTGTGCGCATAACGTGAGCTGCCAGCTGAGCTGAGAGGAAGGAAAGGCCAATCGTGTGTACCTATTGAAACACGTGACCACTTAGAATATTACGTAACACGGGTAGTGACACTTGTGTAGGTCAGTGAACTTGGGTGACCAGGAACTTGCCTCAGCCGAGAGCTCATCGTCTGCGCTGAAATCTGTAGCTGCTTCCTTGGCCACGCGTGCCTTGAAGCTCAGCCGGCGCCTCTCGTCTGCGCTAGGCTTTAGCTCTCGGCCACGCGTAGCCGGCAGCTCAGCCTGCGCCTTTCGTGTGCGCTAGGCTTAACACGTCAGTCGCAACTGGTCCATGAGTAGACCTATGCGCATCTTTTCGCCAGTTTTGTAGGACAAGGCCCAGGCATATTTCTAAGGTAGATCTAATGAAACGTGCTTTCAAAAGCTGGCACTCGTTTCGAACAAAAACATCCTGACACAGGGTATGCCTTTCCAGCTTTTGTTTTAAGGAGTGTAATTTGTCTTATAATATTATTTCAATCTGTAACTCAAAGACGATGAATTTGACATACTGCAACTCTTTATTTTTCATAAGAAAACATAATGACATGATGTGAGTTAATTACAAGAATTGTGATCTGTGATAAATGATATAATTTACAGATGAATCATGTTTTGTACAAAATTGGGCGATTAACACGTTTACATAAAAAAGGACACAAGACACTAGAAAATTTATTGCAAATTAACATTTTATATCTATCTTTAGTTCTTTACGTTGGTTCATATTTCTTTTGTTGAAGTTCATTTAAATTGAAATCTTGACCTGTCTATTCCATTATTCGGCTGTGGATGTAATCAACTAAGAAACGATCCAGGGGTTCCTCTTCTAGGTCTTGAAAGTCCTAAAATCAATAGCAAAATGTTTTGTTAATCTCCAGAGATGTATGCATTGTGTTGTCAATTAGGTTATATTAGGATTGTTTCTGTTTAGGCATATGAACATATGAATGTATGCCCTAAGGCGCAGAAATACGAAATTTGTAATGAAAATATGCCGAAGATTTTTCAATTGTGGAAAAAGTATGTAGCTAAGAACAAAACACAATACAAATTATGATCCCTTATAATGTGTAGACCTCTATGTAGTAATGAATAAAAAAACTAATATAGAAATAAAGGACTCAAATTGTAATTTTACATTATTGTACGCAGTAATTTTATTAGTAATTTGCTTGGTCAAAGAGAAAAGGTGCCAAAAAAATCACTTTTGATCAGCGGCAGATTTCGTGCAAAGGCAATAGCGACTTTTGATTTATTCTATAAGCGCTAACTATAGATTAAGGATTGCAGTAAACACAGGATTTGAATATTGTTTTGGGGCAATTTACTTACCATGGCCACCCGGTGACAAAATTTGGGTGGGTTGAAGATAGATGGATCCTGAATACCAGCAGTGATGTTACCATAATTTATAACACCAACATATGTTCCTGTAAACAAACCGCGGAAATTCAAAATTGTTATCAAAAAACACAAAGGTTGGCAAAATTGTTTAAAAAATCTCAAATTTATATTTAAAACTTGATATTTAATGTTATTTGACACGATGGTAGGTGTATGATTGTGTATAATTAAGTACATTAATGGTCTAATAATGGTGTCGTAATTTATAGTGTTATGTTATATGAATTTCTTGTATAATTAAGTGCTTTTGATAATTAAAATCATACTCTATAGTTTCTCTTCTGGTGTGATTTAAATTCAATTGACGTCTCCACCAGCGCCACCAAACGTTCGAAAGATTTAGACAAACCCAGAATGTATGCTTTGTGACGTCACATATACCATGACGTCACACAACTATTTTGCTGAGTTTTTCTAACCTTTTCGAACGTTTGCATTGGACACGTAACGCTGACTGAGAGGTCGATTGAATACCAGCTTACCGCTTCTCTGTGGTCCGGTAACGGTGTCTTCAATTGGTACGCATCCATCGACTGCCACTGAAGATGCCACATAGGAATGTCTCCGATCTATTCTAAACCCGTAAGCCCGGAAATCTAGCCTGTTATTTCCAGAACCATAGAAGAGGTTAGCAAAAAGCTGTGCGTTTGCTGAAATGAAATATTATCAAGTAAATAGGCATATTAAAGGAAAATCACCCTGAGCCATAAATTAAACCATGCATCGTGGAAATGTTTGTATTGATGCAAAAATCAAAGAGACAAGCTAAAGATACAAAATCTCTGGATTTTTACAAACACTATTCTGGTCGGTTTATATATTGATAAAAATAATTTAGCTTATGGCGTTCATATCAATATCGGTCTCTCACATCGTTTTGCAGTTGTTCTTGAATATCATCATGCGTAAATCAAACTGGGCTCAATTAGTATAAAAGATACTTACCAGGAACACAGTATCGAAGCAATTTGGATCGTAGTTTGAAGACGCTGCAGCTCCTAGTTTTGCTGTTAATACGGTAGGCTTTTCTCTGTGCAGAAAAGAAAATTATGTTAAAATGACATGAGCTACCAAATATGTTAAAACAGAATTAGTTAATTGTTAGTCCTCAAACAAGAAGTACCAGATAAGAACAACATGAGTGTTTATAGGCAACATAAGTCCTATAATATACACATACATGCTAAATCATTCCGGTGTTTGCACACATCTTCGGTTCGCACCGACGTCAAGAATGATCTTTAACTAGAAAAGTTATAAAAAAACTACATAGTTTCATTAAATGACTTTGTTTCGATAGACTTGATCATTAAGCTTTAGAAGTTGTTGAACATTATGCATAAAGTGTTGGTAGAAATGTAAAATGATGAAGTTTTTTTTTATAGTGTTTCAAAAGCAAGCTGCAATCATCATCAGGATTCACCCTGCTCACCCTGGCCCGGAATTTTTTCCGGGTCAATTAGTGTCGGTTATTTACTAAATGTAAAATGGTACCGTGATAAGGGATTTAATTGTCAGTCACTGTACGTCAAATGATTGAATACACACGTGGATCACTATGGGACACTAAGAAACCTTCGTGTAATAGTCTTTATTTGGCTGTTCTAGAATCGCACAAATTACTTTCGGATACCCTAAACAAAAATAAAATCTGTACATGTACTTACCCCTCGAAAATCAAAAATATAAGTTGCCGTTGGTCGTCCACCAGGTACCAAGAAAGTGATGTCCTCTCGAACTCTTTGATTTTTAAAGTCGTAAGACAGAGTCATTTGATCCTGAAAAATATTGGCGTTTAAAATCAGACCCTTTTTATCGTAATAACACAATTGACACACAACACGTTAGAAAAAGTTTAAAGCAAATTTCGTTTTGGATTGTTAAGGCAATATGAATAAGTGGATTTACAGTGCCTCAAGAGAACCGAAATAGTGACATAATACCGAAAAAGCAAAATACCGAAACCGAAAAAGTAAAATAACCTGGACGAATTTAGTCCCAAACATCGCTTACATTTTCCAGACGTAGCCGAACAATATATAACTTCAAATTTGTACTTCGAGATAAAAATAGAACCGCTAATATCAGAATATTGCTTTAATGGTTATAATATATACATATTTTGGCATCTCATACCGCTCTAAATACTCACTTTCATCACCCGGTCTTCTGCAAGTCCATATACTTTATGCCTACCATTAAGCAAATTTTATGTGGGCATGATCATTAAGTTTGTATGTCCACTTGTATTGTAGTGAAACAACTTTTTAGTGATGCATTTTTGATACTGTTCTTTGATATTCCGAGTGATTTCCTGTCTTTTTATCATAAATTCAACCATACTGTTAAAACATATATCATACTTACGCTGGAAATTTTTCCATAGCCAAACTTTGATTTCACGCTTGCAACCTGGTTGACTCGTGCCTCCCATTGTTGAGGAGCGCAGCACCCTCTGCCCTCTAACTGGCCTACTGTGACGGCCAGTAAGCCACACAGAACTACCAATTGAAACATCGTCTGTGAATAGGCAAGAGGTTTACTTGACGTTGTTTTCCTATTAAGGCGAATGGCAATCTTGTCTATCGTCTGGGGTTTATAACAACTCTGTGTAAGAGAACAGAGAAAACCCCTTCAGGCTATCACATTACTTAACGAATTTCCATACTATCACGTGACTTCAAAATTAACTATCATTTGCTGCTCACAGCAAGAACGTAAAGGCGTTTGTTATTGGCTAATATATTTAGACAATTCTTAATTCGATGTGCCTTTGGGATTTTGAATTTTCAAGTTAACTCTTTTGTTGTGTGCACACATGACCAAGGCTAAAACGCTACAGCTTTCGCTTAAATCAGATGTGTTAAATCAATTGGATTTATCTGCTATATAGTTATCCTTTTTCGTAAGAAAAGATTCCTAATTGTTAAAGATAAATTACTGAGTTCATACTGCGGTTATTAAAATAAAGGTCAAATAAAGAATATTAACAGGTTTCGATAAATCATGACAAAACTACAGAACACGACAAAATTACAGAACACAAGTAATTAATATATTATGATGGATTGGCTATACCAATACCAATAGCCAGGAAAACATTAAACACGAGATTAAGAGATAGAGGTCATCTCAATAAGCTACATGATTGGAATGGCTGTCACGTGACATTTGACTTACAGCTAGTGCCACCATGACTATGTGATGAAACTACTGATCTGACTTGCTTAATTTGCAATAGGTGATTAGCCAATTACTTTCGAATGACGTAATTTAGCGACGTCACAATTGCGACCCTAAGTGGTAGACCGGACAAAGCATCTGTCTGTTTTTAACTCAAAATTTTCAGCGTTTTTGTAACATATTTTAGAACAGAAACCAGATATTGGGACAGTTTATGTAGCCAAAGTCTCATTAAATCAGTTATGATTTTTTAGACCGTACAATCCTTCTTGGATAACTGTGGTAATTCTAGAGCTAATATATGAAACACCGCTCCGACCTTTGCCGGGAAGAGCGCTTTTATTAGATCAAATTGGAAGCTTGGAAGGTCCGGTCTAAGATTTGTGCCACGACGTCATGTCATTGTTGCTCGAAGAACTGGCAAATGGTCTTTTAGATGTTGAGAAATATATCATGGCTCATCTTTTGTAAGGATAACAACTACAAAAGATAAGTCATGTTATTGATCTGGGGCCGGTTGTTCAAAAGAAAATTAGCTTAACGGCAGGTTAGATGACGTGGCGTAACAATGAAACTCCTTTGTGACGCGATAACTGCCGCCAATACCGATGTAATGCGGCTTTCAATTTCTGCAGATTTTGTACAGGAGGCTCTAGGGCGTGAATGTTTCTGCCCATCCTATCCCAACAGATCCGACGTCTCACTGGAGGCGCAGGTTGGAAGCTAATGGTGGCTATACGCGCTGTTGACCTTCTGCTCTAGTGACATTTTTACTTCAATACGTTTGCCCTGTGAAGCCACATGGACTCAGCGACCGGTTGTTCAAGGGTGTATTAGGCTTATTACCGGTATAACTTTGTAACGTAACAATTGAATTTATTTGTTACGCGACGTAATTTAGACCCGTATTAAGTCTAATACACTTTTGAACAACCCAGCCCTGAAGTTTCATACTGATAAGCACCATTATGCTCGTTTCTGCATCATCAGTTTGCCAACAATCTCCCAACACCAATGGTTTTTATCGGTCGGTACAGAATTGCCAGGGGGGACTTGACTTTTTTTCTTTATGTATATATAATTCATTGGTTAATTATCTAATCGCTATGGAAAAAGTACTGGTAACATAGATAAATAAATATAGACCGATAAAACGCATACATGACGAGACACTTGATGAGAAAACCTCGCAGAGGAACATTGACAAATAT
Organism: Lepidochitona cinerea; assembly: GCA_963971465.1. Classification (NCBI taxonomy): domain Eukaryota; kingdom Metazoa; phylum Mollusca; class Polyplacophora; order Chitonida; family Tonicellidae; genus Lepidochitona; species Lepidochitona cinerea. Next base: position 42,479,063 of record OZ020551.1, on the reverse strand, counting down.
TTATTGATGATTAGACAAAATCCAGGTCCAGTTTTAGTTCGATTCCACCTTAAAAACGCTGTTTGATCAATTTTGTCACCACTACCATTTTAACTCATTCAATGATTACCTTGTTGGCGATCCAAATAGTTATGGGGCCTTGGTGGCTAATTCAGCAAGGTATACTAACAGTCCGAAACAAGCCTCCCATCGATGGGGCTCTGGTTCCAGTCCCACTGAGAAATTACAATTTTCTGAGTGGGTTTTTCACTCGATCGCCATATGTGCTTTGACATACATGTACTATGTTCCTGCAGGCAACATTCTGAAAAAAATCCAACAAATACAGAACACCCAAATGTTCAAAATAGGCACTATTAAAACTTCCTTCGCTCAAACCAGTTTGCTACCTTTATTTAATGTATTTTATCCCAAGGCTGCAGTTTGGTTTGTGATTTTTTGATTGATGATTTATTGCACTTACATGGCGGTTTATTGGGGGCGGAAACTGGGCCCTTTACCCGGAGGAGACCCCGGCCTTAGACAAGTACCTGGCAAGTCTTCCACTGCGATGGAATTAAAACCCACTTTAACAGTTTTGATTTTATTTGGTCAGTGTGGTATTCTAACTCACGAAGCATCGATGGAAGGCCTATGCCGGACTAAGAAACTATCACCGATTGAACCACCGAAGCTCATTTGCTGACACTTTGACAGCTGATAAATTATTCGACATTTAGATTACAAAAAAAGTTTAATTAACCTTGACATTGCGCACTGGCTACGTAACAAGTAGAGCAAAAGTTGAGCTGATAATATCAATTACAACATTAAATGGGCTTAAAGATGTGCAACAAGGCATAATTAAGGTAAAAGTAAGTTTACCATAGATTACTGTGCCGGAAGAAAAAAACCATGCTTAAAGGCATAGGCAAGGTCAGATGTTAGCAACATATAAGATACGTACACTTTAATTGTTTGTACCCATTTTGCGTCAAATAATTCATAACCATGCATTTTGCAGTACAAAAAACTGTTGTTGTGTTTTATAGGTTTATATATACTAGTAATTGACTTAATTTGTACGGACAAAAATTGCAAACTGCAAGCTTCAAACAGTGTTCGGGTGTATTTTCTTGTGAAACGAACGTTCACAAAGACTCCATTTTATCTAACACAATACGTCGATGAAAGTATAATGGTGCATAACATATAATATCCATCAGCTTCAACAGATGTTTACTTGTAAATTTCGATTTTCAAAAAAACTTTAAAGCTAACTAACGTAAAACAAAAGAAAAGGTTTACTATGTATTGTAGCCATTAAAAGATCGGTAGCTCAGAAGCTTAGCTCATACGACAGTTCTTTTCACTGGATACGCACACTGCATACTAACTATTAAATTTAGACCCCCATAGATGTAAAAAGTAGAGTATAACACAGTTTTTTAAACTAACCTAGTTTAGACATTAGACATTATGGTTGACGAATACAAAATACTTTAATCAACCATGGCAGATTGTAAAATATACGACTTTATTATGATGGCCGAGAAGGGACATCCCGTTTTACTTTCAAATCTTCCTTCAATCTTAGTCACAGACACGATAAAAATGCGATAGTTAATATTACCATCGATTTACCATCGCGTTTCCATCGTGTTTGTGATTTTCTTTCAAAACCCTGTCCATAAAGTAAGTTGCAGTGATAATCTTTTCGATCTTCATTTCTTTCGCAAAATACGTATAGAACCAAGCTTTATTCAACTGAGAAACACTATAAAAACGCATTTCCATAGTGTTTCTAAGATCAAAATATAGCCGGTTTAATAAGTAAAACGCAATGATAAGTATTTTTCATCGTGTTTTACAATTACATAGCAAGTGAGCCAATCCATAAAGTATAACACGAAAATAAATCTTGCTGTATTTTCATCGCGTCTTAGATTATCATTTAGCCTGGTTGAGTATGTATAAGACGATGGCCCTTCTCAGCCTGATAAGATTAAAATAATAAAAGTGTAACTCGATTCTAAATGGAAATTCCAAAGTAAAACGCGATGGTAAAGCGATGGGAAATCCTTTCTGGCCTCCACGAGCTCTTCTTTTTTGGAGGCGAGAAAGGGTTTTCCATCGCGTTTTACTTTGGAATTTCCATTTGGAATCGAGTTACACGCGATGTCCCTTCTCGGCCATCATACTTTATTGAAGCTTCTAGATTCTTTTCCCTGCTTTAGTTGCTATTTTTACGAGTTAGTGTTTGGTGTATAGATTCTACGATAAAGCCTAGCGCACACGAGAGTTGCCGGCTGACCTGCCGGCCCTGTGTTAAGCTGTTTCCCCCGTGCGCGCATAAATTTCGCCTCATCGTCTGTGCTGAAATATGTAGCTGCTGCCTCGGCCACGCGTGCCTTGTAGCAAATTTTCGCGGTTGTTTAGGTCACGTGATTAGTCAGTGATCGCCCCTCGTGGTATTTAATGTTATAATGTATATTTGCACTTAGAATATTCTTGATGCCTCTATTTCATATCTCTTATTTGGAGGGTTAGACTAAGTATTCACTCAGCGATATATACCCGGATTACAGTCATTTGTGAGATATGTGAATTTTTGGCAGAGTTGCTTCTTCCAGTACTCTTCTATTTAATTCGTCCAAAAAATTGGAAAATTTTCTGACTGGGTTTTCGCTCGAACGACCTATGTGGGATGGTTGCCAGTTTTTCCCCGGGCATAGAGCCCGGTTTCCTCCCACAATAAAACTGGCAACGCCGCCATATAAGTGAAATAATCTTGAGCGCGGCGTAAAACACCAAACAATCAATCTATTTTATTCTGAGATATTTTCCTTGAGACCATCGTATCAACTGCTACTTGTGTTACCAGTGAGCCTTTCGAGGTTATAATAGAGTACTTGTCCTATTTCAGAACTGGTAGAACTTAGCATTGTACGTGATTCTTGATTTATGTTTTCCACTGCATCCTATTCAAATGTTGCTAAATGCATATATCATCATACTTTTCAATAAGTTCTCTTTTGATATCCTTGCTAGATCTGGTTCGTAACCAGTGTTCAAGAAAGTTTGGTTTCTGATCATGTTACTAATATGCAAAACACGTCGTCAAAGCACAGTTACTAAAGTAATGATAGGGTGCTTTTTCGGTTCGTTTTGCCTGAAGGTCACAATGCACGTGTGTTGCGAGGGGTCCGTCAAAACAACATACTTCAATGGCCTGCTCTCAGTCCAGACTTAAATCCGATAGTACACTTGTGGGACGAGATTCAGAGGAGGCTCAATCTCGTGTGGCCAAGGCCGACCCCTGCAGCTGAACCCAAGTTCCTAATATCTTTATCAACCGTCTCATCCACTCGATTTTCTGACGATGCAACGCTGTAATCAACGCCCATGGTGGCCATACACAATTTTGACTTCACTTGAAAGTCTCTAACATTTGTCTGCCAATAATAATGATCAATCCTGTCAAATTTGGAGTCATTCCGTTGATAAGTGTGTTGTTTACATCTATTTGAAATACACTGATTTGATTATCTTTATCCAAAAAGAAGTGACCTTTTTTGCGGTTCAGTATATATATAGTATATATATCAAAGTTTGTGAATAAAATCAGCTTGTTATTTCTTTAATACATGCCTGGTTTGTCTCGTAACACACAGACTTTGGCCAAAGACAGTTTGTATTTACGAAAAACAAAGGTCTCAAAGACATATTTATCGCAAAATCCAGGTGACATGCCTATCTACCTGTTAGTCTTTTCCTATCTTTCCATTCTCCATTGCATGTGGTCTGACAGTGGTCTCACAATCTGATCATATTTTTTCATACACTCTGAAACTGTTTGTATTTAAACACATGCAGCTAAGATTTTTTGCAGTAGAAAAAGTTCGTGTCATATAACGTGATGTCAAATTAATACACAACATCGGGTGTAATTTGCAGCCCCAAGCAAAAAATTAATTATATAAAAAAAAATAGAATTTATATTTTTCAAAAAAGGCAACATAACAAAAACAGTTAAATTTTGACAGCTGGCTTAAATTTACATAGTTTAAAGGCACACTCGCCTCTGAAATTCAGAAACTTCTTTACATTTAAATAAATAAACCGTTAAACTTCATTTTTTGTTAGAATTTTAAAGGTACCTATAATGTCATGTCTGAGTATGGGACAATTCTTGACAGTGACTTTATGGTTTGAATCGTCCAAACGAGTTAACGGTAGAAGTAAGTTAAGGATCTATTCTGACAAATACTGATGACGGATTTGGTTTAAGAGACAAAAAAGCCTACCGATAAATTTTAGTCCGTACCCTATAGACAAAAATACATGTAGTGAGTGCAATCCAACCACAAAGTTACGCGATTTGGAGTCGATCGTATGGTGTTCCGACGCCATTTTTACGTAAGTGTTTAGACCATCATTTAGACAGTTTAATCAGAAGTGGACATATATGATATGCTCCATGTTTAATTTTAGTGGTTTTACTCTTAGCAAACTCTTATAAATTCGCTTTGACTATAAGTGCCAGAAATGCTACGACTGTGAGTTCGCCTTTAACGGACAATCGTTTAGCAATGTATCGTGGGCTAAAATAAATCACCCTTCTAAGTCAAAATGATGCACATAACCAGTGTTTTGCCAAGCTTATATAAAGTTACACGTAGCTCTATCTCTAACGTATAAGGAGCTGAAGCCACAAGGGAAGATGAAATTTATAATGATGAATCAGTTCTGTTGGCTTAACCATTAACAGTATGAAAGGACGAGAGCAAGCGTACGACAGTTCTTTTCACTAATTGATGGATTAGCTAAATTTCGTTTGATGGTTATGTATTGAGCTACGGCTACAAGTCATTAGAAGAAATCCCACAAGTCAAAACGATGGATCACCTGTCTTCCACAATGTCATGTCGCTTATATAAAATCTCTCACCTCACAACCCGAAAAGTTTATTTATGAGTATAGTTTTTGAAGCACGGGTTAAGAACGGTATACACATGTAGATATCTCTTAAAAATAAAGCCACTGAACCAGCAAACCCAGGATAGGCTCTTGTATTTTATTCACAGGTATCTGCAAACTGATTCAAAATTCATAGAACATTCCAGAGGCCTGTTTCGCAAAGTTGCATAGCGTAAGTTATTACGTAACGGTCTTGGCCACCCATACTGTAGAGATACGTTGGTAAGATAATGTCTATGACGTTTATAATGTCTATGATATCATAATGTCTATGATGTCTACGACGTTTTGTGAAACAGACTCCAGGTGCTTTTTTCAGACGTTAAAACTCTAATACGTTTTTTTGTTATTAATATATTTCTGTATATAAAGAGCCTCTCGGTAAAATCACTCTCAGAATTGCACGTTAGGTAATTGTTTCAAATACCACAGACACAAAAACAAAATCGACTGAGATAGATTAAAAAACCAGAGGGAGTGCCGATATGCACAAACAAATTACCGCTAAACTCAAATACAACAACAACGTCTCCTTAATCAAGTCAAGTTCGGCCATTCGACGAAAACAACGGTTTAGAATCAGTCAGAAACACCGGGAAAATGGCCCAGGACATCGGAAAGTATTTCGGTAAACTCACAAGGGATCGGGAAGGGAAACTGCATGCTTAAGAAAAGTCAGCCACATCGCCTACAAAGTAAAATGCCCTACTCTCCGTTTCAAAGCAAACAGCGTTAAATTTCTTCGAGTTAATGCAAAGTATAGATTTATTGAATAATTCCGCGTGGCCGGTCTAGTTATTCAATTAGCTGTAAATTCGCTTGACAACCTGTATTCTTGAAAATATATTAATTTTGGCAGCGCATGCCACTTAAAATGAACACTTTTTGGTTATTTTATGAAAATTCCCTGAATGAAATTAATTATTATGCACAACGGTCAAGTGAGACGGTATCGCAGAAATGTGAGTGACAAGGATTGTGATAGGTTCATATGACCTAAGCAAATAATGAACAAAGTTTAAATAGCCGGGATGTACGAGGGGGTGGTTGGGGTTATTGCTTATAAAACTACATAAACGTACCAACGGAAAGCTCTTTTTTTACATAATTGACCAACAATTACTTAACTCTATGTCCACGAAAACTTCCTATATCTGACAGATCATGTCAGTTCGTGTTACTGGTGTGCTCAAAGTAATTGGCTTTTTGGAGGGATTTATTTGCAAGTTGAATCATAAGTTGTAAAAGAAACTGTTTTAGCATTTATGATTGACTAATTGATGCTTTACGCGGCACTCAAGATTATTTCACTTATATGGGGGCGTTGCCAAGTTTATTGGCGGAGGAAACCGGGCTGTTTGCCCGCAGAAAACCACCGACTTTCGGTGAGTACCTGGCAACTCTTCCACATACGGTGATCGCATGAAAAATCCACTCAGATTTTATTTCAGTTCTATTTGGTCTGAGTGAGAATCAAACCCACGCCGCATCGATGGAAGGCCTGTGTCGGTCTGAGGGACAATCACTCTAAACAACTGGGCCACCGAGGCCCCTATTAGCATTTATATTAGAACATTAAAAAACTTGATAAGGAAATTTGGCCTGAAAATGTTAGGAAGTTTAATAAAATTCTTGTTTCTCTTCAAGATAAAGGCTTACTTAATGAAAAACAGTATCGCTATTTGGAATCTGATCATAACTCTAAAAACAGGGTCTTCTATATTCTTCCAAAAATTCACAAACCCATTGAAAAATGGCCGAAGCCTACAATGCCCCCTGGGCGTCCTATTATCTCAGATTGTGGCAGTGAAAGTTATAGAATATCAGAGCTAATTGATTACTATCTAAAACCTATAGCGAATCGGCATCCTAGCTTTATAAAGAATACGGATGATTTATTGGCTAAATTGTCTGAGAAATCCATCCCACAAGATGTGATTTTGGTTACTCTGGATGTGGAGTCTATGTATACAAACATTGACATAGATTTGGGTCTTAAATCCATAAAATCAGCATTCCAAAGATATCCTGGCCACCGTCGTCCGGATAAAGACATTTTAGAATTGCTGGAACTTAGCTTAAAAGGTAACGATTTTGAATTCAATGGGGAGATCTTTCAGCAAATTAAAGGGTGTGCTATGGGGAAACGTTTTAGTCCTAACTTTGCCTCTATTTTTATGGCTGAGTGGGAGAGTGATATTCTTCACAAATGTCACCTACAACCTTTTATTTACCTTCGGTATCTGGATGACATTTTTATCATTTGGCAACATACGTTGGAAGACCTTCATATTTTCATCGATACTCTTAATTCTCACGACTCAAGCATTAAATTACAGCCTACTATTGATCACACTTCTGTGGATTTCTTGGATGTAACTATTTACAAGGGTCATACATATCATACTACTGGGTATTTAGATTACAAAGTATTCTTCAAACCTACTGACACGCATCAGCTACTACATGCTGGGTCATACCATCCTCCTCACACTTTCAAGGGGGTCATTAAATCTCAGATTTTTAGATTCTATAGAAACTGTAGTTCTTTAGATTTTTTTAACCAGGCTTGTTCTGTTCTTTTTAAAGCTCTCCTCCCTAGGAAGTATTCTATTAGATTACTCCGAAGGATGAAATCTAACACAGTAAGACAAATCATGTTTCCCCCTTCATCCCCCGATACGCTTACCTCCCCTTCACGAGTGTACCACTACCGTCCAACATTTCTCTCAGGTACATCAATGAAATGCCTTAAGACGCGATGCAAACTCGATATATACGTACCCGATCGCGGAACCTTTTTCGGAGAACAAACTCGCAACAAATATCAAATGGCAGAGAACCTTAATTGTGACTCCTCTAATATCGTGTATGTAATCACGTGCAAAAAATGTCGCAAACAGTACGTCGGAGAAACTCAGAATTCTCTACGACAAAGAGCAGCCAACCATTTATCTAGCATAAGACTTAAACATGATGTACCCGTGGCACAACATTTCAATACTCAAGGTCATTCGGTCAAGGACCATTTTGAAATCATGCCTATTGAGAAAATCCCATTTCTCACTTCCGCTGCAGATACGAAGCACAAACGTTTGGAAAGGGAAAGTTTTTGGATTCAAACATTACAAACTATTTATCCTTTGGGTTTGAACTTGGACCCCGGAAGATGTCGTGAAAAAACTATAATACCATTTGTGTTTCAGTATAACAAAGCTAGCATCGCTATGGCCAAGATTATAGTAGAAGAATACAAACTACTTCAAAGTAAACTTGCTCGACCTCTGACCCAAAGGCCAGTCATTGCTTATAAAAAGAACAAGAGTTTGAAAGACATACTGGTCAGGGCTAAACTCCCCTGTCTGCCTTCTACCTAGGTTTTCTGGGAAAGGGTATGGAGGGGGGGGGGGGGGCATACTATATAGTCTGACGATATTCTTACTATAGCTTAAGATGCGTAAGCATTGTCAATGTAATACAAAGTGTTCCAGAAAATTCTACTGACTAAGGCCAAGCTCCTGTCAGTCGTCAACCTAATGAAATATCATAGGTTTACTTTATTACAACAATTTATGATGGGGTATAAAGGTCTAAATGATATACCTCTTTTTAACACAATTAGAAACTTGTCTCCGTGGTTATTTTAGACAAGAAGATTTTCCCTGTGCCCGTGTGTTTTAGTGTCCATAAATATATATATTTGCCTGTGCCAGGGGTTCAAAATAACCATTGTTTTAAAACAAAAAACTATCCACACATTTGTACACGGTTGGAAGCAGTCTACAGCATTGTTGAACTTTCTTGATATATATTTTACTTTTATCTTCTAATATTACCTTCCATCTTCAAACACTTCATTAGTTTTCATCTAAAATTATTTTTATCATTTGAATTCTGTCTTTTAACGTTTAAATATTTTATTGCATTCAATATACAATAGGCTAGGTGTTCCCACCCTAGATTTCTTCTCCTACCTTATATTGTTTCTCTTCAGTTACTGTAATTTCCTTTTGATTTAAGCTCCTTTATTTCAAAACCACAGGATATTTATACCCCAGCTCTCTCTAACCATATGACCTTTTATGTCTAGACTTAACCATACCTCCAATGGTTATGAGTATAAACTAACTTCATCAAGCTTCCATGCTTTAGTTAAATGTTTTAATAGCTTAATCTTCCCTAGTTTACAAAAATATTCTTTAATCACCCAAGCCCTTTTTATTTCCTGTCATTTTTCCATATAAACACAAGAAATTCAACATAACTTTAGACTAGTTTCTACGGCTATTGATAAAGGACAGCAAATCCGAAAGGCCTCTAGCAAAACCGTGTGCGATCCCGTTTTCTGCTAAGTATTCTTTGCTTACTGTAAAACGTTGTATATATTACTTTCTTTTATATTCCTCTTATACCTTTTTCATCTCTTTATATATTTTCATTATTTAGGCTTACTATTGTTTTGCCCTTTTATTTATGATTTAACCTTATCTTCCATTTACAGCCCTTGTATATTTCTCTTCCAAATTTTATTTCTAGGACTTCATTATTATTTCCTGTTCCAATTGTACATTAATTTTAACCTTAGTGTCTTATTAAGTTGTTTTTCCTTCCCGCTCTATTTAGTCTTCCTATGCTTATATATCTCACAATTTGTGACTAGATTTATTACCCTTTTTACTTTAGTCCTTCTGTCTCCAGACATATTTTATTCTTTATCTCTGCCTCTTTGTAACATATATTTTACAAATTCCATCTTTTTTGTCCCCTAAGTCAGCCAATTCAATTAGGTCCTTTTATCTCTAGTTTGTATCAATTCTTTTTGTTTCCCGACATATTTTTCCTTTCTATCTCTGTCTCACTTTCCCAACTCCATTTTCCCTTTTCATCTAGTTAGACTAATTAAGTATATTGGCATTTAGGCAGAATGGCAAAACAAGGGCGTGGTAACAGAAGCAGGCAATTTTCAGTTAGCAATAGGCATGGAAATTCAAAATCTAAAAGTCCCCAATATTCAGAATTCTCGGCTCTGGTGAAAGCCCTTTTCAAAATTTTACAATGTCTTCACCACATTGGCATCCTTGAGGGACATTTACGTGACCAAACCCTCCCAAATTCCTTAAATAATAAAATTAAAGAGCTTAATTCTTTTCTTAAACCGGCTCAACGCAATCGGGAAGTTGATATTGCGTTTGACCATGTACACAAAAATTGGGCCCATAGGATCATACAAGAGATGATTTCACATTATGCGGCTTGTTTAAATAGATTAAAAGCACAGGTGACTTCTGCCAGGTCATCCAATGGTCTAAACTTTGACAGTGCTTTCAATAATGCTTTAAAATGGGGCAAACAGAATTATAAAGGTAAATTACAACTTTCGACCATTCAAAATTTTTATTCTTTTCTTTCCATCACTAAATCTGTCACTTCTGCTGCTACTACTCAGTTTAGTCCACCATCGTCTCCCCAACACCATCCGCCTGTCAGTCCGTCGACATCTGTTATCTCACCTCCAACTCTGCAGTCACAGACTCCTAGGTCTGTAACTTTACCTTCTGTTTCCCCTTCGCCTTTCCCTACTGGTACTCCCCCCCTTAGACCTACTACCTCTGCCCCCTCTTTTTCTTCCCCTCAGCCCCCCTCCCCTAGACCTAGTAGAACATCTGTCCCCTTTCGTCCTCCGTCCTCTCCAGTTTCTACTAGGGTCTCTTCTCCTAGACCTAGTACATCTAGTCCCTCTGCTCCTCCCCCATCCCCAGTTTTGTCTGTCCATTCTCCTATGAGATATTCAGATGCAGTGAGATCCCCTCCGAGGGGTCAGCGCAACCCTCGGAATAAATTAGCTAATTCTAAATTTTGGAAATTTCGGCACACTTCCTCTAATTGGCACCTTCCTAATGTAACTAAGAAAGTTCTTTTACTTGGGGATTCTAATCTTTCTAGAATTAACCTTGACCCCCACCCTGATATGCAGGTAGAATGTTTTCCTGGTGCCAATTTCAATTCATTTCGGACTCTAATTCAAAAGTATCAAGGTCCCAAACCTGAGAAAGTTATCTTGAATATTGGTATCAATAACAAGACAACTACTGAGCCAAACACTTCGTTAACTCAAATGCGCAACATGATGACAGCGGTTAGGAAGACTTTTTCCAACTCGCTCATCTACTTTGTAGAGATCCAGTCATCCACTAAACTGCCGGCCAGTGAAGTTTCGAACCTGAACCTATATAACTCTTCTGCTTCCAAGATGAAGAGAGTTATGGTCATACCAAAAATCCCCAATTCAAAATTTAGAGTATCCACGGACAAAATTCACTGGACCGAAGATACAGCAAATTGCTTGTATACCCACTGGCTTCAGACACTAGATTTAAACTAAATTTGGGACAGGGCATGTGCCACCCTACTTTCGGCTTAGGAAGTAATATTGTTAATCTTAGTAACGAGGAACTCACTGCTGATGATATATCTCTACTCAATAGAGGACTCTCATTTGTGCCTTGCCCTAAAGCATTATCTGATAGGGACTTTTCTATTAGTAAATTAGTGCATGTTATGGAGTTCTCCAGAAATCTTAGTCTGGCTGATATCTACCGAGATTCTAGTGGGGTACGCAAGCCGTTTACATCTAAAAGCGGCTATACACCTCCTTCTCACATGTATGATCCAGAAATAAACATTAGTCGTGACTCTGTATCAAGGAAGTTTGATGCTTTAACTAATCAGAAAAACCAACATAACCTTACTCATTCAGAATGTCTTGCCTTAAGTAAGCTAAGGAGAAATCCAAACATAGTTATTAAACCTGCTGATAAAGGTTCGGCAACAGTTATTATGTCAAAACAGGATTATATTGAAGAGATAGAACGGCAGCTAAGCAACCCTCTTCATTACAAAAAACTTGATAAGGAAATTTGGCCTGAAAATGTTAGGAAGTTTAATAAAATTCTTGTTTCTCTTCAAGATAAAGGCTTACTTAATGAAAAACAGTATCGCTATTTGGAATCTGATCATAACTCTAAAAACAGGGTCTTCTATATTCTTCCAAAAATTCACAAACCCATTGAAAAATGGCCGAAGCCTACAATGCCCCCTGGGCGTCCTATTATCTCAGATTGTGGCAGTGAAAGTTATAGAATATCAGAGCTAATTGATTACTATCTAAAACCTATAGCGAATCGGCATCCTAGCTTTATAAAGAATACGGATGATTTATTGGCTAAATTGTCTGAGAAATCCATCCCACAAGATGTGATTTTGGTTACTCTGGATGTGGAGTCTATGTATACAAACATTGACATAGATTTGGGTCTTAAATCCATAAAATCAGCATTCCAAAGATATCCTGACCACCGTCGTCCGGATAAAGACATTTTAGAATTGCTGGAACTTAGCTTAAAAGGTAACGATTTTGAATTCAATGGGGAGATCTTTCAGCAAATTAAAGGGTGTGCTATGGGGAAACGTTTTAGTCCTAACTTTGCCTCTATTTTTATGGCTGAGTGGGAGAGTGATATTCTTCACAAATGTCACCTACAACCTTTTATTTACCTTCGGTATCTGGATGACATTTTTATCATTTGGCAACATACGTTGGAAGACCTTCATATTTTCATCGATACTCTTAATTCTCACGACTCAAGCATTAAATTACAGCCTACTATTGATCACACTTCTGTGGATTTCTTGGATGTAACTATTTACAAGGGTCATACATATCATACTACTGGGTATTTAGATTACAAAGTATTCTTCAAACCTACTGACACGCATCAGCTACTACATGCTGGGTCATACCATCCTCCTCACACTTTCAAGGGGGTCATTAAATCTCAGATTTTTAGATTCTATAGAAACTGTAGTTCTTTAGATTTTTTTAACCAGGCTTGTTCTGTTCTTTTTAAAGCTCTCCTCCCTAGGAAGTATTCTATTAGATTACTCCGAAGGATGAAATCTAACACAGTAAGACAAATCATGTTTCCCCCTTCATCCCCCGATACGCTTACCTCCCCTTCACGAGTGTACCACTACCGTCCAACATTTCTCTCAGGTACATCAATGAAATGCCTTAAGACGCGATGCAAACTCGATATATACGTACCCGATCGCGGAACCTTTTTCGGAGAACAAACTCGCAACAAATATCAAATGGCAGAGAACCTTAATTGTGACTCCTCTAATATCGTGTATGTAATCACGTGCAAAAAATGTCGCAAACAGTACGTCGGAGAAACTCAGAATTCTCTACGACAAAGAGCAGCCAACCATTTATCTAGCATAAGACTTAAACATGATGCACCCGTGGCACAACATTTCAATACTCAAGGTCATTCGGTCAAGGACCATTTTGAAATCATGCCTATTGAGAAAATCCCATTTCTCACTTCCGCTGCAGATACGAAGCACAAACGTTTGGAAAGGGAAAGTTTTTGGATTCAAACATTACAAACTATTTATCCTTTGGGTTTGAACTTGGACCCCGGAAGATGTCGTGAAAAAACTATAATACCATTTGTGTTTCAGTATAACAAAGCTAGCATCGCTATGGCCAAGATTATAGTAGAAGAATACAAACTACTTCAAAGTAAACTTGCTCGACCTCTGACCCAAAGGCCAGTCATTGCTTATAAAAAGAACAAGAGTTTGAAAGACATACTGGTCAGGGCTAAACTCCCCTGTCTGCCTTCTACCTAGGTTTTCTGGGAAAGGGTATGGAGGGGGGGGGGGCATACTATATAGTCTGACGATATTCTTACTATAGCTTAAGATGCGTAAGCATTGTCAATGTAATACAAAGTGTTCCAGAAAATTCTACTGACTAAGGCCAAGCTCCTGTCAGTCGTCAACCTAATGAAATATCATAGGTTTACTTTATTACAACAATTTATGATGGGGTATAAAGGTCTAAATGATATACCTCTTTTTAACACAATTAGAAACTTGTCTCCGTGGTTATTTTAGACAAGAAGATTTTCCCTGTGCCCGTGTGTTTTAGTGTCCATAAATATATATATTTGCCTGTGCCAGGGGTTCAAAATAACCATTGTTTTAAAACAAAAAACTATCCACACATTTGTACACGGTTGGAAGCAGTCTACAGCATTGTTGAACTTTCTTGATATATATTTTACTTTTATCTTCTAATATTACCTTCCATCTTCAAACACTTCATTAGTTTTCATCTAAAATTATTTTTATCATTTGAATTCTGTCTTTTAACGTTTAAATATTTTATTGCATTCAATATACAATAGGCTAGGTGTTCCCACCCTAGATTTCTTCTCCTACCTTATATTGTTTCTCTTCAGTTACTGTAATTTCCTTTTGATTTAAGCTCCTTTATTTCAAAACCACAGGATATTTATACCCCAGCTCTCTCTAACCATATGACCTTTTATGTCTAGACTTAACCATACCTCCAATGGTTATGAGTATAAACTAACTTCATCAAGCTTCCATGCTTTAGTTAAATGTTTTAATAGCTTAATCTTCCCTAGTTTACAAAAATATTCTTTAATCACCCAAGCCCTTTTTATTTCCTGTCATTTTTCCATATAAACACAAGAAATTCAACATAACTTTAGACTAGTTTCTACGGCTATTGATAAAGGACAGCAAATCCGAAAGGCCTCTAGCAAAACCGTGTGCGATCCCGTTTTCTGCTAAGTATTCTTTGCTTACTGTAAAACGTTGTATATATTACTTTCTTTTATATTCCTCTTATACCTTTTTCATCTCTTTATATATTTTCATTATTTAGGCTTACTATTGTTTTGCCCTTTTATTTATGATTTAACCTTATCTTCCATTTACAGCCCTTGTATATTTCTCTTCCAAATTTTATTTCTAGGACTTCATTATTATTTCCTGTTCCAATTGTACATTAATTTTAACCTTAGTGTCTTATTAAGTTGTTTTTCCTTCCCGCTCTATTTAGTCTTCCTATGCTTATATATCTCACAATTTGTGACTAGATTTATTACCCTTTTTACTTTAGTCCTTCTGTCTCCAGACATATTTTATTCTTTATCTCTGCCTCTTTGTAACATATATTTTACAAATTCCATCTTTTTTGTCCCCTAAGTCAGCCAATTCAATTAGGTCCTTTTATCTCTAGTTTGTATCAATTCTTTTTGTTTCCCGACATATTTTTCCTTTCTATCTCTGTCTCACTTTCCCAACTCCATTTTCCCTTTTCATCTAGTTAGACTAATTAAGTATATTGGCATTTAGGCAGAATGGCAAAACAAGGGCGTGGTAACAGAAGCAGGCAATTTTCAGTTAGCAATAGGCATGGAAATTCAAAATCTAAAAGTCCCCAATATTCAGAATTCTCGGCTCTGGTGAAAGCCCTTTTCAAAATTTTACAATGTCTTCACCACATTGGCATCCTTGAGGGACATTTACGTGACCAAACCCTCCCAAATTCCTTAAATAATAAAATTAAAGAGCTTAATTCTTTTCTTAAACCGGCTCAACGCAATCGGGAAGTTGATATTGCGTTTGACCATGTACACAAAAATTGGGCCCATAGGATCATACAAGAGATGATTTCACATTATGCGGCTTGTTTAAATAGATTAAAAGCACAGGTGACTTCTGCCAGGTCATCCAATGGTCTAAACTTTGACAGTGCTTTCAATAATGCTTTAAAATGGGGCAAACAGAATTATAAAGGTAAATTACAACTTTCGACCATTCAAAATTTTTATTCTTTTCTTTCCATCACTAAATCTGTCACTTCTGCTGCTACTACTCAGTTTAGTCCACCATCGTCTCCCCAACACCATCCGCCTGTCAGTCCGTCGACATCTGTTATCTCACCTCCAACTCTGCAGTCACAGACTCCTAGGTCTGTAACTTTACCTTCTGTTTCCCCTTCGCCTTTCCCTACTGGTACTCCCCCCCTTAGACCTACTACCTCTGCCCCCTCTTTTTCTTCCCCTCAGCCCCCCTCCCCTAGACCTAGTAGAACATCTGTCCCCTTTCGTCCTCCGTCCTCTCCAGTTTCTACTAGGGTCTCTTCTCCTAGACCTAGTACATCTAGTCCCTCTGCTCCTCCCCCATCCCCAGTTTTGTCTGTCCATTCTCCTATGAGATATTCAGATGCAGTGAGATCCCCTCCGAGGGGTCAGCGCAACCCTCGGAATAAATTAGCTAATTCTAAATTTTGGAAATTTCGGCACACTTCCTCTAATTGGCACCTTCCTAATGTAACTAAGAAAGTTCTTTTACTTGGGGATTCTAATCTTTCTAGAATTAACCTTGACCCCCACCCTGATATGCAGGTAGAATGTTTTCCTGGTGCCAATTTCAATTCATTTCGGACTCTAATTCAAAAGTATCAAGGTCCCAAACCTGAGAAAGTTATCTTGAATATTGGTATCAATAACAAGACAACTACTGAGCCAAACACTTCGTTAACTCAAATGCGCAACATGATGACAGCGGTTAGGAAGACTTTTTCCAACTCGCTCATCTACTTTGTAGAGATCCAGTCATCCACTAAACTGCCGGCCAGTGAAGTTTCGAACCTGAACCTATATAACTCTTCTGCTTCCAAGATGAAGAGAGTTATGGTCATACCAAAAATCCCCAATTCAAAATTTAGAGTATTCACGGACAAAATTCACTGGACCGAAGATACAGCAAATTGCTTGTATACCCACTGGCTTCAGACACTAGATTTAAACTAAATTTGGGACAGGGCATGTGCCACCCTACTTTCGGCTTAGGAAGTAATATTGTTAATCTTAGTAACGAGGAACTCACTGCTGATGATATATCTCTACTCAATAGAGGACTCTCATTTGTGCCTTGCCCTAAAGCATTATCTGATAGGGACTTTTCTATTAGTAAATTAGTGCATGTTATGGAGTTCTCCAGAAATCTTAGTCTGGCTGATATCTACCGAGATTCTAGTGGGGTACGCAAGCCGTTTACATCTAAAAGCGGCTATACACCTCCTTCTCACATGTATGATCCAGAAATAAACATTAGTCGTGACTCTGTATCAAGGAAGTTTGATGCTTTAACTAATCAGAAAAACCAACATAACCTTACTCATTCAGAATGTCTTGCCTTAAGTAAGCTAAGGAGAAATCCAAACATAGTTATTAAACCTGCTGATAAAGGTTCGGCAACAGTTATTATGTCAAAACAGGATTATATTGAAGAGATAGAACGGCAGCTAAGCAACCCTCTTCATTACAAAAAACTTGATAAGGAAATTTGGCCTGAAAATGTTAGGAAGTTTAATAAAATTCTTGTTTCTCTTCAAGATAAAGGCTTACTTAATGAAAAACAGTATCGCTATTTGGAATCTGATCATAACTCTAAAAACAGGGTCTTCTATATTCTTCCAAAAATTCACAAACCCATTGAAAAATGGCCGAAGCCTACAATGCCCCCTGGGCGTCCTATTATCTCAGATTGTGGCAGTGAAAGTTATAGAATATCAGAGCTAATTGATTACTATCTAAAACCTATAGCGAATCGGCATCCTAGCTTTATAAAGAATACGGATGATTTATTGGCTAAATTGTCTGAGAAATCCATCCCACAAGATGTGATTTTGGTTACTCTGGATGTGGAGTCTATGTATACAAACATTGACATAGATTTGGGTCTTAAATCCATAAAATCAGCATTCCAAAGATATCCTGACCACCGTCGTCCGGATAAAGACATTTTAGAATTGCTGGAACTTAGCTTAAAAGGTAACGATTTTGAATTCAATGGGGAGATCTTTCAGCAAATTAAAGGGTGTGCTATGGGGAAACGTTTTAGTCCTAACTTTGCCTCTATTTTTATGGCTGAGTGGGAGAGTGATATTCTTCACAAATGTCACCTACAACCTTTTATTTACCTTCGGTATCTGGATGACATTTTTATCATTTGGCAACATACGTTGGAAGACCTTCATATTTTCATCGATACTCTTAATTCTCACGACTCAAGCATTTAATTACAGCCTACTATTGATCACACTTCTGTGGATTTCTTGGATGTAACTATTTACAAGGGTCATACATATCATACTACTGGGTATTTAGATTACAAAGTATTCTTCAAACCTACTGACACGCATCAGCTACTACATGCTGGGTCATACCATCCTCCTCACACTTTCAAGGGGGTCATTAAATCTCAGATTTTTAGATTCTATAGAAACTGTAGTTCTTTAGATTTTTTTAACCAGGCTTGTTCTGTTCTTTTTAAAGCTCTCCTCCCTAGGAAGTATTCTATTAGATTACTCCGAAGGATGAAATCTAACACAGTAAGACAAATCATGTTTCCCCCTTCATCCCCCGATACGCTTACCTCCCCTTCACGAGTGTACCACTACCGTCCAACATTTCTCTCAGGTACATCAATGAAATGCCTTAAGACGCGATGCAAACTCGATATATACGTACCCGATCGCGGAACCTTTTTCGGAGAACAAACTCGCAACAAATATCAAATGGCAGAGAACCTTAATTGTGACTCCTCTAATATCGTGTATGTAATCACGTGCAAAAAATGTCGCAAACAGTACGTCGGAGAAACTCAGAATTCTCTACGACAAAGAGCAGCCAACCATTTATCTAGCATAAGACTTAAACATGATGTACCCGTGGCACAACATTTCAATACTCAAGGTCATTCGGTCAAGGACCATTTTGAAATCATGCCTATTGAGAAAATCCCATTTCTCACTTCCGCTGCAGATACGAAGCACAAACGTTTGGAAAGGGAAAGTTTTTGGATTCAAACATTACAAACTATTTATCCTTTGGGTTTGAACTTGGACCCCGGAAGATGTCGTGAAAAAACTATAATACCATTTGTGTTTCAGTATAACAAAGCTAGCATCGCTATGGCCAAGATTATAGTAGAAGAATACAAACTACTTCAAAGTAAACTTGCTCGACCTCTGACCCAAAGGCCAGTCATTGCTTATAAAAAGAACAAGAGTTTGAAAGACATACTGGTCAGGGCTAAACTCCCCTGTCTGCCTTCTACCTAGGTTTTCTGGGAAAGGGTATGGAGGGGGGGGGGGGCATACTATATAGTCTGACGATATTCTTACTATAGCTTAAGATGCGTAAGCATTGTCAATGTAATACAAAGTGTTCCAGAAAATTCTACTGACTAAGGCCAAGCTCCTGTCAGTCGTCAACCTAATGAAATATCATAGGTTTACTTTATTACAACAATTTATGATGGGGTATAAAGGTCTAAATGATATACCTCTTTTTAACACAATTAGAAACTTGTCTCCGTGGTTATTTTAGACAAGAAGATTTTCCCTGTGCCCGTGTGTTTTAGTGTCCATAAATATAATTATATCTCGATGTCAGGTTTTTTAATTACCTTTCATGCAAGCATATATACATAACCTCTCGATATAGTCCAACAGGCTATAGACAGTAACAACTTATCTATATACCTTTTCAAAAATATATACTCTCTCTTAAACGATCGGTCAATATTTGGACAGAGCACAATATTAAGATAAAACCAATACAATTTCCAGTTCTTGCAGTTGAAATGTATGCATTTTTAACGAAGATTTGGCTTCAATCGGTTTTAATTACTAAGTATTTTCTCCATTTAAGAATTTTGAAATTGGGTCTTGCTTTATATTAAGAGATATAGACTCACGCTGATTTAACCAAGTGAATTTTCCTTACATAAACTAGTTCTTCTTTTAAAAACACATTGTGTTTGAATTTACACTCATTATCCAAGCCGAAGGTTAACATTTCTTTAATAATTATCCTGTGTACAAAAGTAAAATGTCAAGCATGCCATTAGCCAAGGTTCAGGTCCGCTTGCGTAAATCATGTGTTAGTAGTTTTTAGGTCAGATGCCAACAGAACGCCATAGGGTAAAACTAAATACATGGCTTTTGGTTTGTTAAGTAAACAGATCTTATAAAACCTATCTAAAGGTCTTATCTAATGTCAATGTATGTCAACTTACAGTGTCTTACACGATTGAGAAAGATAAGCCAAACTGACCCCAATAAATGTGTATTTCGGACTTCTCATGAGTCATAACTGCTTAGAAAAAGAGATGTCGGAAATTCAGCTGCCTATATTATACACGATGAAATTATTGCCATTTGTCTGTGCATATCCCGTTAAAAATGAGTAATTATGGCCTAAATCGAGTATTAGTTCAGCTTTGGAAGCTTACAGAGCTGCAAATGTGTATATATTCTTCTGAAAATTGCGAAATTTGTCTTTAATGCACGAATTACTAGTTTCGGACATATACGACTAATTTTCTAATCAGAAAATGGGATTTTTGACGCAAAACCTAAAAAGAATAATTAGCTTAGTTACGTGAAGTCAGAATTGATATTTGGACCCTGTTGCACAAAGCGTTTTTACATAACTGCCATAGCAACCCATACTATACAGATACATTGCTATGGCAGTTTCGTAAAAATTGCATCTACCCTGTTTCGTGAAACTCTCTTGATATACGCGTCCTCGGTGTTGTGACGCCACGCTCAACCAACGGTGTATATGTCCGTCTTCGTGATTGTATGTTAGTATGGCGAATAAAAGCGTTTAAAAATCCAGAACAACGTCAAATACAAAAACATTCTCGAAAAGTAAACGAAAATATGCATGTTTTTAAATGGCTTTTTCTATGAAACCAGGCACTTAACGAAAAGCTTATTGGACCGAACTAAAGGACTGAAATTGAAACAATAATGTATGCAAATAACAGATAAAAATTCAAATAGCCGTGATGTATGACTGCATTTCAGGGTCTTTGTTGCTTGTAAAAAACTACCTCACCGTATATATTCTCGAGATTAGTATCAACGAAAGTTCTTATTTTGTACTTCTTAATAAGAATGTCGAACAATTAGCTAATTCTGTTTCAAAGAAATTTTCCTTTGGCATTAAATAATAGACGGGAATATACTAGGCGCCTTATTCCAACTAGTTTGGTTAAAGTGGCATGAGCTGCCAAAATATTGATACTTTGAGATTGAAACAGAATGTTGAAATTATTGGCTATTTTTCTCAAGGCGTATAATTCAAAAGCTTTTTAGTGCTTCTAGTCTCGAAAATGTAGAATAAAGTATTGTTTTGAACTAACTTTGGCTTTGAATGAATGAATGGTCGTCCCGCTTATTTAAATTTTGTTTACTTTTCTAACACGTTTTCAGTTTGTACAGGCCACATACACTGTACTGTATGGATTTTCCTCATTCCAAGGCCAATCTTTTAGTTTTTCGATGGCCTTCAAGGCCTCTTACTGTTGTGACGATCGGAAATTATAAAAAAAAGTGTGAATTTTGGCAGCTCATGCCACTTTAAGCATTGGGGTGAATACAAATATAAATCCAAAAAAGAAGATTTACGTAAGAGTTTTATTCTCGATAAAAAATACATCATTTGGGTAGAAAATATTATTTTGTTATTGTTTAATTTAAAAAAAAACTATATATCAAACCATATAACATACTTACAAAATACAAACTAGATAAGAAGCGATATATTTCAAATCATTTGATTTCAGTTGTATTTAAAAGAAAGTTTTTATGCACTTAATAATGCACTATACGTTTTAAATGAACTCGTTTTAAGACACGGACTTTGGGAACAAAGTCGTTGGATAATCAGAGTCTATTTATTGTCCTAGGTTGTATATAGATGGACCTTTTTGTCTTATTCAATGAAGAAACATTTCTCAAGGACAACTGTCGGGGGAATTAGTGCAAGGAGGTTAGGCATGACAATTTGAAAAAATCCAAATTTAGAAGGACGCTCTGGTGTAATTGACAAGTATTACTTAGGCAATGTCTGTGGCGAAAAAAACTGTTTTAAATAGTCAAAGCTGACAATTCAAGGTCAATGAAGAACATGCGAGGCATATATAACAATGGAAAAGGCACCCTGCACAATGTTAATTGTTCTAAGTCAAAGTCATGTTATACACATTTTTTTTTTTATTGCCATACCATAACTTTTACTAGGACATAACTGAACTGCATGCTATTGTGAAATGAACGTAATAAAGGGGTTTAACTAGGATATCTTTCGCTGTAAAAATTCAGATATTATTCTTATACATAGTATTAACTAAAGATCTCTGCACGCAACATATATCTATGAACACTAACACACACGGGCACAGGGAAAATCTTCTTGACAAAAATAACCATGGAGACAAGTTTCTTATTGTGTTGCAATATAATTGATGATATTCTTCAGATTTTAGTAGGATATTTCAGGATTTGGGTTTGAAGAATTTGTTTTCAATTGACCGATTGCTTGATGACGTCACTTGGAAATTATGGGCAAAGCATTTGGGGGGATTGAGGGATGTTAAAATAATTATAAAATATGGCGGAGGAAATAATACTGTACCGAACAGAAAACGTAAAAGGCGTAAAGTTACCAAAAAATGTGTGGATAAATACAGGTTATGTCATCAATGTTTTCCCATAAAAGAGACATCTTGTTAAGTACCAATAAACAAAATGGCGAGCTGAGGTACATTTTACCCAGAAAACTTTGCGTAATTCTATGTGACTTCATCAGGCTCGGCGGTAATTGAACACATGTTTTGGTATACACAACGGGGTACCATACGTTCTATTTTGTAATATATATTATGGATAACGGCTGAAAAAATTAATGAAAAATTAATAAATATTACAAGACTTTATTTAGCAACAAATAAAAAAGAGTCTTATGTATAAAGTGTATTCTTATGAAGCAATTTTTTTCACAATAAAACACAAATTATTGCTACTTTATCAGAAAAATCATTTTTCTTTCAAGGGATCTGTTGAAATGAATATAATGTCTAAATATTTTTCTGAAAGTATTATACATGATTTTTGTCAAAACAAAAACTTGAGTGTCAATTTCATTGCATTCTAACCGACCGAAAAGTGTAATTGATATAGCTATTTTTATAACAGCCATGTAATTCAAAGCTAGAAAAATTGGTTTAACCTTAACATAGCCTCGAAACTCAAGGAATATATCCTGAGCGTAATTAAAATAAACCCACCTCGTTAAAGTGACATAAGCTACCAAAACAAAATGAAACAGCCACACAGAATCAAAAATTATTCAAGGAGTTGATATTTCGCATTAACCCGAAGAAATTTATCGCTGTTTGTTTTGAAACTGAAAGTAAGGGGGCCATTTTGCTTCGTGAGTACCAGGTGATTTGGCTGATCTTTCCCTGGCAGTTTTGCCTACCGGTCCATTTTCAAATCCTAGAATACTTTATAATGCCTACGACCATTTCCTCTGTATTTTTTGCTGATTCTGTAAAAGTGCGCTTATTTTTCCTTTCCAACGGTACCAAACATATATTTTTTGCGATTTTTCCATGGGCCATGGCGACGTTTATTTTAAAATGTCGTATTATGTTAAATACACAAAACAAATTGATCAACTTTCAAAAATCTCCCCTTTAAACCCAGGTAAATTTCACTCTCTTCAAAGTATTCCTTTCTCCATAAAATTCAAAGCTTCGTTTTCTGGGAACGCCCATTTACTGTCGGACCAATCAAAAGTTATCTTCTAAACGTTGGAACTCTCCAGGTTTGGAGAGACGTTTATCAAATTGATGTAAAAACCGAAAAGTCGTCCATCTTTGTTTTGAACGCCTGGATGCTGACGTAACGACCTATTTTATGCACATGGCAGTTTGGATTTAGAGGCGTTTAATCCTGAGAAACCTGAAATATCCGTGCCTGAAAAGACGCACGCCCATCTAGAGTCCAATCAAAAAAGCCAAACGTCTTCTGTGATGAGGGATAAATGCCATGCAAGATTCAATCCGAAAGCTGAAACAAAACGCATAATCATGTAAAAGTGTAAACGTGACCGCTGACACACGTTATCCTACAATCCGTGCAAGAAGAAATTTAAAATAAAAATGGGTTTACACTCTATCGCCTTAAGTGGATTTATTGACACAGGTCACAAAACATGGGTGATAGACTCACGTGACTTGTAAGAAATCGTGGGATTTGACATGAAAGTCTAATTAATGCAAGCCCAAGTGCACCCAATATTGGTACCCCTGTCGTTTTTGGTTACGGTCAAGTACACGCATGCAGCTGCTTTCAAAATCGTACTTTATTCTCTGTTTTTAATCACTTTGACTGCATTAACTGACAACAATTTACTTCCAGTAGCATTGTACTTTCTAAGACATGATTTATTGTGGGAGAAGGGAGAATGGCATGTTGACAAAAGTAAATGTGAGCTCTCAAACGCTCACCTAAAGGACTTCTTCCAACACAAGTTAGTTTTAAAAATACTTCAATGTAGATTATTAAGAACAGTAACAGAGAAAAGTGTATAAATTGTACTTATTGCGAAAAACAAAATTGTATTTTCATCCACAAAAATCGAAACTTTGGCAGCTCATGTGTCTTTAAAATTTAGGGAAATGAAGAAATCGGCTATACAGTACATGCGCGGTAACTACAGGTTGTTTTTTCTTTGTTTTTCCCGTATAGGTTCTGTGTTTGCCTAATAAAATGACTTAACTAGTACTTTACGTGAGTTTGCATTGAGTATAAGAATGGTAACGAAGATATCTTAATCACCTCCATCTTTAGCCCTATTTTCATCCTCGGATGCCCAGGGTTAAATTCTCAACAAGCTCACCTTTTACCCCTGGGCCAACTGCGATTCAAAGCCTCGTTTTCTGGGAACGCCCATATACTTTCGGACCAATCAAAAGTTATCTTCTAAACGTTGGAACTCTCCAGTTTTGGAGACACGTTTATCGAATTGATGTAAAACCGAAAAGTCGTCCATATTTGTTTTGAACTCCTGGATGCTGACGTAACGTCGATTCTGATTGGTGAAATTTCCGCCACAGTTTTGGAACCAATCAAAGTCTACATATAGTTTTGTTTATTGTTTGTTACATAGTTTTGTCTGTGCCGGGTGGGGGTGGGGGAAGCCACATTTATGGGGTTCAATCCCAGTCCACCGATGTTCTTGACATAGTTAAGATGCGTAACCATTGTCTATGTCTTACAAAAGGATTCCAGAAAATTCTACTGACTAAGGCTAAGCTCCTGTCAGTCGTCAACTTAATGAAATATCATAGGTTTGATTTGGTACAACAATTTATGAGGTATAAAGGTATAAATGATATACCTCTTTTTATTACAATTAGAAACTTGTCTCCATGGTTATTTTAGACAAGAAGATTTTCCCTGTGCCCGTGTGTTTTAGTGATTATAAATACATATTAAATTAAAAACGACCGATTTGGTTCCAGTTTGTATTTAGCGGCGTTTAATCCTGAGAAACATGATCCGTGACTGAAAAGACGCATGCCCATCTGGAGTACAAACGTCTTCTGTGATGAGGGATAAATACAGTGCAAGATTCAATCCGAAAGCTGAAACAAAACGCATAATCATGTAAAAGTGGAAAGCGATCAACGTGACCGCTGACACACGTTATCCTACAATCCGTGCAAGAAGAAATTTAAAATAAAAATGGGTTTACACTCAATCGCCTAAAGTGGATTTATTGACACAGGTCACAAAACACATTGGGTAGGCTCACGTGACTTGTAAGAAATCGTGGGATTTGACATGAAAGTCTAGTTAATGCAAGCACAAGTGCACCTAATATTGGTACCCCTATCGTTTTGGTTACGGCCAAGTACACACATGCAGTTGCTTTCAAAATCGTACTTTATTATCTGTTTTGAATCACTTTGACTGCATTAACTGGCATCAATTCAGTTCCAGTAGGATCGTACTTTATAGCATAGGCTTTATTGGGGGTCAAGGGAGAATGGCATGTTGACAAAACTAAATGTGAGCTCTCAAACACTCACCTTAAGAACTTTGGTTGAAATGCTTTCGACGTGTATAACGTACGTAATATGCCTATTGAACGTAATAATAGTGTAAAGCGACGAATGTAGCATTGATTTATGTATGTGCTGTGCCAGAAATTTAATTTTCGTCTTGGTTAGATTTGCAAAGTACATGTGTATTAACATGCAAATTAAAAGAACATTCTACTCTTGCCTTCGGCAAATCGGATCCCAAACTAAGCCAATTAGATGAAACTTTAAGGTATTATAAAAAAATATAAAAGAGCTCCCTCAAAGGATTCATGAACATGGTTTGTATTTGTATATGGACCAGATGTATTGGAATAAAAATCAGTTTAAAAAAAGAAGTGAGAAAGAAATATGCATGTTTTCCATATTTATCGTAACTACTCGGAACAAAATCGTCGAAGTGACCTCATGCACCACTCTCGATGTGTACAGACCGACAAGAAGGGACAGTGACACAGCAGAGATCGTGTAATGCGTCTCTACACAACGGAGGTCGTGTTCGATGTCATATGTCCCTGGGCTAATCAACTTCCGTGTGCCTATGGCAGGCCGTAACCTTGAATTGTTTATGTCCTGCGCCCCAAATTTATTTTTTTCAGGTCATATTTGTAAAATAAAATAACATATCATACAAACACACTCAACCCAAGTCGGAAAATATTGGGGTTGATTGGTGTTTTTACCCCCTTCTTTCAGTTTAATGTTAAATATAAAACGTTTTACCAAATTCATTTTGCGAAGAACCTGGACCTTTCGTTGGTGCCTTGTAACCATCCCATGTGATTGATCTTATGTAAACTTAGTCAGAAAGTGTAAATTGTTAGTGTGAATTGAGTGAGTCGGGCTGATTCTTCAGAGGTTGATATCCTCAAATATTCTTAAAACAATCGAAAACGTATGCAATTTATTCGGCCTATTCTTCCGTCTATCTTCTTTTTTTTCTTATTTAAGTCGCAACACATAAATATTTCGTTGGGATGTCAACGTTCTTGTTTAAAACCCTTCAATATCATTTAGAAGCGGAACGGTTACAATAAGGCGTAGAACTACATGTGCTTCTTGATATCAACTTTGTGGTGTATAGGGTGACGACATTTCGATGTAGTTCTTGTTATCAATGTCAAAGACAGAAAACAAGAAACGATTTATTTTTGTAACGGATGGGAGAATTACAATTTGACAGCGACAAATTATCCTGCGAAAAGCCTTGTTTGCGGGTAACTACGAGGAGGTTTTTTGAAGGCAACAAAATGTACACTGGCTTAATTTTGTGGGTATAAAAATCTTGCTTCGACAGCGCTGATCACAGTGTAATGAACGATCGGATTTTTTTTGTATCCGAAACAAAATTATTTAAGCCAATCAACGTTTAGTATGATAGATTGATTGATTGGAGTTACGCCGCACTCAAGATTATTTCACTTATATGGCGACGAAAAGAAGTTTTCTCAAAGACCGGTTTACATCAAAAATACAATTAAACAAAAAGAACGGAAATAAATTTATGAAACATGTTAAATAGACTGTAATTAACTATTTTGAAGGTTAGAAGTAATTTCAAAATGGTCTACAAAAGTAACTTATACAAGAAGTATATGAAAATATGTATTTTACAATAAAAATTCAAATTTTATGATATAGACCAATTTCACTTTGGTGAAAAGCTCCTTCATTGAGTTTGCCTTGAACAGGCGGTTTTTCGCCAAGGCAAACTCTACACACTCTATTATACATGTTTGATGTCGAATCGGCTATCACGGAATGGGATCCCCCGTCAGTACATGTCTATAAAGTTATACATAGCACACACTATTATTTCCATTATTAATTGTATTATGGAATAGAACAAGCCTTTCGAGGTTTTATTCCCACCATATTATGTTGTTTGTTTTACACTTCTGTATAAAATTATATGGTCAATAAATGAAATGAAATGAAATGTCCATGTGATTGACAAGAATGGCCGATTCGACATCTGGGGGGTATTTCATAAACCACATATGGTCGACTACGGTCAGATAGTCGACTAAGCAGTAGTGTTAAAGCAGTGCTATTCTAGTCGGTGAGGTCAGTTTAGCCTTCTAAACCTGTTTATGAAATACCCCACTGGATAAAATAACCTTTTCTTTCCTAGAAAGAGAAGAACGGAAAGTGGTGAGACCGATATCTGCCTGGATTTAAGGGAGTTTGCTATTTTGTCGTTTTTGTTCATCCCACGAAGTTTGTCAAATTGTTTGATGTATTTGATTATCTTCGGTCTGAAGTCAAAGGGTACTTTGACCGAAGGTACTGGTTTGGTCAAAGCAGATTTGGCTTCACGCGACTGTGTTACCATAGATATCACGACACCCAGCAGAACACAACCTCCTTACCCGCAGATGTTAACAAATCGTGTATGTGTAAAATGTTTTTGAATTTTCTATGTTCAATAGCCAAGAGGCTCGACAAAGAATCGCTACAGATGACGCATTTCTCCAAGGCATGTGTAGCGATCGTGTCTATGGCGAGTATTGCTCGAGCCTCGGCAGAAAAAAATTGAACTGGATGGCGGAAGGCACATACGGCCAAACACTGCCGCAGCAGCAACTCGACCGTCATCCTTCGGTCCATCTGTGCAAAGGAAAATGTGTTATGCAAAGTTATTCTTGATTTCAGCAAATTGTTGTTAGATTATTAGAGGATTTGTGGTAGACTTGTGTTGACGTATGTCTTAGGTGAACCTTGGCCTGCACTAGGAAGTTGGAGCACTAGGAAATCTTTCGAGCCTTAGACGATTTCTCTGTTTGGTACACTCCTGGAGACTGGAACAAATCAAATCTATTGGAAGTGTGAATCAAGTTTCCCCAGATGCTCTCCTCAGAGTCCGGGTGGGTTCGGGAGGACCAGACTTCCCAGAGGTCTGCATGTTTGATTTTGTGGCCCCGGAGGGACGCTCTGCAGGGATATGACTTACATTCGATTCGATTCGAAGTGTAAGACCTTTAGGGCATCCCCGGTTGACTTTGATAGTCTAACCGAAGGCTCTGCAGGTATTTGCACTTTTGATAGTTAAGCTGTTTTTGCAGAAAAGGCAATATTTGAGTTGATGTTGACGTTGTGCTGGTTGTGGGGTCAACTCAACAGCTGTAGGTCTATTCTTGCCAATGGGCCAGGTAAGTGGGGTTTGCGCCGAGCTTGAGACGCAAACTTTCTTTTGCCATATTCTTCTCCAACTTGATCCCCTGTATCTCTCTTTTTAGAAGAAAGAGAGGACAGTATTTTAAAGAAGATGTGAGCCGCACCGCAGTCGGAGCATTTTGGTGTTAATTTACAATCAGTACCATCATGATTTTGCCTAGAACTCCTGCAACAAACTTATTTGTTGCAGCATTGAGCGCTTCTATGACCGAATCTCTGGCAGTTAAAACACCTTATATTTGGGATAAATATATCCACTTTAACCCTATACAGACCAATGAAAATGTGGCCGGGGACGGTCAATGAGTTGAATGTCAAAAGATAGGTGTTCAGTTTGACTACATTGCCGTCCCGCTTTGTTCAGAACCGCTTCACATTCGTGGCTCCCTGGTCGCTGAGTTCCGAGCAAATGAGATCCTCGGACATCTCAGCGATATGTTGATCACGGTCACGAATTGTGTCTTTACAGATGTTGAGTGACTTATGAGGGGAAACAAGAATCGCCAATCTTTTAAGCCTTATACATTTAACGACTGTTGTTCCCGTAAGCATTTAAATTAGTATGCTTCCATTCCTCAGTTTTGATGCAAACTTGCACTTTTCAGCACAAACCTCGATTGACTTTTTAAGTAAAAAGTTGTCAATTTTAGTGACTGGTCGATCGTTGGTACTAGATTTTACAAGGAATCTAGGCCACCGATCGGACAGACTGTTTAAATTTGACTCACTTGGGGTCGCCTTGCGTTTTTATACGTTTTTGGTGAAGCCATTTAGTATTATATTTCACCATTGCTGTTTCCCACCCGCCACGGAGCACCAACAAGGGCGATACCTCCCCGCGAGTAGAACCTGCAGGGAGAGGCACCAGGAACTCCAGGAATGGTATACTCGAGCAGATAGAGACATATATATGTAGGTAACTTCTCGATCCACCCATTAGCCACCGCCGTCTACAATGGTCTTTTACAGTAGATGTCAAATTATTGTCTTTGAAATTTAGGTTTGTCCAGGTTTACGAATACCGTGGAATGTTTAAGTTGGATCAATGTGGGGCTTAGCATGACCGGCCGATCGATTGGATCGGGCCAATCCGTTGGGTTTTGGAGCATTAATTGCCAAGCTTAAATCCCCTGACACAGGTAAACTGTTCACAGCCAACAAGCACAAGGTTTAGTCGACTTCTACGAACAAGCTCATAGGAAAGCTGTGGGTCTATTCTTAATTCCCGAAACCCAAACGGCGGCGTTTAGTATGAACTCATGTGACTGCGTTCAGAATGGCGACGGCATCCGGTTTCGAAGATGGATGGTTTGCTGACGTTAGTATACATCTTGAAACGACCGACTGCACTTGCTCGTGTGCGGGTAACTTGGATTCATCCTGGGTAACGACATATCTTGTTTCACGAAATTCTTCACCATAGCGTTCTTTTTTTTAATCAACTTTATTGGAATCGAATAAAAAACATTTGGTTAACGATTACGAAGGTTTGGGTGATTGATTGGTTGTTCAAGTTCCAGCGCGTGGTTGTTTTTTATATCGGGGCGAAAAGAGATTTAAAGGGGCATGAGCTGCCAAATGTTGATATTTTGACGTTAAAACAGAATGTTGAAATTATTGGCTGTTTTTCTCAAGACGTATAATTCAGAAGCTTTTTAGTGCTTCTAGTCTCGAAAATGTACGATAAAGTATTGTTTTGATCTAACTTTGGCTTAGAATGAATGAATGGTCGTCCCGGTTATTTAAATTTTGTTTACATTTCGAACACTTTTTCGGTTCGTGCAGGCCACATACTGTACGGATTTTCCTCATTCCAACGCCAATCATTTAGTTTTTCGATGGCCTTCAAAGCCTCGTACTGTCGTGACGATCAGAAATTATGAAAAAAGTGTGAATTTCGGCAGTTCATGCCCCTTTAAACAGAAGACCCATTTAGCATTAAAAAAGAGTGTAACCGAATCAGTAAAAATTGATATCAGAATATATGTAAAATTATTTTTGTAGAATTAAAACATAATATATAACAATTTTCCCCAAATCAGCAACTAATTTGATTAACATATGCGTGCCTTTAAATTACATATATTTTACGTATCTGTTTCACTCTGTTTTGACAACACATATACACAGACGTTTAGCAGTTACTTGTAAAGTCACTAATAAAAAAACCAACACGTTCCCCAGCATGTTGTAACAAATTAAAAGCTTCTTGATTGCCTTTTGTTTGGCAAAAATGACACATATTTCCGGCATGAGCTTCTAAGATTCGGACTTTTGCTCATAAATTCTGATATTCAAGAGAAGTTAAGCGCTCGAGGTGCCTTGAACAAATAAAGGATGGACGGTGAAAGGAAAACAAATGATAAAATCACTAACACGTATAAACCAAAGATGTGTGTAAATACATGTAACGGCCAAAAAATCAAATTATAGGGATGTGTGAGTACATTTGTTACCTGTAAAGGCTATCTTAAAAGATAAATTCCTATTTCTTTCCACCAATGGGTCGCGGGTTCGAATCCCACTCAGTCCAAAAATTGGAAAATTTTCTGACTGGGTTTTCACTCGAACGACCTATGTGGGATGGTTGCCAGTTACCAACGGAAGGTCGTGGGTTTCCTCTGGGCATAGATCCCGGTTTCCTCCCACAATAAAACTGGCAACGCCGCCATATAAGTGAATTAATCTTGAGCGCGGCGTAAAACACTTAACAATCAATCAATCAATCAACCTATTTCTTTCTGAACATCTAATGGTGATGTCTTAAGGTTCGTCAAGAATTAGAGATTACAAATTGCAAATCTTCCGTCATCAATCGGAAATATAATCTTTTTTTAAAGTGGCATGAGCTGCCGAAATTCACACTTTTTTCATAATTTCTGATCGTCACGACAGTAAGAGGCTTTAAAGGCAATCGAAAAACTAAATGATTGGCGTTGGAATGAAGAAAATCCATACAGTATGTGCCCTGTACGAACAGAAAACGTGTTCGAAAAGTAGCAAAATTTAAATAACCGGGACGACCATTCATTCATTCTAAGCCAAAGTTAGTTCAAAACAATACTTTATCGTACATTTTCGGGACTAGAAGCATTAAAAAGCTTCTGAATTATACGTCTTGAGAAAAATAGCCGATAATTTCAACATTCTGTGTTTACGTCAAAATATCAACATTTTGGCAGCTCATGCCCCTTTAAGGTATGCGTGACTTTTGAACGATATCGTGGTCATTTCAACCAATCATACAGTAGCGTTGACTCAACATTGATCGTTTATGACGTCTTCTCACACTACACCCCCGATAATTCAACTCTCAGACAGTGTGTTATTTTTTGCATAATCAACGTGTGAAATTATCGCCCAAGTGACGTTATGACATCAGGAGAGAACTGTCAAAAGTGACGTCACAAATGAATTGCGCCACCAGTCATTATGACGTCATAATAGGCGTCCATCATCAACCCAATATTGAAGGGACTGTGATGCTGCCGTTGGTGACGTCATTTCTGACGTCACAATGCCTTATCGAGTCTTTCTTCAGACAGCCATTCTTAATATAGAGCGACGTCACCAAACCTTTTCTTAAGTAGAGTCGTGCTTTTTTTTATAAAACGCTGTATATTTTGTGTAGTGTGAGAAAAAGATTATCCAACTCGAGCCAGTGTGTTACAATGAATATCACTCTCGTTTATTAATTTCCAAAGTCACTCGCTAGAAGCTCGTGGCTTTGAAAATTAATAGACTCGAGTGATATTCATCGTAACACACTGGCTCTTGTTAGATAACCTCTATATATCACTGGTAAAGCGCATAGCAAATATCAATATCTGACTTCCGTCTAATGAGCTAATTAATTTCCATAGAAATAGTAGAGAGGAAAGGAATACCCCTTGAATTTTGTAGATTTTATTTCAGAGTCCGTACAGTATATGTGTTGAAACAAATTCATTGCAAAATAAGAGGGGTGATATGAAACTTTTCCAAAGGCCTATATCCTTTTAATACTTACATCCCAAGATTAATGTCATCGAAAAACTTTTATTTTGCAACAAATCTGTTTCAAAGAAGGTGCACCTTTATTCGGCAGCTCAAGTCACCATTAAACCCCCAAAATCATTCATCGTTTTGGCAGCTCAAGCCCTTTTGCTAAACCATTAAGACAATTTTCGGCCAAAGAAAGAATGACATGTGACATTTTTATGCCATCATACATTCTTCATGTAGATGAATAATCAAGTTTGACGTCAGATTCAAATTTATGTTTTGACCTCTGGTTTAAAATGCATTGTTTTTATTCTATCAGTTATGAAAGAAACGTTACACTGCACAATGGCGTGGCTTGTCTGCAAAATGTATTCATCCCATCATTGTATGACTATTAATATGGAATTCTGAGCACGATTTACATTGTTACGCTTCGCATGTCTTTACCAAATTAAACAAACTAAAAGAATTGTTGTGGTAACATATGTCAATACGTTTAAGTTTTGGATTTTACCTGAACGAATGATTTCAAGATATCTCACTAATTCGTTGTGTTTTTTGTACATTAGGAACACAATCAGATATCTTACATAATGACAAAATGATGCTGTCTACTTTAAACAATACTGGAGGATTTTAGACGATAGATTTATATATAAAACGGGTAAAGAAGTTTTTCTCACAACTGTATCAGCTATGTTTTTTAAATTAACCAGTGATAAAGATCAGACGTGAAAACCCTGATTTTTGGCTTCAATATCGAAATTATTTTTATTCAACAAATACGACATTGTGAAGTATAAACTTAACGTGACCAAACAAGACAATTAAAAACCATGCCCATATTGCAATAGGGAGCGGGAATAACGTGACCATTCCACAAATTTCCTGTCACTGGCGTTGTTATAACGCATGTGAGGAGCCTTTATTGTTCGAAAATGACGCTCATTTATGACGTTTTAGAGGAAAAAACGTCAATCAAACTGACAACGTCATGAAAAAACGTCACCTGTCACCGGATATCGCGAAATCTCTCGGTAGACTCCCAGGCCCTATAATGAAAAAAGCTTTTCTTTCCTGATAGTCGGAATTCATGAGAAATGTCCGAATTCCGCCAGGTCTACGGCAATACAATCCAGAAGTGGGTATGTCTACAGTGTAAACGGCTGGCTATTCTTTTTGTCATCGTAATCAACGTGACCTATAATTTGCGATGGCACTTTGTATTACAAAACAGTTTTAATAAAGCATTTTGTTTTAAAAAAAACTTGTCAAGTTGAACACCTATATTGCCAATACAGTTGATCCATGCGGATAAAACATTGGCTGTCTTCGCTCGGTACCCGTCGATTTTGTATTTGACGCACGTAAATCCCTTAAGTGATCCGACTGGTATCTGATCTTCTCCATTCTCCTAAAACAACTTTTAACATTTACAGAATATAAAATAAATGAGAACAAAACAATAAAGACTGTATGCTTGTATAACTATCCTTGAATGGCTGTTGGATGACTTGAGACATGTCCGGTTTACACAATGTATTATCTTAATGAACTCTTGTACCAAACTTAATTACTCAGTTCAAGGCCTCTCGGTAATTATACAAAAGAACCAAAGCTCTCGGAAAAAACCAGTGTTAAAGAATGTGTCTAGATTTGTATTTGATCTTTCGTTAAATATAGCTTTTAATAATAATTGTTATTCGAGAGCCATTGTTGTCAACGTAGACAAAAACCGAGAACGGTAAGTAAAAAAGTTTTGCTATTTACTTTCCCAGGCGGAATGTATAATTCACCATCTGTTCGTCTTCCAGTACTTCTTACACAAGTAGATATATTAACAACAATAAAACAAATACAGGCTTAAAATAATTCATACTAATAATAACTTTTTTTGATAAAATTCCAATAACTTCAAATGCTAATTTCTTTGGTATAGCATACTTTAATATTGTTTTGGTTTAGAAATTCAGAGGGGAACTGAACAGTTTAAGTTGTTTTCAATGCTCACTAATGACGGATTGACAAACGATTCCAGATTTTTACTGCTAAACCTTCGCTTAACAGAGGTGTGTTTTTTCATGAATATCTGTTTAAAAGGCTCACTTGCCACCGTAGCATTGGTATTTAAGAAGAGAGCAAATTTACACGAGCTTGGTGTGCATTAAGCACTAAAATTAAAAATAATTCAAAGTATTACACCTAATGCATATGCCTTGGCTCTGCTGACATTGCAAACAATACAGCTTCCTAACACATTCTGTCTGGCAAAATTACAGACAACCCTCCATTCGACTCCAAGTTTAATATGACCCAGACTTGAACTACATAAACGTTTTCGATAATTAAGAAGGATGTGTTAATTTGTATCGGTCTTAATAACTCTGCGTGATCTTTCTTATCTTAATAATTAAATATTGTTGACGCAAAACGTTGAACTTAGGCGAAATGTCATCTGTGATTTGGCGTGAACGAAACACAAGAGAAACAGATTATTGTTATTGTGTTTTTCTATCTCGACAGGCTTCAGTTACGAGAAACGCCCATTTAAAACAAAATAAAAAGTGCGTCCTTCCGGCACAAAATTTGATAAATTTTTAATGCGACTGTCAAATAAAATCTGCAAGTAAAATGAAGGATATGACAAATATTGCACGTTTAAAGGTCATTAGAAGGATAGTTCAAGGTGAAAGCGAAAAACTGGGACGTTGTGGGGCAAATGTACTTCGAGAATTGGCCATCGATGGTCTGGACTACGTGTTGCCACGAAGTTGAGATGATCGTATTCAAGAAGAACTCGATTATTCAAATTTTAAGACATATTTCTATAAGATTAAATCATGCATTTCGAGTGAAGACAAAAGTAATCTCATTTGCAATATTTACATTTTTCGAAAAACGCCATTTGTTATACCAAGATGATTTCATCGAATCACTGTCTATAAAAAGCATTACTTTAAATTGTTAGCTGCTTGGTTGATATTGAATCTTTCGGGTAAAAAAATACTATTATCTGAAATTGTAATGCATATAGCAAATCATACACCGAATAGACCTGAAGATTTAATTCCGATTTAATGTCAGATACAATTATATCCAATCATTCTTTTTTTTCTAAAAATCTTTATTTTTTTCAGTAAAGTACACTTAAGCCACCGGCTTATTCTGAATACGTAGTGTGTGACTTAAGTTAACATACAACCTGTATTTACAAAATGTTGGTCCAAAAATAGAAATGAAGAAGTATTAAACCATACAGCTATTAAACATATACATTAAACGAATCGAATCTGTATATAACGAATATACAAATGTATTTACATTTGAGAATTAAAACGTAGCCATCTGGGCAATTATAAAATCATCCTTTGAAGGGTAGGAACTGGAAATTATTCACTGAAATATTCGTTACACTTGTTCGTCACCGCGGGTTTTGTATCTACTGACATCGGGCCCATTGGGTGTTACCCGGATGCCAAAATAAAAAAGTTTGGCCCAGTTTCCATGCGATTCAAAGTCAATTGCAAGTCGTCCATGTAGGCGTTATTAACGTCCTTAGTTCGCACAAACTGTTAGGATGGCATTGTTTAAAACATTTCAACTAAAAATACCACCTGCATGACTCGAGTATGACAAGGATTAAGGATTTTACAACGTTTTTGTATAAGTTGAGACTTTACATGTACATCTAGATTTACCGCGATGCGCAGCGGTTGTTCAGTGTTCAACTTTATAACGTTCCAGATATAAACGTAACAATGCTATCTATATATAATGAGTTTTGGACGTGTCTAATGTACAACCTTTGTCACAATCTTAAATGTTTTGCGTGATGTTTTGATAAGGAGCCTCACGTCTACCATACTACTAATGTCTGTTTAAAGTGGCATGAGCTGCGAAAATGTTGATATTTTGACGTTGAAACAGAACGTTGAAATTATCGACTATTTTTCTCAAGATTTATAATTCAGAAGCTTTTTAGTGCTTCTAGTTTCAAGAGTGTACGATAAAGTATTGTTTTGAACTAACTTTGGCTTAGAGTGAATGAATGGTCGTCCCGGTTGATTAAATTTTGTTTACTTTTAGAACACTATTCCGGTTCCAATCATTTAGTTTTCCGATGGCCTTCAAAGCCTCTTACTGTCGGGACGATCAGAAATTATGAAAAAAAAGTAATTTTGGCAGCTCATGCGACTTTAATGTTATATTTCTAACTTCTATATCCCCCACAAACAAGTTATCATACTACTGTTTAGATAAACCTCAGTTTTGTGGATTGGATGAGAGTGCACTATTAGTTCTAAAAAATGGTCACTTCAGCAACGAATATGTTGGTTAAGGATCCCATTTCAGCTGTAGAGCGTTGAAATGCTGTCCCAGCAGAATTCATTTTTACATTTTGTTTAACTAAAAATTCTACTAATGGTTTGTTTCCACGGACATGTGTTAACGCGTGCGTTGACGGATGCCATTTTCCCCAAAGAATGGGAACTACAGAAATGCACTATAGTGTTTCCATGGTCAGTCCGAGAGTTTTTAACGCACCCGTTAACGGACGGAGAATGGAGCTTGTCCCATTTTTAACGCATCGGACGAGGTAACGGACGAGGGATTTCGCTACTCATGACGTCATTGAAGGGGTTGTCCGATCCTGATGACCTATTGCTGTCAGATAGAAATCCACAGACAACACCGAGTGAGTTTGTTCATTTTTACTGACTTGTGTTTGTGTTGTAAATGTATTTTGTATGAAAAGGCTATGTAGATGTACGGGAAATTTTGTCAATGATATGACCTTGACTTTTGGTCGTAACCATATGACAGATCCCACTATCGATCGCATGCGTTAACGCAAGTCCGTGGAAACACTTCACTCTATCCGTTAAATAATCGCATACGTCAACGCACGCGTTAAGGCAGGTCTGTGGAAACACACCATTAGATGTTTGATCAGGTCACAACATAGGAAGATTTTGAAGTCAAGGACGCAATGAGGGACAGAGCAGTGTTCTCACCACAACATTCGAAAATAATGGCCTGGTAAAATTATGACGTGGTAAAACTATAATTAATTCATAGCATTTTTATTAACAAATGACACTTAGAGGCCGTTGGCATAGGGGAGAAAAGCTTCTTAAGTGACCCCCTCAATATGAAGCTGTTGGACAAAATTTCCGGAACACATTATAGTCCTGACATTTTTTGAAAACTTTGAGAATACTTTTCAGTCAAAGCCAGGGTGCATTCACTCGAGATATAGGAGAGGTCTTTTTGCGTGTGCCTGTTTTTTTTTCTTTTTTTTTTGTTATTATTATTATATCAAGTCAAAAAAGCACAACCCTTTCAGTTTTACATATCTTCTGGGTGAGGCTAATGATCTGTTCCATTACATTGATTGCCGTACATCACATGTTTATCAGATGGCAAATAACTTTCTCATGCTATTTTAGAGGAATAAACACAACAACACCATCAACATGTTAAATTAAACGTGATATGAAACATCAACGAAAATACAGAATTAATCTTGCAGACAATGTCCGGGTAATCAACGTAGCTCACAAAAACAACCTTGGCTAAAACAATCTGGAGGCTTCGAGATAGTAAACCCCCACTTGACTCGTGGATGTTTAAAAACAGATACGACCAAACAGGACATCTTCACTGAAGAAAACATAATCTTCAGATAAGTTTTATTAGTGAACCCTTTGTCCTACAGACACTCGCTGGCGAAGTTTTATGCTAAAAAAATGTATAACGAAATTCTATCGCTTAAAAAGGGATTCTCACATATAAACTACATAAAAAGCTTTGCGTATGTCTTGCCATCCCCATCAATATGTAAGAATGCTATTAAATCAACCTCAGACATACCACAAGCATCACACATGGCATCTTAATAGACGTAATTTGTTCCTGTAGCAACGTGCAGCTATTCATGCATCAGGAATTTGTAATCTATTTACTGAGGTACATGCATCACAAAGCCACACCGCCGTGGGTTAAGAACAATACTCGTTTTGCAATTGTCTTTCATCAGCCAATCGAATTAACTACCTTGCTGCATGTAATGCAATTAAGTTATGAAACCGCAACTGTAGTAGCATTTATAACGCATTTGTATTGATTGATTGATTGATTGAGCCGCGGTCAAGATTATTTCACTTATATGGCGGCGTTGCCAGTTTTATTGCGTAAT
Source organism: Lepidochitona cinerea (assembly GCA_963971465.1). Classification (NCBI taxonomy): domain Eukaryota; kingdom Metazoa; phylum Mollusca; class Polyplacophora; order Chitonida; family Tonicellidae; genus Lepidochitona; species Lepidochitona cinerea. Next base: position 42,439,882 of record OZ020551.1, on the reverse strand, counting down.
CCTGGCCATTAAAATGATCCAATCTGATACTGCTTATATTTAACCACAAACTAGTAAAACAAAATAATATAATTTTCTTTAAAGGGGCATGAGCTGCCAAAATGTTGATATTTTGACGTACACACAGAATGTTGAAATTATCGGCTATTTTTCTCAAGACGTATAATTCAGAAGCTTTTTAGTGCTTCTAATCTCAAAATGTACGATAAAGTATTGTTTTGAACTAACTTTGACTTAGAATGAAGGAATGGTCGTCCCGGTTATTTAAATTTTGCTACTTTTCGAACACGTTTTCGGTTCGTACAGGGCACATACTGTATGGATTTTCCTCATTCCAACGCCAATCATTTAGTTTTTCGATGGCCTTCAAAGCCTCTTAGTGTCGTGACGATTAGAAATTATGAAAAAGGTGTGAATTTCGGCAGCTCATGCCACTTTAAAAGCTTGCTACTATAAAGGGATATTTTTGAAGATGTTACTGTGAAAGGGCTCTAAACTTAGATATAGTTGCACACTCTTGCTGATGGGATTTCGTTGTTCCGAATCCCACTCCTTTCAAAAACTGGCTTTTTCTATTTGCGACTTCGAGAAGAGGTATGGAAGCTGAAGACTACCACCTGCAGGTCCCATACGTCAAAGAGGTGTGGCTTGTAGTAGGCGGTACCAAACCTTGCAATATATTAAAAAGGGGTATGATGGGCGGTACAAAGCCTTCTAAATATAGGCGTTGGTGATATGATACCAAGGTTCAGTATTGAAATTGGCGGGTATAACTTGATGTTCGTTATGGTCAACATATAGTTTTGTCTATATCGTTAAACGGCTTAATTCCATGACATGTCGATCATTTTTCAAAAAGTAGAACGCCAGCATGTCTTTAATCAGGTACATCTTCGTTACACATCCATTCAGAGACATGCAATTAACTTACTTGTTTCAAATTAAGTGGGGGCTTCAGTTACTCAGTCGGCAAATTGGACAAGGCCTTCCATCCATGGTTCACTGACCCGAATCTCACGGAGTTCAAAATAAATTTGAAAAAATCATGAGTGTGCTTTTCACGTTTTTTATTATTATTACAAAAACGTACATAGATTATCAAATAAATAGAAAACAAACACGCGCTAAAAAAACCATAGGCACCAAACATACAAAAAACATTAATGAAGACCTCATCTCACAATACTTCTTAATTCTTTTCAAAAATTTTGACAACTTGACCTTCTATAAATACATGTTCAAAATCTCTATTCCGTTTTTTACAATATCCATATCGTGCTCTACTAAGCCATATTTATACAGGAACAAGACCTTGTTTATGTTAATCATTTTAAATTGGACTTTTATAGCAGGTTTTCCAATCAATCTAATTTTGTAAATTGAGAGCCTTTTCCCATTTTCGGCCAGTATAGATATTATCAAATGGATTTATGGCACTATTATTCAACAATGATCATTCTAATTCCCTGCTTCCGTTCACTATTTTTCAGAAAATATATAAGAGATATAGGAGTGAAAACATATCTATTTTGTTTTCCTGAAGGTTTAAACATTCTAGCCATTTTATGGTATGTTTTAATTAGCCTGTTATAATCTAAGAAGATTCCTTTAATTGTATATGTGTATTCTATTAAAACGTTCACTGTGCGTTTCTTATCTGCTTCATTCGAATCAGGAGCGTGGATTGTTGATCAGTGATACTGTACCCATCAACAAGTATCTGTTAATATCATGTAGCTATCATCCTATACGACCGTCCTAATTATACCAATTTAAAAGCTTCGTTGGTAAATGCCTTTGTTAAAGTGGCATAAGCAGCCAAAATGTTGATATTTTAACGTTAAACATAATGTTGAAATTATTGGTTATTTTTCTCAAGACGTATAATTCAGAAGCTTTTTAGTGCTTCTGGTCTCGAAAATGTACGATAAAGTATTGTTTTGAACTAACTTTGGCTTAGAATGAATGAATGGTCGTCCCGGTTATTTAAATTTTGTTTACGTGTCGAACAAGTTTCCGGTTCGTACAGGCCACATTCTGTATGGATTTTCCTCATTCAACGCCAATCATTTAGTTTTTCGATGGCTTTCAAAACCTCTTACTGTCGTGACGATCAGAAATTATGAAAAAAGTGTGAATTTTGGCTGCTCATGCCACTGTAACAAACACAACATGTAATGAACGTCTATTTACCGTGTGAGCTGAGGACTTCTGGGGCCAGAACTCCGCAGGATGACATAAATGATATTCAAAGCTTCCTGGGCAAGAAATATATGTTACTTGGATAAGGCACGTAATATTTAACCAAAGCCTGTGTGAGTTCAGAGCTTCCAAGGGCCAAATATACAATGCACATATAGGGTAACATACATATGCCTGCTGTATAATGAACGGCAATCTGACAATGGAAGCACAGGGCTTCCTGGGCCTTCCTGGTTTCACAAAGCGATCCTAGCTTAAGGTGATCTTAATTACCAATGGCAACGTATACCTTTAGCATTGGTTGCCATGGTAGTTAAGATCACACTTAACTAAGATCGCTTTGTGAAACTAGGCGCTGGATCAGATTTACCTCACATACCATTCATTACATGTGACGGACGCCAAGAAGTTTCCAAAGTCAGATCTCTCTATGGTAACCTATGCTATTTTAATGTAGGTCTGTCAGGCCATATGAGTTCAGAACTTTTGGGGCCAGATATGCTCACGAAAGCATGCGAAGTACATTAAATAATGGACGTTTGTCAGGCCATGGGAACTTTTGGGGGCCATAACTTCCCAGGATAGGTTAGCTACTTGGTGTATGAAACTTTTTACATTTAAGTTGCAATGCCATCGATTTGAGAAAACGGCAATATATTTTCTCTTTGGATAACTTGTTCTGTATAATAAATTTTACTTTGTACTCTCACTTCTGTTCGGCCGAGATTTTAGACGGAAATGAAATGATCCGAATTCATGTCTCTGGAACACATATGTAGAGAATTGTATTGTTCTCCTCGACTCGCACAACGTTTAAAGTCTTCTCTGTTCTCAACCGGCCCTCTGAAACTTCGGGGATTTACGTAAGTGAAATACCCTCTGATAGACTGCAGGCCATTTTGAACGTGGCGCCCAAAAAGGTAGCCCTTCTGCGTACAATTTTCATATCCTCTTGAGGGGCGAACAAAAGTGTACCCGTGATAATGTTAGGGACCGAAACACTCGGTTTGTTAACTTTCAGCTTCGATCAGTTATATATTCCAAGCACTGGAGGATGTACCGAAACTGCGTCTGTCAACATTTCGTAACAAATCAGGTGGTTTAACGGGCTAAATAAAATATATAATCAAAGTTAAAAAAAATATCTTTCTAAATGAAATTAGCATTTTTTTGTTTATTATTATTTTTATTTTGTTTTTTAGTCTGAAAGGAAAATATGTACTTTTGACGCCATTTGTATTTAGCCCAAAATACGGCAATTTGCCGTATAAATAGCTCAGACTGCCTAAATACAACAGGCGTCGAGATTATAGATCAAAATACTTCACTACAGCAAAATAAATAAAAGTAAATTAATCAAACGCTGAAACCATCTAGAAAGATATATTTTTATATATGTTATTTAGCCCGGTAAAGCACATGTTGTGTAAGGGAAAAGAGACGCAGTTTCGGTACATTTCACGAATCCTGCAATGCTTCAATTATAAAACTGATTGAGCCTGAAAGTTATACTCGAGTATTTCGGCCCCTTTCGATGGGCCCTCAAGAGGATATGGAAATTGTACGTTACATGGCTACCTTTTTGGTCGCCACATTCAAAATGACCTGCAGTGTATCAGAGGGTATTTCTTGCACGTAAATCCCCGAAGTTATCAGGCTGCTGTGTTTTAAGTGACGTTAGTCCAGTTGGAGTTATCTCCCTTGAATCTCTTCAGGCCGAATCTGCTGTGTAATATTATGAAATTGTTAGCTCAGGAGTAGGCCCTATACGTAAAGTATGTTCGTTTGCGACATAATAACTGAAACAGAATGGACTGATTTTGTCATCCAATTTCAATCCAATTTCTTACAAATGGTCAATTTTGAAGGAGTTCTAATAAAATGGATTAAAGTTTTATACGGTATCATATCGTCAAAGTTAAAAGTTAATGGTAGCTTTACTGAAAATATGTAAATGGCAGAGGGTCACAGTTTCATTTTTCTTCATTACCAATTTGCGGTAATGTAAATGTCTGCTCTCATAGCACCTTCCCTAACTTTCGTTGAACCAAATCCTTCGATGGGGGCCTTAAACAGTCCTTTGGAAGTATTTTTAGCACAATGTTTTCATAGGTTGAAGGTAGAAATGTTTCACTATCATTGCAGACAGCTGATAGGGGTCCCTTTACACACAGTCCGCCAGATGTAAACAGACCAAAGCCCGCCTAACTACCAGATCTCCATCCAACTGAACTGCTCCCATTCCACTTCTAAAATCATTTCCAGACAGTAAATCAACCCCTGTCCTTTCATAAAAACTACAAAAATGCCCAGAAAAATGCAGGGGGCCAGGAAAAAATAATAAAAAAACACACAAAAATATCTGGAAAAACCGGAAGTCAGAAACTGTGACCTGTATCCATATACAGCGGGGCTGTAGATAAAGCGATCCAGTTTCCTCATACCTAGTATTACTACGCGCTGAGGATGTTTAGTATTATGATTAACAATAATAAAGACATAAATGGCATAAAACTAAAGGATAATGAATATAGAATACCCCAAACTGCTCCATGCTGTGCTATTATTTGTTCTAATTCTGCCTTATTATGGGCAAGAAAAAAATTCTGGAAAGAAGCTTTTGTCTTGTTTCTTGTTGGGTTTTTTGGGGGGAAGAATTCTCTGATGTTATAGATTCAAATGTAGGTCGGTTGGCGTAATGGATAAGACAGTCCGCATTTAGTGCTGGCGATGGGTGCCGTACTCTGAGGCCCGGGTTCGATTCCCGCTTCGGGCGTCACCCAACATCGGTAGAAGAATATCTACCATTTTTCAAGAAAGGTTTATCCCAGAAAAAACAAGAATGTTATGTATATGTTCAGAGGGAACATTTGTATTAACCAATTGTTTTATCATGTAGGTATCGTGAAAATGTTGCAAAAAAAACCAATAAACTTTGGTTCACGTACATGACACAAATTCAATGAATATGGTATATGTGTTTTAACTAGCTTCAAACACCTATATTCTTTTAACAAAAATACTTTATGAAAGTATACGGATTTCAGCGGAGTATGTCACTTAAAGAAAGACATTCATTATCTATACGAACGTTTCACTATTTGCTCTAATGATATCGCCACGGTCATTATTGGACACCTTTAAATCATTCCATACATACCGTCTGCAATCCGACTCTCTACAATAATGGTCGGGGTTCTCAACCAGGGTCTTTTTTTTCTTCAATAATTAAGCAGTCACAGGGACTTATACTCGACAAAAAAATTTAGTGTGGTGTCAATCACCAAAGATTCAAGAAGACAATTTATGAAAGGTCTGTAACAAGTAAAATGAGCTTCATGTGTTCCCATGCATCAAAATGAAGTATATTCGATAAAGTCATTGTCAACGATTTAACCAACAGACAACATTGTCTTGTTATGTGTTGATCGCTGTTTCCAGTTCTCGTGTTCTATATTTATGAACACTGCATATGAGCACAGGGAAGATCTTCTTTACTAAAATAACAATGGATAGAGTATTAAAAATGGGATATGTCATTTAGATAAATATACCCAATCATAGGTTGGGTAATACACAAAAACCGATGACATTTTATTAGTTTTTATTTTTATTTTTTGGCTCTCGTTGATAGAAATTTATCAAATACTTTGTAACATATTGACAACGTTGTACGGATCTTCAGCTATGACAAGAGGTCGGATAAACTAAAATCAAACAAAATATGATTATGAGAAAAGCAAGTGCAAAATATGTTTTGGTGTTATATATTGGTGTAGGACACAGCTTATTATAATTTACGGACAACCGCCAAAGGAAGATTCTAGATTAAAGGTATATATGGGCAACAACAAAGTGTCGATTTATGTAAAACATATTACAGGAAAATCAATTGAATTAAATAAGAAAGAGTACTTTTCGAAAGAAATATACCCAAGGCCATGAACATCCGTAAATATGGCCAAGGGGAGATCACTCTAAATGCCTAAGTTCTAAAAAGCAGAATAGATCTGAAAAAAGAGTTTGACTCAATAGAATGGCCTTTCATGGAATTTGTTTTGGAAAAATTTAACTTTGGACCTAAATTTAGACACTATGTAAAAACACTTTATAATTAATCTAGCAGCTGTGTAATAAAGTTTCTAATTGTGTTAAAAAGAGGTATATCATTTAGACACATAAAACCCATAAATTGTTGTAACAAACCAAACCTATGATATTTCATTAGGTTGACGACTGACAGGAGCTAAGCCTTGGTCAGTAGAATTTTCTGGAATCCTTTTGTAACACATTGACAATGGTTACGCATCTTAACTATGGCAAGAATATCGGTGGACTGAGATTGAACCCCATAAATTTTGCTTCCTCCACCCAATCATCACCATTGTCGGATTGTCCTGTTGTTATTTTGTCACACTGTAACAGGCATTGGGATTTTTATATTGTTGAGTTTTCGCATTGTCAGGTCTTATTATTATTCTACTCTTTCGGCAACATGGCAATGCGACAGAGGCATTCGTCTAAATATAACAGTTTTATCGCATTTTTGCCAAACATTTATCGAATGGTGAAAGATGTGCGGACATCCAGCTTGTCTTGTCATAGTATGGACAATGGTCAAACTATCGCATTTTTTCCACATACAGAACCAGGGGGCGAATTGTTTTTCGTCTTTTTCAACTTTCTTTCTGATTCTCCGGCCAACAATAAAACAATACAATGGCCATATCAACGAAATGATTTGACTTTTAAATCTTATTCCGTAAACTATTTTAATTTTGCTACTATTTTTTTCTATACGCAAATCACATATTATGTGATCAAGGACTTCCTCATATGAATATTAAACTTGATTACAGAGGTGGCGAGTTTCCAGAAAACCGAATGTTAACTGAAGTTATGTTACTTCTAGCACTTCTGGTAACTTTCATTTCGTGAAAATATCTGCATTGTGACGCTTTAACATCATATAGAAAATTAAAAGCAACAAATATTCATCAGTCGGAAAAAAAAAGATTTATGTTATGTAATTTAAAAAAGCACTCCTAATAGTTATTCTCAACAATCTAACACACACCTGAAAACAATACACTATTTTGTGCCTAAAATATTCGAATAATACTATTAACATTCCCAGCATAACACTTATAGGCCTATTACAAACTTTTGTAAAACGATCCCATCTTCCGTCCGATTAGTTCATCACACTAACAAAACCTTTTATGTAATTGATCGGACAGACACAGATACTGGAGAACAAATTGAGTGTGTCGCTACCTTGAATGGGTACCAAACTGTTACAACACAAAATATACTCTCATAACAATAAATTATAATAATGATTATACATGCACAGACGTGTTGTTGTTCAAGCGTACACCTTGCAATATCAAAGTCATGTGTTGGCCTTGAGCTTTACCCAATACATTCATAGGTCTTAGTCATTTGTGATCGATTCTCAGTGACTACCACGAGACCCTGGCGCAATATTGTGTTTCCCGTGTGTTTAGAATCACAAGACCGGCTCCCGTGACTCAAGTAAACAAACACTTTACAAAACTGAGTTCGGGCTTTTTCGGGTATGCTCGGCGTGTAAAAAAAACTCTGCTGAAAAGAATACGCAATTTGCTTGATTAATATGCAGTGTGATATGACAATTAACTGTGCAATCACAGGTTTGATGGGCTGCAATGCATGACTGTTACAGGATTCGTTAAACTTTTCGCATTGAATAATATATACAACGATATAGCACGCGAGTTAACCTTCATGTAGGTCAAGAGAAGACGAGTTATTTCATCTTTGCCGAACAGGACTCGCCTGGTTAAAAACACTGACCTACTCATCCGAATTGACACTTTTTACTGACACGTTGTGCAATATTGCTGGATTCTGATCAACAAGTGTAGTAAGAATGATTAAGACCTTAGCCGTTTACGTGGGATGCTTCATCCTCGCCGCTGCCCAGGCGAAATACTGCTGTGTGCCGGACCAGTGGGAGGGAGTTATCGGTCTGCTAGAGGGACTCGCTGTACCTGGCAAACCTACGCTTGTACAGGTAATTCCGTCCAGGGCATAGCCTAACTTTTTTCAAGTAACCTCCGTAAACTATACCAAGCGAAATATGAACAGACCTTGCCAAGAAAAGACGCAACTATGGTCCTTAATTTCTTTTCCATTGCTGCTGTGTAAAAGATATAGTTAATCAAGCCCCGATCGCATTCGTGCCTCAATTAGGGGAGCCAGAGAGATAATTAGCGTTGACTTAGTGGGGTTTTGAATCCTGGACGTATTGATATTGGCTACGCTTGTTGGATGCAGCATTGTACGCTCTAATTGATGGTCGATATATATATCCCATCCAGTTGAACGATTTACCGTCGTCGCACGGACAACCCTCCAACCGTCAACGTGTGTGAATCGCCCCCAGGGTACACATCCCGTTAATCCATTCCATTAATCAGCCGTTTCTTATCTGCATCAACGTTACCATTCGTAAATTTGTTGCCAGATATCAAACAAACTGACGGGTTTTCTTTGGGACATCAAACTACCACCAGGTCGCTTTGATGATTGAAATATTCGCTTAAATGAAAGTGACATAATCGAAATGGTGAATTTAAATACCAAACAATCCTAATCAACCATTGTACTTTATCTCCTCCGAGCAGGGTTGCAAGTTAAACGTTTTTGGGGCTCTTGTAGGTACCTGCTCCCCACCCCTCCTCCCCTAATAAACTTGACCACGCTGTCTTATTAAGGAATACACTTAAGTATAGCGTAACACGTCGATCAATCTCTATGTCGCCGAATAACCTTTGGTTACCATCAGGTACCACATAAGACCTCACTCAATTGATACAAATCCCAGTCTTTATCGATTTAATACAACCATACACTTGACATCTTCCTATCACAAGTCAAGTGTTCGATAAACTGAATGAACTCTTGTTGATAAAATTTTTTATCAGTATCAATAAAATCCTTTACTAAAATTGTCATTACAAATAAACGAAGATTCAGGCTGTGGCAATCACCACCTCACACTTTAGGATCAATCGTTTCCAGAATAGAATATTTATCTAAAATATGTGCTTTTACTAACGATACCCCAAGCCAAGAGTAAGAGATCAGTAACAAAGCGAGCAAATGTCTAGTTAAATTTCTTGATGTTTCTGTTTTGTTGAATGATAAAATGTCAAATGATTAGTGGACCTCTGCAGTGAACTCCCCAAGCCATTTAGCCACAAAAAGTGGGTAAGTGTGTCAGATATCACTTTTCTTTCCGATAGGAACAGGGGGATTTTTAAACTTTGCATAGCCCATGGTCATTTGTAAAATAAATAAAAGAAAAACATTATCCACTCGTGCATTGTTATCATTAATGTTTTTTTTTTCTCATAAATTCTTATTCATTTAATCCACTAAATGACTAGTTGCTTATATACACTACTAGCCTGCTCCACGTGTGTGTATATAGTCATACATGTATATTCCATCGTTCTACTTCATTAACCCCCGAAGGGCAAGCGCTTGGTGCATCTTTTTTTTTTGGGGGGGGGGGGGTTGTTTTGTTTGTTTGTTTTTTTAAACAAAGGCCTGATTGAAGTTGGTTACATGAACTTGCCGCAACTATCCGCTTTTTGTATTGAATTATGTACAAAAATTAATTAAACTTTGTTATATGAGGAAGTTGGCGTTATGGTTGGCTGATTGCCCTATGGTGGAGGTCCCAAAATATACAGTACTTCCTACAAAATTGCCGAGCTCGCCTGGCTTGTATAGCCAAAATGTAATTGAGGCTATATTACGTCTGAACGTCTGAATTAAGTTTTCATTTAGATCTGAAATAAACTAATTATAAAGCTCTCAGTTTTAAATGAAGACACATCACCTTGGGAGTAACTGAGGCAGAAAGGCTTTCAGCTAAATTAGACTGGGCATACAAACTGTGTTTGACAGTGCATCAAATGGTTGAACGGCGATGTTAACAGATGAAGATATGAGATACATATTTAGATATGATACATGTAATTGATGGTGTCTCATAGAAATTTCTAGGATTCTAATAGGGCAATTTGTATTTGATACGACACCGTATCCTGTCTCAGTCAGTGGGTGCTAGCTAAGCTCGCACTCTGATAGCTTCGCGCATTTACGTACGTGAAAAGGCCCAACAAAAGTGTCCGCGTGAAAATGTAAGCGACCTAAACACTCTTGTTTCCTAACTTTCTATCTCGATTTGTTATAATTAAAGCACCGGAGAAATACTGATATATATCGAAACAGCCTTTATCTTTGTTTGTGTTACACAGCATGGGTTTACCGGGCTAATTAAGATATACAAACAAATTACTTTAAAGGTAATTTCAGCATTTGATTAATTTAGAAAAAATATTTTCGTCTGTAGTAAAATAGTTTTTATGTACTCCCTGTCTTCTATGGTATTCAACTCAAAGTGCGGTGATTAACAGATACATAGAGCAGACTGAATGAAATAGGTCAAAGCCGACCGGTAGAGAGCGAACAAAATTTTGTTCCGCCTGGATGTAAGCATGTGCTTCTACCCCACAAAACGGATACCCGATTAACCATTCTTCAAAGTGGCATGAGCTGCCAAAATTCCCACTTTTTTCATAATTTCTGATCGTCACGACAGTAATAGGCTTTGAAGGTCATCGAAAAACTAATTGACGTTGGAATGAGGAAAATCCATACAGTAGGCCTATGTGACCTATACAAACCGGAATGGTGTTCGAAAAGTAAACAAAATTTAAATAACCGGGACGACCATTCATTCATTCTGAACCAAAGTTAATTCAAAATAATACTTTATCGTACATTCTCGAGACTAGAAGCACTAAAAAGCTTCTAAGATAAACGTCTTGAAAAATAGCCGATAATTTCAACATTCTGTTTCAACGTCAAAATATCAACATTTTGGCAGCTCATGCCACTTTAATAACCAGTGCATTTGATTACAAAGCTGTATTGTACCATAGTTCAAATTCGATAGGTTTTCTAACGCAAGGCCATTATAATTAGTTAGTAACATACCTTAACATGTCGCCTGTGCATCGAGAGTCATAGAGAGTCGTAAGGTTGCTCAAGATTAACACCCCTTCATCTGCGATTTCAGGGTACTATGGACCGAGTACTCTTTATGTAAATACAAATCATTTAAGCTCTTCACCACGATAAATGATAAATACGTTTTGCTGCACGTTTCACTTTAAGTGGATTTTTAAATGGAAATATAATAGACTAAAATTATTCATTGTGCCTAATGTTTTTCAGGGAGGTGTCCGACTATCTTATGATTACACCAATATGAGACTTGCTGAATATGTGAACGTTACTGTGAACGGTGCATCAATCTTGCAGAAAATCATCATTGACTATAACAAGGTAGAGTAAAGAACATATGCTTAAACAAACTATAAGAGGCAACTGAAACTCGGTATCTTTGCAGAAATACATAAACACGTGCACAGGGAATATCTTCTTGACTTATATAAACATGGAGACTCTAATTGTGTTAAAAAAGGGGGTATGTCATTTAGACATTTATACCCAATCATAAGTTATATTGTAATATAGATGTGTATTCTTGAAATAAAAAAATTCCGTGTTCATTTCCTTAAATTTTTGAGAATTGTAAATTAGGCTGAACATTTGCATCGTTCTTTTTCTAGACCAGTCTTTTGGGAAAATCAATACATGGAAGAACACATTTTACTACTTATTTTTGATAAATATGAAGCTCCATGTGTTCTTCTTCTGAATTTTTTATATGCCTTACAGAATACCATGTACACGATCCACCCGGAGAAACAGACGTGTACAGCCTCAAGTCCTGCCCCCAAGTTACAACGATGTGTACCTGGTAAGTCATCAATCATTAAAAGGAGTCTTTGGAGTGTATGTTTTACACAGGGGCCAATACTATTTTCTTAGATATAAACCTCGAGTTTTTTTCTGATACAAAAACCGGTGCTAAGAGTGACCATGGTGTGCCCGGCTGTCCATGGAAGAAGCCCCATTTGTGTCATAGGTGTGAAACCCCATATATGTGTTTAGTAAACCTGGTTGCGTTCGGTCTAAGCCCAAAAATATTGGCAGTTACCAAACCAAAGGAATCACATTGTCAGCTATAAACTCGCTGGTGACCCGTTTCTGAACTTGTTTTTCTTTTTTCTAGTATCTTATGGACATGATATGGCGGCGTAATCTAGTTTTGTTCACACATTGTATCATGCCCTCTTTACACATCAAAACACACGCAAGTATATATGCCCGCTGACAGCGTCACTTCACGAGGTGACCTATTTTACCTGAGGTACATACTTTATGATGCAAGGTGACATTGATAAATTTTCAAGAAAGTCGTCACGCACTATATCTGTTTTTATATCCATTGCGTCAATTTGTCTGTAAGATTTCATTTTTGTATACAGAAGCAGTAAAAGACGCTGTACTCCTACTTGTTGATGTTACGTTACCTCCAAATTTTCTGGTGTAATATTTCACACAAAACATTACACGTGATTTCATGAAAATCGCATCCTTTATTTGACCGAAATACCCGCACTGATAACGATATTTTCGTCTTCTAACAGTTTCAGTGTACACAAATATAAATCCTAACGTGTTTTTTTTCATTTCTGACTGAGCTCTCAATCTGTGCGTTGCTTGAACAACCAGAGAAGTCTCCGGTAACATCGCATCGCTGTTTGATAGACACATTTCGTTTAATTGAAACCTGGTTGAGTTTTTTGTTTTGTTTATAGACACACTCACAGCTAATATCCAGAATGTTGTTTACATTTAAAGCAGCAGACCGTTGTCTGTGGTTTTCCTTGACAGAATAATAATCTTAGGAACTTTCTATTTTTGCCAAAAATTTGAATGTTTTGTTTTCATGAAATTTGTTTAGTTTCATACCTGCAATGTACGAAAGCTTAGAAGAAAATTAACGAGCGATTTATCTCAGATGAAATGCTGCAAAATCGACTTTTCGTGGAAAATGTGCATTTAAAGAGTTATTTTGGCGATCCCTGTTGCTTTATTTTTGTCTGACGGTCAGTAGACAAACAGCGGAGAATGCACCACACACCTGATCTTTATATAAACACCAGCCGAATAGCACACATTTTAACGGTCTTCGTTACGTTGGTTTCGGGCATGTCGCTTTAAGCTTACTGCCTCTATTTTGAGTGATTCTATTTTACCGTCAAACTCTTTTTTTACTGATTACGGAGTTTGAAATTGCTTGGGGTTGCAAAAACAATAATCAACGTATGATCACTCTTGGAAACAGGTTGTGACAGTTGCCTTCACCGTTCATATACATGTATTTCAACATCAATAGATTTTATTTCGTTAGGTTAATACCAATAATATAATTTTAACTGTTTAATCCTATAAAGTTCTTATATTTCAGACTCAGCCCGAGAAACGTCGTCCTTTTATTTTGGAGCTGGTAATGATCGTTTAAAGGCGAAGTCTTATGAATTTGATGTTCCTTCCATGCAACTGACATCAGTTTTTAGTTTAACTCAAGACAGCTGTATTCCAATAACAGAGGCGGCTTATGGATCTTCTAATGGTGGTAAGTACAATTTTAGTATAGTGACACCCGAATAAAACAGAACACTTCCAATACTGACACTATACTGCACTTTAAGTAACTTTATAAAGTGGCACTTGTTTCAACGGACATTTTTTTTCTTTTTATGCTATTATTTCTGTAATTTGTTATGATCCTGTAAAGGCCCGTTCTCACTGTGCGATTTGTACTACCGACATGTAGCATGCGATTTAAATGGATGCATTTGATTGGTTGATAAATCTTATTGACCAATTAAAAGCATGCATTTTGATCGCATCATACAAGTCGAAACGACAAATCGTACAGTGAGAACGGGCCTTAAGACAAGCGTCTCCTTGTATTATCTCTTGCAGTTCCATTTCTTATGACACTGGGTTACGTGGATATAAACCCAGGGATTAGGGATCCCAGCGTATTTAACATACCTAGTTTCTGTAAAGATAACCCAGATCTAAAGGTGAGTTTTATACATATACTTTTATATATGAACAACAAAAATCATTATTCTCTTTTCTTCTATGTAATATACGTTCATTCGGTAAGCCACGTAACTTGTTTGGTAGAGTTGCGATTCGACATCACTTTGAATACCACAATGCTTTAAACAATAAAATATCAGATTTTTTTTTAACCGCAAACAAGAGTGAGACAAGGCGACCTTTTACTCCGGATGTGTTTCACAAATAAATACTTATCCCCTTAACTAGAGGTTTGTCTTCTAATGATATTCGATGTAAGGGACCAACAAGCGATTCCTTAACATTTTTTAATAGAAAAAAGCAAAAAACATATCTTTGTGAGTATATGGTTCATCACTTATCTCAATTATACGGTTGATCATTTACATCGATTAAATGTACAAAGCCGATTTTTTACCTTGTTTACATGTGTAAAGTTGATCCCTTATCTCGTTAAAATGTGTAAAGTTGATAAATTATATCGCTTACATGTGTAAAGTTGATCCCTTATATCGTTAAAATGTGTAAAGTTGATTAATTATATCGTTTACATGTGTAAAGCTGATCACTTATCTCGTTGAAATGTGTAAAGTTGATTACTTATCTCGTTGAAATGTGTAAAGTTGATTTCTTATCTCGTTGAAATGTGTAAAGTTGATTTCTTATCTCGTTGAAATGTGTAAAGTTGATTACTTATATTGTTGAAATGTGTAACGTTGATCACTTATCTCGATTGAATGTGTAAAATTTATTACTTATCTCGATTGAATGTGTAAAGTTGATCACTTATCTCGATTGAATGTGTAGAATCGATTACTTATCTCGATTGAATGTGTAAAGTTGATTACTTATCTCGATTGAATGTGTAGAATTGATTACTTATCTCGATTGAATGTGTAAAGTTGATTACTTATCTTGATTGAATGTGTAGAATTGATTACTTATCTCGATTGAATGTGTAAAGTTGATTACTTATCTCGATTGAATGTATATTCAAATTTGAAGCCTACTTGAAGGAACATATTATTCAATCAAAATTGTTTTTATACTACATGCTCACATCTGTATGTGGATATATTGTTAACATTAGTGTTTTGTTTTTACAGATTTTGCGAGATTCCCCAAAGACTGGAAACTTCCTTCTGGACTATCTCCACTTGAGATTAGGTTTCTTCCAATAAAATTTAAGAATTAATAATAGTTTTCTGTTTCATCTACTCATGCGAACTTAGAAATATTCCGCCTTGTTGTCATCACACTTTTCTTTTTCACGAAATCCTTAAAGTTGCTGTAGACGCCATACACACAATAAATGTACTGATATCTGTTTCTAGAGTTTAATTAAAAATTGGATATATAATGTTTACATTTTATTTATGTAATAAAAACACTTTTGTGTACAATCACATTCACTGGTGTGACTGGTGTCCTTGGAACTGTATGGAACTGTAGTTTTATTTATGTAATGAAAACCCTTTTGTGTACTCGCACTGTGATTGGCTAAGCGAAATAGTCCAATTTTCATTGAGGCTTCATTCCAAACGACATTAATTGAACACTTGTCGATGAGGGTATATCTTTACGTTTGATTATGACCATCAAGAAATACCCTTGTAATTCCCAAGAATGGGGGTCTCGGCTGCTCAGTCGTCGAGGGATAGTTAATCGGTCTGACAGGCCTTCCATCGATGCGTCGTGGGTTCGAATCCCACTCAGACCAAATACAATTGAGTTGATGTTTCACTCGATCGCCGTATGTGGAAGAGTTGCTAGTTACTCGCCGAACGTACACGGAGTTTCCTCACGGCAAAAAGCACAGTTCTGCCCCCCACACTAAACTTGGCAATGAGTGACCACTATCGACCAGATTGATCCAAAAGGATTTATATATTTTACTAAACTATATAGAAATGCTACATTTATTTAAAGACCTTAATGGAAACTTATTGGCTGGTACCAAACAGTCTGATTTATGAGTGGACGGATTGTGAGCAGCAGATTAGATCCTACCATGGTCGAGATATGGGTCTGATTTTTCCAATTTACATTCAAACATGACTTGTTGTTTTGGATGTGAGAGCACCTGTTGAACGGGCGAGCGATCATTTTTGTTTATAAAAGGTGACGAACAAACAGACAACTCCGACTAGAAAATGACTATTCACGCTGTTGCAACTAATGGGTGGGATTGTTGAAGATTTCCCCACTATAAAGCAATCTTAGAACACAGTATTTGATTTATCAGGGGAAATCTTCTGGGTGATTTTCGAATAGGCTTACTTACTAGACAATCCATCATATAGATAAAGAGTTAGTGAATAACTGTTGTATATTTTGTATTCATCACAGTGCACTTCGTACTTCACTTAGCCCTAATAAAGGTCATGATATCGTATACGGCCCGAAGCATACTGGATGCTATGTTAAATTTTCAAATTTGGTAGAATACGATGGCGTTGGATAGGTGTTCTGTATGATTATTTAGCCGAGCACTCGCTGTCTACTGTATGCCTACATGGGTTATTATCATTAGCACATGCTTGTCTTCGGACTTTTATTTATGTTTGTTTCTATTGAATTTAAAACACACTGCCAAAAGGAATAAATACCCTTCTGAACTAAAACACGTACCGTATGCAAACAATTTCCCCATTAGGGAGCAGGTCGCTATTGAATATCGCGAGACCTCCATTAGACTTGGCTAAGATAGACTTAGTATGCCTTTACATGGCAAAAATCGCAAGAATTATCACATTCCAGCTAGGGTAAGATTTTTAAAATCGATAAGAATAATTTAACAATCCTGGCGTCACGCTATATACGTCAAGTTACGAAAATAGAGAAACGATTTCCCGAAATCGGCCAATATTTCGTCACTCTTTTTCGATTCGCTTCACCATCTAAGCTCCAAGAAGCGTCTTCAACAGTTACTAGTGTATGAAATGTGGGATGTAACTTACGATATCCCTAGTTTAAAGTTAAAAGTTCATGATGCTTTTGGTTTGTTGGAAGATTAAATGCCACATAATCAGTTGAGCTCCGTGCTGAACTCTCCTGCCCACGTCCAATGTATTAAAATGGCCGGTTTTGACGTTAGGGGTCACTTCTCGAATTTTGGAATGTGACTTCTAATTTTATATTGATTAGATATATTTTTTCTTTTTTGGTTAAATCGGTACAAATACGTAGACTTTATTCATATAGATCACGGGTTTTCATTCGTTGATTTTCAACTGAAGGGTTAGTAGCGGTTCTCTCCCTTGACACCATGTCTTCTTGAAAATGCCTGTAATGAATCAACTTAACGCGACTTTCCCACTGTTGTCTGAATATGTAAAAAAATCTCATATTTAGATTTCATACTTAAACATCAAGATATTTGAGTACACCTATATAGACTATATAGACTATGAGGAATACCACAGAGTGTAATATATTCAGTGACCCGAATAATTTTCTTCTAATGGTTGAATTGTAGATCCTATCTTTTACAGGTTATTTAACCATTAACCTTTTATAAAAAAGGACTTAACTTGTCACATAATATACACAAGTTGATATGTTATTGCCTAAGGCCTCGATGTTCTTTCTTGTCACGTTTGTGACTAATGACATTCTATTCAGTTAAAATGACTGTCATTTATCAGTGGCGATCTTTTCGGTTGTATTTTATTAGAACACTATATAGATATACAGATATTTCTTGTAAATTTGCTACATTCAGTTTTCTTTATACGATTATAACCCCAGTATGTTTTAATACGAAATATTTTATCTTGATTTTCAAAAGGTCTATGAAAGTTATTAGACCCAGTAAGATTAGAGAAAAGATCCGAATATATATCTCTTACTCGTACCCGTCCAAGGTCAAGGGTTTCTTCCGGACAAAGAACCTGGTTTCCTCTCCCAACTTCATCAGATAACACAACCATATAAGGGAAGTAATTAAGTTAATCAATCAATCATCCCTGAAGTAGTCGTACAGCCAGTTTAAGTGGCATGAGCTGCGAAAATTCTGCCAACGTTTTTAGAAACTCTGATTGTCAAGACAATCTTTGAAAATAATCGAAATATTAAATACTGACGTTTGAATGGAGAAAATCTATACAGGCTGCGTGCTGTGCGAGACAGAATATTGTCCAAAAAGTAAACCAAATTTAAATAACCGGGACGAACACCCATTCATTCTAAGCCTTAGAGGGCTCAAAACACAACTTTAGCATATTACTCGAGACTTGTGACACAGAACAGCTTAAAAATTGTAAAAAAAATCAACATTTTGGCAGCTCGTGCCACTTAAATCTAATCTATCCTGAAATTACACGTGACCACCACCCTTGCTTATTGGAATACAAGATATCATAGTTATACGTATAAGAACCACTGAAACACGTGCATTAAATACATTATAACTAACGATATTCTGAAATAAAAGTTTTTAAAAATGTATTTTTTTCTCGGTTTGAAAATAAGACAGAATACATTTGGCAAACAATAATGTTTTAATTCACGTCCATCTTAATTATTGTTATAGTTTTTCGGCACATGATATTCACAAAGACTACCACTTAAATGGAGTCCGAATTAACACCTATTTACACAAGGTGTAATTGCTCTCAATTTCTTATCCTCTCTGGCAAACACATTCCACAGGTTTTTAAACAATGTTTCTTGGCAGACTCCTTATTTTGCACACATCCCAATTTAGCTCGGAATGAACGACAATATCGTTCCCCTTTCACGTCTTCACAGCGTACCCTGTAATATCAAATTGCAAAAATGTATTATTTGATTATCAATGAATTGCGTGTGTGTGTTTGTGCTTTATCAAAATGTCTCAAATATGTATGTATGTATGTATGTTAGATTGTATGTTTAGGATTTTATAAGTGATGGCCGGTATTTGTTGCCATAAACGCATATGTTCAGTACAAGATCCAGAATTGTGTTCAAGTTCAGAGAGAGTTGCCTCCCCTGCGACAACTTTTTTCATTTTACTACCAAGTACATTTCATGGAATCGACATCTAACAATAATCACAGAAAAACGGTTCGTTTAATTTAAATCGCTTAAGAACAAAACAGAGAGTTCGAATTAAATATCTGTGTATACCTTCAGTATGAGTCTATCCGATTTAATGCGTTTCATATCTATTTTTAGATGAAGTAGAACGTTATCTGTAACTTCAAATGGAATCAACATGACGCCATTGGGAATCATCTAGCCAATGGGATCCCTTATGACAATTTGGAATTTAAAGTTGCTTTCAACGATATCAGAAGGTTTTGTTTGTTTTGTTTTTTTTTTAAGTTTTTGTCTTAACTGTCAGAAAGAGAAACTTAAGTCTAAAACCTTTTAATGAATACCAGATTGCGCTCTGAATGTCTTGAGGTGTCCGACGAAAACAAAGCAATTTGGCATTTTATACTCGGTTGAGTATAGAGACGATACATGTACATCTTAAAGATGGATCTCGATACATCTCAAATGAATATCGTCCCCAGATTGTGTTCCGGAGGTTTTTGAGTGTTTGACTGGGGGCATTATAAAAAAATCACTCACCCGCACAAACGACACGATCGTCTACAATGGCGTGACATCCAGGTGACGTTTTCCGAACACAAACCCCGATCCGCCCACTTGTCGCAATCTTCACTCACTGCATGTCCATTAACACATTCATCTCCTGGAAATTAATGTATTAGCAATGACGGTATTTCAAAAAGTCGTATGGTTCGTATCAAACTTGGATTATCAGGATTTCAAAATTTCAAGATATATCAGTTGCATCCATGTGAATAAAAGATATGACATTGTTGAAGATGCGACAGAAACATTGTAATTGTCTGTTTTCTCTTCTTGGGTGCCCTCAAAGCTTTCAAGAATTATCTATTGAGCTCGTGTCTGTCAATGTGTATCCTTCAATTTATTATTACCTGGGATCTTCTTTGGAATTCGACAGGAGAAATTTGCAATATATACACAAAGGAAAAAGTTACGCACCCCCCTGGAAATTCTGCACCGACCGATAAAATCATTGGTGTAGGGAGATTGTTGGCAAACTGATGCTGCAAAAACGATTGCGATCATAAAGGGCAACATTCTGGCGATAAGAAATCACCATTAATGGCAATAAGCTATACAATTTATTCAGGATACCGTTAGCCAAATCAAAAGTGTATTTCAACAAAATAAAAAGATGCTTGTAAGTATGAAACTTCAGTCCATCTGGCTTCACAGAGCGAACATATTGAAGTAAAAATGTCACTAGATGGCCAATAGCGCATAAAGCCTCCATTAGCTTCCAACCTGCGTCTCAACCCTCCAGTAAGACGTCGGATCTGTTGATGTATAGCTTATTGCCGTTAATTGTGATTTCTTATCGCCAGAATGTTGCCCAGTCGGTGCAGACTTTCCAGGGGGGTGTTTAACATTTTTCTTTGTGTATACATTAGCAATATACATTATAAAAATCCGAATTACAAGAACTACATACGATAGCACAATCCTTCTTCACATTGCTCTGTGAGCTCACATCCAGAGCAAGGTTTTAGGGAGAAGACCGCTGGTGCTTCGCCGTCTATATTTCCCCTAAAAGGAAATCCGATAAAGATTTATTAGTCTTATACGACTGTTTCAGACCATTAAAAAACACGAAAAACATTTACCCAATAGCGTTGATTCATATATGCATTTAGTCATTTTTACGAGACTTGATTTTACAATGGGTATATTTTTTTCTCAAAAGGAAACAACAATGATAAAAATCCAACAGTATCCAATGAAAATTGCCTTATTTGTCCTTGTTTGCAAATCAAAAATGTGTATTATCGCGATACATGTAGCTGCCATTTCGAATTTCATTCGGTCGCCAATTATTCTACATTACCTAGTTCACTTGATTATAATGTGTACCAATGCTATTTTTCTGTTGTCTTGTTCTTAGTAAAACCGCTCGAATATCGCCTAAAATAGCGTGTGACTTTTGCCGATCTGTTGCCATAGCAAAATTTGAAAATAACTGTCAAATTTACTGTTTTCAATGTCAATCATTTAGTTTGTTTTGTTTTTGTTTTTTGAAAAATGTTAGAATTTTGACAGCTCATGCTTTGACTGACGTTGGAATGAGAAAAATACACACAGCCTGTGTGTTGTGCGAGTCGGAATAGTGCCCATCTAATAAACCAGGACGCAAGTTCATTCATTCTAAGCCTAGGTTAGTTCAAAACACTACTTCAACATAGATTCTCGAAACTAGTAGAACTAATAGATTTCTGAATTGCATGTCTTGAGAGAAATAGCCGATAATTTTCGCATTCTGCTTTAACGGGAAAATATCAACATTTTAATAGTTCATGCCACTTAAAGGTCCACAGAAAAAGATATTGTATAGGCCTACTTACTTTTCTTTATACATACATACAACAAAGTAGACATTATCTATCCATCCCAGATGTGAATGAAGAGACAGTTTTGTACAAGCGTGCACGGAGCATCCAAACTCGGTAGTTTTCGTCCATATTAACTGAAACAAAACATCGATAACATCAACTGAAATAACTTGCCATCCCTGTTAAACGTTGCATATTCGTTTATCTGTATTGCAAACGTATTCAATGTTGCTGGAATACAGAGAGTTTCCTAAGAGAACACATGCGGAACAATTTTATCTGTTCCGCCATAGGTGAGAGAGCGGCGAAGTTAATCCAGTGTTCACCGTGTCTGAGTTTCAGAATATCACAATCAGTAAAGTTTGTTTGTCATTTCCAACTAAACCCTCATGTTGACGAAGTGTTTGTCGTCCGAAAAATGACATTGGGCAAGGGAAACTCTCAATATGATTCATACATGACCAATAATACCCCGAGTGCAATTATGCACACATCCAAGTATAAATATGTTGCCATCAACTGGAATCATATGTTTGTTACACTACATGAATTAACGAAAAAGAGAAAAACAGATATTTAATCGGTTTCAAAACTTAAATCAGACGGATAATATCATAATAGGAACAAATTGATAAAGTGTTCTTGATATGAATTGCCAATGATATATATATGAATTTTTAAACACTATTTTCGTTTGAATGCTTCAAAATGTTTCCATATGAATATTATTATTGGAACAAACCTGTGTAAAATTGTTACAATCTCCTGCACAGGGTTTGAATATATCGTAAGTTTCCCGGCTCCACTCGTACAACATCTCTTCTATTATTTCCGATAGCCTCTCCCGGTCACGGTGCTTGTCAGTCTTTTTGGCGGCGCCATAGTTGTAACCATATTTCCGAGAAACATATGCTACGTCACATCTGGAACTTTGAACTGATGCTTCTTGTGCCAAGCTGTTTGACCAGGACTGAAAATTTTAAATTTATACACTCCTTTAACATTCATCTTTTCTCTCTCCTACTCCCTTACTACAACATATTGGTCAACATTGGACACCATATCCTGATATAGTGATGAAAGTTTGCGGGGTGTCGGTCTTTTTTTTTTTTCTTAAGACATTTACACTCCGCGATGGGTTGAAACTGGTCGTAACGCATTGTTGAAGGTATATATTCCCCTGACAGTTATGCCCAATGTTAATGTTGACCAGTTACATCGATCGTAAATCTTTTGAAGAACAGGCACCTGAGCAAATTACTTGGCCCAAGCTTCCCATATTGTATGATCATGCAAAAATGCTTAAGAGACAATTTTGGGCGATCGTGGAACTAAGAAAATGCAATTCACGAGTTAAGCTCTACATATTTTAATAACAAAAACAACTAGACTTAGCAATGTATAGAATTCTGTCGATTTGGAATTCGAGGTACACTGACTATTAATCTGGTGACAATCTTTGTTGTTTTTTGCGGTCAGTAGGGTTACTGCGTTAGACGTTGACTCTAAAGTCGTTCACCAACAGACCGTGTGCCCTAATCTCACTCAGTCTAAAAATATATATACTTTTCAATCGATCTACACATTTGTACGGAAGCGTATTAGTGCCAGGGGGGGGGGAAATAAAAACGAGTTTTCTCCTAATTAGGAGATAAAAATTATCTCCTAATTAGGAGATAATAAGTCCTAATTAGGAGATAATATCTCCTAATTAGGAGATAAATTTTAGATAAATTTTCTCCTAATTGACCGATTGCTTGATGACGTCACTTGGCATTTACGCGCAAAGCATGTCGGGGGATTGAGGGATGTTAACATAATTTTTAAATGATGACGGAAGAGAAAATACTGCATCGAGAAGAAGACGTAAAATTGCCAGAAAATGAGTGGATAAAAACAGGTCATGTCATCAATGTTTTCCAAAAAAGTGACATCTACCAATAAACAAAATGGCGAACTGAGGTACATTTTACCCAGAAAGCTTTGCGTAAATCTATGTGACGTCATCAGGCTCGGCGGTAATTAGGAGATATTATCTCCTAATTAGGAGAAAAATTATCTCCTATTTAGGAGATAACAATTTATCACGGCTATTGATTGTTACATTACTTTTCGACTTCCGCTTAAAAAGCATTGAAATGGGGGGTCCGCTCAATAGTCCCCCGTCTCATTAGTCCCCCGTCTCATTGATCCCCCGTCTCATTGGTCTCTCAATAGTCCCCCCGTCTCATTGGTCCCTCAATAGTCCCCCGTCTCATTGGTTCCCCGTCTCATTGGTTTCTCAATGGCCCCCTCGTCCCATTGGTTCCCCGTCTCATTGGTTTCTCAATTACCAAGACCTTGTGCAGTGTTGTGCTTTTCTCTCCGTGACGAGCATAATTTTATTGGCCTTGGTTTCTTCCAAAATAAAAGGCAGCACCTAAAAGGTGCTTTGACCCCTCAGCCAAATATGTCCAATAATTACCAGGTTGACAACTACCACTGAATTCTGGTGAATAGTCCTTCATACTACATGAAGTAGGTGTGGGAAACTAGGGATATTTACTGTGAATCAAATAGTAACTGAGAGTTACCTCTTATTTATCAGATGTATCGTGTCACATCTGAATAAAACTTGAATGAAAGAGAGTGCTAGGACTCCACTAATCAAGGGAGACATGTCATGCAAGTTTCAAAACGGATTCATGAAATGATAACTCAAATCTTTTAGTATGGAGTATATTTTCCTCAAAAACCTCTGAAATTTATGCCATCTACGACAAAATGTACATACACTGAAAGCCATATTTCAAATAGAATTACATGGAGAGACGTATTCTTCTTTTATGCGGCATTCCAGTTTATTTCACTTATAGATAGAATTTCAAGTTTTAGGGTCCACTGTTGATGATGGTTTGAGAAAATAGAGAGACTGTAAGTATATATATATTATTTGGTAGTACTGGATATCAGTAAGTTAATATCTTACTGTATTACTGTTTCAAGCGGACAAAAAAAATAACGTCAAAATTTCAAAGGTCCATAACTCTGCAACAGAATCGTATAACGTGGGATAAACATGACAGTGCACATCTTTGGTATCCTAGAAATATTCACTGCGAGTATCAAAGCTGCCAGTTGAATAGTAACGAAGATACAGCCCGGACAACAATTTAACGTCAAAACTTCAAAGGGCCATAACTCTGTAACATAATCGTATAATGCGGAATAAACATGACACTGACAGTGCACATCTTTGCTATACTAGGAATATTCACTGTGAGTATCAATGCTGTCAGTTGAATAGTAACGAAGATACAGCCCGGACAAAAAATTAACGTGATAACTTCAAAGGGCCATAACTCTGCAACATAATCGTATAACGCGTAATAAACATGACAGTGCACATCTTTGGTATACTAGGAATATTCACTGTGAGTATCAACGCTGTCAGTTGAATAGTTACGAAGATACAGCCCGGACAAAAAAAATAACGTCAAAACTTCAAAGGGCCATAACTCTGCAACATAATCGTATAACGCGGAATAAACATGACAGTACACATCTTTGGTATACTAGGAATATTCACTGTGAGTATCAACGCTGTCAGTTGAATAGTTACGAAGATACAGCCCGGACAAAAAAATTAACGTCAAAACTTCAAAGGGCCATAACTCTGCAACATAATTGTATTACGCGGAATAAACATGACAGTGCACATCTTTGGTAAACTAGAAATATTCACTGTGAGTATCATTGGTCCCCCGTCTCAATAGTCCCCCGTCTCATTGGTACCCCGTCTCATTGGTCCCCCGTCTCAATAGTCCCCCGTCGCATTGGACACCCTCTCATTGGTCCCCCGTCTCAATAGTCCCCTGTCTCATTGGACACCCCTCTCATTGAGACAGGGGACCAATGAGACGGGGGACCAAAGAGACGGGGGACCATTGAGAAACCAATGAGACGGGGGACCAATGAGACGGGGGACCAATGAGACGGGGGACCAATGCGACGGGGGACCATTGAGAAACCAATGAGACGGGGAACCAATGAGACGGGGGACCAATGCGACGGGGACCATTGAGAAACCAATGAGACGGGGGACCAATGAGACGGGGACCATTGAGAAACCAATGAGACGGGGAACCAATGAGAAGGGGGACTATTGAGGGACCAATGAGACGGGGGGACTATTGAGAGACCAATGAGACGGGGGATCAATGAGACGGGGGACTAATGAGACGAGACGGGGGACTATTGAGCGGACCCCCCATTTCAATGCTTTTAAGCGGAAGTCGAAAAGTAATGTAACAATCAATAGCCGTGATAAATTGTTATCTCCTAATTAGGAGATAATTTTTCTCCTAATTAGGAGATAACAATTTATCACGGCTATTGATCTTCAAGTCTTCAAATCGCCAGTGAGTGTAGATTACAGCAAATTGTTTATTGTACAAAATAGAACTATAATCAAGAACTAAATATGTAAATTAACCCCGGAGGCTTTTGCTAAGCTATTACGTCATCTGCTAACGGCTATTCTCTTTTAGTTAGTGTCTTTTAAAAAGTGAGTATAACAGTATTCTAGTTATTTTTGGGAATTACACTTTCTTGAAAAATGGCAGAAATTCTAATCGGTAGAAGTGTAATCCCAAAAAATAATGAGAATACTATTCTCTTTTGTTTGTTATACAATGAATATATGCACTGCCAAATTAGAGACAAATTTATTCGTAATCTAAAACAAATTGACCATTAAAGAAATAGTTCTAATAGTTCTAAAAAGTAGACAGGAACAAAATTTGATCAAAAGAATCTCTCAAAGATTACTACCAAAACAAACCAACTATATGACTCTTTATTGTCATATATATTTTTTAACACCATAACACACGGGCACAGGGATGAGCAATACTAAGCTCGTTTGAACTTCAAACCTCTTAAGACTTGCCACTGAACTATGAACCGTAAATCAATCTTTATTTTCTCGATTATTCAATAAATTTGCTTTGTTTTAGGCAAGACCTATTAAAAGAAACATAGAGGCCGGTTATAACCCATGTCATTTGACTGCTATTGAGGCTATCAAGTCGCTCATCTTGAGGTCATTCCCATTTCGGAAGCATGACGCTGGTCCCCCGTCTCATTGGTCCCCCTAATTAGGAGATAACTTTTCTCCTAATTAGGAGATACTATCTCCTAATTAGGAGATAATTTTTATCTCCTAATTAGGAGAACAGTTATCTCCTTATTAGGAGATATTATCTCCTAATTAGGACTTATTATCTTCTAATTAGGAGATAATTTTTATCTCCTAATTAGGAGATAATATTATCTCCTAATTAGGAGAAAACTCGTTTTTATTTTTCACCCTGGCACTAATACGCTTCCGTACATTTGAGACGAATTTGGTTTGGATAAAAAGTTTCGTCTCTGCAGTGGGATAAATTGAAGCCCATCTCCGATTCACACATACTCCGATCATTGATATGTAATTGGATATTTAACTTTAAAAGGCGATCTATCATAACGTGATACATGCAGAATTGTGTATTCAATCTATACTTACCACCCTGCGCATGTTCCCTATGTGTTTCTGAAGTTCTACTCGACGGAAACTATTATGAAGATTTTCTATGTATTCGGTCATGTGTTTTAAAGAAATGTGCCTCGTGTGGTCCCCAATTTCCCCGTCCAAGTTCGTGGTGATACGACCTTGTGTAACGGACATACAAACCAGACACACATGTAACAATATCAGTCTTTGAATATTCCAACGAATCGTGTAGTTTTTGGTCATGGTGAGTCCAAAATATGCCTTATAGTCCAAATTCAACGAAAATATCCACCACTTTCTTGGTAATATGTTCTATATTATGCATCAAATATTGAAGAAAATACAAATGTCCGTTTTGAAAACTTCAGACAGCAGGGTTCTTCTTCAAACATCAGGGTTCTTCTTCAAACATCAGGGTTCTTCATTGGCTGTAGAACAACAGATGTCAACACTCCATTGTCAAACAGATGGGTATTGGCAAAACCTGAATATCATTCATCGTAAGCGTTTATCACAAACACTGGCAATAAGTAACATAAATGAAATGTCCTTAATATTTGTTCAGTTTTTTCACACCAAGTATGTAGTAAAAGTGTTATAAACAACGTATTTCCTTGGGACGTGGAAACAAACAGCCCTACTTAAACAGAACCTCCATGCTTCAATTTAAGATACTACGTTGATGATAGGTCTCCATTATTCATGGCTAAAAGAGGCTTTTCGTCGCGTTACGGCTTCGAGGCTGCTAAACAGGTATAACATGAGAAGGCGATGTTCAAAACAAATTTGTAGCAGCTGTTTCCTTACTTAATTCAACGTAACATAAACCTTATTTTTATCCACTTTTGGATCAATGATCAATGATATGGAGATCTATTTCTGTTTTTGGATCAATGTGTACCTTAATTTTTTTTTTAATCGATTGGCTTTAATATATAAAGATGTTACCAGGTTTGGAAAACGTGATATTTGCTCGTGTAATACCTTCGACCTTAAGCAGTCAAACACCTGACCTGAACCCGTGACATGTCAATGGAAGGCTCGTGTAGTTGTGATCCCTTATCACTCTTTCCACTGAGCTATCGCAATCTTTTTGTTACCCATAGTACATGCTGTAAAGTGAGGGACTCAACTGATATCTTCATATATATCTTAAAGTGCATCAGAAGAAAAATTGGATAAAAGAAGTGGTTTTGAAATAAATAATCAAAGACAAAATGACAGGATAAACGCTGATCTCATACTGCACTAATATTAAGTGAACGGCTTGTCAAGACCTTAACATCTGATCAAACGTGATCTCGTGGAACTTAAGCCAAATTTAAAAGGAACTTATTTACACTTGCTAATTATTCTCTAAATAAACGTTCAATGTATTGTTAAGAAGGGACATAACCAAGAATCACTGGATGTTGCGTATCAAATGTCGTACCTTATTATCTCCCTTTCGCAAAGAATATGTCAGATTTTCACGGTTATACACGTTTAATGAATGCATGGGAGGTATATACCTTTTAAACAAGTTACCTTAATGTTTTTCTTACTTTTTTTAATTTACAAAAAAATCTAGTATCAGAAAAAATTAGTTATAACTTATATAAATACTTTAACCAGGTGACGACATTAACACAATTCCATTTTGCAAAATGACCGTCTTTACAAGACCATTCAAACACTATTTGAGCAAATGTTTTAGTTAAATCCCCTTGAAATGTCCTTTCTTTGGATGTGCGTGTCGCGAGGGATGAAATGGCAGACTTGTAAATATGTTAAGTTTTACTTTTTTGCATAATTAAAAAGAAATAATATTTTTCTCAGTCAAACAATAGATTACAACTATGCGTCTAATTCTGTATCTGCTGTATACTATAAAAGGACGGGGAAAAACATGATTTAACGGTATGGTCGTACTGCACCATAAATACACCTTATCTGGTATATTTATAAAGATCAACTTATCTCTGCTATCTAACTTGTATAGATATCACTATACATACAGACATGAGACAAATGCTACATCTTTATTTAGTTCTTTAACAGCGTGCGAGTCAATTGAATCCATCATATTGTATTGAGCTTTTTTGATAAATATTTTAATTCATCCTAGAAGATATCTATTTATTTATGATCACTAAAACACACGGGCACAGGGAAAATCTTCTTGTCTAAAATAACCATGGAGACAAGTTTCTAATTGTGTTAAAAAGAGGTATATCATTTAGACCTTTATATCCCATTAATTGTTGTAACAAACGATATCTATTTATTGATATTACAAAAACTTATGGTTGGTATAAACGTCTAAATGACATACCCCCCTTTTTAACACATGCAATTAGAAACTTGTCTCCATGGTTATTTTAGTTTTTCTTAAATTAAATTTTATCTAAATTTTGCAGCTCGTGCAACTTTAACTTAAACATCCTGAGCCACAATTGCAACCGCAGCTGTGTTGTTTATCCCCGGCGCTGAATGTCGGGAGTCTCACTCTCAATAAAACCAAAAGAGTAAAACTGTTTAATAAGGTATGCACGCTCGTATTATATCATAATGCTTTATGACGTAATTGTCACTCGGCTCCTGAAGAGACGCAGTTATGTTTTTATTTACATTTGAGTTTTTGTGCTTTGTGTATGATGGTTATATCAAATCGTATAAAAACATAAGCACCACAAGCTCACGAGTGGGGATAAACCAATCGTCATGCCTCTGAAAAAAGAACTGGAACATTTTTTCCCACTTTTATATAAATGTTCGGCGAATTTGAACAACGTCTTGAGAAACACTGCAAAATGTATCTTATTTGGGTGATATCTTTTATGATATTCGTTGGACAAAATGAAGGGTTTCTAGTTCTGATGAGCTTGATTCCGAATGGAAACTCCGTACCGCATCCATGTAGGCCCGGCCTCTGGCCCGGTGTCGGCCATTTGACATCAGCTGGCGGTGGACAAACAAATGTATTTGGCACTGTAAGTATCAATGACTTTATGTTTACATCTTTATCAGTTTTCCAAAATATCAACTTTCATCGATTGATTGAGGGATTCTTAATAACGCTAATAGTGTCCAATTCCAATTTTTTTTATCGATTGTTTGAGTGATTTGTACTCACTGTTAAAGTATCCAATTCCAATTTTTTTTATCGATTGATTGAGAAATTTGTACTCACTGTTATAGTATCCAATTCCAATTGCTTTTGGTTTATTTGTTGGGACTGCCTGACTTTTGTTCTTTGAATGTGTACTCCCTGCATTTTATGATATGCACACCACCCACACCCCAGCTCTACGTCATTTCACATGTAAAGAATAGTCTATATGATGCAACGTTCTGTCTATAAAAGATACCCAAACCGAAAAACTCACACAATGTAAGCAAGCAAATGACATCCCAAATACTAAATAAGTTTACTGTTTGTCACACAGCACGGTTCCTCCCCACCCCCTATGTGGGATGGTTGCCAGTTACCAGCGGAAGGTCGTGGATTTCCTCCGGGCACTGAGCCCTGTTTTCTCCCACAATAAAACTGGCAAAGCCGCCATATAAGTGAAATAATCTTGAACGCGGCGTAAAACACCAAACCAAAAATCAATCAATCAATCAATCCTCCCCACCCGATGATAAACCAGACAATCGATTCCGACTCATTTTCGGAATAGAAAAAGGATCAATCAATTATTTATTCGGGGATATTCTGGATAGATTACTTAAACATACAGTTGATTGCAATTTATCGATATTTACAGAGGTTTGAGTTGAACAGACTTCAGTGGTCGTGGAGATTTTGTCGCCAAGACTCGGACGGAGATGGCCGTAGTAATGGTTTGGAGCTGGGGGATCCGACATGTACATGGCGCCCAGGCAGACGTCCAAGATGGAGGGCGACTGGCCATCCGGGTATATCTAAAAATATCATTTTATCAATTCTTGAAAATTTCATCAAATTTCGTGGGACTTAAATTGTTTAGATATAAAGCATCATAAATGTCAGCAAATATCCAGAAGAGCGTAGGCCTGCTGATTTGATGCGAACTAGTGTCGAGTTTTTTTGGCAGTGAAAATGAGTTTTAATCAATGTTAAAAAATTATATAGGATATATCAACAACGATTTTTCATGTGCCTGTACACAGTAGCTTTGTTTATTATATGTGTATTTACATATTTGTAAAGTTCTGTTGACTAACATCTTTATAAATCATGACAGTGTCCACTTGAAGGAGAGATGCTGTATCCTCCGCTAGACAATATCCACTAAACCAAATTACTTTAAATAAAACAATGTAATTTGATATTTGCAAATATTGAGCATAATCCTCAATTGTTTATCAATATAACTTCCTCCTCAAGTATATGTTCAGATAAAACTGAGTTTACTGCGTTCAAAATATATTTTGCAGCATTACAATTGTAGAACTTTTAACTGTTATATACACTGTGTTTACATCTTGTGTATTTAGCGGGAATAACATGTTTTGGCCTACTCTGTATGTGACGTTTACATCGCACTTTTCTTAAATTAAGTACATAGCAGTCTTTGCTTTTGTCATTGACAGTAAAATGTTTTTGTTCCAGGTTTTTGTGAACCGGTCAATTCATTCCGATGTAGAAATCAAATATCCCCGTGTGGAGGAGGAGTAAGAAATATCTTCAGAGGCAGACGATTTTAGCGAGACTATAGGGAAGTGGAGACAGAATGACCAGTCCAGCATGCAATTCGTCGGTATGTACCGGAAAACCCCGGAAATATTTTGACAAAATACAAAAAAGGAAGGACAACCACAGACATTTTATGCGAAGTTACGTCTATCTGTCATCATTTAATGTATAATACTTCAAAATTGCCAAATAAACAACAGCTTAATCACAATTAATCGGATTTTGTTAGATACATGACTTATATATAGTACTATGGATTTAACACTGTTTAACTGTGTATGCTTCCTGTAAAAACTGCTGGCTACCGATAACTGTATGGTCGGATTATCTCCCCTCCCACCACGGATCGCTGTCGCTGTATTTTTAACGCAAAACAAATATTTATAGACCGACTTACCTTTAACTTTTAGTTAAACGAATGTCCGCTCATAACCCATTCAATTTATCTATCCATGTATTTATGCTTTACGCCAGACCCAAGACTATTTCACTTATATGGTGGCGTTGCTAAAGATTTGGTGAGAGAGCAAACGGGATCCTTTGCTTGGAGGAAACCCCCGAATTTCGGCGGTTACCTGGCATAAGTCCTTTGAGCAACGAATAAAGTAACATAACACGCTGACTTGGTAATTCTAAAACTCCATGCGTCATGCTTGTTGGGGTTTGGCTTCAAAGTGTCCTCAGCGTGATCTATTAAATAGAGCCGCGCAGGGGTGGGGCACTTCAGATTGTTTAGAAAGGTTAGAGCCTGTTTAGGGGTAGTTACAGCTTTTAAATGAAATATGTCGGCGAAATTCGCGTTGCAGATTTAAGCTAAGTCTTAACTATCCTTAATCTCAACTACCTTTCAGCTATTCTTTGAAACATTCCTCTTTTCACTGAGCCAGTTGATTTCTTCTAATTCCGTTGTTAAACTGTTAAATCGCTCTTTGTAAAGCATAGCATAAAAATTGGCCTAATGAGGTTACACGAACTATCTCTCCCTTATAATGGTGGTTTTATAATAATGTATGGCTCTACCTGACAGGCGAGTAAGTAAAACAGGATAGAGACACACGAGTGCGGCTAGTTTAGGGGATATGTTTGTTTAAATGTTTCCGTTCAGCTGCCAAACAGTTAGAAATCATATCATAACAGAGGGATTGAAGACCCAAAGACCCATCAAGCATCCTTAACCCACACAATCATAAAACAACTACGTCTGGATTGGTGTAGACAGAGACAGGGGTGTAACATGAGATCCTGGAGAAGAATCCACTGGTCTGATGAGAGCAGATTTCGATCATGCTATTTTTGACGACAAAACTAGGGTTTAGGAGGCCCGCGAGCAGAGCTCATGTGAGATACCATGCCAACTGTAGGCCTACCATATGGTGAAGGATCTGTTATGCTATGGGTAGGCATGGGGTACGACACTTAGTAAATAATTTCCAATGGAAAATTTACAGATTAAATATAAAACAGAATATTTTACATTTGGGTTTCCATATCCCTGACATTCGCTATATAAAGATCAATATCATGTAAAGTGACGAATACAAAGTTGACTTTGTTCTTCTTTGTTTAAAGTCCGTTCTCACTGTGCGATTGGTCGTACCAACTTGCAGCATGCGATTCAAATGGATGCATTTGATTGGTTGACAAATCATATGGACCAATTAAAAGCATCCATTTTAATCGCATCCTACAAGTTGGTACGACAAATCGCACTGTGAGAACGGGCCTTTACATAGCACTTCGCTTGACGGACAGAGAATATTTCACCAGCTTTCACGAGAAAAATATTAGTGTTATTTTCACGCATACATATCAAAACGATTCAGATCAAAATTCGAACTTTTTTCATAAATTCCAATTTTCAAGACAATTTGAAGTACCTTGATAATTTACAGGATTAACTTTTACATAAAAATTCTCGGTAAAGCGATTAACCCGTATAAAGCAAAGATTTGTGTTAATAACGAAGAAAATTCAACGTACATCTCCAATGGTGGAAAGGTTTTATTTGTACTTCTTGACAAAAGCGACGAGCTAATTCTTTTTCAACGAAATGATCTCCCTATTTGGTAGCTCATCCAACTTTATATAAACATCGTTGTCCGAACATAAGCCAAAACAACACTATAGGTCCAGGAGCCTGTTTCACAAAAAACGTAAATATATTTTTTGAGTAACTTCCATAGCAACGTATCTCTACAGTATAGGTCGTCATGACAGTTATGTAAAATCTTACGCTACACCGCTTTGTGAAACAGCTTCCAGGAGGGCATCGATGAAATGCAATTTTAGTGCATGTATTTCCTATCAGTTTTTAAAGAATGCTGTTATAAACTGCAACGTTTTTAGTATATTTACACTAAAACACACGGGCACAGGGAAAATCTTCTTGTCTAAAATAACCACGGAGACAAGTTTCTAATTGTGTTAAAAAGAGGTATATCATTTAGACCTTTATACCCCATCATAAATTGTTGTAATAAAGTAAATCTATGATATTTCATTAGGTTGACGACTGACAGGAGCTTGGCCTTAGTCAGTAGAATTTTCTGGAACACTTTGTATTACATTGACAATGCTTACGCATCTTAAGCTATAGTAGGAATATCGTCAGACTATATACGTTTTTAGTATAGATGGAATGCTTTATGAAGCTGTATCTCGTTGATAGATTACCAGGCTGTGTCATATAGAAGTTTACATTACACCTTTGTAAAAATACAACCGCTGCATTGATCTGTTGATAACTGTACAAAATATCCCGTTACACTTTACGATTCTCTTTTATTCTCTGTTTTTCTGGGGCATATTATACCAGTTATGTAATCAATTAGCGTGAATAGCTTCACTGATAAGAACGACTATGCTGCTTATATAGGAGACAATGTGTGGTTAATGGAATTCCCTGTGTATAAAAGAATCACCAGATAACTTCGTACAAAAGCCTGACACCTCAAATACCAGATCATAATATGTCATGATACAATTTATGGACAAAGGCTATATAGTGACAGGTTAAACAGTCAACAACAATGGTCTGTTTATAATTAAATACCAAAGTTCACATCACATATTGCTCAAAGGTTAACGTGGAAATTTCACATTTTGAAAATAAGTGGGCATAAAAAGAGAATTAAATGAAGTTAAGACGTTGAGATGATCATTAGGGTTCACATATGCACAATCTTGTGCGCATTAGTTGCGGTGCAAGGAAGATAGGGGATGAAAAATCATGGTCAGGAACGGCTATAAATCAGTATGACAGGGGGGGGGGGGTTTCTATGCCTAGAAGATTTCATCAAATCAATATTTTTCACCATTCAAAGATGAATTCTCCACCTGTTATTATCTTTGTTTATCCACCCTAAACCCCGAATGCACTGATTGGGGCCCATTGAACCTAAACGCTTTCGTCTCCTTAAACACCCTTCTCGTCTAACATAATGTGGAAGTCATTGCCATCAATAATGCACATGCGCGTCCGTGTTGTTTTTTTGTTCTTGGAAAATGAGAAAATGTAGCCAAAATGTTCTTTCCTTTTTTACTGGCAATTCTTTCTCTAATGATCGTTCAGCCAAATCGTTTGCTTGGTTCCTTTAAAGATCAGTTGGGAGTCTTTCCATCTTGGATGAAACATGGCACCAGCAGGACGATTTTCCGCCGAAAAAATGATAATGGTCATTAGTATTCAAATAGTCCGACTGTTGTCACCAGACCAAAGCACTAGCAACTTTCAGATCTCAAATCCTACTAATTTTTCTTTTTAATCGCCAATGACTTACAACGAGAGTGGATGAGTAGACGATAATAACAACTAACAAATGTAATAAAAAGCATTTTTATGTCGGTAATAATTGATTGTATACTGATTTCAGATCTGGGCACCACATTGTTGATTTATTATGTGATTTGGTTGGATTATGGGGACGAAACTAAATTTTAACTGGTAAAATACTTTAGTTCTGACACGGGTGTGTGCGTGAAGCTGAAGGGGTAGAATTAAAAGTCAAAAAGTCAAAAACTACATTCAGTTAAATATAACTGTACATTAGCACACATGTCCAAGCTATACGCCACCAGGAAAAAAATTACACTTGCAATATTATTCACCTTTCAGCCATTATAAAACCTTTTATTTATTTATTTTTTTTGGGGGGGGGGGGGGGGGGGGCGATATAACAAGCCCCATGGGGCTTTATTTCCGCCATAACAAATTCTAGACATCCTTTATTTTTTCATAATTTCTTATTACATATATGTATGCATGCCTATAACAAAATATGTAAATATTTCTATATCTGGTGAATAAACAAACAAACAAAAGCGCTACTGAATCGTAAAGCTACTGGTTAATGCTATCTAGTCGCTAAAAGAACACAGAATGTTTCATTATTAGGATCTCTGTGGTAAATATGCCTTATGTATATATATATGGTATTATGATGTACATGCCGTTTCCCTTGTGTACATTAAAAACTGTCCAAATCCAGTGACATATTTTAGATTCACTGCATTAACAATTCTGTTTTCTTAGGTATAGTCAAACAGACCCACATCATTAAAATTAATGAGGACTAAACTATAAGACTATTCTTTGAGTAACCATTTGTAGTTAACTATAAGATCATTTCCTGTCTTCGCTGTGGATAATGTGAATGTTTCTTAAACCCATATTATCAACCTTGAATAAGTGGAGCTGAACTTAAAGATTTAGATTTGTTTCTTCTCAACGTTATTGATGACTCTGCATGTGGTTTTTACATAAAGTGAATCTGGATATTTCAGAGTAGGCCTATAACTTGAGTATGCAGTAGTTTAGTAGCTTTCATTCTAACTCTTGAATAGGCTATTAAACAAACCCCTTTCCCGATTCATGTAAACCAGCCAATTGCCTGTTAGACTAGGTGGGGGGCGTGGGGGATTGTTATTATATTTCTATTGATTTACCGTATGAGATGACGCATATCCTTGTATCCTTAACATCTTTCTAGAGAATGAATATAAGGCAACAAGCCGTGTATCTCAATACTGATTCTGGGGCTTTAGGCTTCGTTGCCAGGATTAAATTTTGCGTTTAGAAGGGTGTATGGTTTGTGAGGTTGTATGTTTACGTAATTACCACGGAGATTCAATTCAATTTTAATTACCAAGATATACAATATAGATATACGGCGGAAATAAAAAAAAACATGGCGGTAGTAAAACCCCAGGGGAGTGGGGTGCTTGTTATATCCCTTTGATTATTGGAAAATAATGAAATAAACAATGGCGAGTGGTGAGTTCAAGTTTTAGAAAGCTATAAAAACGTATCTACAAGAAAATACATAAAATGACGTGGCCATTCCAAACTGCCACATATCAACAATAGGTGTA
The DNA here is from genome assembly GCA_963971465.1 of Lepidochitona cinerea. Lineage (NCBI taxonomy): Eukaryota > Metazoa > Mollusca > Polyplacophora > Chitonida > Tonicellidae > Lepidochitona > Lepidochitona cinerea. The sequence continues at coordinate 42,402,654 of OZ020551.1, read as the reverse complement.
TACTAAATAAGTAAACAAATGGCGTTAAACAGTGATAGCTATTGTTTGTATTCAATTTGTATCCTTTTAGTTGTAATTAATATTTTGTCACTGTGATAGTATACAGGGTTCTAGTGAAATATGGTACTGATATTCTCGTTATTTTCTAAAACCCAGTTTGTTGGCCATGATACTAAAGTGCTTGCTTTGTCCCCCAATAATTGAAATTCTAAATAAGCTGGTTACAAACAAAAGGAAAGAAGACAGCTGCTTTGCTCTTGAATCCGTGTTCTTGCCTCATTTCGCAAAGGACGGAAGTAAGGAGCATATGTGTACAGATTAGTGACTGGGAAACGCAGATGTTAAATCATTGACAATGTCTTCAGGAATGCATTTCGACCTGATTCCAACACAGAAAATGTCCAAGTAAGCTGACCAAGAAACCTCTTACGGTTTGGAAATACTCCAGTTCTCAACTCAAGAGATAAGAGTTGAGAATATTTAAATGATTGATTAATGTTTTTGTTGCCCACAAGGGCCATCTCTTTAAGCCAAGGAAAAACTAAGTTTGCCACCATCATGTGTCTAGAGAAGACACACAAGGCTCGTAATGGTGTGTTTCCACGGACTTGCGTTAACGCGTGCGTTGACGGATGCGATTTTCCCTAACGAATGGGAACTACAGAAATACACTATAGTGTTTCCATGGCCAGTCCGATAGTTTTTAACGTACGCGTTAACGGACGGAGAATGAAGCTTGTCCCATTTTTAACGCATCGGACGAGGGATTTCGCTGATCATGACGTCATTGAAGGGGTTTTCCTACCCTGATGACCTTTTCCTGTCAGGTCGAAATTCACAGAAAACACCGAGTGAGTTTGTTTACTCATTTTTACTGACTTGTGTTTGTGTTGTAAATGTATTTTGCATGAAACAGCTATGTAGATGTCCACTTATTCACATTATTTCGCCAAACCGAAAAAAAGAATTGTTGTCAAGGAGATGACCTTGACTTTTGACCGTAACCTTATGACAGATCGCACTATCGATCGCATGCGTTAACGCAAGTCCGTGGAAACACTTCATCCTATCCGTTAAACAATCGCATCCGTCAACGCACGCGTTAACGCAGGTCCGTGGAAACACACCATAACGAGGCACAGTTCAATGTCATTCGCCTCATTCGAGTAACGTCATTAAAAGGCTTCAGGTCTCCTGGATGTTAGTAGAGCATGTGTAACAAAAATTGTTTACGAGCGGCTCGTGTTAGTTTACTAATTGACATGAGCCGTTCGTTAACAGTTTTACTACAAATTGTGCCACAGGTTGTATCATTTTTATAGTTCACCTTATGGCAAAGTAATAAAACCTTGAGATTTTACTCAAACAAAAAGCGGACGTAAAGTTGAACATAAATGTTGATTTCCTGCATAACATATTGATTAGTCACAGTGAGCAGTTTATTTTCAAGAGGAGGAAGTTGGGCAGATAATGACCAATTATACATATCTTCATTTACCATTTCCTCTGGTCCTCTGACCGACATTCCCTGGCGGTTTTCTTTAACTCACCACTATCTGATGTTTTCTTGTTTTTTACATGGTCTGGATTAAACATTGATGTTTAATCAATGTTCGAATAATTGATTAGCTGTTTAAATGGTGAGCCAATCAATCACTTTATCAACTGACCAGTCATGAGTGTTGATTGATTGACTGTTGATTGATTGGACGATTGGTCGGTTGGTTGACTGATTAATTTACTGACTAATCGATTGATTGAATTTTGTTTTGATTGATTATGTAATTGATTCATTGATTGATGGATTAATAAGTTGATGGATGGATTCATTGATTCCTTCGTTCAAATTTGTTTTGAAGTAAAATATATTTTTCAAAAAGCATGGAAATTTCGAGTTGATATCATCAACATGAATAGATGGACAGAGCGTTTACTGTTTTCTCATGTAAAATGTCATAAAAACAGTTTTTAAACAAGATTGTCAATATATTGAGTGACGAGGGGCGTGGCAAAATATTAATCAGCAATGATTGGCGACTTTTGGTCAATGATTGTCGGATGTGATCGTGATTCAAAAGAGCGATACAAAGATATATTGGCCCATCCCAGTGACATTTGAGCTTTCGGATTTGAATAAATTGAGACGTTTCTCGATATTTTTCACAAACTAGAAGTAATAGTATCATTGAGTATGCCCACTTTGGAGAAGGATGTTGTTTGGAGAGATGTGCATTAATTATCACTTAAGGTGATACATGCCCCCGCCTAGCAGGCACAAGTTGATCATGAAGTAGTGAAAGTTTAGACAGGTGTCACATGTCAAGGTTATAGTCTAGGCCTGTAGTGGTGCCACCTATCTGCAGAATTAAGCAAAACAAAATCCCACGAAAGATATTATGGATATACAAGTTATTGACTGCAAATCTAAAATTGTAACTACAAGTATGAGCGGATTTTCTCGAAACACAATCCCATTCGAGATATACAGGATATAAAAAAAATTGAAGAGAAAACGTAAACCCGTTATAGAGATAACGTCCGGAAACCTCAAATCATAAAGTAACATGGTCCAGGCTTACAGTGGCTCCATCTGTGAGCAGATTTCTCAAAACAAAATCCCATCCTTGTGGTTATACATTTACATAAAAGAAAAAAAATTCAAGAAAAAACATCAAGCTGTTACAGAGATAACGTCCGGAAACCTCAAATCTAACTGTATTTACGAGGTTTATGGCCTGCAGCGGCGCCACCTATAGGCGGATTTTCTCGAAACACAATCTCATCCGAGGTATTGTGGATATACAACATATAAAAAAATTTCAAGAGAAAACGTCAACCTGTTACAGAGATAACGTCCGGAAACCTCAAATCATAACTGTATTTACGATGTCTATGGCTTGCAGCGGCGCCACCTATGAGCGGATTTTCTCGAAACACAATCTCATCCGAGATATTGTGGATATACATCATATAAAAAAAAATTCAAGAGAAAACGTCAACCCGTTACATAGATAACGTCCGGAAACCTGAAATCATAACTGTTTTTACGAGGTCTAGGCCTACAGTGGCACCACCTATGAGCGAATTTTCTCGAAACACAATCTCATCCGAGGTATTGTGGATATACATCATATATAAAAATTCCAAGAGAAAACGTCAACCCGTTAAAGAGATAACGCCCGGAAACCTCAAATCATAACTGTATTTACGAGGTGTAAGCCTGCAGTGGCGCCATCTATGAGCGGATTTTCTCAAAACACAATCCCATCCGAGGTATTGTGGATATACATCTTATAAAAACATTTCAAGAGAAAACGTCAAGCCGTTATGGAGATAACGTCCGGAAACCTCAAATCATAGCTGTATTTACAAGGTCTGGGCCTGCAGTGGCACCACCTGTGAGCAGATTTTCTCGAAACACAATCTCATCCGAGGTATTGTGGATATACATAATATATAAAAATTTCAAATGAAAGCCTTCACTGGTTTAAGATTTATTGTCACGAAACACTTCGTACCTACGGACGGACGGACGAAAGGACGGAAAGAAGGACGTACGGACGGACCAAATTCTATATGCCCCCCCCCCCCTCCCCCGCCCCTCTAAAAAATTGGAAAACTCTCAATCATTCGAGTTAATGATATCCGGTTGACATCTGAACCCTATGTCAAAGGGACGGCATGAATTAAAGCAAAAGGGTTTTCGCTTAAAAACTAATTTTAAAACTTGCGACTAAATAAAGGCACAATACTGTTTACATAAAAAAAAACAGTGGGCGGTTTTCTGTATTTTTCCCAGACAAAAGAAGTTAGGAACTTTCTATTTCTACCAAAAAAAGAAAGTTTTGGCATCATTTAGTATTTTTAATTTGAAATTGTAAATTTAATTTATCAAGCACCTGCAATGTAAACAAACCTCGAACCTGTACATGCACTCAAGCGCCCTAATGGTTGAGTCTTGTGGGGGATCTAACGGCAGAGAATAATAATTACTTACTCTATCTGAGAAATACAGACTGACGATCGAGTTAGAGTGATTCGAAAAGCCTGTCGATATTTTTTTGAGCGTAAACCACAGATAAAAAGGCCTGTAATGAGGGTAATCCAACCACAAAAATAAAAGACACTGATCGTTGTTGTTGAAATCAGGCTTCGATTCTTCGTTTGTTTTGCACCTCAATTTCTACATTCTAAACTTAACTTGACATGTTTTATGGAAATTGATGTAAAGTATTGTAAATTGGTTTTATTAACAAATGTTCAACAGACTACGGCGGCAAGTGGACCTTTAAATGAAACAGGTATTCCGTTGCATCTAAAACAGACACGTTAAGCCTTTTTCTGTTCTCGTTGTGTTAGAAAATATGAGAAATTTTATTGAAATATTTGATAACTGGCTGGTATTTTGATCACGGGTGGTTCTTGTTTTAAACTGTTCGACAAAAATGTCTTTGCTAAAACTCTTTATAGTCGTAGATAGATGAGAGAAGTTATATTTGTTTTCAAGCCAACATGTACAACGTATTAAACCGCGCTTTGTGGTATTAGATGATCTTTTACTTAAATCTGAAGCTCTAGGTGTCTGGGATTAAAAGGTGACAGTTTTATGTCCTGGTCGTTTATCCTGTACGGTATGGCAGATAGGGGACTTATACAGAAAACCATCACGTTTTGGGACTTTATCTCTTTATTAGTTTTATAATAAGTTTCAGACAGTACGGGAAACGCCTAGGACATCGACCAGGGTTTAAGAAAAACGCGCGCGTTCGATGACATAACAAAGCTGAAAATATATCTTGGTAAAAAAACAATGCTTGAGAAGAAAAAGTATTTAAAAATTATCCAACCGAGCGTGCACCTATATATAAACTTATAGCCTCTAGTTAATCAGCATATCTGTTTTCGGAGCTGCAGACGAAACTTTCATCAGAGCAACATTCAAGTCTGCCTTTACTATCTAAGGACGAAATCATGCATTTGATTGCAGCAGTAGTGCTATTTCTAACCACTTTGGTACAAATTGACGGCTTTGCTCAGTATGTGCCCTTAGTACCAAACGGCAACCGGGTGCGGAACCCTTGTGCCGGTGGTGGAATCTGGGCAGCCATTGGACACAACGCTATTACCGGAGGTGGACCAAGGAATAGTTTTGGACTTGTAAGTAATATCAAACGAAACCATGGTAAACATTGATTTAAAGTTGAATTAGCTGCCAAATGTTAGTATTTTCAACCTCCTGGCACTTTAAGCAGTTTGTCTACTTTTACTTTCTCAAAGACTTAAAACAGCTTATTCAATTTCGACATCGAGATAAATGTAAGTATCCACACATCCCATCTACTGTTTGAGTAATAGAAAAGCCTCTCCACTGACTATTCCCTACTACTTTAATGTACCATTCCAACTTCCATGGTTGTCGAGTCCTGCTTATTGGGACTGTTTTAAGCCTATGTTTGGCCGCACACATTATTGCTGTACACGTTAACGGCACCCATCCGACTTTGATACTCCTGGATTATGTCAAAGCAGCCGGGTTGGCTTCATAGTGTACTGAAATACGCCGGAGTCACAGCGTTTTATTTTTCTCATTTCCAAAGAACTGTATTAACTCGTAAACATTATCAGCCAGTCTAAATTAGGTGAATAGATTTTATTGATGTTTACTCTTCGTCCAAGACTGTTCGGTAAAGTGTTTGTATGTACTAAAACATATAAATGATAGAAGCAGGAGAATAAAAGAATTGATAAATAACATTTCTCTGTCATTTATGCAGGATTTTGTCTTTAACAATTATTTATGGACCAATGCACTTTGCGTCGCTGACTCGGATGGGGATGGTGTTCCGAATGGCGTGGAGCTTGGTGACCCAAACTGCCAATGGACTGCGGGTTCCAACCGAAGATTAAGAGCTCCTCGTGGACACCCAGGTAAGGCCATGCTGATGAACAAATAGTTTTAAGGTAAAATTATGGAACCAAATTTCTCCTATTATCTATTAGTCGGGTCCGTGAGTTTGGATACCTTTAACGCCTGAGGTAGGCAATACCATAAGAAAGCAGCTAATGCCGGAAACCACTTGTTTTATGACGAAAAAGGTTCTTCGAAAACTAAACTGGCTATGAGTTCTGTCTTAAAAATATTTCTTGAAATTTTTCTATACTTGGTTAATTTTTGTATAAATTCCATACCTCAGGCGTTAAAACCGACTATATCTGAAATCTACTCCGTAAAACGTTAGCCCATCAAACCTCAAAGGCTTAAACCATTCAGCCTCATACCAATGGCTTATCCTCTCAGATTTCACACAATCCAAAAATGTATGAGAGTTTGTTTTAAAAAAGGAATGGAGGTGTCCGACTGCCACAAAGCAGTGTCTCTAACAAGAAACATAGTAAATATACAAGGTTAGGTCGTGATTCTTCAATAGAATCACCCAACCAATCAACCAAGGCAAATGGACCTGGTATTATTACAATGCTCAGGTTAACCAGTTCCCATTTAACAATAACCAATATATGTATATGACATCATCCACCCTTTTCCTACTCCTAGCTCCCTTATATGTTTAACTCTGACGGGTTTCCCTTGTGTTCATTTTTACCACTGTTCTGTTAAATAAACCATGTTGTAAGAAACCTCCCATTGTATTATTTCTTTATATGGTATTGATTTCAGGGATATGTGAACCTTTGAATTCCCCTCGATGTCGGAACCGTGTCTCTCCTTGTCTTTAAGAATCCTTAACCAATCTATTCCCGTCAATGTTTTCCCTTGAATTCTTTTTATATTTGTATATATTTTGTATAGCCAAATAAAATTAGTATTGTTATAGTTTAGGTATACCGTTGTTATTTATAGACATATGATAACTGCACATTGAGAGTTAATTCGAAGAGAAATGACTTCATATAGATTCCCCACCCCTACCCACCTTGCGTAACCCAGCCACTATGATCTATTTACAAATGTCATATTATTGACATATTCCGCCTAATATAGATATTTATTTCTCGAGTTGACCACTTCGACTTAACTGAACGTAGGTATTGAAAACTCTCAACCTATATCAAAGAGAGTAGATTGACAATAGTGATCACTTCGTCCGCGCCATGTTGAATTTGAACTGACACGATTCGATTATTAGGAACCTCCTTTCTATAGGGGGCGCCCTACAGTCGAATCGTGTACAGTTGGAACACCCTTCCGCTAGAGGGCCAGAAGAACATGCCGGCAAAGCTGATTGGACGTAGTGATCACTCTTGTCAATCTACTATCTTTGCCTATATATAAATTCTTTAGAATGGAAGCTTTATCTGCTGAGGATGGGAAAGACGCAAAAATTTAATTCTCTCGTTGGCAAATAAAGTACCTGTCTTTGAGCATGGGTAGAAAAAATCGAAAGATTTTAAGGTATGCAATCATTATGTGATGCCGTTCAAGAAAATCGCCAGCCTTTCAGAAATATCCATTTATTTTATCCATATTTTTACATTCCTACTCTGTTTTGCATATCATTGCAATTTCTGAAAGGCTGGCGATTTTATTGAACGGCGCCATTTATTGTTGATATTGTTGGAAAGGATCATCTGCTATTTTTCACGGAGATCACCATTTAGTTATCATATCTGCGGTTTTGTTAACTTTATCCTATGGCCTCTATTCCCACCTCTAAAAAGGAAAGTACAACTCCAACACTGCATTGTTTAGTGTCTTCGGGAGATTGCATTGTCATATAAATCTCTTTAGATCCATACACTGAACTTTGCGACCCGATGGGACTGTACCGGACTCGAGTCGTGGTCAGTCGGCTTGAGTTGCGTCGCGTAGTAGGGCGGCATACACTGCACGCGAGAGAAGTCGTCCCGAGATATGACGTTCGGAGCTCTCTAGTGGAAAAAGGTAAACAAAGACGTTTGTTTGACGTCACCTGGGAGCAGTGAAGTTTCTGATTGGTCTACAGATTCAGACTCACTCCCACGATCGCAACAAGAGTGGATACACTGTCTGACCAGACCCGACCCAACCCGATTCTTGAACAAAATAGCTAGCACGTCAAGATCGCTCCCGACCCGACGCAACTGAAGCCGACTGACACCGATTTGCGTCGTAGGCGCTACACTTTTTCTCAGCAACTCTGGTCGCAGCAAAACTCTCCGTGTCTGCCGGCCTTTATAGAATGCCAAAATGTAATTTGGTTAACTTTGATTCAGAGCGGTGATAGTATTCAGGGGAATTCATATTTTTTAATCAAAACAGACTACTGTAAAATAACAAATAATATCGCCGTATGTGGATGAGGTACTCTCTGAAGGTCGAGGGTTTGCACTGGACAAAGAGTCCTGTTTCTTGTCCCGCTTAACCTGACAACGCCGCCATATATGTGAAATGATTTTGAGTGTAGCGTAAAACATCAATCAATCAATCTAAATAAATAAATCAGCATCTCGTTAACATACATGTAACATACAGTATAACAGGTCTTTACATCTTTGCCGACGCTTTATGCTATAAACTAACGCTTTAAGGTTAGAGAGACGTCTGCAAAGTATGTTTTGTTTTCATATGTTCGCGATTTTTCCTCTCCAAACTGTGCAATAAGAAAGTTTATAATCCCTACCAGATAATGTGTAACTGACTCGACAGCCATCTTCACGGCAGAGCTTCAATCGAGATCTCGTGCCATTCTACGAGATCTTCAACTCGAGACATGGCTCGAGAGCCGTCGCACTCCATTTTGCGCATAGTTAACTGCAAGAAATCTACTGAGAATTTTTAATCTATATACTATTTATTTATCTGCTCTATTCTGTTCGCAAACATGTAACCCTATTATAATATGCTGCATTGCAGGTTCTTAGGGCAGAAATACTTGTTAAAAATCAAAAATATATTCGGCACTACATTAGCTCTTAAATACATTCTAAAACAAGTTGGCAGCGCCCATGGATCTCAAGGCAAAATATGATATGGACTTCAAGGTATTTCAAGGTATATTATATGTATTAGGAGAGTAGCAATCAATATAACAAAACAGGTTGTCGGCGGCTTAAACCTTACCTACCAGAATTATATCGAATATCTCTCTACACAACCGAGTCAACTATCAGTGTCACGTGTCGTTGTTTACAATTTTAAGGACGTGGACAGCAGTGGTCTCCCTTTGTGTTAAAACATGTCTCTCAATCGTTTTAGAGTTGATATCTCAACGAATGGCAGTAGGATCAATCTCTATTTTAGATTGGGCAGAGCTTAGCTGTGTGTCCCGATCGGCCAATCAGCATACGCCCAGCTCACCAGTCACTGCACTAGTGTAAGGGAAATTGGTCAACTCTGAAAGTCGATCATTTCGAGGGGATGAAAGTCGATCATTTCGATGGGCTAATAACAAAAGACTACTGGCTTGTAAATCAATCTTTTTGGAAGACGTGACAGGCTGCATTTGTTGTCTACTCGACTTGTGGGGGTCGTTGTAGAATTTTCAGAAACGGTAGTCTTACCGTTGACATTGCAGGTTATAATAACCATATAAGTACATTAGTACACTAACTCACTATGGGATGTAACTGGTCGACCTCAGCATCACCAGGATCGTAAACATAACCGTTCTCATGCACTGTGCCCATCTGATTTGGAAGGGTATGATAAATGATTTGTTAAATCGTCTACAGTTCACATTTTTCTTTGCCGAGGCAACAATTCTTCAAAATTTAGCCATATCTTATGCACCAATAGGCAACGGAAGAAGCTTGCTTGTTCCATAAATAAATAAAATGTATCGCAGCGTTTTTCGATCTTTTCTAGGCGAAAAGGACAAGACCAAACTGCCTAAGACCCCTTCTCATGGAACGATTCGTCGTAGCGACTTGTGACAGACGACTAAAATGATTGCATTTGATTGGTTGACAAACCGTATCGACGAATTAAAAGCAACCATTTGAATCACATTCTATAAGTCGGTACGACAAATCGCACCGTGTGAACCAGTCTTAATATAGTACAATACATACTTGTGCTATAGACCCCATGGACACAGAATTGGCCTCTGCTTAATCTTACATTCACCCGATGTAAACTAAGTGTATAAAACCACAGCGACAGATTTCCTCGCCTGCTTGTTTAAAAATAATTCTCCGAGACACATACTCGTAATTTATAATTGAATTATCTGGATAAAATATCCAAAACATCAATGTTTGTCCTATTTATTTTTTTTTTTGTTTCTGCCATTTCCATTCTTACTTTACCTGTGTGCTATTTCTTTTTCTTGATATGTATTACTTCTATAGTTTCACTTACTATGGTCATTATTGCCAACATTTTATCTTTTCTTGTCAATCATTTCTCCTCACCCCCCATCCCATGACAAACCAATCATTGCAACCAAATATGTGTGAACCCTCTAGAATCAATCAAACAATTCCTTGAATCACAATACGAATTTCCGATCTCTCCTCCCACTTGATCGCTGTATGTGGGATATTTGCCATGTAATTGCCGAAGGTCTGGCGTTTCTTCGTTTACTGCCACACTAAACATGGCAACACCGCCATATAAGTGAAAAATCTTGAGTGCGACGTAAAACTTCAGACAGTCAATCAAGCAATATCTCCTATCCGAAACAAACCCTTCGAATGTCTCATATATGAAATATATATCTATTACGATATCCTGAAAATGTCTTTAGTGAGGCAGATTTTGAAATAGTTTTCTTCCAGTTGATTTAATTTACAAATGACATACAATTTGCGTTATCAGAACATTTTGTTTTAATTACAGGTGTTTGTGAGCCTTTGGGATCACCGCGTTGTGCTAACATAAGTTCTGGGTGTCGTGCTGATGGTCTCGGGGTGGACGCCGTGACTAGTCAAGAACAAGCCAGTCAAGAACAAGGCAATGCTACTAATGGTCAGTTTATTGCACAGACAAATAACGGTTACTATGGTAATGGCAATTAGAGAGGTTGCTGGGAGCCACCATCAGTCATTAACCTCACTTCAAAAGGATATGATGTAACTGTGGCCATTATAAAGTTCATGCCAAGCTGGCCTTCGGTTAACCTTGTGTTGAACGTATTAATCTAAACGGATTGCCCATGGCCCTAAAATCAGGGGTGGTCCGCTTCTTTTTATGAGATGTAAAACACCCGGATAGTGTCTTTATTATTTAATAACAGCGTGAAAAACAATTGCCAAGGCAGTTCGTTGTCTGGAAATTAAGTGTCTTGTTATATGATGGCCATTTTTTATTAGGAGAGCTTAAAATAACTTGATAAACTATTACACATGTTATGTCAACAAACCTAAAGTAACATGTATCATACTGTGAGGAAATATTGAACAAATGTGATCTTTATGTTTTCTATTTACTAGTTAACTGAATAATTCTGTATAAACAAAGTGATATAAGGTGGAAAGTAGTATAATTCAAAGCTAATCGTCTCACTAATAACATGGTATCTGGTTGTTACGCTGGAACACAAAATTGGTGTCAGAATAAAGACATTTTTTTAATGTAATGTTTGTTATTTTCATTCCCGTAAAAGAGCTTGTTTGACGAAACTTATAAGCTAAATAATCATGAGTGCGGTGAAAATTTCCAATCAATCAATCGGCCATTGATTCGTCTAGCAGTCCTTCAGATAATTGGAAAGCATAAAAATACATTTTAAATTAATTGACTGAAAAATGAAATTATACAAAACATTTGGCTTGAAAAATATTACTTAAAGCATCTGCTTTAGGTTTTACATAAATAGGTTTCATATATACCTATACAATAAAAAAATATATTAAATGATATATTTAAAAAAAAACATTTGGTTTATTCTCCACGGGTAAATGTCCATACACTGTTTTCAGCTCATTTTCATATTCTAACAAAATGAGGCATCTTGCTCAAAAGTCTTTGACATTTAGGGTCAAACAACTCGAACTGTGAAAGACGATACCTCAATATACATTGATTTACGCTCAACCATACAAATGGTTTATGTTTCTGCCGTTTATAGATCAAACGAACAGAGGAGTGATAAAAGACAAGTGATTTATATTGACTGCCAACAGCCAATGTTCTGTAGAGGTCATCTCTCTTTGCTTGGCGTTGCTGCTTAATATAATTGTACATCAAGCGAATATCTTTAATTTCTCGCCTTCCGCTGTCTTCTGGTGGCTGCTGCTCCTAAATAAAACTGGTGGAATCTGGGTCCTTCTGCTCCTCAAAATCATTGTGTCGTCTGATGTATCCTCTGCTTTTTGTACTGGTATTATTAGACGTATGCGTTTTTCGAAAAAAAAAACTATTAAGTTCTGAATGTATTGATGGCCTATGAAACGGATCATTATTTTTGGTTGCGAAATGATGATACTTACAGTGAGTGACGGGTTTTCTGAAAATTTGACCCGTTTCCATCACTATATATACCTATTCTGCTTATTGTTGGGCTTAATACATTACGTGTCTAAAGAATTAAAAGAAAAGCTACTTTGGTTTGAAGGGGAATCCTTATGAGCAGCAAGAATATGTGTGTTTGAAGCAAAGTGACGTTTACGAAAGTACTAGTTCTTTACTTTCAAATCATATATACATGATTCTTCCAGCCCTGACGCTAACAAAACGGTCTAAGTGGCGTTCTTCGGGTTACCCGACCCCGGCAGCATAAGTAGAGTCTGTTACGATATAATGGGATGGTTCTGAAGAGAGCACGCCCACAACAAGTGAACAGACTTGCGTCGTAACCATTTCCGGCACAACAGGCTGGCCTTCGACCTCTTCTTGGTACCACATTTCCACTGCAGCACATCTGTCGAAACCCCAGCACGTTTCCAGCACAAGTCCCTAAAAAACAATTATAGATATTATTATTATAGACAGATATAACTTTTCTACTCACTTCCTCCAAATGATTAGATACGACATTTTATATTCGCCGGGTAATAATTAAGAAAATAAAACTACGTCTAAGTGCAAGGCGCTAGAACGCAACCAAGGGGTCCCCAGAGGTCCGTTTCTCGACACATATACGCACGACGTAATTTTGCGACTGATCGCAAAGTAATGTTGAAAGTATAGGTTGCCATGACGATTAAGCCTTACCTTACACTCACTTCGGGCGTAAATATTTTATGAAGCAGTCGTCAGATCCTTATGATCAGTCGCATTAGTCGCAGCGAAGAAAAGAGTGAAGAATCTAGAACTTTGATGGGTAAATTTTACGAAAGGTAGAATCGGAAAGTTGATTATCTGTGTTTTTTCAAAAGTTCTGTCATTTGCTTCCTTTCACTCATCTTATTTTCGACGTGATCATTTTTGTTTTCGACCTCATAGTTGCTTTCCGTTATCCGACAACGCTCAATTTAACGTTCTTATATGGTTTTTTTTAGGTGTCAAAGTAAACAAAATTCAAATATCCGAACTTACGTTCAGTCATTCAAAACCTAAGGTAGTTTAAAATATTACTTTAACGTTCATTATTTTCAAAACCGGTAACATTGAAAAGACTTCTAACTTGTACTTCTTGAGAAAAATAGCCGATAATTCCGAAATTTAACTTTAAAGTGGCATGAGCTGCCCAAATTCACACTTTTTTCATAGTTTCTGACCATTAACTGGATTGCTCGTTAATGGAAGGTTACATGTAGGTTTACTATTAGCATTTTGTTTATGATATTAATTATAGTTAGTGTCATTTAGAAGTAAGTTTAACAGTATTCTAGTCAACCAAAACCCGTAGAAGAATATCTGCCATTTTTCAAGAAAGTGTAATCCCCCAAAAAACGAGAATATTGTTTATGATGGTTTCCGTAGACCTATTTAGCGTTTATTCTATTTAACATATAGCTAATCGTCTGGAGTCTTTTTAATTTGATACCAGGATCTATCAAATGTATTTTCCGTTCATCATAACATTAAACCACCATACGCATGTTAGTCGCAAGCAGAATAGCAAATCAGTGGTACAGCTTACTAATGAATGTTTTTGCTGATGTGATGTTCACGCATTAATATGGTGCATCCGAAGCCAGCAGTGCTAAAGTTTTCATCAACGCTTACAACCGTTAGCTGAGAAATCAAACAGTGATGGGCTCTAAACTTAGATTTAATTGCAATCAGATGTACAGCGGATTAAGTTTGGGTTACACCTTGCACAATGAGCTTATTCGCCATGTCAGTGCTGTGTGATTTTTCTTAGGCGGTTGGTATGATCCGTCTGACATAAACAGCAGGCTGTCAAACCGTACCAAGGGATTAAGTGCTATCAAATGAGTGTCGAATAAATTAAAGCCACATGAGCTCCCAAAATATTGATATTTTGCAGTTAGAACAGAATTTTGAAATTACCGGCTATTTTTCTCCCGGCGTACAATTTTAAGGCTATTCAGTAGGCCTACTTCTAGTCTCGAAAATATAAGCTAAAGCAGTGTTTTGAAAAAACTTAGGCTTAGAATGAATGAACATTCGTCCCGGTTATACTAATTTTGCTTACTTTTCGAACACTATTGTGGTTGGTGTAGGCCACATACTGTATCGATTGTCCTCATCTCAACGAAAATCGTGTAGTTTTTCGAATACCTTCAAAGCCGTGACAATATTATCGGACAATATAAATTTATAAAAAATGCAAATTGACAGCTTTAACACTTTAACAAATATACACTATCAGAATGAAGACAACTGAATTCATAGAGGCAACTAACTTGTGTAGACAACACAATTGCAATTTTTTGTCCATATCTTTTGATTTGAGTTTGGAAACTTATTAAAATTTGTTTTAATTGAAACCAGAAGTCTATGAATGGGGAAGTGTGAAACGTCACATTACTTCATATACAGGGCGTTGGCACCTTCAACCTGCTTATATTACATTATGTGACGATTATGCGCGGTAGATTTTGTAATTATAAACGGTTGCACGATTTCAAATCAAAAAATAAATTCATTCTCCGCTTACTGAGCTATCGTATCTATCGGCAATCGCAGTAACCACAGGTTGGAGAATACGGTGGTTCTTCAAAAAGCTTTACTGATTACTGAAATGCACACGTCCCGGTTATCTTTTTTTTCCTCTTCACTGGCCTCATCCGTGAAAAAAACTATACATTGCATTTAACGTTTAGAGTAAAATTTCCAATCTGTATAAGCCCAATGGAGCATTACTCCCACCTCAACTATGTATTATATGCGCAATTTCTTAATCAGATCACAAATCTAAGTGCTCGGCGGAATAATTATTATGCTAATACTTCGAAAACGTTGTTAAATACTTACTTCTGAAGAGCTGTCCGTTTACAGTGATAGTTAATAAAGTCAACGACACCAAGATCAAGACGTTGAACCCAGATAACTTCATGACTTCTTTCGTTCGGAATATGACGACTAAATGAATTTTGAAGAAAGCAAATTTCGACTTTATTTTATGAGCTTATTTGGCATCCTGCTGGTTGCCCTCTAGACTATTTTGGGTTAAGCTTTCAGACACGAAATTTACAGCAGGTGTTTGCGTTTTGGCAGATTATCTCAGCATCAATTTTCATCCCCTCACACGACTTGGGAAAAAATCACACAGATTAAAAAGAGTTAAAATAAGAATTTTTAATTTGGATATATTGCTGCGTAAGTCACAGTTATCTATCAGGCGGATGTAACGTGATATAGAGCTGCTTACTTGATGTCGTTATGTTTTAAAATTGCATTGACAATCGCATCTTGTTGGCCTTGATGTAAAACTTAGAACACATCAAAACAACTGGTTTTATTCCATCGTTAAACGATGCAACTACATGTGTATGATTTTCCTGAACTTCATTGATTTGATTCTGGTACGGTATTTAAAAACCCAAGTAGCATGCTTCCTATATCCATAGTCTATCTCATAAACCTTTAATTTTAAAACAAACTTAACGAGTGTCTAACGTTTTCATAAAAGTTAGTTGGTTCAGAAGA
Organism: Lepidochitona cinerea; assembly: GCA_963971465.1. NCBI lineage: Eukaryota > Metazoa > Mollusca > Polyplacophora > Chitonida > Tonicellidae > Lepidochitona > Lepidochitona cinerea. The sequence goes on along the minus strand of OZ020551.1, from coordinate 42,386,714 downwards.
AGGACTGGGTTAGGAGACAAATATTCCTGGCGACCTTTCGACACGCTGTGGTTGGGTAAAAACCAAATCCAAAGTTTTCGATGTGTATTCTAATCTGCTTGAATGGGTTTCAAACCAGCGACAGATCGGCTTTTCAATTCGTTTATTCACTCCAGGCAAGAGGATGGCAGGGGAAGTAACTAGACATATATAATACATTTACAAACATGGCGGACATAAAATAGATGCGTTCAATATATAGAATACTATAAACAAATAATGCTATACATATATACATTGTAGCCATAACTCTAATGAGTTCTGTTTAAGCAGTCAGAAGAAAAATAAATAAACGGAGTACAATTCAGGGGAAAAGGCTACATTCCAGCACTTATCTGCAAAGACTTTTCTAAATATCTTACAAGATGATTCAGAAGTACATACTGGTTAGTTTGAAATAGTTATCTGCATTTTAGAGCACTTGCGTTGGTGTAACAATACGTGGGTAAACATGTTTGGCGTAGTTGCTTTAACGTTTTACAATGAAACATAAAGAGGTATTCGTCACCAATAGTAGAGAAAATAGAAAGTAGACAAAGACGTGCGTTTACTGGTGTATCCCGGTTTGTGGTTCTGTGGTTCGGACAGAGAGACTATCACTCCAATCGACAGAGCCAAAGAGGCCTCAACACCCAAAAGATTGGAATCGTTCTATTATGTCGTCTAAACCAGCAAACGATATACGTATTTTGTGGAGATATTCTGAGAAATGCAAACGCAGGCTGTGGATATCAGATTGGCGACCACATCAAGCAACTAATAAAAATTCCTCTACATCGTGCCAAATTGCTCGAATGTGTCTTTATATGGGTAAAGTTGATCTTATTTTAGTTTATTTGTCTCGAAACCCAACAGACGCAATGTCCACATATGCCTTCGGTAATAAAAATAATAGTATGTGCACAAGATACGTAAACAAAATATAACTGAATGGATATCGATTGCTGATGATAACTGATGCTTGAAACTCTGTATCCCTCTATGATAGTCCAAAAGCCCTAGCTTACTCTCTCTCGATTAATTGTCTGGACGATTGATGTTTTGCGCCGAAAAGGCACTTGTATGGCGAAGTTGCCAGAGTTTGATGACAAATATGGGAACCAATCCTTGCAACCATTCTACCCACTTTGATTGGGTGGAAACCAAGTCTAAAGTTATCTATTTGTACTCTGATCTGACTGAATGAGTTTCAAACCCGTGACACATCGACGGAAGGTTTGCGCCACTCCTCCACCGCCCCATCAATAGTTAATGACGATATACCGAAACATTAAGACTTAGTTACCCCACCCCATTCTTTTTTGGGGTTCATTCGTGACATTTCATTGAAATTTCAAATCGTAGGAAAAATCATTTTTCGCCCCTCATTAAATTGTGAGGTTATACGCGAGTAAGAAATAACCACCTCTTATGACATTATTGATTAAGAAATGCGTGTTTAGCTTACATATATCGACTGGTACGGAGATTGTGAGTGGAATAATCAGATTTATTACCGTAGTAAATCACATAACCTTGCATAACTACAATACAGTCATGTGCTCATTAGTTTTGATTAATCTCTGAGAGATGAGATAAGAACATGATGTCTTCGGACTGGCCATTGTTATAAATCAACTGGAAACACGTTACATATATTGTGTTACATCATGCTATTATTTAATTCCACCTTATTTCAAAAATCATTTCCATTATATTGTGAAAGTCTTTAAGAGCTATGAGCTCCCAATTTCTGAAAGTTTTCGTCTCAAGAAAGAAAAGACGGAACGTAAATCATTTATATTTTGTAATAATAAACATTATTAAAAGAATTAAGAGCAGTCGTTGTACTTTGTAAGCACCGATTCTGGGTACTTCTCAGATATATATATTTTTTTTTTTTTTTTGGGGGGGGGGGGGGGGTGCTAGAAGTAGCAATGGTCTTATAAGCTAGATATTTGAGTCAATGTAACATAAACTGCCAAAATGTTGGCTTTTCCGTTAAAACAAAGTATGGGCTTTTTGTGAAAATATGGGATATACGTCTTGGCTTGTACAGAATCATTTTCGTGCTAGGGGCCGTGCTATACTCAACTCAGACTCCATGCTCAACTCTCCCAGGAGTTTAGATCAGAGTTTGAGATTATAAAGCATTCTTAGAACGTACCCAACTGAGTATATAAACAAGGCAATCTCAGGCAAGTTGAGCACGATATATTGGAGCTCTCTAGGCAGGAAGGTAAAAATTAACGTTTGTTTTGCAGTTGTTGCAATTTTGTCAAGCCATCGCCAGGTCGAGCATTTGGAAATAAGTATTAGAGGGCTATTTTACGTTGAGTCTAACTTGAAGCAAGGTCGATAGCTTGCTCAGAATTTCGTACTCAGCGGAGCACAGAAACAAACTCAAAAGTTTTATAGTCCCGACTTTTGAAGTATGAGTTTGGAGTTGAGCACAGAAACGGCCCTTGAGCACAGAGTCGTGCTCAAGCAAGTTTTGTAATCCCGGCCCCAGAACTGCCCGTCTTGTGGCATAATGCTTAATATGACGGAAACAGGTTAACCTTCCCAAGTCAACAAAAAACTTCACACATTGAAGATGGTCCTCTGTTAGCTAAATATGAAACTTCCGAGTCCATCTGGCTTCACAGGGCGAACATATTGAAGTAAAAATGTCACGTTGAGTGTGTAGAACACATCCCTAGAGCAGAGGGTCAATAGCGCGTATAGCCGCACTCGTGTGTCTCTATCCTGGTTGACTTACTTTGCCGGTCAGGTAGAGCCACATATTAAATCGCCATTATAAGGGTGAGATAACTCATGTAACTTCATTAGGCCAATTTTTATGCTATGCTTTACAAAGAGCGCTTTAACAGTTTAACAACGGATTTCGAAGAAATCAACTGATTCAGTGAAAAGAGGAATGTTTCAAAGATATAATAGACAGTAATAGCTGAAAGGTAGTTGAGATTAAGGATAGTTAAGACTTAGCTTAAATCTGAAATACGAAGCCATTCCAAATAATTCCCCTAGAAGCCGTAAATATAACGCGTATAGCCTCGCACCTGCGTCTCAGCCCTCCATTGAGACGCCAGGAGCCTGTTTCACAAAGTGGCGTCGGGTAAGTTTTTACGCAACTTCCATAGCAACCCATACTGTAGAGATACGTTGGTATGAAAGTTACGCCAAAAATACATATACGCCCTTTCGTGTTGAATCCTTTAGGGCACATTTGGGATAGGATGGGGCTGAAACATTCAAGCCTTCTGTACAAAATCTGCTAGAATAGGAGGCCGCATTGCATCGGTATTGGCGGCATCATCGGATACCCAGGGTTAAAATCTCAACAAGCTCGCCCTTTACTGAGCGTGGGCGTAAGTTTTAATTCCGACGATGTATTGGCGGCAGTTACCCCTTCAACAGATCTGACGTCTAACTATTTTCTGTGAGTATATAATTTGTAACACTGCATGAATTAACGGAAAAGATATTTCACACCAAAAAAAATTGTTATCAGCTTCTATACTTGCGACTAATAAATAAGAAGATCAATAGGTGACGAGTAAGGTGTTCCAGACTTGCATCATAAAATTACTTTCCTCAACATGTATTAGCTTTTTAGTGCTACTAGCTTCGAAAATGTACGTTAGTATAGTGTTTGAACTAGCTTAAGTCTAGACGGAATGAACGTTGGTCCCGCTTGTTTAAATTTTGTTTATATTTCCGACACTTTTTTAGTCTGTTCAGCGCACAGATTATGGATTTTCAAATGTCAGTCGTTTCCCATGACCCCCAATCCCTTGTATTGTCGTGACAATCAATATTTATGAAAAAATGTGAATTGTGGCAGCCCAAGGACCCTTCCAAACAGTGTTAAACGTAAAGCATTTAAGTGTGTATTAAAAAGACCCTGACTTGCAATTGACCGATTGCTTGATGACGTCACTTGAAAATTACGCGCACAGCATTTTGGGAGATTGAGGGATATTTACATAATTTCACAAAATGGCGGAAGGAATAATACTTTATCGAGAAGAGATGGTAAAAGGCGCCAGATCTTTTGACGGCGCTTATCTGTCGTGCTTCTGGCTTGAAGACGTACAGTTCGGTACACAACATGTTGTTTTCATAACTCTATCAGTATCAACTTTTAAATACGTTATGTCATCAATGTTTTATAAGGAAGTGACGTCTTACTATAACTTTATAAGTACCGGTTAACAAAATGGCGAACTGATGTACATTTTACCAAGAAAGCTTTGCGTAAATCTGGGTGACGTGAGCAGGCTCGGCGGTAATTACCCTAAATTTGTTTTCGTTGTTCTCCTGTAGTTTCAAACACGTGCGTCATTGTTAAATTCAAGAAAGCCTATACCAGAAAATATAGATATAGATATAGGTCTCCTTAATTTCTGTTTCATTTTCTGTGGGGTTTTTTTTTGCTAATCCTTCTGAAAAAAAGAATGAAATACCAAATTTAAACGGTCGGCACAAAAATAGGCCTCCATAATTCTTGTTTTATTTTCGCCTATGGTTTTTCGCCTAACAGTCAAATTCAGTCAGAGAATTTTGTTAAAGGTTGAATCCAATGCAATCCTTTAGCATCATATTACCTAGCCAACCTAATTAAAACCTACACGTAATTAAATTGACTGCTGCCTTTGGCTATGTAATTAGTCATATTATGTCTAATATATGATAGACGGTAGTATTACGTATATATGTATATAAGCAAAGGGTGGTCATTTTGATAGACCTATGGTATGACCAAAGCCTTATTAGGGAGGTTAATGAGTTATGTCTATTATCTCAAAGATGTGAGACTTTCCGATTTGTTGGAATAATACGTTTCATATTTTCTGGAAACTGAAGACCGAGATGCGGGTACTTGCCGTATTCAATTGATCCAGCTATAATGAAAGTTCACCAGATTGAACAGTATATAGTCAATATTATAATGTTAAACCAATCTGACATAAGTCGAGATATTAAATGTTCAATGAACATCCCAACTTCAGCCCGATTGATGTTTAAAGTGGCTTAAGCTGCCAAAATTTACACTTTTTCATAATTTCTGATCGGCACGACAGTAAGACACTTTGAAGGCCATCGAAAAACTAAATGATTGGCGTTGGAATTGACCATCTATACAGTATGTGGCCTGTACGAACCAAAAACGTGTTCGAAAAGTAAACAAAATTTAAATAACCGGGACGAACATTCATTCATTCTAAGCCAAAGTTAGTTCAAAACACTACTTTATCGTACTCTCGAGACCAGAAGCATTAAAAAGCTTCTGAATTACACGTCGTGAGAAAAATAATAACATTCTGTTTTAACGTCAAAATGTCAACATTTTGGCAGCTCATGCCACTTTAAGTCGAGATGTTAATTTTTCACTGAACATCCCGACCTCAGCCCGATTGATGTTCAACGTGCCCAGCAGTGAACATTTATAAAGCCATTATCAGGGCAGTTTGTTTGGTGATATGGTTTACATTCTTTTTGTGCATTCCAATAATTTCAATGCTACTAACTTGGCCGGTAACCTAGCCAGAACCGAAGGACGTAATATATCGATGCTTTATGCCGCACTCAAGATTATATCGCATGAGTTTCGTGGGAGGGGGGTGGGACCGGACTTCATCGAGTGCCTCGCAACTCATCAACATACGACGATCGACGAAACATCCGTTCAGAAATTTTTTAATTTCTATTTGGTCGAAGTGGGATTTGACCACGGAACGATCCCCATCCATCGACTTCTGCTTTAACTAAAGTACAAATATTGAGATTACACCATGATTTTCTACGATGTTTCTTGCACTTCGCTATGTTAAGTTGTTAAATGTGTCAAATAGATTCTGGAAAGTTTTTACTTCTTCTATCTGAAAAGTTTCTGTAAAACGATATCTGTATTTAGCCGTGAATGGGCCTTTAGTTGATATCGCGGTCCTTAGTGACCCCAGCAGGGCCCTGTCTTACAAAGCTGGCGTAAGTTACGTCGGACGTAAATCAATGTTAAAGCTATAGGAACTTACACCCTAGTCGCAACTGGTCTATGTTGTAGGCCTATGCGCAACTTTACGCCAGCTTCGTAAGACAGGACCCAGGTCTATGTTGTAGGCCTATGCGCAACTTTACGCCAGCTTCGTAAGACAGGACAGGCGGTGGAGTAAAACACACGACCTTCGGCGAGTACCAAGCAACCTTTCACCATCGACTTTTTTAACCTGCTATACGTTAACTTTTGACCACAACTAAATAGTGTTTTATATACACGACAGTCGTCAGTTGTCCCCTATACGTTATTATTGTCACAATTATTCCCCTTGGCCAGCTTTTGTTGGGCAAAATTTAGGCATAAGCTTGTCCACACTACATCCGTACGCATAAGCTTGTCCACACTACATCCGTACGCATAAGCTTGTCCACACTACATCCGTACGCATAAGCTTGTCAACACGACATCCGTACGCATAAGCTTGTCCACACTACATCCGTACGCATAAGCTTGTCCACACTACATCCGTACGCATAAGCTTGTCCACAGTACTACATCCGTAGCCCAAGTGGTCCTGCTAAATCAGTCAATGTTGTGCATATGCTGCCCATGGTGTACAGTTGTACCATTTGTACATGCAAAACTTTTCACACCATTATTTCCAGAGTTATTGTCTTTGGGTATCTTAAATAGAGAGCGTAACAATTTCGTCTTGCAAAGCCATTCTAGTTCGTTCTGTTGTTTACTGTTCGTCCATTCATTCATTAATGTTGTCTTTCGTTCGTTCATTTATTTAATTATTCATTTGTTCGTCCTTTCGTTAGTTTGTATGTCAGTTCGCTCGTCCGATCGTTGTTTCATTTGCTTTATAATTATGCTAATCGATCTCTCTGCTTTTCATGTTTTTCACTATCAGGATTCGAAATTCAAATAACAAATACAAAGTTCAATGAGCATTAGCAAATGAGTTAAAACTCACAGCAGAAAGTTTACGTCCTTCAAACCGATTGATCATACTGGTTCAAGTTTTGTTAAAATGTTTCTACCATGTCGTCAATGGTTAAAATCAGATACATCTGTAATTAAAGACATATTAGTGGTCAGTAACAGCTATAAAGCAATGGAAACTTACGTCAAGATTAATTAAACTGTTTGATTGATAGCGTCCTTCCGTGCTCAGACCAAATAAATAATTAACAAAGCAAATCGTAAATGGGATTTTTCCATGAGTGGAATTAATTTCAATAAAGACTCTAATAGTTTCGGATCCATCATTTACACTTTCATTTGAAACAGAAATAAGTTGGCTTTCGTTGAAACCTGTAGTGTATCATATATACATGTAGGCTTACCGAAAGACACGTCCTCCCTGTATACCGTATGTGCCCATCAGTCAAAAATAAGAAGTTCATGTTTCACTCACTTTAATTGCTTATTGTTATAATTATTAATTTTATTTTTTGTTGGGGGCTACGAGACACTAAATAAAAGAAGAAGTAACAAAATGACCAGAACATTTTATGTACAAATTTTGATTTATATTAGAAAAAACCGAACAACGTATTTACAAGCAAATATTATACATACAAAACAACAATGACTTACTTTTACAAACTGAGTAACTAAATGTAAACAGAGAACTCCCAAAGTTCACTGGTATAGCAGTAAAGATCCAATGATCACGAAGTATAAATCTACATTATTTATCTATTTGTTTCATTTATACGTACATTTATTGTACATAGTATTAGCAAAGATTTTTACACAACCCTTCTAGGGGTTTATCAACCACTTATAAACATAGAAGAAAATAAATGCCATGCAACAAATAATTTCACCTCTTATAATATGCTTCTTTCATAAAACGTAAAATATTTCAAGTTTCACTCTTAAACAGATATTTCAGTTTTTCGCCCTCTGGGTTGCTCTCTGGAAAAAGAACTTTGCGAAACAATATTTCCCTCTCAGTATTATAGAAAGAACAGTATAATACAAAATGCATTTCATCTTCTACCTCACCACTTTTACTCGAATCCAAGCTTCCCTTCTGTATCCTAGTATCACACTATGAACGTATGGCGTACATCATTCATATGAATGGACGCGCCAATAAACTAAACCAACCAACCACTAGAAATATACGAGAACATTCAAGTGGCTTCAGTGATAACTCGGCTGAATGTCTAGGTCAACTTTACTAAATTGTAAATAGCCGTGGAGGGCGTGAGAAAAGCATATCGCAACAAACAATAGCCTTAGAGAAGGACCTGTAAACTTTTCATGAAAAACAAAAGACTTACAAAAACAATCAAATAAGAAAAGAGGACTAGGGAAAATTCAAGAGAAGTAAATGAACTTACTACACGTAATAATAATGTTTTCATAATTGTCTGACGTGTAAACACGTGCCTGGCATGAGCTTTTAAAGTAGTTTTTTGTAACCCTCACTAGGGTTTGAAAGAGAAATTAATTGAAAAATGATAGCTAAAAGCGCATGAAGGAATCGAAGTATTTTCAAAAAGCAAAATTTGAATAACCTAGATGCAAAGCACTATTTTAGAAATTCCCTCGCCGCTAAATTCCAGAACGACGTTTACATTTAAAATAACTGGCGGCATTTTTATGTTTTTGTCAGATTAAAGTCAGGAACGTTTTATTTTTGGCCAAATTTTAAACGTTTGGCTGTTTTGTTTTTTAACTTTGAAATTTGATTTCTTTGGTACTCTCTTAAGTCAACAAAAGCGGCCAAATGTTGATTGTTTACTGTTTTACATCGCACTCAATGTTATTTAAATTATATGGAGGCGTTGCCAAGTTTATTGGGGAGGAAACCTGGCTCTATGCCTGGAGGAAACCCCCAACCTTCGGACAGTACCTGGCAAGTCCCAACCCCAGCAGCCAAATGATTGAAATCATATAATTATGTCTAAACCAGCAAACGATATACGTATTTAATGGACATATTCTTAGAAATACCGACGAAGGATTGGGTTTGACAGACATAAACAAGTCTCCAAAATAACCATGGAGACAAATTTCTTATTGTGTTCAAAAGGGGCATATAATTTAGACGTTTATACCCAATCATAAGTTTGTTATAATAAACCACAACCCATGATATTTCATTAGGTTGACGACAAGCAGGAGTTTGGCCTTAGTCAGTAGAATAATTTGGTTACAAATCTTCAGTATTTTAGGTAAAGCTAACACGCCGATTTGCTATAGGTTTCGATAGTAATCAATCAGCTCTGATATTCTTTAAAGTTCACTACCAAAATCCGAGATAATAGGAAATTATTGGGTGCATTGATAGCTTGAGTCATTTTTCAATGGAATTTCTGTATTTTTGAAATAAGAGTACCCTATTTATAGAATTAAGGTCAGATTCCAAATAGCAATAGTGTTTTTTTTATTAATACAGCCTTTTTCTTCAAGGGAACGAAGAATTCTGTTACAATTTCCAACAGTTTTACGCATAATTTCCTTGTCAATATCAAGCTTTTTTGTAAAAAAAAGGGGTTGTTTAGCTGCCGTTCTACCTCCTCAATCATAATTCTGTCTAGACATGCATGTCATAACTATTTTATATGTTTATGATCACTAAAACACACGGGCACAGGGAAAATCTTCTTGTCTAAAATAACCATGGAGACAAGTTTCACAGATGGTAGAAATGCAGTAAAACTGTTAACACTGGAAAAGGAGGACCGTTTTCTGTATGTTTCGAATAAAAAAAGTTGATACGTCACGTTTATTCTCGCCAGAAAGCTTCCTACTTTCAATTATATACTAAGTACAGTATATCGACAAGAATGAAGTTTGGCACTTGGGAACTATTCTTCTTGTCTATCAGGACAGCGTCCTGGGCACCGTTAGGCACCGACGAATCCTTGAAAAGGATTGCTGGGATCGAAAGCCTAACCCTTATCGGTTAATCCACCAAGGTACAGGGTATATGGAACCTTTATGGGTGGATGAATGGGCTGGCATTAAGTGGTATTTCTACCACTTAATGCACAACCTTTCTTCGTAAACAGATAAATAAATAACTGTTTGTGCGTCCTAAAAGAATAACCGTTTGGACGTACCTATAAATGAATAACGGTTGGAGCGTACCTATAAATGAATAACCATTTGGGCGTACCTCAGAGTGACGTCTATAACCTCAATGCAAACAGGTGAAGAATTGTCTTTAGGACCTGGGTGTTGATCACTAATTAGAACGTGTCGGCAAACTGTCAAGGAGCCGACAGCGTCTCTTAGCATCATATCGAACTAATCAATTTTGGCTTGTAGATAACAGACAGCGCGTGTAAACGCTCTCAGTATTCGCGTCCGCGTTCAATAAGCGACAGATTCTCTTCTGAAGTCATGCCTAAAGGATATGGTACCGTATGCCTTGTGTTTATAATACAGTGTCTTCAAATAATTGACATACAATGTCAAAGACAAAAACTTCATATAGGTGGAATTTGTACATTGTCAAACCATTGGTTTATACATGCCAGAGTTTTCCCAGATATTATCGGAATTGCTTTTGATGATATTAACAATAACACAGATATATTAACTGATTACGAGTTGGTCCTGGATATGGTTGATGATCAGGTAAGCTATCATTTTTTTGTATCTGTCTCAATGATTGATATTTGTATTGTTAGAGGGTAAAAATCCGTGTAATATAACCAAGCCAGAAAAAAACGAAAATGAATAGTCTAATTATCACAATATAAGTTTGAATTAAGGTTCAGAAGAAGGCGGTTAAAGCATGCAGATGATAATTTGATTACACAGGAATGCCTCTTCACAAACTCGCCAAAACCTGTATAATTTCGCTCTGAAGTCCAAATGAACGAATTGAGGTTATATGTAATCTATCTTCTTTATATATAATACATGCATCATTATCTTGCTAACTGGAATTGCGATCAAACTTAATCGCTTTTGTATGTCACCTTATAGAATGTTATTAAGGCTGTGTTGTTGTTTGTTCGTGTTTTTTTTTATATATGAAGGATTATGACGCTAATTCTCCTGAGTAATTAATTAGACACCAAAACAATACAAGTGTTTATGACTATTGCCTAAAGGTCACCTGTCTTTTACACCTGTATATATGACAGTCCCTTCGTGCGTTGTAATTGCGGGCAAGTCCAGGTGGTAGTTCTACATATTAGGCGGACAATGGCATAAATCATGCGGTAGCGTAATACCTTTGCTGAACTGTGGTTGGAGAGGTCAACTCCAACTGATACACCATTCTTGGCATTTTTACACGCAAAAGCTTAGCAAGTTAGAAAATAAGAATTCCTAAATCAGGTTTTTCTAGAATGTTCCTTGAAAGACGTGGCGTAGTTTTCCATATGACATTTTTCAATGTTCAGGGCAGCACAGGAAGACATTTACTACTAACAAAATCCTTCCTCGTCAACAGAACTAGACGACTAGACCTACTGTGAGCAAAAGAAATTTTACTTGGCATCTTCTTTTATACAGTAAAAATATATTTCAGAGTTCACCCGGGACCTATGTTGTTCGGGTTTTTGGTTGATCGTAAAAATCGTCACACCATTGGTATACAGGAAAAAAACTTAGTTTAAATTCATGTTTCATTTGTGGAACCCTCGGGCTGGGGGCGGTGTGGTTTTTGCCATAGCCATTTTCGCCTACTCAGCGTTGAGGAAAATGAAGTATGCCAAATACATTAGCCTTCCTGATGTTCATATGGTCTGTGGAGGTTTTAATGTTAAAATGTAGGTTGGGATGGGGGTGGGTATAAAGATCTTTTGGTCGGTTGGTACTTTTGTCGCCATATAACCTTAGCTGTTGAGTGTGACGTTAAGCCCCAATCAGTCAATCCATCAATCATTTGTGGAAGATTTGACAGGTTTTCACCGGACGTCGGGTGTTTCCGGGAGGCAAACAGCCCCCACCCCCTCCCCACTGGCAACACTGACATATAAGTAAAAGCATATTGAATGCACCTTAAAACGTCAATCAATCAATTAATGATGTTTTATTCAGCAACATACTATAAAAAAGATAATTTTACCCAAATGCAAAAAGCGACAACGAGTCATCATGGGGTTTGTTTTACAAAAAAGCTGTATTAATATGTATGATATACACGAAACGCTGATTAAATCGATATATATACACTATTAGCCGGAGAGATAAGACAAAACGTATATGATCAAAATAATACAAAAGATACCATGAAAAGGTAATCTCGAGTGGGCTGCTCGGAAAAATTTACTTTTCGACCAATTCAGATATTTTTATTAGAATTGTATTCTTGATTTTCTTAAGATGATTTTCAAACATGCAAACAATTGGTCTAACACAAAGTTATGTATAAAAAAAGGTTATGTAGAAAATTTATGTCAATTTTCGTTACTAGACAGTTGGACTAACAGACTGCACAATTTAATACACCTCCGCAGTTTTTACTTATACATGATATACGAGACTACAGGGAAAATCGTACTAACATGTACTCATGTACAAAGATATTCTATATATTGTGCCAAGACATCACAGTTTTCTTAATCGCTCTGGGTAGTAATTGCTCACTAGTATGGCGTACATCATTCATACGAATGGACGCGCCAAAAAGCTAAAACAATCAATCAACAGCAGGGGAAATCCAACCCTAAAAGTATCGTGAAAACTATAATCTAATTTCACAAAAGGGAAACGTAATATGAGTGATCCGATGGTTGTTTGTGGAATTATTGTCATGTACGTACCAGGCTAGATTTAATTTTAACATATAGTTCAGTTTGCAAATAAATAAATCTGGAAACGCAGTAAGTGTGGCGCCAAACACCAATTGACCAATTAATTAAAGCTCACACTGTAAAATGTAACCCCTAAATTTTACTGTAGAATACTGGCAGCTGGGCTGCCAACTTTCTACCGTAAAAATAAGGGTAGACCGTAAAATCAACTAGCCACATTCCTAATCAGTGAATGTGAAAAAACATAATGAAATCAGCAGGCTAAGAAATACAGGACTTTAAATATTCAACCCCAGCATGATCTGTTAATGTAGATTTTCAAATGTTATGTACCCCCAACGAAATAGTAAAACTGACTACTTCTGCAAGTTGACAAACATATATTTATTTGAAAAAATTTGAAAAAATGCTGATGAAAATTCTCCCTTACGGCAGGTATCTCAATCTACGCTTTCAAATACAGCTATGTTAAATTAACTATCTTAGCCTATAATGACAAATATTTCTTATATTAAATCGCCTACGGCGGGATTCGAACCTCTAACCTCCCATACAGGAGCTGCGCAGAACTATATGCGCACTAGCCATAACCGTAGCCTTTAACCACTACACTAACTACTAATGTGAACGGATGGGTGGCCACATTTCCATGCCTTACTAGCGCTTCGGTGTGCGCATGCGCACTTCCGGTTTTTTCGCACCCTTTGATCCGCAATGACGTATTTTGGACGAATCCTTCACGGAAACAACCGAGGAGATCAGATATCGTTAGCTCGGAAACGACAACTCTGTCTCAAAGTTATTTTACGGTACACGACCGTAAAGCTTCCACTGAAGTATAAAACGGCAATTTACCGTTAATTTTAAAATATTCTACTGTAGAATTGACGGTAAACGGTTACAGTGCATGACAGAACTCAAAAGATCAAAGGTGTATAATACCTATATATTACACCTGTATATGATTAACCATACACTGTCATTTACGCGAAAGCTTGCCTACAACTCTCGCCATTCCTGCTCCAAGTGTATTTACATTTTTAGCTTCAAATATTTGTCAGTCTAGCTTTAAGCAGCTAAAAGCTGTGGCGATGATTCAAAAGAAATACGGTTATGTACATAAGGTAGACAGTGAAGTCCATATTGAGTTGTTACCAGTATTGATTTGACTTGCCTTTGAATGTACCTTTCTGGGCAGACTTTACAGTGTAGCTGGAATATATGGACGTTAATGCATAGTGTGATATGTTACGGTGTAAGAAAAACAATTTGAACTGCTCTCCATACAAAGTTTTGTCATGGCTCAGATTCAAAGTCTAGCTTAGATTGGCTTAATGTGCCTGGGGCGCGAAACCCCAAATGACAAAATACATTATCTATCGTCTTTCGTTTGTTAGCCTGCAGGACCAGCCAAATGGTGAAACGTCCACATCGAGATGGGGATTCGAACACCATCTTTATAGGGTTTAAGTCCTTGATGGATTTTTAAACAAAAAGACGCCACCATTTAAGTTAAATAATCTTGAGTGCGGCGTAAAACACCAAACAATCAATCGATTAAACAAAAAGCTACTGGAAACTGAGTTTGCTTACAATTTTATAACAGTGTATGTTGATCAGAGGGCTTTCAATTTCCGTCTTGATCATTTGTAAATGTGCATTTCCTGTATTAAATCGCACTTATAATCCCATAAATCACATTTCCGTTTCTCGTTAACCCAACCAGCTCCATATAGCTCGGATTTGATATCCAATAAACAGGCAATAGGAATGAAATTATCGTTCAGACAACCATCTAATTACGATAATCATCAACCCCCACAAACGGCGGCATCTGGCTTCGTCTATTTATCTCTGTATAGTGTCTCTTAATCACATGGAGTGTAAGAAAACACCAGAAAGAAGACTTTTAAGCTGTATAACTATTGAAGTTCAATTATTGGTTTTCTCAATATGGACTCTCTTAATCAACACATGCGTGTGAAGTTCAATTATTGGTTTTCTCAATATGGACTCTCTTAATCAACACATGCGTCTGGAGGGGTTGGGGGGGAACAAGTTACCAACTTTGACAGGTGTTTGTTTGTTTTTATGTTGGAGATTATAAACCCTCCGTTAAATGATGACACTATATTTGCACATCTTCTAAGAGGTTTTTATGAGCCAATCTTAAATTTTTATGACACAAATTCTGTAAACAGTGTTTATCGTGATCATTCGTGGGCAAATAGACGTGGTCGTGTCCTTTATATGGAAATGACGTAACCACCAGAGCGCATGCCTGTCTTCATAGCAAAACAAACAATCATTTAAATGTTTATCAATTATCCGAAACAGACGTGATTCAGGCTCTGTGGTGCAAACACCAGGGAGTGTATGTTAGTTTCTCAGAACCATAGAGGCTGATTGTTCGGGCTACGTTCACATGGAGATTACTAACTATGGTCTAGAACCAAAGAGAGTAGATTGACAAGAGTGGTCACTTCGTCCGCGCCATGTTGAATTTGAAGGGGGCCAGAAGAACATGCCGGCAATGCTGATTGGACGAAGTGACCACTCTTGTCAATCTACTCTCTTTGCTAGAACTGTGTGTAAGAACAAATCTGTGCAATTCACTCCACTCGTTAGTGCTGCAGTCGATTATTAAATCCACTGATTGTAAATCAACAGGGAAGTCTTAATTACATTGATATTATCCGATACGACTGTTAACCAAAATCCTTATTTAGGGAATGGCTCTTTCGGGTGTGAACACCTTTTGACCAACCGTTCAAGATATATCCCATACAGAAGCATTGACTAAAGCGTGTAGGTGACAATCGATTAGCAAACAAAAAATATATTGTCAGGAGGATGCATTATGACCAGTTCTCACACACGGGGTTACAGTGTGTATAATGTATCTGGAATAACAAGAAAGTCCCAACTTTATTGATTATTTTGTTAGTTCCAAATCTATATATAGCAGAATATAAAAACAACGTTTTGAGCACCCGGTGGAGAACAAACCAGGAATAACCATTTTTTAATGATTATCGGAACTGAACGCTGAAAAAAAATCGCAACGAATATGAAATCCCAAAATAGCCTCGATCTGAACTAGAAAACCCTATTGTTTCTTGAGAAAATAATTGAATAATGTCGACTTCATTTTGATCACAAGGATGTTAGCAATCTTCCTACATTAGCGGATGTCATAAATTCGTTCTACGAAGATGTTTTCCCATGTCCCGAAAAAAATCTTAATGGATTTAAGAACAGCTTAATATGCCATATATTGCATTGAATTTATTTTAAAACATGTAACTTATAAGTATTGTATGACGGCAATTGCCGAGTTTTACCGAGTAGTAACAGATAATAGGGTTTTTTTTCTCCTCTCTCTGTTTTGACTACAAATGAACTAGCACAAACGTTGTTTCGTTTAAGCTATATATTTTTTTTCAAATATACCTAAGTAAAACACAAATCAGATTTAAGCACTGTTCATAAATCTTTTAAAGTGGCATGAGCTGTCAAAATGTTAATATTTTGACGTTCAAACCGAATGTTGTAATTACATGTATTGGCTATTTTTCTCAACACATATAATTCAGAAGCTTTTCAGTGCTTCTAGTCTCCAGTATGTACGATAAGGTATTGTTTTGAACTAACTGAAGATTAGAATCAATTAATGGTCGTCCCGGTTATTTAAATTTTGTTTACTTTTCAAACACTGTTTCGGTTCGTATAGACCACACACCGTATAGATTTTCGTCATTCCAACGCCAATCGTTTAGTTTTTCGATGGCGTTCACAGCCTCTTGCTGTCGTGAGGATAAGGAATTATGAAAAACACGCCAATTTTGGAAGCTCATGCCACTTTAAAGTTTATAAAGATAGCTTGTTTTAATGATATCTAAGCAACACATTGAAACCAAGGACGGGACCCAAGGTTATTTATATTTAGCACAAATCTTTGAAAAGTCTTTGTCGCAAGATAAAATTAATTACAACTGTGATACAGCGACTGTTTATTCGTATGCCAAGCTCTTGTTACTAGATGTGTCTGGGAGTTATTATAGGATTATGGCAAACAGCAATCACAGCCCAACTAATAGCTTTTTAATGAAGGGATGGTCAGTTATTAAAAAGATTCCCATTGCTTTGTCCCTATATATTCATAACAGCCTTAAAAACAAGCTTGTGGGATCATTTGGAGACTGTCAAGTGAATATCGCGGGTGTCGGTGTGTCCTTTAAACACATATAAAACAATATATAACAACTTCACCACATATGATTCTTGTAAATTTTCTATTACGTATGCGAGCCTATATTCAGGGGCAGGAATTTTCCTACAGCTGAAATACTTAGCTTTGTTTCTTAATTAGCTTAACGCTTCTACGTCTTCCTCATACAAAGCGATCCATTTGTTCTTCAATCCAATAAACAGACATTCAATGTCGATGCGGTAGTGCATAAAAAGAGTTAATGGGCTTTGGCTGAACTGATCCCACAAGGATAGTCTGACTGTATACATATATACAAATATATTGATGAATATTTAATGCGTTACGTTTCCTGTTGGCTTTATGTAGTCAGATTATCATTATACACTATAAACTATTATTAATATGTTCGTCGTCTGCGTATATAATAACAAATCTATAATCGTGTTGAAGTAGCTTGTTCTTGTTGCTATTTTGTTTCCCTTTTATCTAATGACAATAGGCACCTAATTGGTACCCATATGCACCAATCCCTTTATACTCGAGCTGCAATGGCGATTCCAAACGATCCTATTTAAAGGAGCGACATTTAGGATTTTCATTATGACCCCATGAATGGTTGAATGGCCTTCCGTTAGTACGACATATTATTTGGAGACATCTGTCACTCACGCAGGTCACACAACATTAAAGCGAGCTGCCAAAGTGTTAACATTTTTGTGTTTGAAATTTTCTAAAAAAGGACAAGTTAAAAGCTTTTTAGTGGTACTAGTCTCGAGAAAGTACGTTAAAGTAGTGTTTTGATCTAACTTCTGTCTAGAATGCATGAACGTTCGTCCAGTTTATTTGATTTTTGTTTACTTTTCAAACACTATTTCAGTTGGTACAAGCCACATGTAGTATGTATTTTACTTCCAATCTGACAATCAGAACTTATGAAAACAGTGCGAATGTTGGCAGCTCATGTCCCTTAAAGGAAGCCAATTTACACCAGCATACTACACGTAAACCCCATAATATAGGACACATTATATAAAATGTCCTAATAGGGTTGTACGCGCTTACACAGAATCGAGGCCAGATTACAACAACAGCGATTACAGACCAGTTAACTTTAGTGTCGAATTAGTTATTTCAGATGTTTTAGTTTCTAATTAACATTCTAAAATTTACGACCAGGCGTTTTGTGTCTATCAAATCAGATGTTCCGTTTGTATTTCTCAGATGAAGATGTAAAATAGTAATTACCGTTAGAGCGATCACACGGTATAAATCAAATAAGCACTGTTAATATGTACAATGTACTGTTAATATTTGACAGTTAAATATCATGTCGTTATAATGAAATTCAGGTATATTTACACAAATCACTGTATATATGCACATGCACTGTATATATACTCACAATTCACATTGTAAACCATTTTGCATTTTAATAGGCAGGAATTTTATAATTTTGGATCTATGCGAAAGATAGGATTTTTTATTTGGAACCAAATTACATTCATAACGTTCCTGAGTATGTCACCAAAGGGAAATCTACATTCACAAGGTTCCTGTGCACTGTGTATGTCACCACGGAAGAATCTACATTCACAACGTTCCTGCGAATGGCACCAAGGGGAAATCTACATTCACAACGTTCCTGTGTATGTCACAAACGGGGTAATCTAAATTCACAACGTTCCTGTGTATGTCACAAACGGGGAAATCTACATTCACAACGTTCCTGCGTATGTCATCAAGGGGAAAATCTACTTTCAAAACGTTCCTGCGTATGTCATCAAAGGGGAAATCTACATTCACAACGTTCCTGCGTATGTCATCAAAGGGGAAATCTACTTTCACAACGTTCATGTGTATGTCACCAATGGGGAAATCTACATTCACAACGTTCCTGCGAATGTCACCAAGGGGGGATGTACTTTCACAACGTTCCTGCGAATGGCACCAAAGGGGGAATCTACATTCACAACGTTCATGTGTATGTCACCAATGGGGAAATCTACATTCACAGCGTTTCTGTGAATGTCACCAAGGGGGAATCTACTTTCACAACGTTCATGTGTATGTCACCAATGAGGAAATCTACATTCACAACGTCCATGTGTATGTCACCAAAGGGAAATCTACTTTCACAACGTTCATGTGTATGTCACCAATGGGGAAATCTACATTCACAGCGTTTCTGTGAATGTCACCAAGGGAGAAATCTACATTCAGAACGTTCCTGCGAATGGCACCAAAGGGAAATCTACATTCACAACGTTCCTGCGTATGTCATTAAGGGGGAAATCTACATTCACAACGTTCCTGCGAATGTCACAAAGGGGAAATCTACATTCACAACGTTCCTGCGAATGTCACAAAGGGGAAATCTACTTTCAAAACGTTCCTGCGCATGTCATTAAGGTGGAAATCTACATTCACAACGTTCCTGTGTATGTCACCAAGGGGGGAATCTACTTTCAAAACGTTCCTGCGTATGTCATCAAAGGGAAAATCTACATTCACAACGTTCCCGCGTATGTCATCAATGGGGAAATCTACATTCACAACGTTCCTGCGTATGTCATTAAGGTGGAAATCTACATTCACAACGTTCCTGCGAATCTCACAAAGGGGAAATCTACATTCACAACGTTCCTGCGAACGTCACAAAGGGGAAATCTACATTCACAACGTTCCTGCGTATGTCATTAAGGTGGAAATCTACATTCACAACGTTCCTGCGAATCTCACAAAGGGGAAACCTACATTCACAACGTTCCTGCGAACGTCACAAAGGGGAAATCTACATTCACAACGTTCCTGTGTATGTCACCAAGAGGAAAATCTACTTTCAAAACGTTCCTGTGCACTTTTGGTCTTCCAAGTTGTAAAAAAAATCATAACAAAAATATTAGTTTGTTCTGTTCAAAGCTAATACTTTTCTTATAAATTAAATAGTTGGGGTTTGCCTTCTACTTGAAGATTACTTAACTGTGTCTGAACAGTTTTTTTTTTAATTGGAAAAAAAGAGAAAGGTTCAATAGTTAAACTTGAATAGAATAATGCTGAATGGGCTTTGAAACCAATGTAACTCTTCTTCGAATGTCACTTGTATAGTTTGTCTGTTTGTCAAACTTGTATTCACTAGTTTTCTTTGTTAAAACAAATAAGCACTGTTTCCGTAATTAACTGAAGTTGAAACCAACCGGAATTACTCTCCCTGGAGAATTGGATGAAACCTTTCATGTTTTGTGACAATTTGCTCCAGTTTATATGTCATCGGACTTCAAAGGTTTACCCGCCTTTACTCCTGCTACTTACATCAGTTCGCCTTTGATCCTTTGCATTTTGAATCTAAAGCGGATCCAATAGGTTGTCAACAGATTGTACATATTCTACTTCAAAAAAGGCCAAAGGTTAACAATGTAAAAACGATTTTATTATTATTTCCTCCCATGTCACCGTTTAATGCGCATTACTACTCATCCATTTGGGATTGCATTACAACTAACGGATGCAATAAAGCATGGTTTGTCGAACATATAAGCTAATGAATAAGCAAGCTAAAGAAGGCTAATTTCACTTACAGCCTGCATCATTTAATGTTAAGGTAATGTCATTTGAAACTAACTTCAGACTTTAATAAAACACTGATGCAAAATTCTTCCTCGCCTGCAAGAAAGTAAAACAGAATAGAGACATATAAGTGAAGCTTATGCAAAAGTTGCACTACTTACGGTAAATCCATCTGAAAAAGTCAATACGTATTTTTATTCTTAAAAACCTAATAAAAAAGAATGATTGACTTTTCCGATGTTTGTTGTTTGTTTAGAACTGATCATCAATTCAGTACTGTGTTAAATGCTAAAAAGGCTGTCCTCTCTGTTAAAAGTTACGCGATTTAATATATAACTAATAAAAATTTCAACTAATTTAGATTCATATGGATTTCCCAGTTGGGAATGAGCGCTTTAGATGACAAAAACTAAAACTTGACCATGTATCCAGCGTGGGAATAGCAAACAAAATTCGAATATCGAGACAGCATAATCATACTTTTATTTTTTGTATTAATGATAGCCTACAGTATCATGCATACATGTATTTCTGAGAGGGGAATCAACCTACTAATGAGCAAATGTGTGCAATACATAGCTTACAGTTTGCTAACTGTAAGCTTTCGTCAATTTTAACATTTGGAATAAAGTTTTATTTCTATTTAATCAGGGAACCCCGGGTCTTGCAATGGAAGGACTTTTCAATTACATAACAGAGGGCCCTACAAGACTCATGCTGATTGGTCCAGCTAAATCGGAATCAACCAATGCCATTTCACAGGTCGCCCATGTATGGAATCTGATGTCGGTAAGTGAATTTTTACTTTTTGTTTACCAACAGCATGTAGTTTACTACATTTATAGACACTAAAAGACACGGGCACAGGGAAAATCTTCTTTACTAAAATAACCATGGAGACAAGGTTAACATATTAGGCCCTTCATGTCGTTTTTTCAAGCTAGCCTTTCACATTTAAATAAATTGTCAAATATCGATAGTTTAATCAACTATCGCCGATAGTATCGTTTGAGAAAAAAACTATCGATAAAGTACTATCGATCGACTGAAAATCGCGATACATCGCACTCGATGCATCGTTACACCCCTAGTTTCTAGTTGCGTTAAAAGAGGGGTATGTCATTTAGACATCATTCTTTCTGTTCAGTAACATTCTTTCTCTTGGGCCACCATTCTTTCTCTTGGCGTAAAATTCTTTCTCTTGTGGTAAAATTCTTTATTTTAGCTCACCATTCTTTCTATTTGATTACCGTTCTTTCTCTGTGGTCACCATTCTTTCTCATAGGTTAGAATTATTTCTCTTGAGTTGCAATTCCTTCTCTTCTATTACAACTCTTTCTCTTTGATCACCATCCCACTCTTTTGAGTTACCATTGTTTCTCATAGGTTACAATTTTTCTTGGTTTATTACTAGTATTCGTTTTCTTGGGTACCCTTCTTTTTCCTGAGTTACAATGTTTCTGTTGCGAACCCATTCTTTCTCGTGTGTTACAATTATTTCTCTCGATTCTTTCTCTTGAACGTCGTTTACAGTATCCCTTAATAAACATGTTACTTAGTGTCCTCGATGTTATTCTTTGCTTTGTGTTCATTAGATGTGACATTTAAGAATGGCATGTCTACCAACATGACTGCTTGGTGTTTTTATGGCTCTATGGCTTTGATCTGTAAATTTATAGTGGTTAAATATACATGAAAATCAGGATCTGCATGAAATGCTCGATTTTGTCATCTACTTAATTGGGGGCAAAGACCGGGAATTTATAAATCTTTTCACTCCTTATTTTAAGATCACTACATTCACACTTATCACTTATGATAAAGAGTATACGAGATGCTGCAATAAAGCGTGCCCAGGTTTAACCCAGCCATTGAATTAACTTTGGATTATCGGTTATCGATAATCTATCTTACCTGTACTTATAAACATACTTCTGTTAAGAGTTGATAAAATTGCTTCCTCAGTTGAAGAATAGAGGCTCCAGGAGATTTCGCATGTGGGTGATTAAGATAAGATTAAACACGTCTCGGATTAGAGGTATAAGTAAATAAGCCTAACATATATCTCTCGTCATTTTGACATAAAGTCAACGTATTTTGGTTAAACGGCATTTTCTTTTTTTGTATTTAAACAACTATAGTTTCTATATTTTTATTGATATTTTTTTATTCGTATTTTTCCTTTTCTCATCGATTAATTTATAGATCGTTTTCGTTATTTCTCTTCTTCTCTATCTGTTTTTTTTTTCATCTCCCTTTTTCTTATCTTCTGTGTCTCTCATTTTCTTCAATGTGTTTTTATTTGTACACACTTTTATTCTTTTTATATCTGTTTCAAAGCCTTACTTTAGTTCTCCCCTATCGCCGCTTTTGTTCATTTTGTTTTGGTATTATTATATTTTTGCATTTTATTCGTAATTTTTCTGCATGTGTTATTCTGTTGCTCAATTGTTTTTATTTCTCTCTGTTAATAAATTTGTTTATATGTATACGCTATTTTAAATTGACGACTTTATGCAAAATAACTTCATTTTGAAAACTATATTCAACCGCTCACCAAAGAAGTTTGTATTAATTTTGTTTCTTTCATTTTTTTTTCTACCTTTTGTTTGTTTTGTTTAATGTTTACGGTCAAACAAAGCAAAAAGTAGGGTTGCTCGTCGTTAACCTACAGAAACAAAAGTATTTGATACCACATTGTTTTTGGTGAAAATCTGTTGTGTGCTGATAGTTGTGGCGATTGTCCGGCGAGTGCCTGGCAACTCTTCCAAATTTTCAATTTGTATTTGTGCTGAGTCAGGTCCGAGCCCTCAACCCATCAATGGAAAGTTAGTGTCGGACTGAGAAACCATCGCTCTGCCGTTTGTTATGGATTGAATTGGTTAGATAGTAAGGTTAGTGTGTAGGTTGTGCTAACGTTAGAGTATCTTAACGATTGATCCAATAATAAGCTGTGTCTACATGACTTGACCCTGTCTCTCATTATATTTACACTTCACTGGAATATTTCTATGGACAATTTTGAAGTGATGGTTACGCCTTGGCTAATTGCTTTTCCAGTTTTATAGTACATACTGAAATAGAATTTTACCTGGATTCTTTGCAATAATGCAATTACCCCCCCCCCCCCTTCCCTCCGGCCCCCGCCCCAGTTTTACAATAAAATAGGCTATTTTATATATAGACTTATATGTAGGTGTTCTGGGACAAGTCTGTGTTAAAGACGTTGATCCGAATAGAATCACAAATCGATTAACACACAGATTTATAGGACAGACAAAATACTTTTCAATCTGAATGAATGTGCGTTGTCTTGTCAAACATTTTGCGGGTAGTAGTTTTGACCTGCTGGATGATCCCCTATGACGCAGGAGATTCTCATAGATATGTGTCAATTAACTGTGAGACTATTAAAGTGGCATGAGCTGCCAAAATGTTGATATTTTGACGTTAAAACAGAATGTTGAAATTATTGGCTATTTTTCTCAATACGTATAAATCAGAAGCTTTCTAGTGCTTCGAGAATGGACGATAAAGTATTGTTTTGAACCATCTTTGGCTTAGAATGAATGAATGGTCGTTTCGGTTATTTAAATTTTGTTTACTTTTCGGACACTATTTCCGTTCGTATAGGCCACATAGTGTATGGATTTTTCTCATTCCAACGTCAATCATTTCGTTTTGTGATGGCCTTCAAAGCGTCGTACTGTCGAGACGATCAGGGATTATTAAAAAAGTTAGAATTTTGGCAGCTCATGCCACTTTAACGTAGCATGAGTTGCTAAAAAGAGGGAAGCTAATTGTCCATGGCTTTCATTAGCACGCACAAGATAAGATCTTTCTCTTGGCACTTATCTTGTAGATGTGCATTCAACAAGTTTTATTAGCAACAAAACCCAAACATGTTCTCATATGACCCAGTTATTCAACTTGTGTCCGACATTGGAGCACATATTCGGTTCGTAAGGGTTGCGGTGTTTTTAACGTACATCACATGCTAGACTTCTGTTGATAATCAGAATTTTGGAAAAAAAGTTCTAACTTTGGCAGCTCGTGCCTTTTTTGCCATGAAGTCGCACTTCCTACCATAAACAGTCACTGTGGTCGGAATCGTTGAGCATGGAATATGGATTATAGTGTCCATATATTAAACGAATTCGACAAAATAATATTTTTTTAAAGGACAAGATTTCGATGATAACATTTAAAATGATACTCTGTTATAAATTACCTGATGAATTTGTTTGTATTTCAATTTTAAAAAATCCTACCATACGATCCTGATTGAAAGTTTCTCACCATACGGATTTATTCAAACTAACCAAACATATAAGATAAACACGTCAAGTGTATAAATAATGTCTGTATTGTCGATCGTCTTGGACTACCACGTGATCAATTGGCATTTCCTACAGGCGTCAAGGGCGAAACTTCAAAAGCGATTAGCGGATACATTTCTAATATCATCCGGCTTGATTCCCACAATACGTTAACTTCAGAATTACGGTAGGCCTACTTATGATAAGACCTACAAGCTATGAGAAACCATGACAATTTTCGAGCCAAATGTAATAACAGTGATCTCTGACAGATTATACTTCATGTTAATCAATAATAGGCTACATGCCGTAAGCACAGTCATAAGAAAAGTTCCAATATATATACTTTATTGTAATTTATGTTACGTCGTGATCTTTGGTAATCGTGTTCTTTCGTTGATACGGACATAACTGCCAACCTTAATGTAACGGAGATACGTCTGAGATTTTTTGTAAGAAAGAAAAATACTATTGCTTTTCATTCTTGTTATGAGTGAGAGAGTGAGATAAGATTTAACGTCGCTTTCATTATTATTTCATTTTTATCACAATGATTTTCTGTTTGGAAACTAGGCAGGTTGGTTGCTGTTGACAATAACCATTTCTTCATTGTTTTCACTATTAATAAAAAAAGTTTAGAACAATACCTTACATGATTAATGCAGTGGATATTATTTAGGCCTACTCCAAAAACATCAGATGTACCCATTGGTTTTTGTAATGGCAAGTCTACCGATATCTGAATTTGTTATGTTACTCTGTTCCGCAAAATGACCTCAAAATTATATAATCAAGACAAATATGTTCATCGACATTTCCATGGAGAATAAGTCAAGTCCAACCATGCAATCCCCAGCAAAATTAATCCCATTATAACGAGTCGTCATGACACGCAACTGTATTCTTTATGTAAACTTATCTAATAGACATCCCGTTGAAATATGTCATGCCATTTATATCAACGGTCTTGGACTAACTAATTTATTATTAAGGTATTTAGCCTACCTTCAACACTAATTACGTTCGACACAAAATTCGGAAGGTTTGACCATCAATGGTTGGTTTTATCTTGTCTTTGTGCGTCGTTTCTCTCTTGGGATCATTTGCTTTTTTGGGGTTTTCTGTTGTCAGATTTCGGATTATGTCGAAATTAGAGGCTTCAAACCCAGTATTTATCCACATGAGCGGCTCTTATTCCACGAGTAACGGAATACTTTGTTTGATCTATGGAGACAATGTCAAGAATAGCATCTAAAATTCTGTTTGACGATTTAAATCTAACCGTTGATTCACGGTTTCGGTTCTTACCCAAGAAAAAACACAAATCGTTTTCTTGTCTATAAATTGCGTCTTAACCACATCCAGCATGGGGAGGTGGGGTGTATAACAAATAGGTGATTAAAGGGCGTTCTTAACCCTAAAAGATGTTGTTTTTGAATTTACATAAAGGTTTAACTCATGGTTTATTGCGCAACATGTATTTGTTTTTGCTTGTTGATAATATGTCCGCATGCGGTCAAATGATGCATTTGACTTGTATACAGTGCACTGGATAATTTGCACGGTGCTCTCTGTGCAGTCATGTTGTTCAATACCATCTGTGATAAGGTGATAATGTAACTATCAGTGACTGTTTAGAAAATATGTTTAATGTCAGGTTTTGTACTTATTTGCAGCTGATATTTTCTGCTCGTTCATCGGACATTAATAACCGGGATATCTACAAGAATACCTACGTTGTTAATCCAATCGACAAGAGTCTTAACCCCGTTAGGATCGCCATCATGAAAGAGTTCGGATGGACAAAAGTTGCCACGATCACTTTAAGTACAGAGGCTTTTTCATCGGTAAGCGGTTGGTGCTTTTCTCTTTTATTGAGTTCAAATTGTGAGCCTTGACGTTAGATTGACATTTATTTTATTCTGTTCGAATTCACCCAATCTGCATATAAAATATTTGAGTGGAAGCCAAGGAAGAGAATCTCAATTTGGCCAATCAATGTTTCCAGTAAAATGAATAACAAATTATTTTTAAGGTTGGACTTAATTGATTAATTGGTGTTTTCCCCGATATGCAGTGTTACCAGGCTGAGTCGAGGAGGAAAAGTGTTGACCATTACCTGCCAACTCTCCCGACCGAGCGAAAAAGCCATTAAGAAATTTTTCATTTTTTTTTCTTGTACCGAGCGGGATTCGAACCCACGACTCATCGTTATGAGGTTTCTGTCAAACTGAGACGATGTCACTTTGCCGAATAAGTCACCCAGGCCGCCTCTTTTTATTTAAAGTCGGGTTGAGGGGGGGAACAAACTAGACCATCGATGGGATTTTTTGTCGGATTGAGACTCTCATTCTGGGACTGAGAGAATATCACTTTACCGACTGAGCCATCGGTGTCTTTTTTTTTGTTAAACGCCATGCTGAAGGGGGTAAATTAGCCGTTGAGCTTTTCCTGCTGTTACACAGACAGCAACAAAAATTTAATATAAGAAATGTTTGAAACTCTCTTTAAACGTGGGTTCCATACTAATGATAAGAAATTAAGACATCGCCACATACGTTTTAACGTTACGAACGTTATTATAACGTTAACAGTGTTACGTCATTCTTGATTGATGTCGTTGTTTTCTAGATTCCGACGTTGATATAGTTACACTTGAAAACAATTTCAGTGATTGGCCACTTAACACATTTGTTCTTTTCTTTAGTATTTATGTCAATATTTTGAAAGTTACAGTTCAGTTACACTTGACGAAGACACCGGTATATGTGTCGAAAGCTTGTGTTGTTCAAAAACAACTAACTACGTGGTGGTGTCTTAATTTCTTATCATTAACAATTTAATATGCCATTACTTAACATGAAATCCTTAAGTCGGAGGTGTTTTCTGATTAATACATTACACCCTAAACTCCAAATTTCGGGGCCTTGGTGGCTCAGCTGATAGAGCCTTACACAGAAACAAGCTTTCCAGATCCATAGAAGGTTCGCTGATTCAAATCACACTAAATCTAACAAAATGACACCCGTTGAAGGTTTCTCTCCATCGCCTACCAAACCCATGAAAGTAGATAATTTTTCTTGGGTTCTATTCGACATTCTCCTTCGCTTTGAAGAGGAACTACCGGTATCCAATGAAAATTAGAGGTCCAGCTTTCCATAACGTTATGGAAATACTTTAGTCTGGCATATGTGAGCAAGACAAACTGACTAAAGTTTAAATAAAATTAACAATTGATTTGGTAATAGCGACAATGATAAACGTTACACGTTAGCTTGTTTACTCAACATTACTGAGATTTAAAGCTCCCGTGGGGATTGTGCATATGCTCATGTTCTTCGAACATAACATTTTCAATTGCAAATTAAAATAGAAAGTTTCTAATTTATTAGATCATACGCAAGTATAGTTACACTTTAAATCTAAACAATTATCTGTACATTTTAGCTGCGAGTTTGTCTTTATTAAGCTATAAACGATTCATGACCCGAAAAATCGCTCAGAATTTACTGAATGGATTAACAGATATATACGTCACAAGCACTGGATCAAAGAAACTAGGACGGAATGTATCGACGTTTTCAGTCAAAGACGCTCAACAGGCTACGGTTAATTAAAGAACCAAAAGCAAGCCGTCTGGAATAAATGACATTTTACTGATTTCAATTTGTACCGACAGTCTTGTTGACTTATATGATTAAGCTTTTGAATGCGATAAAGATACCAGATGCCCTGGGATTGAAATGGATTTACTCAGCTAAGAACTTAATCATTCATTTCATGGATGGAAGGGTATTTATAGAAATCGGAATACGCTTCATTTAAATATATTTTTCGTGACTTATTCAATTTGCAAATATTTTGATTGGTAGATTGGGGTAGTTCTTGTAATTAATAGGCATTATTTTAGTGATGAGGTTTCGTTTGTAAAGATAAACAAGCAACTGATCTACAGCCTGGGGGATGTTTACGGTGTTCTGTATGCTTTATATAGGGAAAAACACCCACACATGTAGGTTGACCCCAAATGATAACTTCACATGTAGGCCTACCCTCTGAAAGAGCAATATTACTACGACGGGGTGATCGGTGGCCTTTCTGGAAAATGTTGCGATAAATTGAATCTTTAATGCCCAAACACAAACACATTCTGAAAAAGGATTTCAAGGGTTAAAAGTAACAAATTACACATGTTCGCAAAATGAGCTTGTAACATTTGTATCTGTCAGAAATATTATGGGTTGTATACTATATTGTTATCACCAGGGATGTTGGACGAAGAACGTCTATAAGCCGTCCTAGAGTTTCAGAAACTCAAGAATCAAACAATGCTAGAGCCTCCGTTCTTTATGACATGGCTTTAACGATGGGATCTCCAGAATGGCCCAATTCCCAAGCACGCCACTGGCTTAATTAATAAAATATTCAACTTCATAAATATTTGAAATATAAGTTGTTAAATCGCTAGACCTAATACTGCTTTCAGAAATCAAAAGTTTCCCAATGCCTCATCAGGCCAACATAATTCATATCAGATATTTCTTAACAAACACAGTTGTCTGATTTTTTAAAATATATTTCTGTGTTCAGTTCTTTGTACCCGTAATATTCAGATATTCAAATGCGTTTCAGAAAGGCATTGACATGTGTTTCATGGAGTTACCTATTTTTATATTAATTGCAATTTTGCTCTGAGTCAACGTTTCTTCGTGGCTGGAGATACATTGCAGATGAAGATACCCCATTGTCCGTAAATATAGGTCTATGGTTCAAGGACAAATTGATACACCAATAGAGGAAAGTCTAACTTCGTTTAATTATTCAATCAGACAGATTGCTCACTGATTAATCAAGCAAGTTTCGGAACAGCGGGTCGATATCGGGAATGCAAGGAAAAACGTCGTTTCAAAAGATATTATTATTAAGATGGATGTTCTCTATCAAACACTCCTGTCTGTATATGTAACGAAATACATATAGCTACATAAGCTTTTCCATTAAGAGAAGCGCCGTTGCAAATCATGACTATTGCAATTCTGCGCAGGTCAATTCATCTACCTGTCAAATTCACTTCACATCGAATTTTAGAAAATGTAGGGTTCAGTGAACACCTTTTTGGGCGTTGATTGTGTAAAACAGTCATTGATTTCTTTGTCGAAATTGGGAAATTATCTACTATTTTTCCAAAAATTACAAGTTACAAGCTTAGTACTGACATTATACTGGTGTTTATAATTAACCTAACCCTAAAACAAATGAATGATTATCCCTGGTAATCCCTGGTTTTTCAATGAACTTCATTTCAACTCATACTATTGACAATCAACATTTGGGTTGCCAGTTACCAACGGAATGTCGTGGGTTTCCTCTGGGCATAGAGCCCGGTTTCCTCCCACAATAAAACTGGCAACGCCGCCATATAATGAAATAATCTTCAGCGCGGGGTAAAACACCAAACAATCAACCAATCATCAACATTTGGAAAAAAATTGACCATTCATGTCACTTTAAGGTGAAATTTAAGACACTTAAAGACCAGCTTCTGAAAGCTGGGCAAGGTGCCTTGTAAGTTACCTATCGTTGCGGTTTTAGCTAAAAACGACGTGGTGGTATTAAACATTAGTTCAGGTATTCAATATTGGGTCATGTATTCAATATTTGGTCATGTATTCAGCATTGGTTTAGGTATTCGACATTGGTTCAGGTATTTAACATTAGTTCAGGTATTCAACATTTGGTCATGTATTCAGCATTGGTTTAGGTATTCAACATTGGTTCAGGTATTCGACATTGGTTCAGGTATTTAACATTGGTTCAGGTATTCAACATTGGTTCAGGTATTCGACATTGGTTCAGGTATTCAACATTGGTTCAGGTATTCGACATTGGTTCAGGTATTCGACATTGGTTCAGGTATTCGACATTGGTTCAGGTATTCGACATTGGTTCAGGTATTCAATATTGGATCATGTATTCAGCATTGGTTCAGGTATTCAACATTGGTTCAGGTATTCGACATTGGTTCAGGTATTCAACATTGGTTCAGGTATTCGACATTGGTTCAGGTATTCAACATTGGTTCAGGTATTCAATATTGAATCATGTATTCAGCATTGGTTCAGGTATTCAACATTGGTTCAGGTATTCAACATTGGTTCAGGTATTCAACATTGGTTTAGGTATTTGACATTGGTTCAGGTATTCAACATTGGTTCAGGTATTCAACATTGGTTCAGGTATTCAACATTGGTTCAGGTATTTGACATTGGTTCAGGTATTTAATATTGGATCATGTATTCAGCATTGGTTCAGGTATTCAACATTGGTTCAGGTATTCAACATTGGTTCAGGTATTCAACATTGGTTCAGGTATTCGACATTGGTTCAGGTATTTGACATTGGTTCAGGTATTTGACACTGGTTCAGCACCGCTGCGTTACCCACATTTGTAGAGTTGAATGAACTTATAAACCAACTGAATAATAAAATCAACTGTCAACTTTCTATTTGTTTACACAGAATTTTCAAAGGTCAAATCAATTTTTTTTATTTTAATTGTTTCTACATGTATATGTCTAGCCTTCGGCGTTTTATTTTTAAAAGTATTTATTTTTCCAATTCTAATTTCGTTCCTTTTTTATTATATTTCAGCAAATGAGTGACTTTCATCAAGAATTAAAAGCAAATAACTTTACAGTGGTGACGTCATCAGTTCTAACGGAAAACTCAAACGAGTATATAGTTGAACATATAGAGACTTTAAAAGTAAGTATATGTATAGGTACCCGGAATATGCAACTGATATATGCAAAATCGATTGCACAATGGTTTTGTAGCTTACATTTCGCATTCCTTAACGCTTTTCTACGGAAGCCTATTAGTGCCAGTGAATTTTTATTCGATTTTTTATTTTTGTTTATAGATGTTTCTCTTTTCAGTAGTTCAAGAAATTCAATGGGAACAAGAAAATCGTTTTAACGAATTTTATTTTTAAATTCTATTTTTAGCAACTCGAAAAATTCGTTAGAACGATTTTTCAGGGGGGGTTTCTGGCACTTATAGGCTTCCTTACCTTCCTTCTTTTTATATCTAAAACGTTTAGTGCTATGGAAAGGAGTGGTCCTACGTAGTGTTGGTGGTCCAAGAGTTTTCGATCGGTTTACATTCTAAAAAGTAGGTCAGATTGGGAAGAACTATACGCGTATTCAGCTGTTTGGCTAATAATTCCTAGTACAATATCATAACCAGTAAAACAAACATAGCGTGCCATCAGATTGGCCTTCAAAACGTATCGCTATCAATGGATTTTCGAAAATACAAAAAAAAACGCAAAGTGGCTCTACTGAATTGATGCTGGCGTTACTTTGACCAGCGCAACAGAAACACTAACTGTAGTGTCCATCCTTAGTTTGTATATCCTACCCGATTAACACGTGTCGGCCACGATATAAAAGCAAGGAGGACATAAAAGATCTGCGGCGAATTGTTTGTCTTCAAATCGAATTACCCACCAAGATCGGCGATGTCCATTAAAACTATTGTGTTACCGGAGTCTTGTGTATGTTATTAACTCTTCAGGGAGCGTTCTCAACTAAAACACTATGTAGTGCTAAACTATACAAAGAGATGGGTTTTTTTTTAAATTGCGATATAAATACCTTGCTGAACAAGTATTTCAAGATTTTGTAGAGCCTCTGAGGGATTCAAAGGGTTGATTTGTTCACTGATAGATTGTTATGTTGTTCAAGCTAGAGAGGCATTTTTTTTTTTTATAATTGAAGAAAGGTGCAAACAGTCCATCAGATAAAGTATATCACATCTTTTTCCATTGCGACCGCTTTCTTTTAGACACCGATTTCCTCCATATAGGGAGCGCAAGCCACGTGTGAATTCCACATATTTCCTGTCACCGGCACTGCATTGCGCATGTGACTGAGCGTTTTTCGTTCCAACATGACGTTTACATCTGACGCTATGGAACAAAATACGTCAAATGGAATTGCAACGTCATCAAAAACGTTCTAAATGGCTTCATCTGTCACCGGATATCACAAAATCTCGTAATGATTCTTATGAGACTTGCGCTCCATATTAGAATATGGATAATATCATTTTGGTAGACCAGAAATGTTACAGGTAACCAAAAACACCGTATAATTTAATACATGCTTGTTATCGTGCAAATTAGGTTTGAAACCGTGTAATATCTTTTGTAATTATCGGTTCTGTACACTACATTTGTTCGTCCTGTCATAGTAAGTATCAACATGTTCTATGCGAATTTAAAGCACTTAGCTCTGAAATAAATTATACGTTTTCATTTTGAACATATATAATCCGTATTATCATATCAATTCCGTGTACTTTTTGTGTGATTTGAATATCACTGAGAAAATCTCACATGTTACAGTTTCAGGCATTGCATGACATGTTATTCAGTCGTTCTATCACCAAAGTGTCCACTAAAACCAACTACTTTCAGCCGCCATTCTATATGGTATTTCAATTCAGATAGATCGGATATTACGCAATCAAACTTGTAGCAATAAAAATATCGAATAATTATATATTGTTATGTTTATTCCGTAAGCATACAGCGCAAAGGTGATGAGTCATTCAATACCAAAACAGCATAGTATAACAGGATTGAAGTTGTATTGCTATAGCGTGTCATTTAACTCTAACACAATTTTATTTAATTACGTATTCTGAACGACTTCTTAAAATGTTAATTGTATTGTATTATTACATGCTCTTTCCAAACGATAACCATTATGTCGTACCTTATTATTTCAGCAATACGATGCCCGCATTATTGTCGCCAACATTAACGATTTGTATGTACGACAGGTGTTTTGTGAGGTAAGAAAAAAATGACTTCATAAAAAGGCCCCAAAGTTGTTTAAGTTACTCAAATGTTAATTTTGTAAGGAGAAATTATATTCCAATAAGAATGGAGATGTTATTAATAGACTATTTGACGTGGCGTTGAGCTAATACTGTATACCGAAAACTGCATAAATATAGGAGACAAAATTTCTGTATTTGTAACTTGGACACTTTGTTTTTTTCCAAAATTCAAGCCATCATTTTTGTACTTTTAATTTGGAGTGGAAAACTTGATTTCTTCGTCACCTACAGTAGAAAATGACGACGAGCACGAGGTCAACCTGGAGGCCTAAAGGGGCAATGGGTAATTATAAGGAACTACTTGATACGAGGAATTTAGTTCGATTGACACAGAAAGTCTGTGGATACATTTTAGATGATCAACTGGAAAAGACATCAAAGTAGTGTAATCTAACATAGAAACACGACTTCTGAACGAGTGATTTTTTGTTGGCACGATTTTTAACATTCAAACCGTAACTTGCATTATTGCCTTTTCGTGCCCTCCATATGTTTGACAATGGTTGTATTTGTTGATGTAGGTTTTTTGTAAGATGAGCTATCTTTAATACATTTTCAAAGATGAAAGGTTTTATCATCGTGTTAATTAGTCGACAAATTATTTCCGAGTTTTTAATTCATTAAAGACTAAATGGTATCAATGAACCGTACAGGAAAGAAGCAAATCGATATCTGACCCAGTTCTAGACAAAAGAAATATGGTAGAAACATACTGTGGTTCGTGAGAGATTTGTATGACGTCACAGGAAATGAAAAACAAGTTGGAAGTGTTATTTACTTCTATTTACCTGTTTGGAACCTGCATTAAAATCATACATTTAAGTGTGATCATAGGCTGCAAAACTGTTCGAGGCTTGCAGCAAAACAAGATCTAGAAATTATGTTATTTTTAGAAGAACAAATTACAAGTTTGTTTGAAGACAACAGTCACGAAAGTTTACGTTCGGATAGAGAGTGAGAGTAATTTACTTTCGAATAAATATATATACGTGCATTATTTTATGTAACAGTCGCTTCGGGCAGAACACGGAGTGAATCACTAGTTTGTTTCCATGTAAATCATTCAGTTCTTTGAAGAGCTTACAGTGGCAAGAGCAAACAAAAATGTTGACATTTTTCGGTTAAAATAAAATATTTATAAATGTTCAGCTACTTTTTTTCAAGACGTACATTTCAGAAGCAATTAATGCTTAAGGTCTGAACGCTAAAATAATCTTTTGAACTTATTTAGGCTTAGATGGATTGAATGAACGTTCATCTTAATCATTCAAATTTAGTTTACCTATCGGACTGTATGTTTTCTAATTCCAACTCTGATCATTTAATTTTTCGATGACCTCCCATGCGTTTTACTTTCGAATGGGAAAATAACACATTTTCCAGTTTAATATTATTTAGATAATAGACTTTTATGTACATAGCTTGTACACGTATAATAACAGATAAATCATCTTTCGTTTGATGCTGTTGTTTAGAAGAAACTGCTGTTTTACCGCCTCTTATTAAGTAAGGGTTGTTTCATTTCCGGGCGGCCTTGGCCTGTTTTTGTCACATTATTATAATATACCCAATTATCTTGATTCCCAAGCCGCGAAGACAAAAGTACTTCTTTGTCATTGTTGGGATAGAGTTTGGTTATTCATGTATAAACTGCTGTATCTTTGTTATTTTATTGACATTATTTCTCAATGCCAATTAATTACGAAAACGTTTCATACCATAGACCTTAGAGTTCTTTTTTCAAAAAGGCTTTTGAAGGAAAAAATTACATGAACCGGGAGAGGAAAAGTCACTGAATGAAAAACCACAGTTCAAATGTACCTTTGCAAACCCGAGAGACTTAAATGTCAAGGTTAAACAAATGTGTTCATTATCATCTGTGATAATTCTCAGCGAGTAGAAAACTCATGTAACACATGTAAAATTCCAGGTAGATATAATTTCTTAATGTAAGCTTTGTATATTGTTCCTTTTTGTTAGGCTTACCGCATGGGGATCACAGGGGAGAATTACGTATGGATTCTTATGAACTGGTCAGCCTCGCCCAGATGGCCGTATTATATAGACACTACTTGGGGAACACCACCTGACTCACGGTGCACCACAGAGGAACTTCGTGCCGCCTCACAAGGATACTTGGGACTCTCACAAAAATTTCTGAGCTCCAGTCCTTACCCAACAATATCCGGAATGGTATGGTAATATATTCTCGTAGATGCATAGGCAATTGAACACATAGGCTCTATATACACGGAATCGCTACGATTCCATTCCTTTAAAAATGACAAATATCTCACAAGGGGTTGATCTAATACGTTTGGGCCCATCTTCTAAAATGCATATCACAGTCAGCTTTATTTTGACCTGTTAAGCCCGGTATACACTGAGAGTTTTGCTGCGACCCGACCCGACCCGACTGGAAAATCGCGTCGAGTCGCAGAGAAAAAGTGTAGTGTATACCAGTCCACGACGCAAATCGGTCTCAGTCGGCTTCAGTTGCGTCGGGTCGGGAGTGATCTGGATGTGCTAGATATTTGATCAAGAATCGGGTTGAGTCGGGTCTGGTCAGACAGTGTATCCACTCTTGCGACGATCGTCGTAGAGAGTCTGAATCCGGTGGCCAATCAGAAACTTTATTACAGTCACGTGATGTCAAACAAGCGTCTTTTTTGTACCTTTTTCTACTAGAGAGTTCCGAGCGTCAGGCCCCCCAATGACTTCAGTTGTGTGCAGTGTATACCGGTCTACGACGCGACGCAACTCAAGCCGACTGAACCCGACTCGAGTCGGGTACAGTCGCGTCGGGTCGGGTCGCAGCAAAACTCTCAGTGTATACCGGGCTTTAGAACGTACATGGCTGATTTATACTGGCGTGGTTTAAATCGATAAAACGTTACACATCCGCCAATAGGGCTCACAAGCTTTCCAAAGGTTCGAATTACTTTCAATTAAATACTATGAACGCTTTCTGATTCCACGTTCGTCTATGAGATAATTACGACGAACTAAAATGGGTAATTTCTGAGGACATACATGTTTATAAGCCTAATTTCTTTTGAAAATTTGGCTGCTCTGTGGCAG
Source organism: Lepidochitona cinerea (assembly GCA_963971465.1). Classification (NCBI taxonomy): domain Eukaryota; kingdom Metazoa; phylum Mollusca; class Polyplacophora; order Chitonida; family Tonicellidae; genus Lepidochitona; species Lepidochitona cinerea. The sequence goes on along the minus strand of OZ020551.1, from coordinate 42,349,868 downwards.
AAAAAATTAATGCATTATTGCACGCTCATTCTAAACAGCACCCCAACAATTTGTCATCCCATGTTTTCTGTCTTTCAGACACCAACTGAAATTTCTGATCGATCGGTTAATCTTTTCTCGAACATTGCTCCAGATGGCGAACTCCCGCACAACCATCCTCATGCATATGACGCCGCCTGGGCTATCGCTCTGGCGCTTAACTCTTCCATCGAGAAACTGAGCAGGTTCGGAAAGCGGTTAGAAGATTTTCAGTACAATGATTCTCAAATGGCTGAAATATTTCGGGATAGTTTGGAAGAAATCAACTTTGACGGAGCATCGGTAAATATGCCTTTTTGTATTCACCTGTGGACAGGTATTGCAAAAATAAAAATCATAAGCGTATTCTAGATTACGTTCATACATGATTTTCTAATCTGGAATTATTGTGCAATAGTTTAGTTCACTTATATAGGCTAACATTCGTCATTATTTAAATGTCTTCCCTTTACAAAAAACAATTTAATACCCCGGGTCTAAAATTTACGAAGAGAAGGGATATTACATTATGGAACATTTCTCCTTGAGGAAATTATTATCGCCAACATCAGAATTCTTGCAAAATAAATAGGGATTACTAATTATGAGGTATTTAAAGGCAATATTTAGGATGACTCTGACTTGTTTCCTTTCGACTGAGGTCATTTTGTCCAATCAGTTTTACCAGAAGTCTATCAAGGGGAAGTATGTAACTAGCTATCTCCCCGTGTAAACGGCACTGTCCACAAGTCAGCTGAAATAACGCATCATATGACGTTTGTGCGCACATGGCAAAAGTCTGGTATCCTCTGCGCATAAAACAATTTCCGAAATAATTACTCTGGAATTGTGGGAAAAGTCTTTTTGCTCAGCAGTGTTATAGAAACTTTTGAATATAATATCTAAATACATATTCATTACATAACATACATGTGAATAATTTCTTTAGCAACGGTAAAGTTATTGATCAAAAAATTTAAATCCGACACACAGAGTCGCTTCGCAGGAGATGATATCGCTCAGTTCGCTGGGCTCGCCTCTGTCAGACGAGGGCTGTTTGCCGGAGGCCGGTGAACTGTCCAGGCAGTGATCGAGGCCATTCGACACAAGCGACTAAATCAAACCATAAGAGTTTGGCGATTGAATTCACTGTTCATTACTTCGCGATTGTACCACGTTTATTTTCATCATCACTGCTAGCTTGCCAACTACCTTGTCATCCGTAGTGTTTATAGGCCTACTTTCAGTTTCAGTCATATAAACCAGGGGGCGTTTTTATTTTTGGGCAGGATTCGATCAAAACTGGCAGAGGGCGCTGTGGTAGTTAATTGACTCCAGCTGACTTGTGGACAATGCCGTTTACACGGGGAGATGGCTAGTTACATACTTCCCCTTGATAGACTTCTGGTTTTACTAAATATTGATATCAATATTACATCTGTTTGATATAAATCAGCTTTCCTAAGTAATAAAATCAATCAAATATTTAATTTTCTATTGTTTTCAGGGACCTGTAGCATTTCGACCAGATGGAAGTCGTGTTGGAATAACTTATATTAACCAATGGAGAGGTAAAAGTGTACACCATACCCAATAATAGCGAACTACAGTATTCATAAATTGAGTAAAAGGTCGCAGTTCTTCTTTGGTGTTCAACGCTCTAAATCTTAGGCTTACTTCTGTGTGTGTGAGGGTTTTTTCAGAACTGAATAACGTGTTTTAAGGCTCTATGTTTAAGACTCTATGTTTAATCTCTATTTAATACGTTTGATTTTTTTAAGACGATGAGATGGTAGAAGTGGGTTTATTTGACGAAATCAATTACCAATTAGAATGGTATGAAAACAGCGAAATTATCTGGGCAGGTAAATGCATCTGTTTTATACCTGTGTAAAACACCTTTTTTAATAATTGTTTTAAAAAATCACCATTCAGAAATACTAAATATGAACAATATAAAGATATCCCTTGATTGCTACGAATCTAAGAACGTGGTTCATTAGATAGAGCATTGAGCGGTTAATCCTAAGGCTTGTCCTCAAGGAATCAGCGGAGTGAGGAACACTCAGTCCAAGTGACAATTTGTAATTCTTTTGCTGGGTCCTTTATAAAACTATGTTGGTGGGTTGCCAGATAAGCCTTTCAATGGAAGGAACTAATAAACCCAACTAACCTGCTAATGTCACAATATAAGTTAAGTATACTTTCGTCATAGAGTACGACCAATCTATCGCCAGGCCCCTTCCAGTCTCAAGCTGCGTGAATGTGCTCATTATTATTCTCGGGCATAGCGCCTGATTTAGTCGGCCAATATTTTAGCAATCCCTAAATAGAAGTGAACTAATCTGTTGAGATATGAGCTCTGGACGGTTGGTTGTTTTAGTTTATTGGTGCGTCCATTCGTCGGAATGACGTAGGCCAAAATATGAGCTCTGGGATCTATGTACCTTGAATATTTGCGTTTTCTCTCTCATATTTCCATTTCTTTTTTTTTGTTTTTGCTAACAGATGGCAAACCTCCTAAGGACAGCTTTGTTCGACGTTACATCCAGTTAGAGTTGCCATCATGGCTACAATGGGCCATTATCACTATCACTATCGTGGGAATGTGTTTGGCTATATCCCTACTCGTCTTCAATATTCGATTCAGAAATGAAAAGTTTGTATAGCAATTTTTGTTTTTATTATCTTTATCTTTATATATATTTATGATCACTAAAACACATGGGAAATCATAGATATTTACCTTTAACTTTATCAATAATTTTATATACGAAAGGTTCATACTGCATGCTTTTATATTTTAAGTAGAACATTTACTTGGCAACACGACGAAATACTTTGCAGTAGGCAATTTTTTTACTAGAACAGCTTATTATTTAGACAAGTTTCTGATTTTTTACATATATATATAGTCGTCATCATTGACCTTGACCTTCACCTGCTTTATTTAAGTTAATGTATGTAAAACGTGAATGATATTAAAAGTCTTTTAAGAACTTATATCTACTTATATTTTAACAAACTTTGTTTCAGAGTAATCAAGATGTCTAGTCCCAATTTGAATAATTTGGTATTGGTTGGTGCAATGATGATGTATATTGTAGTACTTGTTGTCAGTTTGGATACCAAATACGTCTCTGTCGAGGGACATACTATTCTCTGCAACGTAAGTATATTTATACTTTAAAGTGGCATGAGCTGAAAAATACTTTTTCTTGGGTTGTCAGGTTCTTTAATTAGACAGTCTTTCTAGATTATTGATTCACAAAGCGGTGTAACTTAAGATTTTACAGAACTGTCATGGCAAACCATAACGTAGAGATACGTTGTTATGGCAGTTACAGAACGCCGCTTTGTGAAACAGGTGCCGATTATTATTGCCATAACGATAGAAACTCGCGAAACAATTGCCCATCAATTTATACTTACTGTATGATTGGGTATGTTACTTAATTAAGGCCAAACTCCGTGTCAAACGTATGCTGCTCCAAAGTCACTGATAATATCACAAAAGCAATTTTCAGTCAACAAGATTCAACGCTTTAATGATGATAAATATTATAGGAGGAGTCCATATCTCTCTGGGCCATCTCTTCATAAATGAGTGCTTTTCACTTTCATGTTTTAGAGATTTCATCAAAATATTGATTATGTTATCGCAGTCGCCTGGTGGATTTCGTATGTCATAAAATCTCTTTGAATGGGTTTCCCTTGTCTACATAATAAACAATTTCGATATAATAAAGAGAAAGGAGTATAGCCTAACGTGTATGGTAATTTAATTGAAATGACCTTCTTCCATAAAGAGGAATGCGCTCTCTCAAAATCTATTACTGTTTGTCTTAAGACAATTATGCCTTGATGTTAAATATTTTAGAGCTTTATTTTGTTATATATATAGGGAGCGCAAGTCTCATAAGAATTATTACGAGATTTTGTGATATCCGGTGACAGATGACGCCATTAAGAACGTTTTTGATGACGTTGCAATTCCATTTGACGTATTTTGTTCCATAACGTCAGATAAAAACGTCATTTTGGAACGAAAAACGCTCAGTCACATGCGCAATGCAGTGCCGGTGACAGGAAATTTGTGGAATTCACGCGTGACTTGTGCTCCCTATAGGCTATCTTACGAGAGCCAGTGGGATATACGATGAGTATATGAATTTTCCTCTGCCTCTGGCTAGTGACTTTAGAAATTAATAAACTAGAGTGATATTCATTGTAACACAATGAAATAATATTTCATACTCATACTTCACAAAAAATACAGCATTTTATTAAAAAAAACGAAGCTCTGCTTTAAAAATATGTGATGACGTCGCTCTATCAATAAACGACTCCACCCGCGACCCTTCAATATGTAGTTGCTGCTGAATGCTTTATCTCTTATAATGACTAATGACTTAATTCTTTTGTGACGGCATTTTTGACAATTCTTTCGTAAGGTTCACGCGATGATTGTGATAGAAATAACACACTGTCTGGCAGTGAAAATATCGGGGTTATCGTGTAAGAAAATACAATAAGGTGCTCAAAGATTATTGCGACAAAACCGTCATTGATAAACTACAAGTCAACCACTCGTGTTGAATGCATATAGCTTGGAGGCATGCTGGATTTATGTATAAACTGTTAAGATTTTATTTCCTTTATCGAATATATACAGAGCATTAATGTCGGCTACTAAAAACATAATCAACAAAAAATAACTCTAGTAGATCACCAGTCGACAACAATTTTGTATTTTTGTTTTTGGGACAAAAAAGTTGTCTAAATTTCCAAATGTTGCATAAATGCATGAAAGAAACGGGATTGCGTTAACGTTAAAGGAAGCTGCAAAATATTAAAAAATTTTGATACATTGTCTTATTTAAATACATGCAAATTAATACGTGATATTTCAATTTTTTTCCTTTTCTTTTCAACAGCTACGAACATGGCTGCTAAGTCTGGCGTTTACATTAGCGTTTGGATCGATGTTCTCGAAGACATGGAGAGTGCATCAACTGTTTACCAATAAAACTTTAGAAAGAAAGGTAAGAAACAGTTTTCGTAGGTTCGCTTGGAGAAATGTTTTCTTAGAAGACTTAAACTACAATTTAAAAAGAGATATAGCAGGAGGCTTACCAAAAATGCTCTTACACTTATATTGGTTTCAGGTGATTCGAGATTCACGTTTGTTTGTATTGGTCGGCCTTATGATACTTTGTGATCTGCTCGTTCTTGGTATTTGGATTTTTGTGGATACATTCAGCGGACAAGATGTTGTTTTACCTGAAAGAGTAAGTTACTTTAAATACACAAATAACAATTACCACCGAGCCTGATGACGTCACTCAGATTTACGCAAAGCTTTCTGGGTAAAATGTACCTCAGTTCGCCATTTTTTTAACCAGTACCGTCACTTCCTTATAAAACATTGATGCCATAACGTATTTAAAAGTTGATACTGATAGAGTAATGAAAACAACATGTTGTGTACCGAACTGCACGTCTTCAAGTCAGAAGCACAACAGATAAGATCTGGCGCCGTTTACATCCTCTTCTCGATTAAGTATTATTTCTTCCGCCATTTTGTAAAATTGTGTGAATATCTATCAATCTCCCAAAATGCTGTGCGCGTGATTTCCAAGTGACGCCATCAAGCAATCGGTCAATTAGGTTCACAGGTGTTTTACCGGTATGCACTGAAAAAAACAATTGGGCTGACATCATATCTTTGAGTGCTGGGTGATTCGGCCCATATTAAAACACCGCATCGACGACATTTGTAGTATTGTATATGAGACAAATAGAAGGTTTCTTCCGAACTATCTCAGTTCCAGCGTGTTATTTTGTCAATAATTGGCACAGCAGGAAACATGATCACAGAAATTGGAAATTTTGCTTTAGGGCGATATGATGCTATATTACGAGGATGCCTAGACAAAATATTAAGAAATAAATGGCGTCCTGCTGAATTATTCAGCAACACAGCTCACTTGGGCGTCATTTTTTTCTATTCTAATACATACATGGAAATTAATTCAATGTCAGTGTACAAAATGTAAGGATTTTGGTAAGGGAACCATCTTTTGCAACCTGCATCAGAATTTTTAGAGCCTCTCGTTAGTAACCAGAGCCAATCAAATGCATCCTGGGGCAACCCATATGTAGAAAGTACACTCCAACGCGATGGCGTCATAATTCCGGCACGTTGTCTACAATACAATACAAATTTATTATGCAGAACATTCATACAGAACAATTAATAGTTAGACTAGAGGTATTAGAGCATAATGATATCCATTCACAACATATAAAGAGATCTGTGCCCGCCATAATATGAAACAGATCCAAAATAACATCATATTCAATATAAAGCAGTCTGCACTCGACTCCTCGTAAAATATATACAGTAATATGTACGAATTATATATATTTATAATGCTGCAGACTGATTCCAGACTGCTTCCAACCGAATTATATAAATGTACTAGTTTTTATTTTTTTTTCGTAATTCAAAGCAGGCGTACGCAAAGAAACATATTGAGCTACAAGTAGGCTCGTGATTGTATGGTAATAAGATTTTCAATTTCCTATCGTCAGATAAAACGTCTAAATCGTAAAATGGATAAATCTCATTGTACAGATTGATTCTCAGGGTACTATAAAGTGGACAATGCGGAAGGAAATGACTTACATCTTCAACGGTATTTTATTACAATAACGACAAAGACGATCCTCTCTTTGAACATAAGGGTTTTTATGTCTGTCAGTCTCGATGCGAAGATCGTGGTTGCTGATTCTGAGCCTGCAGGATGCTTGTTGATGTTTACAGCTTCTACAATAGTTTAGATAGGGCTCGAATTCGAGGTTTTCTTTAAAGATAAGATACGTTGTTAATTTAGAAGACGGGATTTGTTTAAAGCTGTTTACATATAGATTAAGAAAGTGGCTCGAAATATATTAGGTATGGCGTGGTCTGACACAATATCAGAGGATTGTTGCCAAGAATGCCACACATTAACTTCTTTACTTTAGGTTTGGAATTGCTGAAGCCAACAACGATTTCCACCGCGTAACATAGTTAAGTTACATCAGAAGTCTATGAACAGGGAAGTGTGAAATGTCGCATTACCCCATATTCAGGGCACTGGCGATTTCAGCCTGCTTATCAATCTAAAATAGAGATTGATCCTACTGTCATTCGTTGAGATATCAACTCTAAAACGATTGAGTGACATGTTGCTTTAACACAAAGGGAGACCACTGCTGTCCACGTCCTTAAAATTGTAAACAGCGACACGTGACACTGATATTTAACTCGGTTGTGTAGAGAGATATTCGATATAATTCTGGTAGGTAACGTTTAAGCCGCCGACAACCTGTTTTGTTATATTGATTGCTACTCTCCTAATACATATAATATACCTTGAAATACCTTGAAGTCGATATCATATTTTGCCTTGACATCCATGGGCGCTGCCATCTTGTTTTAGAATGTATTTAAGGGCTGATGTAGTGCCGATTATATTTTTGATTTTTAACAAGTATTTCTGCCCTAAGAACCTGCAATGCAGCATATTATGATAGGGTTACATGTTTGCGAACAGAATAGAACAGATAAATAAATAGTATATAGATTAAAAATTCTCAGTAGATTTCTTGCAGTTAACTATGCGCAAAATGGAGTGCGACGGCTCTCGAGCCATGTCTCGAGTTGAAGATCTCGTAGAATGGCACGATATCTCGATTGCCTGCTTATACTACACTATGTGACGTTTATGCGCGGTAGATTTTGAAATTGTCAACGGTTGCGCAATTTCAAATCAGAAAATAAATTCATTCTCCACTTACTGCATCTATCGGCAATTCCAGTAACCGCAGTTCGGAGAGTGCATTGGTTCTTATAAAAGCTTTACCGAACACGCGACTCTGATATCTCCATTTCGACTCAAATCGTTCCAAACAAGTCTTCTTGTCTCATTATCAACTTTATGGAGCTCTTCGGAAACTTTAACTTTTGCTCCATCAAGTACTGTTCTCATATCTAAAACGTTCGCCATGTTTTTTCGTATGCATCCCATAATAGTTCATAGGAGAAAGTGAAGGAAAGCCACGGTTTCTGACTAACCGAGAGAGGGCTCTGTGTATGGTGATCTGTGGGTCAAACGGCGCCAATGCCCTGAATACTATGTAATGGGACGCTTCACACTTCCACATTCATAGACTTCTGGTTACATATATATACTGTAGGCATCACAAAACAGTCACGCTTTATATAAACTTTGGATTTATATAAACTTTGGATGTATATAAACTATGTACAGACTTCAAACTCTTGTTGTGACGTGATCGAACATCGCTCTCTTTCAAGTGGCATCTCCATTAGCTAAGTAACCAAATGACGTCATGAAGTTCGAATCTCCTGATGTGTTGGAACAGAGCTGTCACTCAAAGCGATACCTTCAAGATTATTGTACCCCTAATTCTTATCTCTCAAAGTCGTTTAAACCTGTTTTATTGTCGCTGGTAATGGGTCTTCGTTTTTCCTATCTCTATAATGTTAAACGGGTTGAAAATGTGTTAGAATATGAGAAAGTACAATTAAACCATAACCACATAATAGGGCCTGTCCCGAGAGATTTCTCGATATCCTGTGACTGATGACTTTTTTGATGACGTTGTCAGTTCGATTGACAATTTTTATTCCACAACGTCAGAACTGAGCGTCACATTCGAATGCTAAAGGCGCCACACATGCACAATGCCAGCGCCGGTAACAGGAACTTTGTGGAATTCTCACGATATTCCCGCTTCTTAGTGGTATGTTATCTTTTTTCCCTCAGATGGATCCTGCAGACGACGACGTCATAATCATTCCGTCCTATACCCGATGTAATAGTCAATATGCTCTGTGGTTCCAAATAGCCATTTACTCATACAAAGGCCTTCTTTTACTTTTGGGCTCGTTCTTGGCCTGGGAAACGAGACATGTGACTGTCCCTGGATTAAATGATTCAAAAACAATTGGAATGTGTGTGTACAACGTCACTGTTTTGTGTGGTTTTGCTGTACCGATTGGACACGTTCTTACAGATGAGCAGTACATCATCCGATATGCGCTTCTCTCGTCGCTTATTTTATTCTGCACTACCACCTCATTGATTTTAGTCTTCTATCCAAAGGTAAGTACTCGGGGTATGAAATGTGACAATGAGCGGCACATGTTTGTTTTGTTTGACGATGTGCTTTCTTTAGATCCAATTAATATTATTCAATAAAGTATTTTTGAAAACAGGATCCTTCTTTGGTCACATTTTCTTTTGCTTTTCCTCGATCCACTTGGTATGCCCTTAACTTTCATTCGTTAAGCCTTTGACTCAAGGACCGTGAAATGATTATGTTAGTAAATCAAGGAAAACTTCAGTGGCAAACCTTTGTAGCTCCAATTTTCCATTTTGTAAGCATTACAGGCATTTATTTCAAATAATCTACATTTTAATCATTATCATGGTTCGTAAAATTTTGCACATTATTCTTGTTTAGATTATGATGAAGAAAAACCGTGTGGAGATCGGGAGATTTGCTGGAGACGGAACAACGTTGGGTGATTCATCAGCAACAGGCGGAACAACACATATAAGAGTTATTCCCCTTAAAGATCAATCTCAAGGTGAGCCGGGAAAAGAGACTCGGCCATTAACTCAGACGACAAAAGTAGAGAATATTTGCTTGTAAAGTGTGATGAGCGTTAAAAGTTTAGTTTTCTGAGATATGAACTTTTTAAAAGTCAAACAATTTTAGGGAAGTACAATAGATAAAAATAAAAGGTAAAATAATGTTTTGTTTTTCTATTTTAGCTGACTGCTAGCTGATAATATAAAACGATTCATCTCTCCTGGGGCAGCATGCTCAGAAGTATATACTCATGATCATAATGGTGGTTTCTTCGCCTAACTCTTGACGATCTTTTAGCAAATTTGCTGACAAACCTTGAAGAAATCCATATACGAGTCTACGAATGAGGAACGACAAGCACCTTAATCGTAAAGTGTACAACAAATTAAGCGTTGTGCCTTATATTTTTCTACAAAAAATGTAGCTTGGGTTTATACTAAGAAATTAAAATGAAAATTGGAGTTTATGAAAACACAAATTACAGCTCAAGTTCATATACGTTCCATGCAGACTTCGTGGATTACGGTAATGACAATTATAAATACGTCCGATGTAAAATTCAGCATCATATATCCCCCATAATACAAAAGATTATTGCAGTTTTTCTCAAAAAATGAAGTTAGAATTAAAGAACATGTATAAACCATAGAGATCTAAAAATAACTAGAGGGAGCATCGCCCAATCAGAGCAATGTAAAGGTCTGACGCCACAGTAGAGGGCGAGCTAGGGTAGATCAAAATGGCGCGCTCGCCCGTCAGACCTTTACATTGCTCTGATTGGGCGATGCTTTAGGTTACAAAATTTAATTAGTCACAAGTTGAAAATGGCGCCTGTCTGGCGTCAGCTTGTTAGGCCAATGAGCTCTCTAGTTATTTTTAGATCTCGATGGTATAAACCCAAAGAATCAATATACTTCAGAATGCCGTTCGGGCTGACATACTTTCCCCACAGTTTTCACTGATTAATGACAACTAAGAGTACTTCCGATAAATGTGGTTGGTTCTTGTTCACTGTATAAATTGTTTCATACACTTTTATTGATAGAATTATGTGTAAATGTGTCGTAAACAATGTGATGAGCTCATTTATTAATCGACTCTAAATAAAACTATGCTTATTGACTCCCTTATGTCCCAACTTTGGTGAATCCGTCCTAGAAATACTAATATTTACCAGTAGTTTATTCAAATGTATTTTGTGCCTTTCCATTACAAAGGATCATCGAAGCTTGAAATGTGATAGATTTTTATTGAAAGAAGGTTATCTTTAAATTGTCAGTCCTACTCGTTTCCATTATCATATTGGTTGTGACGTTGTCTAATTCCCTAATGCTTTTTGTTAATATTTCCAGATTGCAATGTTTAACTGACATCCATGTTCAAATCCATACACATAATTTGTCAATATATTGTTATTGTTCTTTTATTAAACTCATCATAGCAGCGCTGTGAATGTTTATATTTAAATTGTCTTGTCTCTACTACATGTATGATTAATGTCTTTAATTATTTTTTTACGAAATCAATAAGCGCTCTTCACATATTCCAGGGAACTTGCTGAACTTGTAAATAGCTAGTTGCTAACTTATTCACTAATTGAGTAATTTCCCTGATGATAATTGCGACTTACGTTTAAAACACTGACTTCATCAAGTATAAAAATTTAAACATACATATTCTAATTGGCTAAATTTAAGCTCTAAGACCCGACCCGACTGGAAAATTGCGTCACGTTGTAGAGAAAAAGTGTAGTGAAACTAGTCCCCGACGCAGATCGGTGTCAGTTGGCTTTAGTTGCGTCGGGTTGGGTCAGACAGTGTATCCACTCTTGCGATGATCGTTGTTGTAAGTCTGAATTTGTAGACCAATCAGAAACTTCACTGAAGTCAGGTGACATCAAACAAACGTCTTCGCCTTGTTCCACTATAGACTTCCGAAGGTCTTGTTTCCGGACATCTTCTCTAGCCAAGATAAAATCTGCATGTCCCCATTCCGTGTTTTACCTTGGCGGACCGTAAATCGAACAGCTCGTTTTGATTGGATGCAAGTAAAACTTCTCGCAGCTAATCAAAACCTCGGGCACTTATACTGAAAATAGCGTAATGGCGGCTGTGTTCACCTTAAACTTTTGTGTAACGAGTGCTGATTGGCAAAGACTCTGTAAGTATAGGATAGACAACTCTTACATTCCCACCAGGGGCGCTGTTCGATTTACGGGTTTGAGTGGAGTAGTCCGCCAAGGTAAAACTCGGAATTTGGACATGCAGATTTTAAATTGGCTTGTGCAGATGGTTTCTGGATGACTTCAGTTGCGAGCGGTGTGTACCGTTCTACGACGCGACGCAACTCAAGTCGACTGAACACGACTCTAGTCGGCTACAGTCGCGTCGGGTCGCAAAGTTAAGTGTATACTAAACCGCAAATCGTATTATCTAGAATCGAAATTCCTGAAAAAGAATAAATTTAGATAGTTCATGCCGCTTGATTAAAGGTCGTTTAAAACAGCCCTGGGGCTGAGGTGCTCAATCTTATGTTTCAAGTAGGGGTTGACCAAAGGCTAAATATTTCAGACGTGGGAACAGAAGTCTTTATTCCAGGATATTGTTAACATGGTCGTAGCTATAGAGCCAGTGAAACTTCTCACTGAATTAAAGTCGGGACCAGTTCGACCGATCGTACAATTCCCAGGACATAAACAGTACAACATTTGGGTCCAATATTTGGACATTTCGAGATTTCCACTAACTCTAGCATGCCTTCGAAAAGTCATTGAATAACCCAAAGTAAGATAACGACAATGTGCCCACGAGGCATTTGATAATTAAAGCAAACAAATCTTAATTAAAGCATTAAGGATACGATGTGACCAGGTGTACATGTACCTGTAACTTATCTACAATAACAAGAAAAGCTCATCATATCGAGTATATAATTACACTTTCTGTAAATATCCTACAGCACAATTTGAATGGCCAGTAATCAGCAGTAGCAGACAACCAAATACACGTGGTATTATAATCAAATGTAAAAACGGTATTGGCATCTGCTGTGTTACAGATTCCTTGCTAGAGGAAAAATTCCAAACAATAAAAAAGCGACGGTCAAGATGAAGAAATTCTATTTCACCACTAGTGTCTATTAACAAGAAGATGTCCTATATTCCTTCCTGTGGCATGTATCCCACAGCCTTGAACATTGGCGTTTATATAAAGTATGTTACATTGTACATGAAATTGTCGAGATGATGCTTGGTTCTATATATATAGTACCAATCTGTGTAATAAGTATTTGCCGTACCGCAATACTGATTAAAAGTGTCACAGAGCTGCGGCATTTAAGTCAATATCAATTTAAAACTTGTAGATATGCTATGGTATTTAACAGAAGTCTATGAATGTGTTATTGATTGTTGCTGTTGTGGCATTATAGCTTTTTATAATGGGGTTAACACACTTTGGGAGATTTTTCAAGCAATTTCGAGTCACCGAAGCTCGTCAGAATGAATCCTCTAACATCAAGTTTGTTTTATATTCTCTAGGCGAATTTGATTACCGATAAAACACTACCACATGCGGTAACCCTAAGTCGTGAGTTCGATTCTCACCCTGGCCTGAATTTGTTTCCGGGTCAATCAGTGTCATATATGTGGTATATGTTTTCCAATGCAATAAATTCGCCAGTAAAATAGCCTTATGTGTCCAACCCATTTCTCAACGAATTCGGCTCGGATATTTTGCGGTGAATCGCCAGCAAGTAAATTTCACCTGGTGTGTCCATCCAATAAGGAACAAGAGATCGTCGGCAATTCAATGAATTTAATATATTAATAAGCCAAGTGGAGTGCAGAAGCAGCCTCCATAAATCGAGATATGTATACACAGCCGAGAGCTGGACGTTAAATTCAAAACGCCCCCTCTCGCCTCATCCATCCATCCGCCTAGCTGAATCGCACTGTACAAGTTGTCGCAAGATTGGATTGTCAACATTTCATAACGAGTTTGATATACTCTAAACTAATGCATTGTATTTAACGTAAATCTGAGCTTTGTTTATTATGAGATCAAAAGCTATACAGGTTAATAATCCCCCTGTGAATTACCCCAACAAACAAACATCAAATGCAACATAAAGACCAGTAATGGTTTTAAGTTCAGATGATCCCGTAAGGAATGCCCTTATACATACTTATATACAAATTTATTGATGAAAATTTAAGACCTCATCCATTTTTGATGACTTAATGTTGACAGGCTACCATTGTGATAATGAACTGTTATAAATTATTTTCCAATATTCATCCTTGTGGGAAATTATATTTATGATCACTAAAACACACGGGCACAGGGAAAATCCTCTTGTGGGAAATTATACATTGGCTGGATTGGTTTGACATATATTAAGACATCGATTCAATTCATTTTCAGTTAAGACTGTGGTACGCATGCTTCCTGAAGGAATACGCATTTATGAATCTTTCATACAGTTTTTTGATAAATTTACATCGCCATGTTTATATTTGTCCTCCAGTAACGTATTGCTTGAATGTTGTCATTTTAGTATTTAATGTCATTTAGGCCCCTGTTTGGATCTTTACGCATTGTGACACTCTCTGTATGTATTTACCATACGTTTTCTATATTCTGACATACAACTTCCTGTCTTTGTAATTTTGCCAACAACAACAACTTTCAGAATCGACAAGTCAATGGCGGAGTGGATATGATATACAATTTGTTAATTCAGAAGTTTTGACATAATTTAATATTTTTAATTTAAGAATGAAAATTTGTTATCTTAGGTTTCCACAATTTATACAAAAGAAGAGTACGGCGATGCGCATGTAGATGAGCTTTAAATGGCTTGAATCGTGAATTTTAAATCAGCTGGGAGTTGACCCAATTTTCAGAACTAACATGTGAAATACAGGCGGCCATGTTGATTTGAGAGACAGAGAAAGGCCTTCCGATAAATTTTATAAAATAAATTCAAAACAAAAAGATCTGAAATGTGTGTATTCCAACATAGAGCTTACAGTTTTCTGATCGATGTTGACGATCGGACTTCAGTTCGGGGTATATCTTCACACTACCACGGCGGCGAGTGGGCCTTTAAGGCAAATCCTTGATATTTCCATTATTAACTCGACTTGAAACCAACCGGAAAAACTCTCCTTCGGGAATCCGAAGAAACCTTTCATGGAACGTGACAATTTGTTCGAGTTGATATGCCATTGGGGTTCAAATACTAGTTCCTGCTGATTTAATTACATCAGTTTGTCCCTACTCCATTGTATTTAGAATCTATAGCCGGTCCAATAAGTTGTCAACAGATTATACGTATGCTGTTTGAGAAAAGGGTAAACGTTAACCTTGGTAAAGCGATTATATAATTTTAGTCACCATGCCATTCTGTCAATGTCCAAGATTGCCTAATCAAATGTGATTTCATTTCATTTAGAGAGACGAATGGATACAAGGTTTTCCTGTGGTGTTTATATCACAGCATGTCTTTGATCTTCGTTTGAATTGCACAATTTTATACTTTCCAAATTTACATGTGTTTCTTTTCTTAATAAACACAGACAGTGGATATTGATGAGCCTCTTCACTCCGCAAAGCGCCGTGGATAATCTTAACACAAAGACAGAAATCTCAAGTCTAGATGTTGCAATAACTGATGCCAATGTGGAATCATATTAACATTGGCTTATCAGTAATAACCAGTTGGCACGCTGACCAAGACGGCCACACCTTTAGATATGGAAATCTCAAATCTAGATGTTGCAATAAGTTATGCCATTTGGCGTATCAGTTATCCACTTTGCACGCCGAGTTTACTTATAAAAAGACTTCTGTCGCAAGACAATAAAATTGTTTCCTTTGTAAGATCGTAAGTTTCAATTTCAAATTAAAAATATTAAATGATGCCAAAACTTTCTATTTTTGGTTAAAATAGAAAGTTTCTAACTTTTTTTGTCTGGGGGGAAAAATACAGAAAACCGGATTTGGAAAATCTGGATTTTCGCTGCAAGTGTGCCTTTAACGATTGATCCAATAATAAGCTGTGTCTACATCACTTGACCTTGTCTCTCATTATATTTACACTTCACTGGAAAATTTCTATGGGTGAGTGGGATCGATTTCACAGATTCACAGTACACTCCGAAAATAGAGTTTTGTCTAAATTGTTCGTAGTAATCTAATTACATGTACTCACGAGCGTAATCACAAAAGAGGTAATTTTATCTAGATATGGACTTATTTATCCTCTACCAAACATGTTAAACTTTAAATCATAAATAATAAATGGTCGGCGTACAAGAAATTATTTCAATCAGACTTGAGAAAACCGGTGATGTAATTTTTCTTTGGCTAATTTATTCAAGTGCCATGAGCTGACAAAATGTTGATATTTTGACGTTAAAACAGAATGTTGTAATTATTGGCTATTTTTTTTCAAGACGTATAATTCAGCAGTTTTTTAGTGCTTCTAGTCTCGAGAATGAACGATAAAGTATTGTTTTGAACTAACTTATGCTAAGAATGAATAAATGGTCGTCCCGGTTATTTAAATTTTGTTTACTTTTCGGACACTATATTGGTTCGTATAGGCAGTAGACTTCATGGATTTCCCTCATTCCAACGCCAAATCATCGCCTTCAAAGCCTTTTACTGTCATCATGATCAGAAATTATAAAAAAAAAGTGTGAATTTTGGCACCTCGTGCCACTTTAAGGAATATTTCCATTTATTAAGAAGGTAACCATGGTTGATTGTTGAAGTTTTACTCCGCATTCAGGTTCTTTCACTTATATGGCGGTGTTGTCAAGTTCCGTGGGTATAAGAAACCACGTAGAGTACCTTCCCCGGGTATCTGGTTTCTCTTCCAAATTAGGTGGTCGAGTGATAATTCACTCAGAATTTGGTTTTATTTTGCTTTCAACTGAGTGGGATTCGAACTCGTGAGGCATCGATGTAAGGCCTATGTCGGACTGAAAGACTATTGTATTGCCGACTGGGCCACCGAGGTCGCCGATACTATCCATAATTTCGCTCTGGTATTAAACAACAAAGGCAAACTTCGTTATCTGCGCGTCCATTGAAAATGAGCCGGCGAAAGCACACCATGCCATCCTGCGGTATACTAACCCAATTACAACAAAACACGACATTATATTCTTAACCATATAGATAGACCACTGTCAAGTAAATACAGCATGTCATTAGTTGATGTCGACGGCTTTGGACTAACTGTCTTATTAATTCATGAGAGATCTGACTTTTCTATCATCAATAGTAATTGCGTAAAGCACGAAACTGTTAAAGCCTTCAAACGACGTGAGACGAACATCATTCCCAAAAACGTTCAGAAACGTTCAAACGACCGGAGACGAATATCATTCCCAAAAACGTTCAGAAATGTTCAAACGACGGGAGACGAACATCATTCCCAAAACGTTCAGAAATGTTCAAACGACGTGAGACGAATATCATTCCCAAAAACGTACAGAAATGTTCAAATGACGTGAGACGAAAATCATTCCCAAAAACGTACAGAAATGTTCAAACGACGGGAGACGAATATCATTCCTAAAAACGTACAGAAATGTTCAAACTACAGGAGACGAACATCATTCCCAAAAACGTACAGAAATGTTCAAACGACGGGAGACGAATATCATTCCTAAAAACGTTCAGAAACGTTCAAACGACCGGAGACGAATATCATTCCCAAAAACGTTCAGAAATGTTCAAACGACGGGAGACGAACATCATTCCCAAAAACGTACAGAAATGTTCAAACGACGGGAGACGAATATCATTCCCAAAAACGTACAGAAATGTTCAAACGACGGGAAACGGATATCATTCCCAAAAACGTTCAGAAATGTTCAAACCACGTGAGACGAACACCATTCCCCAAAACGTTCAGAAATGTCCAAACGACGTGAGGCGAATATCATTCCCAAAAACGTACAGAAATGTTCAAACGACGGGAGACGAATATCATTCCCAAAAACGTTCAAAAATGTTCGAACGACGTGAGACGAATACCATTCCCAAAAACGTATAGAAATGTTCCAACGACGTGAGGCGAATATCATTCCCCAAAACGTTCAGAAATGTTCAAACGACGTGAGACGAACACCATTCCCAAAAACGTTCAAAAATGTTCAAACGACGTGAGACGAACACCATCCCCCAAAACGTTCAGAAATGTCCAAAAGACGTGAGGCGAACATCATTCCCAAAAACGTACAGAAATGTTCAAACGACGGGAGACGAATATCATTCCCAAAAACGTTCAGAAATGTTCAAACGACGGGAGACGAATATCATTCCCAAAAACGTTCAGAAATGTCCAAACGACGTGAGGCGAACATCATTCCCAAAAACGTACAGAAATGTTCAAACGACGGGAGACGAATATCATTCCCAAAAACGTTCGGAAATGTTCAAACGACGGGAGACGAATATCATTCCAAAAAACGTTCAGAAATGTTCAAGCCCCGTGAGACGAACACCATTCCCCAAAACGTTCAGAAATGTCCAAACGACGTGAGGCGAATATCATTCCCAAAAACGTACAGAAATGTTCAAACGACGGGAGACGAATATCAGTCTCAAAAACGTTCAGAAATGTTCAAACGACGTGAGAAGAATACCATTCCCAAAAACGTACAGAAATGTTCAAACGACGTGAGGCGAATATCATTCCAAAAAACGTTCAGAAATGTTCAAACGACGTGAGACGAATATCATTCCCAAAAACGTACAGAAATTTTCAAACGACGGGAGACGAATATCATTCCCCAAAATGTTCAGAAATATTCAAACGACGTGAGACGAACATCATTCCCCAAAACGTTCAGAAATGTCCAAACGACGTGAGGCGAACATCATTCCCAAAAACGTACAGAAATGTTCAAACGACGTGAGGCGAATATCATTCCCAAAAACGTACAGAAATGTTCAAACGACGGGAGACGAATATCAGTCTCAAAAACGTTCAGAAATGTTCAAACGACGTGAGAAGAATACCATTCCCAAAAACGTACAGAAATGTTCAAACGACGTGAGGCGAATATCATTCCAAAAAACGTTCAGAAATGTTGAAACGACGTGAGGCGAATATCATTCCTAAAAACGTACAGAAATGTTCAAACGACGGGAGACGAATATCAGACTCAAAAACGTTCAGAAATGTTCAAACGACGTGAGAAGAATACCATTCCCAAAAACGTGCAGAAATGTTCAAACGACGTGAGGCGAATATCATTCCAAAAAACGTTCAGAAATGTTCAAACGACGTGAGACGAATATCATTCCCAAAAACGTACAGAAATTTTCAAACGACGGGAGACGAATATCATTCCCCAAAATGTTCAGAAATATTCAAACGACGTGAGACGAACATCATTCCCCAAAACGTTCAGAAATGTCCAAACGACGGGAGACGAACATCATTCCCAAAAACGTACAGAAATGTTCAAACGACGGGAGACGAACATCATTCCCAAAAACGTACAGAAATGTTCAAACGACGGGAGACGAACATCATTCCCAAAAACGTACAGAAATGTTCAAACGACGGGAGACGAATATCATTCCCAAAAACGTTCAGAAATGTCCAAACGACGTGAGGCGAACATCATTCCCAAAAACGTACAGAAATGTTCAAACGACGGGAGACGAATATCATTCCCAAAAACGTTCGGAAATGTTCAAACGACGGGAGACGAATATCATTCCAAAAAACGTTCAGAAATGTTCAAGCCCCGTGAGACGAACACCATTCCCCAAAACGTTCAGAAATGTCCAAACGACGTGAGGCGAAAATCATTCCCAAAAACGTACAGAAATGTTCAAACGACGGGAGACGAATATCAGTCTCAAAAACGTTCAGAAATGTTCAAACGACGTGAGAAGAATACCATTCCCAAAAACGTACAGAAATGTTCAAACGACGTGAGGCGAATATCATTCCAAAAAACGTTCAGAAATGTTCAAACGACGTGAGACGAATATCATTCCCAAAAACGTACAGAAATTTTCAAACGACGGGAGACGAATATCATTCCCCAAAATGTTCAGAAATATTCAAACGACGTGAGACGAACATCATTCCCCAAAACGTTCAGAAATGTCCAAACGACGTGAGGCGAACATCATTCCCAAAAACGTACAGAAATGTTCAAACGACGTGAGGCGAATATCATTCCCAAAAACGTACAGAAATGTTCAAACGACGGGAGACGAATATCAGTCTCAAAAACGTTCAGAAATGTTCAAACGACGTGAGAAGAATACCATTCCCAAAAACGTACAGAAATGTTCAAACGACGTGAGGCTAATATCATTCCAAAAAACGTTCAGAAATGTTCAAACGACGTGAGACGAATATCATTCCCAAAAACGTACAGAAATTTTCAAACGACGGGAGACGAATATCATTCCCCAAAACGTTCAGAAATATTCAAACGACGTGAGACGAACATCATTCCCCAAAACGTTCAGAAATGTCCAAACGACGTGAGGCGAACATCATTCCCAAAAACGTACAGAAATGTTCAAACGACGGGAGACGAATATCATTCCCAAAAACGTTCAGAAATGTTCAAACGACGGAAGACGAATATCATTCCCAAAAACGTTCAGAAATGTTCAAACGACGGGAGACGAATATCATTCCCAAAAACGTTCAGAAATGTTCAAACGACGGGAGGCGAACATCATTCCCAAAAACGTACAGAAATGTTCAAACGACGGGAGACGAATATCATTCCCAAAAACGTACAGAAATGTTTAAACGACGGGAGACGAATATCATTCCCAAAAACGTTCAGAAATGTTCAAACGACGGGAGACGAACAACATTCCCAAAAACGTACCGAAATGTTCAAACGACGGGAGACGAACACCATTCCCCAAAACGTACAGAAATGTTCAAACGACGGGAGACGAATGTCAGTCTCAAAAACGTTCAGAAATATCCAAACGACGTGAGACGAATATCATTCCCAAAAACGTACAGAAATGTTCAAACGACGTGAGACGAATATCATTCCCAAAAACGTTCAGAAATGTTCAAACGACGTGAGACGAATATCATTCCCAAAAACGTTCAGAAATGTTCAAACGACGGGAGACGAATATCATTCCCAAAAACGTTCAGAAATATTCAAACGACGTGAGACCAACATCATTCCCCAAAACGTTCAGAAATGTTCAAACGACGTGAGGCGAACATCATTCCCCAAAACGTTCAGAAATGTCCAAACGACGTGAGACGAACATCATTCCCCAAAACGTTCAGAAATGTTCAAACGACGTGAGGCGAAAATCATTCCCAAAAACGTTCAGAAATTTTCAAACGATGTGAGACAAACATCACTCTCAAAAACGTTCAGAAATGTTCAAACGACGTGAGACAAATACCATTCCCAAAAACGTTCAAAAATGTTCAAACGACGTGAGATGAGCATCATTCCCAAAATCGTTCAGAAATGTTCAAACGACGTGACGAACACCATTCCCAAAAACGTTCAAAAATGGCAAACGACGTGAGATGAGCATCATTCCGAAAAACGTTCAGAAATGCTCAAACGACGTGAGATGAGCATCATTCCCATAAACGTTCAGAAATGTTCAAACGACGTGAGACGAATACCATTCCCAAAAACGTTCAGAAATGTTCAAACGACGTGAGACGAACACCATTCCCCAAAACGTTCAGAAATGTTCAAACGACGTGAGGCGAACATCATTCCCAAAAACGTACAGAAATGTTCAAACGACGTGAGGCGAATATCATTCCCAAAAACGTTCAGAAATGTCCAAACGGCGTGAGACGAACATCATTTCCAAAAACGTTCAGAAATGTTCGAACGACGTGAGACGAATATCAATCCTAAAAACGTTCAGAAATGTTCAAACGACATGAGACGAACCTCATTCTCGAAAACGTTCCGAACTGTTCCAGAAATCTATAGAAATAGAAATCTCGCAATCTCATTCCCCCTGTATACACGTCCGAAATGCTTTTGAATTACTTGATAGCAAATATAGGAATGATATTGGAAACGTTCCCAAGGAAGTGTTATAATAGATACTAGTCATTAATTTATATAAATAATTTAAACAATAATAAATAATGTTTTTTCTAGGTTTATTGTTGAATGTCAACCATTGCTATCTAATATCGTTTTTCAAAATCAACGTCCATCCAAATGAAAATGGTATTTGTAGTTCTCGTTCTGCAAATACAGGAATAATTTAATTGTTTGGGGTTTTTTTTATATACATTTAAAGCATATGACAAAGGTAAGGAAAGCGCCTATAGAATTGTATGTGTAGACTGCTGTCCCAACATCTATGTTTTCCAATCTAATATGGCCAACAAATGTAAGTTTCAAAGAAGGAATTACGTGAGTTAGATCACACAGTTATGTGATCCATCAATCTCAAAGTGAATCTAACTAAATAGCTGTCAATTTATAGTCCCTGCCATCTCAGGTAGCCTACTCATCAGCACAAAAGCGGTCCTTTGAAGTGACAATATAGGCCTACAAAAGTGTTTTTTATGGTTCTTGAGATATGTTGTACTTCATGTTGAATTCAAACAAATGTCAAATTCAACTTTGGGCGTATATCTTCGTTTCGTATAATTGCCTTTTCTTACATCTGTAGTTCTATTGGAACAGTGATTTAGCAACATCATTAGCGACCTATGTTTGGAGAGTTGACATGTTACTGAAATACCCAAATGATGGTTGTTATAATTTCTGCTTCTTCTGGTATAATGTGATCGTCTCGTGGAGTTACAAGAGTCGTCAGCGGCGAAGGTTGGGGAGGGGGAAGGGAGACATTTTCGGTTCGTTTTTATTGGTCATTTGTATTTCAAGGTCAATCATCTAGTTTACCAAGGAAGTCCAAACGCTCACCTTCTCATGACAATCAGAGTTCATGAAAAAGTCCGAATTCGAGAGCTTATGTATACTCAGGCCAGCCTTAGCCCGGATTTTCGGTCTAGAGGGCGACTTATTTTATATTTGGCTGGCAATGTGAAACATCCTCTATGACGAATACGTAAAAAAAAAATAATTCGGCAGAGCCCAGATTTCTCGGCTAAGGCCAGCCTATGAGAAGCTCGGGGTTCGGGGTTTGCCGAAGGCACCCACAGATGTTGTCTGTCCAAGCATTTGGAATCATGATTTTTTTTTATATATGAACTCGATATTGGCATAATGGGATTTATTTTAGAATAAGATTAGGGAATACACATGTTATAAGACGGATGGAAAGCCAGACAATTCGCCAATGGTTTACGTAAGATAAAATTAAGAGAAACTTGTTCAAAATTTGGTGATTTGAAAACAATATGGTGGACTTCCTAAAGTGACATAAGCTGCCAAAATCCCCATTTTCTCTTCGTAATATCAGATTGTCACCTCAGCAAGAAGTTTTCGAGTCATCGAAAAACTCAATGACTGACGTTTCAATGAGAAAAATCCATAAGGTGTGTGACCTGTACGAACCGGAATAGTCTCCGAAAAATAAATAAGATTTAAATAACCGGGGCGAACGTTCATTCATTCTAAAGCCTAAGTTAGTTCAAAACATTACGTATTTCTTATAGCAAAATAACAGCAAATACATGTAACCGAGCGCTTCCTTTAAATCCAGAGGACATTTTTCTTAAAGGCACACTTGCCGCGAAAATCAGGAATATTGTTTACATTAAAAAAGAAAGACCGTTTTCTGTATTTTCCCAGACAAAATAAGTTAGGAACTTTCAATTTTTAACAAAATTTAAAAGTTTGGACGTCACTTTGTATTTTTAATTTGAATTTGAAAATTTGAATTGTTAGGTGCCGTAACGTAAACAAACCAAACTGCTCGCAGGGGCGATTTTATGTTTCAGTCGAGTGAGTGAACTAACGGCACAGTGTAATTTTACGTAGGCCTATTTATCTGAGAAATACAGACTGACGATCGGTTAACAGCGACTGGAAAAGCCTGCTGATAATTGTTTGTGTGTAAACCACAGATAAAAAGGCCTGAAATGAGGGTAACCCAACACGAAAGTTGACCCACACTGATCGTTGTTGTTGTAATCAGGCTTCGATTCTTCGTTTGTTTTTCACCCCATTTCTACATTCTAAAGCTAACTGGACATGTTTTATGTTTCCTATGTACTTTAAGTTTAGTGTTATTAGTCGTAGTAAGCTCATGTAAATTGGTATTCTTAGCAAATTTAAACAGGCTACAGCGGCAAGTGGGCCTTTAAATGAAATAAGCCTATCATGTATTTTATTTATAAAGTGTTCAAAGCATGGCAAGTTGCCGTACAAGTGAATCGATCAAAATACACTCAATGAATTAACAGATATACGTCATATGGGATTAATCAAAGAAGATAAGTGAATTTACCCATGTATTTCAAAGAAAGATGCATAACAGGCTTTAGTTACAATAACAGCCAAATAAGCCATCTGGAATAAATAACATTTTATCGATTTCAATTACTTTCGATCTCCTCCTTAACTTATTTTTTATACCTTAGAAATTACGAGAGGTTAAATTCCACTGGAAACTCATTACAAATAAAGTTTTGATTTATAGAAAGGTAACCGATATGATTATAGTAACAACAAATTGATAGAATGACGATAAATGGATTAATTGGGAAGGCAAAGAATCGTGAACTTGGGATATAATTGGTATCAAATCTTTCAATGGCATTTAGAAGTTGAAAGGTTAACAATAAGGTGAAGAATTACTTATGGATAACAACTTCTTGGTTCATTGACTTGATAACGATGTAAGAACTACATCGAAACGTCGTCATTGACTTGATAACGATGTAAGAACTACATCGAAACGTCGTCACCCAATAAACCAAGAAGTTGTTATCCATAAGTAATTCTTCACCTTATAATTGGTATGTTTTAGTAGTAAGATCAATTCGTATTTACGTACATAACAAGTAACAAGAACACCAGTAGATTTTATATACAAATTCTGATTTATATTAAAAAAAAGATTTGATTGTTTGGTGTTTTACGCCGCGCTCAAGATTATTTCACTTATTAAAAAAAAGAGTAACGTATTTACAGGAAAATATTATACAACCAGTGGGAAAAAAAACATGTATAAAAATTACTTATTTCTGAAAACTAAGAACGGTCAGAACCGAGATAGAAGACTGTAATCCGAGAACTCGCAAAGTTCACCGCTATAGCAGTATAGATCCGATGATCACGAAATATAATCTCACAGAATAAATACAAAATAAAACACACTGGTTAATCACTTTGCCCAGATAGAACTCGCAAATGACTGCATCACTGTCTAAGGGTATAACAAGCCGAATAGTATCATTCCAAAATATCATACAGTGAGCAACTGGAAACCGTCTGCCGAAATGCAAACAACGCGTCTTTAAACATTTCTGAGATTCCAGAACAATTCTACTACCGTAAATACAGGGTCAACTAAAGAGAAAACGCCAATCGATTACATTAGAACGTTTATTAATTTATCAATAATAAAAGATAGCGGAACTAAAATTGGCATATTATATAAAATATTGGCTTTATATGGTTTAACAACTGCACTACTTCGTTTCGTAAAATGATGACTGTATTCTTTATTTTGTCAAATAAATCTTTCTTTTTTTTTGCTATCTGGGTACATTTAAGCAACTGGGTAGTTTTAATTTAAGTATAGGGGAAATTTCGTTGAAACAGAATTAGCTAATTGTTGGTTACTGTTATAAAAAAAATAAATAATGCTCTCCGCCGATACAAATCTTGAAGATGAACGTCGCGGCGAAAATCGGGAATACTGTTTACACAACAACAAAAAACAGTAGGCGGTTTTCTATATTTTTATCAAATATTGAAAGTTTTGGCACCAATTAGTATTTTTAATTTGAAATTGAAAATTAGATTGATCAAGTATCCGTAATGTAAACAAACCCAAACCCTGAAAACGGGCTCAAGCGCCCTGTTTGGGTCGTGTGAGTGATCTAACGGCACGGTATAATTTGACATACTTTATCTGAGAAATAACGACTGACGATTGGGTAAGAGGGATCCGAAAAGCCTGCTGATAATTTTGGAGTGTAAACTTCAGATAAAAAGGCCTGAAATGAGGGTAATTCAACACTTAAGTTAACCGACACTGATAGTTGTTATGGGGATTAGATTATTGGTTGGTTTTTCGTCCATTTCCACATTCTAAACGTAACAGGACATGTTTTATTTGTCCGATGTTTAATTTTAGTGGTTTTAGTTACAGTAAGCTCTAGATAATCTCAAACTGATAAACTTCAGCTTTCTGGTGCTTTTAGTCTCGAGGATGTAAGTTTAAAATGTCATGAGCTGCCAAAATATTGATATTTTGACATAAAAACAGAATGTTGAAATTATTGGCTATTTTTCTCAACACGTATAATTCAGAAGCTTTTTAGTGCTTCTAGTCTCGAGAATGGACGATAAAGTATTGTTTTGAACTAACTTTGGCTTAGAATGAATGAATGGTCGTCCCAGTTATTTAAATTTTGTTTACTTTTCTGACACAGTTTCGGTTCGTTTAGGTCGTAGACTTAATGGATTCCCCTCATTCCAACGCCCATCATTTAGTTTTTCGATGGCCTTCAAGACCTCTTACTGTCGTGACGATCAGAGATTATTATAAAATTGTGAATTTTGACAGCTCATGCCACTTTAAGTAGTGTACGTTTCTTTACTTTTCGGACACTTTCGACCGCACAGCGTATGATTTTCCTCATAGCAAAGTCATCATTTAGTTTTTGATGACTTTCAAACAACTTACTGTCTGGTGAATCCTAATTTAATGTTTGAATTTTGGAAGCTCCTGTCTTATTAAACAATCTGGCCATTTCTTGGTTTTGATTAAGTGGGATTTGAACACTAATGTACAAATAAATTCAAATTCAGTAAATAAAGTAAAAAGTTTTTTATTATTATCCAAGGTGTTGAGGATAGATACATAATCAAGTTACAAAAAATAATTTAAGACTTCATGGCATACAACTACATTAATAATATAATAGAAAAACAATTATCATAACCATATTGAACAACAAACATGTATCTATTAAGAAAATCTTGAACAAGAAATCCTGGCAAAGCTAAACAAAACAATGATTTACAGAGAAATAAAAAGTGTGGCGTTTTTAAGCAAATAATATGATTTTGTTAAAAGTGTTCAAACGAATTATCAGCACTCTTTGCCGTAGTTTAATTATGTGTAATTCAAAATTTGGAATCATGAAAAAATAATGTTACAGTGGTACATTTGATCTTTACATGTTGCTTGACGTTTTACAGCACACATAATAAAAATTATTTCACTAATAGACAGCGAGGTGAGCTTAAGTGTGTGAGTAAACCAGGTTTTTTGCCCACAGGAAATCTGTGACCTACTGCACTGCAGATACCTGGTATGCCTTCCACATGGAGGGATCAAGAGGGGAAGCCCACTCACTCAATTTTTTGGTCTAAATGGGATACAAACCCTTGACCCATTGACGGAAAGCTCGGCTGCCCAGGTTCACATTAAAGTTTGAAAGTAACAGTGAGTAACAAATTAAACTTATTATAAACTAGGTCAAAATACAGCTCTCAACTTTTTGTCACAAAACATGAAAATAGCCATGAAGAAAAAAAGTCAATATTAAGCCACATGTTTTACGCTAAGTGCGTTTAAATCAAATTTTTGTATAAGAAATTAAAGTGTGTGACATGGAAAACTATATTGTTTGGGAGCAAGAACACAATAAGGTAAACTTCACTATTAAAAATACTATTCCAGGGCATAATCTAGGGCAAAATTTTGGGCACTCATAGTACGACTTGACAATACCATCCCAGGGCCCATGAAGGCTGCATGGAGAGAACTCCTACTTTAGACTACCATTTCTATCTAATATGTCCCTAATATTTATGTTTTAAATAATTTGCAGAGTAGTTTTTACTTGTATTCAATATTTAAAGCAACAATCACAATATTTCTTTTTCTCATGCCCTTGTTTGGGCGCCCAAACTGCAGAAGTAGAACCCCATATATGGGATTCAAAATCAGCCTAGATTAGGCCCTGTATTCCTATACATCAATATAAAATATCCTTAAAAGATTTAAATTTTCAGAAATAAAGACATGTCTGTCAGTGGCTAGATAAACAGGATAACCTTTTAAAACAGGTCTTGATTTCTTATAAAAAAACATTTCTCATAACAGACAATCTTTAAAATGTTGAGGTTAAGTAAGGTTTTTGTAAGACAAATATCTGAAAAGAAATAAAATATCTATTCCTATATACAAATATAACCAGAAAAAAAGGATAATTGGTTTGATAAAACAAGTTAAATGTAAACAGTAAAACTCTGCAGTGACCTATCATAAGTTTTGATTTGCACATCCTTAGTATCTTGGATACTTTAAAAAATGCTACTTTTCTGAATGCTTAGTTTGACGCCAAAATAACACATTCTGGTGTCTTCAGTCGTACTTGACTAACTCGACACTTTACGTACTTACAACAGTTAACGCCTTGCACTTATATTATCAATTAGCATACGGCATGTACATGGGAGACTCATAAAGGAAAAGACAAATTTGAGAACACTCCCTACAGACATGTTTGGTGTTTTACGCCGCGCTCAAGATTATTTCACTTATATGGCGGCGTTGCCAGTTTTATTGTGGGAGGAAACCGGGCTCTATGCCCGGAGGAAACCCACGACCTTCCGCTGGTAACTGGCAACCATCTCACATAGGTCGTTCGAGTGAAAACCCATTCAGAAAATTTTTGACTGAGTGGGAATAGAACCTGCGACCCATTGGTGGAAGGCTGTTTGGATTGAGCGTCAAATGCTCTACCTACTGAGCCCCAGAGGACCCTCTACAGAGTGAGAGAATATGGTGTCATTCTGTAAATGACATGAGAGTTCTACAATGCTTTACGACAAACAATCCAGCCTTTTACACCTTTACAGGCAAAGATTATAAACACACATTACTTTCTATCAAGCAATGCAAAACTTGCCACTGGAAGCCAGGCAGTTACAGAAAACTGGTTGGCTTAAACAAACACATTATAAGAATGACCAATGTAATTATGTCATGGAACAAGCAATTTTATGCTATATCTGAAAAAGTTTACACCTATCATAAGAAAATGTAACACATTACACACGGCAAGGAGAAATTTGATACCTTTTTTAGAAAAATGTTTGGACAAATTAGACCCTGGACATGGCAAAGAGAACTTTTACACTAAATTTTTTTTTTAAATGCAAGAAGTGTTAAACTTTAACATGATAATTTTTGTATCACACAATGAGGGGTTTCGCACCAAACAATACAGAGTTAAGTCTCTAAGGAATAGAATAGACAATAACACACTCACAATCTTTATAAATTCTGTGCAATCTATAACTATACGCCATAGCAGGCAGAAATTTACGTTGACAATGCAATAAACATCATCTGATAAATTTGGTGCAATCGATAATCTTACATCACACAACGGTCTTAACTAAATAGGCAATCTTTAGGCCACCAGGCCTGCATCTTTTACCATGCTGTAGAAGACACCCTCAGTGTCTTGTAGAAGTGTCTGGGGGTTATCAAACTCCTTAACACGCCCTCCATCCAAAACCATAATTCTGAAAGGTTGGAGAAAAAATAACTTTTTGTTATGTTTTCTGAATTATGTAAAGGAACCTCAATATAGGTTGGTTGATTGATTGATTGATTATTATTTCACTTAAATGGCGGCGTTGCCAGTTTTAGTGTGGGAGGAAACCAGGCTCTATGCCCGGAGGAAACCCACGACCTTCCGTTGGTAACTGGCAACCATCCCACATAGTCAATACAGGTTGGAATGTGTTATTATGTGTATGGGTGTTATGTGTATTATGTGTATGAGTGTTATGTGTATGAGTGTTATGTGTATGGGTGTTATGTGTATGGGTGTTATGTGTATGGGTGTTCTGTGTATGGGTGTTCTGTGTATGGGTGTTCTGTGTATGGGTGTTCTGTGTATGGGTGTTCTGTGTATGGGTGTTCTGTGTATGGGTGTTATGTGTATGGGTGTTATGTGTATGGGTGTTATGTGTATGGGTGTTATGTGTATGGGTGTTATGTGTATGAGTGTTATGTGTATGATGTTATGTGTATGGGTGTTATGTGTATGGGTGTTATGTGTATGGGTGTTATGTGTATGGGAGTTATGTGTATGGGTGTTATGTGTATGAGTGTTATGTGTATGAGTGTTCTGTGTATGGGTGTTATGTGTATGGGTGTTATGTGTATGAGTGCTATGTGTATGGGTGTTATGTGTATGGGTGTTATGTGTATGAGTGTTATGTGTATGAGTGTTATGTGTATGGGAGTTATGTGTATGGGTGTTATGTGTATGGGAGTTATGTGTATGGGAGTTATGTGTATGAGTCTTATGTGTATGAGTGTTATGTGTATGGGCGTTATGTGTATGAGTCGTATGTGTATGGGTGTTATGTGTATGGGTGTTATGTGTATGGGAGTTATGTGTATGGGTGTTATGTGTATGGTCAGAAGCCTTTAGCACAAAATCTTCAACATGACTGAGTAAGACTAGGGCCACTAACATATTGTAAGAAGGCAGTTCTTACTGACAGCCTCATGTCTTACGCAACAGTCAAGGTTATTTCATTAAATGGTGGCTTTGCAAGATTTACACGGGGAGGAAACTCAGTTCTTTGCCAGGAGCTTGCAACTGTTCTTTCTAGGGTGATCGGGTGACAAATCCACTCGGACTATTTCAATTTGTCTTTGATCCGTAAAAAAGGAACCTCAATATAGGTTGGTTGATTGATTGATTGATTATTATTTCACTTAAATGGCGGCGTTGCCAGTTTTAGTGTGGGAGGAAACCAGGCTCTATGCCCGGAGGAAACCCACGACCTTCCGTTGGTAACTGGCAACCATCCCACATAGTCAATACAGGTTGGAATGTGTTATTATGTGTATGGGTGTTATGTGTATTATGTGTATGAGTGTTATGTGTATGGGTGTTATGTGTATGGGTGTTATGTGTATGGGTGTTCTGTGTATGGGTGTTCTGTGTATGGGTGTTATGTGTATGGGTGTTATGTGTATGGGTGTTATGTGTATGAGTGTTATGTGTATGATGTTATGTGTATGGGTGTTATGTGTATGGGTGTTATGTGTATGGGTGTTATGTGTATAGTTACCAACGGAAGGTCGTGGGTTTCCTCCGGGCATAGAGCCTGGTTTCCTTGAAGCATTCAAACTTTTTGATGAACCACCCATGGAACCCTTTGTAGAGGATTGATTGTCACAGGGTTGCACTTTACAAGTTACATGGGGACAAAAGTAGCAATTAATGGACCAAATATCTTCTTGAAGCATTCAAACTTTTTGATGAACTTAAAATCCCCAGATTGGCTTGAATTTTTCCATGATTTTTCTTTGGACTGAGTAGGATTTGAACCCGCAAGCCATCGCTGAAAGGCATCTGTTGGCTTGATCCATCACTTCCCCCCTTCTTACTATTAATATGATTTACCAGCTGACTCAGATTGACGACACCCAACGAAGAACATATTGGTTAAAAGAGATTAAATGGTGTAAGGACGAATGGCAATTAATATATGTGCTCTGAATAGAATGTGACTCAGTATATCACTGGAGGAAAGCTTGGATTGGTAGATATGTTTGGGATGGGGAGCAGGATTTCACCCAGATGGAATGCCCATAGCTTTACAATAGAATATGCCTGATATACAAACCTGGTATAATCCATGATGGTGTTGAGTCTATGGGCTATAGTGAGAACTGTAGAATCTTCAAACTCTGTCCTAATGGTGGCCTGAATGAGATCATCTGTTTCTAAATCCACAGCTGCTGTGGCCTCATCTAATACCAGTATCTTGGTCTTTCTTAGGAGGGCACGGGCCAGGCAAACCAACTGTCTCTGTCCAACACTAAAATGACAAATCACATTATTATGCATTAAGTACTAACATCTTATGACTGCTGCAAAAATTTGGCTGAGCTGGAAAACTCTCAAACTTGAGAAAACCTTCATCCGGTTAGTGACATGCATCATAAATTTATCTGAAGTGGAGGCTGGGTGCGTTTCGTACCAGAACACATCAGTGAACAAATTTGGTTGATAGATTGGTGTTTTCCAGTGCACTCAGTAATATTTTATGCACAGAGAAAAATCCATGACCTTCCAGAGATACCTGGCAAAGATTCCATAGGGGGTGATCAAATTAAATTTAAGAATTTTCAAAATTTGTTTAGACTGAGTGGGATAAGAATCAGCTGTCCATTGATAGAATGCTTGTGTTGGCGTGAGCAGCTATCGCTTTCAGGGAGGTCCCCCCCCCCCACCCCTTCTCCTTTTTTGGGGAAGCTTGTTATCAACAGTAGGACATTATAACAGCTTTGATATAGTAAATGAACCTGAGGTCAACGTTAACAAAGTCATGTTGGGCACAGAATGTTATCTGATCTGGGCACAGAATGTTATCTGATCTGGGCACAGAATGTTATCTGATCTGGGCACAGAATATTATCTGCTATGGGCACAGAATATTATCTGATATGGGCACAGAATGTTGTCTGCTATGGGCACAGAATGTTATTTTGATCTGGGCACAGAATATTATCTGCTATGGGCACAGAATGTTATTTTGATCTGGGCACAGAATATTATCTGCTATGGGCACAGAATTTTACCTGATATGGGCACAGAATGTTGTCTGCTATGGGCACAGAATATTATATGTTATTAATCGAGTGTTTTCGTATTGCCTTGGTATTGGCCTGAGGGTGGCCGTATTGGCCCGAGGCCGAGGGTCAATGCAACCACCCGAAGGCCAATACCAAGGCAATACGAAAACACTCGATTCATAATATTTTTATTAATAGACTGTAGAAGTTAATTTAATGCAAGCTGTCAAGTTGAACAGGAGGTCGCCCACTGAACATTTAATCCATGCCCTAAACAAAATGACGTCCGACCTTTTTTGCGCTCTGTGTTTTTTTGTTCCTGGATCAGTAGAGAAGTTTCTTCCTCTTCCGCTGTCTTAAAACGTCAATCGGATACACTTACAGTAGTTTTTTCTTCCCACTACAATATCCTGTCAATAAAACCTTCTACAACGGGCTATGGTATCAATATATGCCGTCTGCTTCTGCCAAACTCTGGGACGTCACATGTTAACTGCATCTTTCAGCCGCACTCCGTGAACTCAGCCAATATGACTTGAACTCGGCCAATATGACTTGAACTCGGCTAATACAGCCTACGGGTTATACGAAT
The DNA here is from genome assembly GCA_963971465.1 of Lepidochitona cinerea. NCBI lineage: Eukaryota > Metazoa > Mollusca > Polyplacophora > Chitonida > Tonicellidae > Lepidochitona > Lepidochitona cinerea. The sequence continues at coordinate 42,316,808 of OZ020551.1, read as the reverse complement.
TTGATTCGTCTGCTGATATTACCCGGCCGCGAAGATCGTAGTCGGGTAATAACTTGCACAGTCAATTAATAATACCAGATATAGGCATGGGATAATATTAGTTACACAGTCTGTGTGTGACCAAATACGGAAATATATGGGGTTAGTAAAATCCATATTGGGCGAGGCGTCAGCCGAGCCCAATATGCGGTTTTACTCATCCCATATATTTCCGTATTGGGTCACACACAGACTGTGTAACGAATTTATCCCGCTGAAGACCCTTCCTTAGTCGACGCTTGTCTGGTTGATAGTTTTTGACTTAAGGCCGTAGCGAAGGTGTTACTCAGCGATACCGATACAGCGATAGTTCTATTCAGTTCTGGCCACTAGACTAACCAGGTAACCTACATTCAGCAGATCTTGGGATAAGTACGCTTGCTATTCTCTGATAAAGGTTTCCACAGCGCCTAAAAATATAGCCATGCACATCGATATGTTCTGTTTGTATTTTTAATTATGTCGACTCACTTTAGCAGACGTGCACATTCTGTCGCAGCGTGTATTCAGGGGCAAGTAACTCTAGGTAACCTGATACGAACTCGGTCTGCCTGATACGGAAAAATATCACATCTCCACGTGATCGATGCCGTCCAATCAAATGCAAGTATTTTGTCTGATGCGGGATAATATCTGATATGGGCAGAGAATGTTATCTGATATGGGCATGGGATAATATCTGATATGGGCATGGGATAATATCCGATATGAACACAAAATTATCTGATGCGAGTGAGAGAAGATTTAACATGGCTTCTAACATTATTTCAGTTTTATCATGCCAATCGTGTCAGAATAGTTGGAGTATAAGATGTAGAGATGGTACCTGAGATTTTCTCCTCCTTCTGTACATTCATACATCAGTCCCTCAGGTAATGTAGACACAAAGTTCTTCAAGTGAGCGTGTTCTAACGACTTCCAGACTTCTACATCAGTGTGGGCATCAAATGGGTCCAGGTTCATTCTCAGACTACCAGCAAATAACACAGGATCCTGAAAACCATTATTACAGAACATTTAGTCTACATCATAGTGACTTTGTTTATCTCAAGGTATATTGGATAATTCATTTAATAAATGTAGATATGACCAATGATTGCACAAATCATTGCGATCTACATACATTTTGACAACAGCATTTCGTTTCATGTGATTATCTCCCTTGATCTTTTGTTGTTTTGTTAATGTAAAAAATGTAGATGAAATAGATTATATTAAAAAGGTATGTTTACGCTACACCCAGAATTTGGTCCAGGGTGCGAAAGGATTTCTGGAATTATACAACACTGGAATAGGTTGCCCTGTGCGAAATCAGGTTTGGACCTCAATCAGGTCATTTTCGCTGTAAACGCTGTTTTCATTTAGTTCATTTTATTGTTAAATGTGGAATGCTATACTCGGATTATTTACTTGATTGAATGATGTTAGAATTATTGGACGAGTAAACCAGGCTCTTTATTATGAGCAATGTTAAGTGCAGTACTCAAGATTATTTCACTTAACATGGCAGCTTTGCCAGTGGGCGGAGGAAACTATGCTCGTTGCATATAGGAAACCCATAACCTTTAGTAAGTATCTACCAGCTCTTCTGCATAAGGCAACTGAGTCAAAAAAACACTCACACTATTTTATGATAAAGCTACATACCCTCTTTTGGTACTCAGTTCAGAAGACTAAATGCCAATTTGATAGTAACCAGCTTAAAATACTTTCATTTTTTTTTCTAACGACTACATGTTGACTCCACACCTAACCTATTGGCTGGAGACATTCACAATCAAGCTAAGTGAGCCATGGAGGCCTATGACATTAGAATCAATGAGTTAATAGAATGATTGACAGGTTACCTGTGGAATGATTGTGATCTTTGACCTGAGATCATGTAAACCTATAGTAGATATATTCACTCCATCAATAGTGATACTCCCACCTGCTGCCTCTATGATTCGGAACAGACTCAACGTCAAGGAAGATTTACCTGCCCCTGTTCTTCCCACGATTCCAATCTAAAATGGGGAGAAAAAAAACACATCAAAGAGTGGTGAGTGAGATATTTGTGAAGTAATTACATTTCTATCAGGCTTTTGCTTAAATGATTTGGTATCTCTGAGGTTGCTAACTGATCGGGCTCTTCGCTCTGAAAAAACTTCCGACCTTTGGCAGGTACCCACTTCACATAGGGAGTACAGGTGAAAAAACCCACTCAGACAGTTTTTAATTTTTCTTTGAACGCAAACCTAGGACCAATCAAAGGAAGGCCTATGTGAGACCATAAGGCTATCGCTCTATCAACTAGAGGGCTCTTTTAAATTGAGAGCCAACGTTCTAACAACTGATCCAAGGAGGCAATGTGTGGGGTTTTTTTTTCATAAAAATATAGGGCTGATAGTATTTAGCTTTCTACATGTACGTATGTGATGTATACAGAGTTATACCCACCTTTTCTCCAGGTGATATATTACAGTCTATCCCCTTTATGACTAGATCTAAACCCTCTCTGTATCTCACACAGTAATTCTCAAACACAACATTCCCTTTTTCTGGCCAGTTAGGGCCTGGTCGGGAGTTCTCAATCACCCAGTCAGCCTGAGAGGAAAATAAGATCATACAATTAAGGCAAAACAGGATGAGGGTCAAAATACAACAACACAGGATTGTTAGTAAATAAGGTCCATGTTTACTAAATTGAGCACAATACAAGCAAATACTTGATAGTTTAAGGACTGTATAAAGGTTTATCTTTGTATTAAATCATTTTCTGAAAAGAAACATAACAATTAGAAATGTATGCCACTCTACACTTGTAAGACTTTTCATTTTTAATTTGAAAGTAAGAAACTCCCAGCCAGGCATTTGGTATCTGGGAATCATTCCATGATTGTTTGGTGTTTTACGCTGCGCTCAAGATTATTATTCCATGAAGAGTGATGGAGTGAAAACTCACTCAGAATTTGTTGTTATTGGATGGAGTGGAATTTGAACATACGCCACAACTCAGTCAAGAAAAATAATAACTTACTTCCACAGGTGTTTCTGAATATTCCTTAACTCTCTCCACAGCTACAATGTTTGTCTCCAACTCACTGGTCATCCTCACCATCCAGTTCAATGTTTGGGTAACCTGGAAATTACATGGATTGAATGTTTTACTTTACTGAAGGATTCGCTATTTCACTTACATGTATTTGGGGCTAAAACACAGTAAACAATCCAAAGAATGACATGTAACATGTAACTCATATTGACTTGGGGGTGGGTGTGCCTCGGTGGTCCAGTGGGTTAGAATGATCGTTCCTCAGTCCCAAACCGACCCTCCATCAATGCGGCACGGGTTTGAATCACACTCAGACCAAATAAAAATTGGAGTGGATTTTTCACTTAGTCGGCGTATGTTGACGAGTTGACAGGTACTCGCCGAAGGTTAGGGGGTTTCCTGCCAGCTTCCTCCCCCTCTAAACCTGGCAATGCCGCCAGATAAGTGAAATAATCTTGAATGCGGCGTAAAACATCAATCAATCAATCATATTGACTGGATAATTTGTGCAAACCATCTTCAGGAGTAATATGTACAGAGAGGGCAACATTATATATACAACAGAACTGAGCGTCACAATCGAACGATAAAGGCTTCCTATATGTACAACAGCAGCGCTGGTGACTGAAAATTTGTGGAATTCTCACGATACTCTTAACTCCCTATCAAAACTCCCTAGCTCAGCAGTCAAGCTATAACTGTTAAGAGATTCAAACCCTGAATTTGCGGACAGTCATAGTTGTACTGTACATACTTACACTGAGAGCATATGTGATAGACAATCCCACTGTACCAGGGTCTAAGGAGTCCCTCTGAATCACAGCGAAAAGGGAGGCAAAAAACACTATACAGTTCCCCACAAATTCTAAACGAATTGCAAGCCACCTGAAAAGAATATAAAAATACAAGAGCGTGGAAGTCAATTGAAGGAAAACATTTGAAGGAAAACAGGCCAAATAACCCTTGACATAATCTACATGAACTGTAGCCTATAATACATATGCAATTTAACAAACAGTATTGGTACAAAGTAAACTTAACATTCATTCTTTGGTCAGTATATTTAAATAATAATAAAAAAGGTTTAAAGATGGTAAATTTCTTAGGGTAAAAATATGCCGAGGCAGGTAAGGAGGCATTTGGTAAACACAGAATGACTTTCCATCGATTCCTGATTTACAAGCCAGGGATATTATTTATTACATGTACTTGATTTAAGTCAAACTCCATTATATGGCTGTACTATTATAGAGGAAAGTAGTAGTGGAAGGAAACTGGGCTCATTGCCCGGAGGAAACTGGGCTCATTGCCCGGAGGAAACTCCTGACATTCGACGAGTACCTGGCCACTCTTCCACATGTGGCAAGCAAGTGAAAAATCAACTCAGAAATTTGTCAATTTTTTTTTTATTTGGTCTGAGTTTGATTCGAAGCCACGCCATTCGATGGAAGGTCTATGTGGAACTGAGGGAAGATTACTCTAACCCACCGAGGCCCCATAGCTACATGAAAATCCTTGATTTTGGTATCCCATGTTAAATTGTTAGAAAACTGGGCTCTTTGGTCATAGAATCAAACCTTATAATTGGCTTGAGAATCAAGAGTTTAAAAATGTGAGTATTTTGGCAGCTAATACCACTTTAAGAATGACCAATGAGACATAATAAACATTTAATTTCCATCACCTCTCACCCTACCTACCTATTTGAGACAATGCTGGGGTAATAACAGATCTGGTTTTCATCAACCCTACCCTCAGACTCCTCCATGAAACGTTTCTGTTGTTGATATGCTCGGATGGTCGGAGCGCCGGTTATGGTTTCTCCAAAATGAGAATAAATAGGAGAGCGGCTTACGGATTCTAAGCGTTTTAATTGACGAGAAGTAGCGACATAAAACCTCTGCAAAATGAGATAACATAGCGATTTACAGTCAGAAATCTCATAAATCATGTAAATGCAAACTGCCTTTAAGATCTTTCTTTTTATTTCTTATGAAATATAGTGAAATAAATATATCAAATTCAATTTAATTATCTCAAATTTATATTTATGATTATTATTACTTTAAATCATTTATATAGAATGAAATTTTTTGTGCATTAAGTACAAAATTTACTGTTTTATAAATAACTTTATAAAAATGATGTTTTCCTCAATAATTCAGTTTCAACTTAATAAAAAAGCGGATTTGGCAGATAAAAAGTGCAAAGAGAAAGAAAACTAGACTCTGTGAAGTTCATCAATGTGAAAATGTGTCTTAGTGTTAATCCATGGACATAAAGCGACACACGTTTGAAAACACAGCTAAAAACTGAACCTCCTCACAGCACCCAGGTCAGAATCTTATGCATTTACATGTACTTTATCTACCATAAGAGTACCAAAATACTGCCAGGACAGAGGAACAGCCTGAAAGTTATTTAATAAACCGTAGTAGTCATTAATACCCCACCTTGAACTTTTTTATGTACTGTGAGACTGTTTCACAAAGTGGCATAGCGTACATTTTAACATAACTGCCCTAGCAACATATCTCTACAGTACAGGTTACTGTAGCAGTTACACAAAAACTTATTTTAGGTCGCTTTGAGAAACAGGCCCCTAGTTAGCATAAATTCTGCCACAAAAAGATATAATCAATTTATTTTATCTTTTTGTTAAAATTTTTCCCATACGTGATGCATAAGGTTAAGTTTTTGAGAAGTGTTTTCAAATGCGAGTGAGTAAAGCTACAAAACATGAACCACAAGACAAGTTAGTAGTAAGACATGTTAATATAAGCACAAAAATGATCAAAATGCAATACACATGCAAACCATAACCAGTTATTACGAGAAGCATTCAACTCCACGAGGGTCAGTACCTGAGAGTAAAAAGGCTACGGAGCTAGCGATCTATTTTCACAGGAAATTTAACATATCTTTTTAGGAAAAATCACAAATCATCCTCTTTCATTACGTTGCTTTTTTAATTTTGCTACGATCATCGGATTCATGTAGTAACTAAGCCAAACACTAGCCCTCTTACTGTTCTAAGTACAATAAGCCGTTCTTGTAAGCCAATCAAATACAGACAAAAGCAAGACAGGTAACAACAGCAAAATTCCACAGTACAGAAACACTAGTAGAATATAAATCTTTTCATTAACATGACAAATGACCCCACATGGATTAAGTTGTAAATATATTTTTCAATATTTTTAGCAGAAAAAAAAACAAAATAGGACAGCTTTAAATAGACGCCTGAGGAACGTAATATTTTTGCAGCTAAGAGGTTAAAGTATATTCAACCTTTTGTTGCAACAGAATTAGCTGACTCTTTCTGCATTTTTTTTCTCCAGAAGCACAAAATAAAATATTTCTGCTGATATGAATGACAGAGATGTACGTTATGGTAATTTTTGTAATGAAAAAAACCCTATAATGTACATTGTACCCATACATCACAGCTGTTTAAATTTTTGAGGTTACTAGCATGCATCTTTTGTCGAGTGGGTTACTGGCTGTAAAGGTATTTTTTTTTATTTCAAAGTTTAAAACTTTTTCGAGGTACTTCAACCACTCAACTTCTCTTTACAATTGGAATTGATGAATTTTTTTAATTAATTTTGGTAGCTCATGCCACTTTTACTTTACAAATCTATTATCTTGATTGGTAAATTTTTGTTTTGTTTTGTTTGTTTCAATTCTTGATATTTTTTAAAAAAATAATATATCCCAAAAACCATATAAAATGCTTTAACAGTGTGGATAGAAAATTCAAATCTATGCTATATTTACTCATAACAATTTACAAACCATTTTGAAGTTAGAAATGTTTGAAAACGTGGGCTCCATACTATAAATGAGAAAAATTTAATATTAGGCATCATGACGTAGTTAGTTTGTTGTGAACAACACAAGCTTTCAACACCTATACCGGTGTCTTCACTTGTTATACTTGAAGACAACGGTAAAGGTGTCGAAAGCTTGTGTTGTTCACAAACAACTAACTACGTGGTGATGTCTTAATTGTTTTTCATTAGCATTTTGAAGTTACAATAATAATACATAATTTTATTGTACATGATTTGAGCTATGAATGGATACTGTAAACAATGTTAGCTTTCCATTGGTCAATGTTAGCTTTTCATTGGTTAAGGGCATGGAGTTGTTGCTCTATGATTGGCTGGATATATGACTTTCAGGTGTTTGATATTACCATATACAATGTCAGTATTTGTTAGACGTATGATAGTCCTAAAGTTCTTGATTAGATATTGCAGATATCCTAAGCCTTTTATAGCATCAGACTTTATGGTTGGATATTGGTTAATAAAAAATGTATGTACAATTTAATACATAACATTGTTAGCTTTTATTTATTATATAACTAATGACCAACAACTGAATTAGAATTATCTTTGTACATTCCAGACCAGAGACAAATTATAAACGTGTGCAATATATTTTTTGGTGGGTGTGGCCATGAATCATTTAATTTTATATCTATTTAAGTATTTACCAAAAATCCCACAAAGGATAGAAGCAAGGGATTCTCTGAGACATTCATCATATTTGCTAAAGGAGCAACATTTGTGAGCTTAATGGGGAGATTATCTAGGCTGGATTACCTGAACGGCTAAATAGAAAACAGCCAATGGTATAAGGACGACAAGAAACTGCCAGAATGTCCACGAGACGATGAAAAGAGTGCCAAACACATCCATAATGTTAAATATTGTCCAATGTATTTGTTCTTGTAAAGCCACGTCGATGATATCAAAATCTTTGCCAGCCCGATTTATCACCCTTCCAAGGGGGGTCTGGTCAAAAAATGCAATGGGCGACCTGATGATGTTTTTCACAAATCGAGTGTGCAGAACACGAGAAGCAATCACAGCTCCCAGGGTCCGGGACAAGGCACCAATCATAATAAAGGTACCTTTAAACAGACAAAACGAGGAAAACTTATATGGTGGTGGATTGATTGGTAGACTTAGCCTCATAGTTGTATGCTGACTACACTTCCCCTCAGCGCTCTATAAGTGAAATCATCTTGAGTGAGGCATAAAACATCAATCAATCAATCTATCTTCCCCCGCCATAATGCTAAATTTTAAAGCAGGGCGCAACAAATAAAAAGGCCAGAACACATTTTTGTTCCTCCCTGCTATTACATCAGTTAACACCCATGGCCATAGCTAAGCCGTGCCAATAAATTTATATGATGGAGGATAAAAGTTTCAAATGGCATAATTATGTACAAAATCCTTCTAATGAACATATAGGCATTTCTAACATGTAGAGGCATCAAAATTATAGATTGATTGATTCTCTGATTGATTGATTGGTTGATTGATGACAACATACTAATAGATCATTTTGAGTTTTATTTATTCACTTATTGATTGATTGATTGACAGTGGTAAACTAATTATAGGCGAATTGCAGTTTAAATATTCACTGATTCATTGATAGGGACAACAGAATTATAGATTGACTCATTGATTGGTTGGTTGATAGAGTATTTCATCAATGGGGGCAAGAAAATTATTTTAAAAAATTGGGACATTGGGAAAAATCATGGAAAGACATGTATTGACTTTCCTTTAACATTGATATTTACATTGTTCTGTCAGAGGATGTCTTCTTTCCGTATACCACTACAGTCTAAAGTACTAAGAAAATAATCTTTGTGAACATCAGCTAACTGGATGCCCTAGTTCAAAATAAAGACCAATTACGTACTACACTATTAATGTACTGTGCTTTTTAAAAAAGCTAACCTACCTCAAACATAGTTTTATACTGACATCTACATTAATAAACAGTTACCAAGAGAGAAATAAACTAAGAATGTTAGTAAAATAGTATTAACAACAGAAAACAAAGCAATGTTTCCTATCTGGAATCACAAAACTATTACATGCAACACCAAAGCTAAAAGAAAATCAACTGAAAGAAAACTGTTAAGCAAAAACAGGAACTATCGACAGGAAAACGAAAATGGAAAAGGATTTACGCATATCAAGATTCCACAATCCACAATATCGTACATATTTCAAGCATGAACAATATTATTAGAATACTAAAACACAGCCACAGGGAAAATCTTTTAGACTTGAACAAGCAAGAACAAAATTGGTAAAGCACCTTGAGCCAAAATACAAGAATGAGGAGATTTTTGGGAAAACCTTACCTGCACTAGAAAGTACAGGATGCCAAGGGGTGCAATAACCGCCAAGAATAATGGTGTGCTGATGGAAACCACGATAATGGTGGATCCCACCGCCATAAAACACATCAAGAACATGCCTATCTGCATCGGTATCATGATATCAATAACATCGATATCTTTAGCAAATCGGTTGACGATACGTCCCAGTGGGGTTGTATCAAAGAATGACATTGGTGAGCGTATGATATTGTGAAGGCAGGAAGAATGAAGGATTCGGGAAGCGGCAACGGCTCCTAAAGTTCTCAAAATGGCACCCAGAAAAACAAAGATACCTGTATGGGATAAAATAAGTCATTTTCAATAATAGGATGATTATTAATTTACTACCTTCACACATCCACAGGGAAATGTACCGAGACAACCTTGTTTGATTGATTGGTGTGTAACGCCAAGTAGTGGGAGGAATTAGAGCTCTTCAACTTGGAGCTGGAGGAAACCCACTTTCGGTGACAACCGTTGAGGTGATATGAAAAAAACCTGCACAAACAACCAGGTTTTGAATCCCCGACTCATCAATGGAACACTTGTGTCAGAGTGAGAGACTGTCCTCGCTCTACCAACTGAGGCAGGAGGTTTTTAGGGCAGATAGTTTTAGATTTCCGTAAGATCCTTCCCCTTATAACTTTCGACTTGAGGTTTTTATGTCGTGATCAATGAGAACTTTTATGTTAACAAAAAGCCTTTTACAGGCATATCTGATCTCATTAAAAAATTATTTGACAATGACGTGTTTCAAACCATAATCGAACCGATATTTAATGTATTGACCTGCTTTTTTTTTGACTTGTGATTTGAATATTTCGATCAAACCATCGAGATATTCAGCAACAGGTAGAGAAAACATCACAACAAACAAAATATCGAAATATCTTGATTGTTTGCTGTAACTGTAATACTTGATTTACATTTTTGGGGACACTATGAGGTTTATAAAGGCAACATAGCATGCATTATTGTGAATGCATGTACATATAGATTCAGTGATATTTTGTTGGTATTGAGCCACAAGGTTTATTTAAGTTATGTGACAGTGATTATCCGATATATAAGGTTAATCCATAGGCATGTCCATGCCTGAGGAAATCCTATGCTACAACAATTCACAATATCCAGTCAAAATTTAGCTTTATATTTGAGTGACAAACATATGACACATGCGTAATGACAATATTGGTTGCTAGAAATGGTTAAAGTCCAGTAATAATTAAGCACCCTTAACCTTATTGCAAAAGTAAAAGCGTTTTACGAAACCAAAACATTTTTCACACTGATGAGCTCCTTAGCAGGTTTTCCTATTTTCCTCTGCACCCCTCCCTCTCTCCCCTGTTTTATTCAGTTCCTCTCTATTTGTCCTGAATTATGTTTTTTTTTTTATTGGATTTGCTGTAAAGTGGCATGAGCTCCCAAAATTTTAAAAATATATAAGAATACAAAATTTTGAAACTGATTTTCCAAGCGCACTAAAAAAGCTTTTCGCATTAATGGATGAACATCAAAGTATTATTACTTTTTTTAATTATCTTGTGGAGAAAAATACACAGATTCAGATAGACTTTTGTACTCTATCTATAAGAAATTAAATACTTGTATTTTGTGCAATAATTGAATTTTGAAAAAAGGAAAATGTTCTGTAGCACATGCCACTTTAACAATAACACAAGGTAGAAATTCAAAAAGCCCAGAGTTTGTAAATCAAAAAAACAAGAGCTAAAGGATAGCGAGAAAAACTGAGTTGAGATGGAAGAGTTTTGGGGAGAGGGGAACTGTTCATCGCAGAGCCAACAAATAGGGGAAGAGATGGGAATAAGATGTTACCTGGACGGTATAATAGAGTATAACTACTGGTATGATAACTACACCAAACATGGGCGTCGTGGATAAGATTATTCCAAAGGTGGCTAACATGTTTAAAACCAGGTTGATCATAGATCTGTATGTGAAAGGAATGACTAGATCTATCTCCAGCATGTCCTGCATGAGTCTGTTCAACAGGCGACCAACAGGAGTGCGCTCAAAAAACTCGCACGGTGAATGAAGCAAGTTGCACACCAACTTAGAAAAGAACTTTCTAGAAGCAATGATTCCAGCTCCTGCCATTGATGTGTCACTTAATATGTTCAATAGGCCTGAAGAAAAATCATATTTTGAAGAGCTATACAATGTTGTTAAATAAACTTAACTTACACTCAAGATTACTTCACAAATGGTGGCGATGCTAGATTAAATTGGAAGAAGACACCATGCTTTTTGCCCGGAGAAAACTGCCCCCGACCATCCGCAGGTACAATGTACATGATAATCCTTCCACATCAGGTGTTCTAGCGAAGATCCACTGAGATTTTCTTTCTCCCAAATTTTATTTGAACCGTGGAAATAGGATTTTATTGAGATACGATCTCTGAATATTGCCTGGTGAATTAATTAGTTATATTCAGAGTACAGGTATAATATATATATTCCTTCAGTTAAATTAAAGTTTGTAAAATCAACAAAATAATATCCATGGGATGGTACCTAATAACTAATATAGTTTCCTAGTTCTGTTTTATGGGAAGCGACGTGCCGCACCAATCTTCCAATGGTACTTGACAAGCCGACAATTTGTGTTCGCTGAATTAACCACAATGTCATTATATTAATTGAGTATACACATATCTAAAATAAACTTGCTACAACCATATCACTCTGAAGTCACCAAGCTGGTTTTGACTATCAGGAAATTCACTGACTTGCCATTGTTAGATTAAGATTTTGTGGGCAAACAAATGGACATTTTCACAAACAAGGAATATATCACAGGGATGTTAGTAGTGTGGGTTTATATTGGAGACACATACATGTATTTGAATTCACAGAGCCTGAAACCATGTAAACACATAGAATACAAATGTTATTAAATACATGCATATAATTGTACATGTACGTGTTGATATTAAAGGGGTCTTCAAATGTGTATCAACGTAAATATTCTGAATCCATCAATTCTAGAAAAATCTGAGCGAAGATAACGATAGCAATATTGATAACTTTAATCCAGATTAAAAAAAAAAAAGATTTCTACAGAATTTGAAAAAGTGTTCAGAATATTTTTTTTTTGCTACCTAAGCGGAAACCTCCTTTCCGGGAGAACCTAAATTCCCACTGAACTAACCTGTATAAGATAATAGAAGATAGCCAATGGGAGAAATACAGATGCGGCAGGTGGCGTACTCATAGAGACAACAACAACAGTACTCATAACTTTTAACACACAGGCTAGCCAAGTGCGATAATTGTTGGGTAGATTTGTGTCTATCACATCAATGTCTTTCCCAAACCGATTTATGGCTCGCCCAAGGGGTGTGGTGTCAAAAAATTCCATGGGGCAGGCCAGAATGTTTGATAGAAGAGAACTGTGAAGTATGCGCCCTCCTCGTACATTGCCCAGTGAAATAGAAAGAGACCCGAATAAAACACAAAGTCCTGGAAATCAAAAGCAGTATCATTTAATGATTTATGATTACAATAAGGGTAATATCCTGATTACACTATGTGTATGTGTAATTTTATCGCCGGTCATATACTGAAACCTTTTAACAGAAGCAAGCTTAGCCAGTACCAGATCCTGTTCATTGAATGGCAGCGAGAGAAAAACTGATTGACCAAAAACAACAAACTGAAAGTCAAACCAGTAACAACTCAATGTGTACTGTTTAAATTTGAAAAAAAATCCCAATCAACATTGTTCCGTCTGTCTTTGTTTGGACAAAATGGGGCCCGAACAAATTAAGAAAGGATTGAGTCTCTCATTTATATAACCAACTGTGCCAGTGGCTCAGTTGGCAGTGTGATAGTCCCTTAGTCTGACACAGGCCTTCTATCGATGCGATGTGGCATCGAATCCCCTCAGACCAAATAAATCTGAAAAACTTTGAGTGGATTTTTCGCTCTATTGTCGAATGTAAAGAGTTGTCTTGGCAAAGAGTCCAATTTTTCCCCCACTAAACTAAACCCATTATCACCCAAATATAACAAAGATCCTATATACCCCCCCCCCCCCCAACTGCTCCCCCCACCCCCTCAAATGTGAGACATGATTTTAGAGCTAAATGCTGTTTTAAGGATGCGATTATATCATAACAACCCTATACATGTAGCTAACGCAATGGTTCAATAAATGGGTTGAATTCTAAAAACTTTATTAGTTTGACGGCTGTGTGCTTTCTTTTGCCTTGGGCAAGAGGAATAGACCAGCTGCACAGAAAAAAAAAAGAGAAAAAGTTTGGTTAATAAAAAAAAAAAAATAGAATCTCTTTCCCAAATTAGCGTTCTGAGTAAGTTACTTAATTACTAGATTAGATATGGTTGGTTAACTAAGTTTTTAGATAATTACGTACATCTTGTTATCAATAATTATGAAAGTAAACATGTGAAGTTAAAATTAGGTCATGTTAATGTCCCAATCTAGATAGAAAGAGGTGTATTAGGGAGAAAGGGGCACACTTAGCCCAAACCGGGGAGTTTCACACTTGACCCATAACCAACAAGCTTATGAAATTACCGATGGCACAATGTACAAACCTGTAAAAGTACATAGAGGATACCCAGGGGTACAATGGCTATGATAAACAGGGGAGTTGTATAAGAAATGACCACCAGTACTCCCAATGTTTGCAGGAGGCAGCGAAGCCAAGCAGAGTAATTTTGAGGAAGCCTGATATCGACCACATCAATGTCTTTGCCCAGGCGGTTCAGAATCCGCCCAAGAGGGGTGGTGTCAAAAAAGCTCATCGCAGATCGTATGACATTAGTTAATAATTCTAGATGAAGTAAACGCCCTGCTCGTATGTTACCGAAAGAGACCAGTGCTGCCCCAAGAAGGACAAATATGCCTGAAAGAAACCCCATGCCAATCATTAAACAATTTTTTTCTGGGAAAGAAAGATATCATTTTTTCATACACATCTTGGTTAAAAAACACAAATTAAAACATTTTTTAAGGTGTATGTGTGGTGGATGCTAAAACAAAGTCACATCTTCAATTACCACATTTTTTTCCAACAGGCATAATAATGTCCACCCAAAAATAATGTGCCTGAATGTGTCATATTTTCATGAGTGCTCATTGTGTTTGTTTTATTAAAGTGGGAGAATTGCAACCCTTCTCAACGAGAAACTTTAAAACCACTGATAACCCTGGCTACAAACCTGGGAAACTAAGTATAGAGTAGCGAGGGGCAGAATAGCTAATATAAACACCGGCGTCGTGTAGGAGATGATAGTCAATACTCCCATTATGCGCAAAAAGTAATGCATCCATGCAGCGTAGTCCTCAAGAAGTTCAATATCAATTATGTCAATATCTTTGCCCAGACGATGAAGCACACGTCCAAGGGGCGTTGTGTCAAAGAAACTCATAGAAGATCGCATGATATTTTTTAATAATTCAAGATGGAGTATCCGTCCTGCTCGGATGCTACCTAAAGAACTAAATGCCATCTCGAAAAATACAAATATACCTGAAACAAACACCATGTTGCTGATGTCAGTTTTTTTATGTCAGCTGGTATGAAAACAAAACATACAGGTCATCGAAATTGAAGCAATTAGTGATGCTGTTTTGTATTAATAACCACAAATAAATCATCAAATCTAACTGTAAAATATTTTAGAAATTTGTAACATCTTGCATTCACAAAGAGTTAAAACTTGTATCACTTTTTCCTGAGCAAAATGAAAAATTATTTTGTTTGAATAACATAAAAATAATGTTGGCATTTAATTTAATAGTCTGTGACGTTATAACTCTGCTCTTAGGCTTGGAGCATCTCAATCTCAATCAATATAGTAAGGTGCCTGATTTAGGCTAGAGCTTGTGACCGGTTGGGCATAGGCTGACCCAAACAACCATCCAGATTTTTTATACTTTTATGGTTTTGTAACCTTGATAATAAAGAGAAATCAGCCACTAGGTCAGAAACTTACATTGGTTCTTGTCATAAGCCTGTCAATCAAAGCTGCTATGAGCATTTAGGCTACAAACGTGATTGGTTGATTACTAAATTGGCCAGCAACTATATAGGTACATTGTATACCAACTCCTGCAGTGTGTGTGGTGAACACCCACTTTTTAGAGGGCCGGATTTCTCCCAATGAACCTAGCAGCTGAGCGTAAATAGCTATGAATGTGCTGTAAAACACCAAATCATCACGAGGCGTGGAGATGGGCTGTGTGACCAAACCAGTTAAGCAAGGCCACAAAAAGGCATGTAATGTAATAAAATATTGTAAAAAGGCCTGTGATGACCATTACCTTGTAAGAGTCCCAGTGCTCCGTATACACCCAGTCTCATGTCCCTCTGATCAGTGCCAGAAGTAGAGTTTTTACTGGCATCATTACTCCATTCACTCAGCCAGATATTTGAGTAGATACTTGCAGCATTATTCAACACATAGAACAACACAATAAGGAAGGATACAGGGATACCAATAGCTTTGAAGTAAGCCAAGAACACAGCTAGTTTTACCTGAAATTAAACAATAAGCGAAAGATTTATGAATTAACCTTTAAGCTTGTTAGTAAACTGTGTCAAAGTTTGCCGTTATCTGGGGCAATCCCTCGAAAAATGCTAATGTCTAACAAACTGCTGTATTGAATTGTTGAAGGGGCAAATTAGTATGATACTTAACTGTGGAATGTGTGAAAAGATATTGCTTATTGGTAACAAAAACAGCAGAATTTTCATTTTGGTTTAATAGTCCAAATGTATCCACTATAATTCCAACAAAGTTTTCTTACAGAAAAGTTTTTTTTTCTTATTTTATCCTAGTGAATAAAACGTCATCGTATATTTGTTCCAATTTTCAAAGTCAACTTTCTTGACAGTCAAGCGTATACAGTGTACAAATGCATACAGGCGTTTATTGAGGGTAGTCATTAATTTACAAAATGCTGCCAATGTACTTCCCACGAAACCAGGTTGCACCACACGGCTTGTGGAACTGAAATGAATTCCAATACAATTTATGTGATACATTCATGTTTTACACCTCACTGGGAATTATTTCCCTTGAAGTGAGGTAGCCAAAGCATATGCCAGACCCTGCATCCATTCTTCCGCCTGTACATTGTAGTTGGCAACCATTCCACAAATTAATCAAGTGCAAACCAGGAATTGAATTTGAAAACCATACCCGTCCAGTTTCTGAAGTTTCTTTCTGTATAAGTTTATCTTGTTCGGCAGGCTCTTTGTCAGAGTCAACAACATCACATAAAACACCGTCCTCTTTGCCAATTTTGTTTAGAGAGAGATTTGATACAGCGTTCAATCGTGAGGCATGAGAGGTGCTCCTGGAGGGACGATCTTCGGAGCTTTCTGTCACGGTGCGCACGTGAGAAATTTGTCTGAGAGCACAAAAAAAAGACGACAAAATACAAACCAAGATAAATTAACATTGAGCTATAGCCCTACATACACAGGTGCATGTAACATTTTAGGGTCATACCTTTAATTTAATTTTAGTTGAAAAGCTTCCTTGTATAAACTGATTCGGAGTTAAATATATCAATTACCTTTTGAGGAGTTCTTTGGAGGTTTCGTCCTCTGTTATTGAGCCCAGGTGAGAGAGAATTTCCTCACGTAAAGTGGCACCTGCAGGTTAGAATAATAAACAATGAAATAATGAAAAGCAGGTTAATATATATGGGGTTTAATAGTCCGCTACAATCATGATCTGTCCAACTTGGCAGGAAATTTAACTCATTTGGAGAAGGTATTTTTTACAGCTTTTACAAAAAGAAAAAAGTGTTGAAATTTAGCCACTTTTTTTTCAAGAAAAATTGCTTCCATTAGTACATGTACAGCCCATACTGTAATTCAACGTTTCATGCAAGCGTATTTGTACAAAACTTTTGACAGTTGATTTTATCGTTTATTACACTGCTTCCAGGTACTTTGCCTTAAAAACAATAATAATTATATAATTCCACTGGACACACCCAATTGATTTATTGATGTTTTACTCCATGTTGCCAGGTTTAAAGTGAGAGGAAGCCAGACATCTTATCCCAGATGAAACTGCCTACATGTACCTGGCAACTAACTCTTCCACATAGGGTAATCAAATAAAACATTCACTCAGAAATGTGTCCATTTTTATTCAGTCAATGTGCTGCATTGATGGAAGGCTTTTGTCAGACTGAGGGACTATCACCATAACTAACTGAGCCACCAAGGCCCTGGACACACCCAAGGAATTTAGACAAAGCATTTAATTTTATTTACATATACAATGTCTAGATGTAAATAGCATCTCCTTTTTCCAGGCCCGTTCAGATTTATTTGGGGCACCCATATGAAGAGCCACTATGACCTGACTTTCATCAAATAATCTCAAGAAAAATTAGAGCACAACGACCAAAAAGGGCCCCCATGTCTCTCATACATTCTGATTTAAGTTGCTTGTACATGCAGTCATGCGTCTAATAGAATGCATGCTGTTTTCTTTTAACAAGCAAGAGATCAATACATTATTGCGTGTTTCCTTATTATTCGGCGATAATATCCTAATTCAAGCAATTGAAAAAAAACGATCAATAAATTTACTCTAAAATAACATGCACATGTAATTTGTAAAAATCTGTAAACTAAAACCAATAGTAGGTCTTTATAAACAGAACCAGAACAAGAAACAGCAATGGTATAAAAGCATGGTGCAATTATGTGTCCCATGCTTCAAAGCAAAACTATTAAAGACAAAACCAGCTCAATATTAAATATAACTTTGAAATAATAACATCTCATCCATCAAATGTTTAGAATATTTTTAAACCAGAATTAATTTCTTTTATTTTTGAAACCAGTTTATTTACCAAATCTCTGGATTTGAGTCTGATATTCGACCCAATACTTGTACTCAAGACGATGTTGATTGCTTTGTTTTTTCTATATCTGTTTTGTTCCATATCTATTTCATTTACATTTTTCGAAAAGAGTTGTTGGGCGGGGGGTTTTGAGGAGGGAGAGAGACAGTATATTTTTGTTTTAAGTCAAATCCTAAGGAAAAACAGAAATTAAATTGATTGGATTTATGAGATTCATACCAGACCATGCTGTACTTTCAATTGAATGTAAAGATATGGCAGCACATTGCCAACACATAATGTCCCAGTAAAATGGTGAGTCTGAGGTGTTATTATATACAAGTATATATTTAATCAGTGTGAATACCTTCTCCACTTTGGTCAGTATCTAAAGAGAGCATTTAGAAAACAGGAAAAGTGAATTAATACCTTCAGCAAAATGAAAAGAGGATAATAGAATAAGCTATAGATCTGAGTTTCTCAGAGTGCAATACATTCTCGGATAGTGGGTGCATAAAGAAACTTATGTGGGGCAGGGAAGAGAGGTTGTTGAAAATGTAGGAAAAGGCAATGCAGAGAACAGTTTTTGCTAGTGCTTTAAATAGCATGGCAAAATAAATATATAGACCCTTTCAGCTTAGAACATGGCATTGACGTCATCTCTCTGTTGCGGTCGCTATGACACGCCTCTTTTGCATTACGTCATAAAAGAAATGAACACGATTCTGACGTCAGATTGATCCAAAAACTCAATTTAGAGTCATCTTGCCCTACAACGAAGCTTCTGCACCAGCGTCAATCCTTAAGCTGAAAGGGTCTATTGGTCTGTTTGTCTACCTTAAATGCCCTTGGGCTGGAGCATTGTGTCTCTGCTTTAGCCATGTATGCTGGCTCAGCAAGGTGAAAGGTGAATGCCAAATACATTAGTCTTTCTGATGTTGGGTGATGTGGGTGGGTGACTTTGAGGGTGATCTTTTGGTGGGTTGATACTTTGGCAATCATATAACCTTAGGTGTTGAGTGCAACATTAGGCCCCAATCAATCAATCTACCTTCTAAATGCCCAGTCATAAATGGGAACTACATGTAGCTTACTAGAGAAGTATTTTTATCAGTGTAGTGAATGAGATATTTTAGTTGTTATTTCTTAAATACACATTATAACAAAGTAATAGAGCAGAAGTGAGGGCAATGAATTGATTGAGGTTTAAAGAAAATTAATATTTTATAAATTAAATCCTTCCAAATTATACCTTCAGCATCGAGTATCTCCTCATCGAGTGCATCCTCGGAGATGAGATAGTTTTTGAGGAACTCTGCGAATGCCCCGTTATGATCCAATAGTTCCTGATAGGATCCTATCTCTGAGACTTCACCATTAACCAGCACTACAATCTGGTCCACTTGGGGCAAAAAGCCGATGCCATGGGTCACCAAAATACGGGTCTGAAAATAAACGCAAAATACATTATTTATTGATTGTAGTTTAACAGCAATGCTTAAGAATGAAGAATTAATTTATCTGACAATATTATAGCCTTCAAACATTACAAGCTTATTTTGACCCTTAATTTTCATCAACCGAGGCTACTAGAGCCATGGTTTTTACTAGCTCTTGCCAACCACAAAATGTTTTTTCTTAAGCAAACAAACTTTGGAAAACTTCTAAGAAAAAAAAACTGCATCCTTCTATCAAAGGAAACAACAGCCTACAATGTACCAGGGGGTAGTATTCTTCTAATTTTGCAACAAAAAAAAAACAACTTGAGCCTGCAGAGATCCAAGAGCTCTTATTATGTCCAAACTATTCTTCTACAATTTATTATCCTTAAAAAAGGTGTCATTTTTTTTTTTTCAATTTCCCGATTTCTTTCTTGTGTTAAGTACATGCAAGTAAAACAACTACTATACCTTATCCTTAAGAACTCCATTTGGACCAATAACTTGCTCAAAGATGTGTTTTCCTACATGCGAGTCCACAGCACTCAATGGATCATCAAGGAGATAGAGATCAGTGTTCTGGTAAACAGCTCGGGCTAAACTCACTCTCTGTTTCTGGCCACCACTCAGGTTAATGCCCTACAGTTAGAAAATATTTATATGTTTTTCTGATGTGATACAGGAACAAAAAGTTTAACGAAATAACGACTCTTAAAGTGAGCAATCCAAAGAAAGACATATTGATTGCTGATGGTTTGTAAATAAACCCAATTATTGCTTCAATCTGTTGTAATGTCTTTCTTTGGATTGTACTCTCTAATATATATTTATGAACAATAAAACACACAGGCACAGGTCAAAATCCTCTTGTCTAAAATAACCATGGAGACAAGTTTCTAATTGTGTTAAAAAGGGGTATATTATTTAAACCTTTATACCCAATCATAAGTGTGTTGAGATAAACTAAAACCAACGATATTTCATTAGGGTGACGACAGAGAGGAATTTGACTTTAGTCAATTTCCTGGAACATTTTCGAATACATTGATTGACAATGTTTATGCATCTTCAGCTACATGTAGCTAGACTGATAGACTCTGACCTCAAAATCAACTAAAACTGACCATATTATAAGTCAGAACATTGTATAGCCTGAATGGAATTTGAATCAAAGAAGCATTAATGGTCTTATTGTTTCATAGGTTGGGGTGAGGGATCCATGTTCTTGTGAAAATTAATAAGTGCAACCAAATTTAATATAGCCGAATAAAGTACAAAAAATGTATTGGTTATCAAATAGAGGCATTAAAAACTTAGATAATGACGTTGCTTTGTCCAGCATCAACCATTTCAAAAGCTGACCTCTTAAAAAGATTGATTGATGTTTTACACCACACTCAAGCTTATTTCACTTATATGGCGGGGTTGCCAGGTTTATTGGGGGACGAAACCAGACTGTATGCCCAGTGGAAACCCCCAATCAGATCCTCTAAGGCTCAGTAGGTAGAGCGTTGGACGCTTAATCCAAACAGCCTTCCACCAATGGGTCGCGGGTTCGAATCTCACTCAGTCCAAAAAATTGGAAAATTTTCTGACTGGGTTTTCACTCGAACGACCTCCGGGCATAGAGCCTGGTTTCCTCCCACAATAAAACTGGCACACCGCCATATAAGTGAAATAATCTTGAGCGCGGCGTAAAACACAAAACAATCAATCAACCCAATCAGATCAGTGAAAACCCTACTTCGGAATTTTTCTGTGACCTTCATTGGTGATTGATTGATTGGTGTTTTACGCCGCGCTCAAGATTATTTCACTTATATGGCGGCGTTGCCAGTTTTATTGTGGGAGGAAACTGGGCTCTATGCCTGGAGGAAACCCACGACCTTCCGTTGGTAACTGGCAACCATCCCACATAGGTCGTTCGAGACCTTCATTGGTGAAATATTTCCCCTATAAGCCTGTTCAATACAATTGCATGCTGTTTTTTGTTTTCTCCCCCTTCAATGTTCCAAAATTCAAGATCTGATACCATACATGATGCCGTTAGCAAATACTGTAATGGAAACCACTACCCATAAAAACTATAATGGAAAACACTACCCACAAAAACTATAATGGAAACCACTACCCATAAAAACTATAATGGAAAACACTACCCACAAAAACTATAATGGAAACCACTACCCATAAAAACTATAATGGAGAACACTACCCACAAAAACTATAATGGAAAACACTACCCATAAAAACTATAATGGAAAACACTACCCACAAAAACTATAATGGAAAACACTACCCACAAAAACTATAATGGAAAACACTACCCACAAAAACTATAATGGAGAACACTACCCACAAAAACTATAATGGAAAACACTACCCATAAAAACTATAATGGAAAACACTACCCACAAAAACTATAATGGAAAACACTACCCACAAAAACTATAATGGAAAACACTACCCACAAAAACTATAATGGAAAACACTACCCATAAAAACTATAATGGAAAACACTACCCACAAAAACTATACTGGAGAACACTACCCACAAAAACTATACTGGAGAACACTACCCACAAAAACTATACTGGAGAACACTACCCATAAAAACTATAATGGAAAACACTACCCACAAAAACTATACTGGAGAACACTACCCACAAAAACTATACTGGAGAACACTACCCACAAAAACTATACTGGAGAACACTACCCATAAAAACTATACTGGAGAACACTACCCATAAAAACTATACTGGAGAACACTACCCACAAAAACTATACTGGAGAACACTACCCATAAAAACTATAATGGAAAACACTACCCACAAAAACTATACTGGAGAACACTACCCATAAAAACTATACTGGAGAACACTACCCATAAAAACTATAATGGAGAACACTACCCATAAAAACTATACTGGAGAACACTACCCATAAAAACTATAATGGAGAACACTACCCACAAAAACTATAATGGAAAACACTACCCATAAAAACTATAATGGAAAACACTACCCACAAAAACTATAATGGAAAACACTACCCACAAAAACTATAATGGAAAACACTACCCACAAAAACTATAATGGAGAACACTACCCACAAAAACTATAATGGAAAACACTACCCATAAAAACTATAATGGAAAACACTACCCACAAAAACTATAATGGAAAACACTACCCACAAAAACTATAATGGAAAACACTACCCACAAAAACTATAATGGAAAACACTACCCATAAAAACTATAATGGAAAACACTACCCACAAAAACTATAATGGAGAACACTACCCACAAAAACTATACTGGAGAACACTACCCACAAAAACTATACTGGAGAACACTACCCATAAAAACTATAATGGAAAACACTACCCACAAAAACTATAATGGAGAACACTACCCACAAAAACTATACTGGAGAACACTACCCACAAAAACTATACTGGAAAACACTACCCATAAAAACTATAATGGAAAACACTACCCACAAAAACTATACTGGAGAACACTACCCATAAAAACTATACTGGAGAACACTACCCACAAAAACTATACTGGAGAACACTACCCATAAAAACTATAATGGAAAACACTACCCACAAAAACTATACTGGAGAACACTACCCATAAAAACTATACTGGAGAACACTACCCATAAAAACTATAATGGAAAACACTACCCACAAAAACTATAATGGAGAACACTACCCACAATAAGTGGCTGTCGCCATCAGGACCCCTCGGGTCTGGGCCAAAGAAACCGAAGATATATTTATTTTCCAGACAATTTGTTGTGAGTGAAAAACTACTCCACATACATGCATCACATTTACTTGTAAGGAGGTTTTTGGCTGATAGTCATGCAAGGGGCATAACTCTTGAAAACATGTCCGAGCACATCGATTTTAAATAGGCTTCTTGTACTTGTTGTATTGAACAAATGTAGGAAGTTTCAAAGTTGTAAGCTAAAGACTTTTTTAGATAATGTGTTTACAAGGCTTTTTATAGCAGCGGTAAAAAAAGGGGCATAACTCTTGAAAAAAACATTCGAGCGCGTTTATTTTAAATAGGCTTCTTGTACTTGCTGTATTAAACAAATGTGTGAAGTTTCAAAGTTGTAAGTTAAAGACTTTTTAAGATAATGTGTTTACAAGGCTTTTTATAGCATCGGTAATGTAAGGGGCATAACTCTTGAAAAAACAACCGAGCGCGTTGATTTTCAATAGGCTTCTTTTACTTGCTGTATTAAACAAATGTGTGAAGTTTCAAAGTTGTAAGTTAAAGGCTTTTTTAGATAATGTGTTTACAAGGCTTTTTACAGCAGAGGTAATGTAAGGGGCATAACTCTTGAAAAAAACATCCGAGAGCGTTGATTTTCAATAGGCTTCTTGTACTTGCTGTATTAAACAAATGTGTGAAGTTTTAAAATTATAAGTTAATGGCTTTTTTAGGTAATGTGTTTACAAGGCTTTTTATAGCAGCGGTAATAAAAGGGGCATAACTCTTGAAAAAAACATCCGAGCGCGTTGATTTTCAATAGGCTTCTTGTACTTGCTGTATTAAACAAATGTGTTAAGTTTTAAAGTTGTAAGTTAAAGACTTTTTTAGATAAGGTGTTTACAAGGCTTTTTATAGCAGCGGTAATAAAAGGGGCATAACTCTTGAAAAAAACATCCGAGCGCGTTGATTTTCAATAGGCTTCTTGTACTTGCTGTATTAAACAAATATGTTAAGTTTTAAAGTTGTAAGTTAAAGACTTTTTTAGATAATGTGTTTACGAGGCTTTTTATAGCAGCGGTAATAAAAGGGGCATAACTCTTGAAAAAAACATCCGAGCGCGTTGATTTTCAATAGGCTTCTTGTACTTGCTGTATTAAACAAATGTGTTAAGTTTTAAAGTTGTAAGTTAAAGACTTTTTTAGATAATGTGTTTACAAGGCTTTTTATAGCAGCGGTAATAAAAGGGGCATAACTCTTGAAAAAAACATCCGAGCGCGTTGATTTTAAATAGGCTTCTTGTACTTGCTGTATTGAACAAATGTGTGAAGTTTCAAAGTTGTAAGTTAGAGACTTTTTTAGATAATGTGTTTACAAGGACCAATGGACAGACGGACAGACGGACAGACGGACAGACGGACGACGGAGGCAACGACAATACCCTTCGGGCAAAATTTGCCCGAGGGGTAAAAACTATACTGGAGAACACTACCCACAAAAACTATACTGGAGAACACTACCCATAAAAACTATAATGGAAAACACTACCCACAAAAACTATACTGGAGAACACTACCCACAAAAACTATACTGGAGAACACTACCCATAAAAACTATAATGGAGAACACTACCCACAAAAACTATACTGGAGAACACTACCCACAAAAACTATACTGGAGAACACTACCCACAAAAACTATAATGGAAAACACTACCCACAAAAACTATACTGGAGAACACTACCCACAAAAACTATAATGGAGAACACTACCCACCTTTTCCCCAATTTCTGTCTGATCAGAAGCAGGTAACATTTCCAAGTCTGGTTTGAGAGCACAGGCATCTATTATTTTGGTGTAATCACATGCTTCAAACGTTTTCCCAAATAAAACGTTGTCCTGTAAGGTAGCGTTCTGAATCCATGCTTGTTGTGGGACAAAGGCTACAGAACCCTATAAAGCAAACAATTTCAGAATTCAATCACATGTATCATTTTTAGGCAAAAATATACACATATTTTGCTCTCCTCACGCCTTCATACTTTATGTTATAATCATACTAAAAAACTTAAGTTAATTACAGATAAATGAGAAAAAAATTGAAAGCTTCGAAAGGGTTTCGGTGATTTTAAATTTGTTGGTCTTAAAACAGTTTGTTTTAAGTTTTTTGGGGAAATTTTACAAACGCTTAAATTAGTCAATGAAAATTAGTGAAAAAAAGGCTAGTTTTGACAGCAAATGTCTTTTGAAATCTAGTGCATGTACTATGACATAAAATCCCAAGACCGACCTTGACATTTGCTGATCCGGACACACGCTCAAGGTCACCCAGCATAGCAGAGAGTAAGGAAGATTTCCCGGCTCCCACAGCCCCGACCACGGCCACCAAGGAACCCTCGGGCACGGTAAGATCAATACTAATATAAGTGAGAAAAGTAAATGAGTTAGTGAGAGGAGTTTACACGTTGCTTTCAACATTATGTCAGTCTAATCTGAAATTCAGTAAACAACTTAATTTTTGTCTTTGGACTGTGTGAAGTTCGAAGTCGTGATCATTTTAAAAGGAACGCGATTATCATCCTGCCCACTGAGCCCATTTCAGAGAGACATTTCTTCAAAAATATATTCAGGTTGTTAAAAAATATATATTTTGCCTTAAGGCGAATTTAATCCTTATTCTTATGTTTTGATTGATTGGGGCTTAACATCGCACACAACAGCTACGGTCATATGGCGACAAAAGTACCAACCAACCAAAAGATCTTACCCACCCCCATCCCACCTAAATTTTAACATTAAAACCTCCACAGACCATATGAAAGTCCGGAAGGCTAATGTATTTGGCATACTTAATTTTCCTCCATGTTAGGTAGGCGAAAATGGCTATGGCAAAAACAACAGCGCCCCCAGCCCGAGGGTCTTATGTTTTGGAGGTCCAGGTTGGATAACAGAAAATATAAAAAAAAGTTGACACAAAGAAAAACATCTTATTCCAAAAAAAAAAAAAATACAAAGTAGAATTTTACACTTTCCAAAAGTCCCAGCAGTAAAAAAATTCAGAATTTGGGTACAAGTCTGTTCTTACTTCTTCAAAACAGGTTCTCCATCTTTATCCCATGTAAATGTACCTTTCTTCAACTCTACAGGATGCTCTGAAAAAAACAAAGGGACATAACTCATCAGCTAAGCTTCAAAATTCACCTCGACATGTACAATTTTAATTAGAAACATTGATTTTAACAAATACAGATTTGATTGATATGCATACTGAAGATTATTTCCCTTATATGGCGACATTGCCATGTTTAGTCGGGGAGGAAACCCCAACCTTCGACAAATCCCTGGCAACTTCACCACACAAGGTAATCCACTGAAAACACACTCAATTATTTCTTTGTACAGAGTCGGATTGGAACCCTCGGCCTATAGATGTATGGCCAGTGTGAGTGTGAATATACAGACTGAGTCAACAGTCTGAATATATTTCCTGAAATTAGTAATGGCTTTAAACCAATGTCACATTTTGTTTGGGTACGGACTCTGGAGTTTGACTTACTTGCTTCTTGTTTATGGTGAACAGAGTCAGGATCTAGCTCATCATTACTGAGATATACACGTAACCTCTTCATAGAAACAGAGGTCTACAAACAAAAATACATCTAAGTATTACACACAGCGTGAAGTTCAGTTCAGTGGCTGGTCAACCCTTTTGTAAAGGTAAGCAAGAATGGGTTAAAAATATTGATATTTCTTCATTCGCATCCAAATTAGGTAACTTTCGGCTACTTTTTTCGGATGGATAATTGGATGGCTTTTAGAGAGTACTGTTTACAAGTAACTTATACTGTAGGCTTACACGCAACAAATGTGTATCTTGGTTATTTAATTTTTTTTGGTTCTTTAATAAAAACTTCAGTTTGTTCAGGCAAGGAGATTTTTTTTCAACTTTGAGAAATGTTTTTTTTTTTTGATTTCGGATTCACTTGACAATTAGAATTGATGAAAACCTCACAGATTTTCATAATTATTTTATTAATGACTGGCCAGAAACTATCTCTGTGAAATTTTCATCGTGAATCTAAATTAGTTAAAAAAACTTAAACGATCAAGATTGAAATAAAAATAATGATGCATGAACTATAAGAAATGGATTACAGACCTGCACCATATTACTGATGAGCTGAGGTAACATAGATAATGGAAACCGCAGGATGTTAAACAGTGACAAGGAAACAAACGCCTTCTCTGCATTTAATACATTCTCAGGGCTGGACAGGACAAACACAGCAAATGTAGTCAGGGATACCTATAGATAAGTAATAAAAAGAAGAATGTCATAAAAAATATCTAAATGTCACAATATTGTAGCATGTAAATGTATTTAAAAAAGGAAAATATAGTAAATGTTAAAAACATGTGATATGTACAGAAACATCCTATCCTGTTATCACGCTCCTGTTAGAATGTGTAGAAAATATACTTTGTTTTATCCACCAGTATGTAGGACCAACACACGGAAACAAAGTTTATGTGTTCGGGCACAGATGAGCTTCAACTTACTGTCCAATGATGTAATTGATGTTTTCTCTCCTTTATCTTGTTTTAAAACACAATGTAAACAGGTATTATATTCTTAAATAGTTTTCAGTTTAAAGATTGACGTTATCTTGTCTTTACATTTTATATTTATTCTACTTCATTATTTCTTTTGTTATCAACTCTGTAATTAGGCTCCCTGGGCCTGTTGAGATTGAATTTGAATAAAATAAAAAATAAAATAACAGAGAGAGAGATAAGAGAAGATCTTAAGTTGCTTTCAACATTATTTCAGTCTTGTTACGACAAATTATCCCATTTGATGTTCTCCCTATTTCAAAAAGAATTGAATACATCAAGTGTCACATGTTGTCATGAATACAGAGCTATCTCACCTAGTTAACAAAAATACAACTCATCCACATTTTCTAACCAAAAACTTCTGACATAGACCTCAAACAGTAACCATGATTTCTTAAGATATAGCGATTGAGTCCTTAAAAGAATTAACGCTAACAATTATTTCTGGTAACTGATTTATTTTCAATTTTAGCATGTTTTCAAAAAGATTTTTTCATTTTATTTTCTGACATATAAGTGATAGATTGATAGAGTAATGGCAGATTTGCCAGGTTAATTGCCTTCACTGGTATAATAAATGGTTAAGAATTTCCTCAGACATTTTTCAGGCCTTATAAGTTATTCAAATCTGTGACATGTTGGGTTGGAATAAAATTAAGTTATATCACATAATAATAACAAGATAATTGATCCGACTATGTCCTTACCAGGAAGGGTGCACAGACCCATGTGAATGACGTGGCAGCGTTAAGGTAGGCAGCTTTCTTCAGTTCTGCTAATTCTTTGTTTCTGATTCCTAACACTCTTTCTTGGAAAGATCCCTCCCAGGCATACAGCTTCAACACCTACAAGGCAATAACAGAGGATTGTGTACGAAAATTTTAGATTGACGGTTTGATTGTTGATGCTTTACGATGCACTAAAGACTTTCACTAAAATGGACATCATCAATTTGGTCTTGTTAAATTATGAGATATTGCGGACAATGGACCTCTAGCACATTGATGATGCCATGGCTATTTTACTTTACAATATACATGTAATCGTTATAATTTTAATACTCTATAATTAAAACCAATTATGAACTAAATGCAAAACCCACTTTTTCTTCAGATTTTGTTGGATTTGAACCCATGACTGATCAAGACTGAGAAACGGTCACTCTCAACTGAGACATTGAGGCCCTTATTTAGCATTCAGATCGGTAAATGTTTTCTGGAGCCTGTCTCAATGGCTGGCTCAGATTTTTCCGGAATTTGAATGTTGTTTTATATGAACCTACCTTAATACCATTAAGGATCTCATTCATCAGTTTTATTCTCTGGTCCTTCAATTTCATCTGTGTGACCTGTTTGTTGGATAAGAATTTAGATAATAAAGTTTGAAGATTAAGTCAACAAGAGTCATAAGAAGATGATGTATTCCACGAGCCCCCCACTAGATTTATCAGTGTTACGTAAAGTGGAGATATATTTATGCACAGTAAAAATTGACGAAAATGCATTTGAAAAAAGGGATACCTACATCTGACCAAAGGACAACTACTGAACCAACACAACCCAAATTTATGAAAATGCAATAAAAACTGTAGGAGATGCATTGAAAAGAATATGATATAGAACACACATGCTGATCGCCATATCGCACTTTCCATTTTAACAAAAGTAAACAATCACTGAATACATTAAAAAGAGCTTGGAAAAGATATGCAGGAGATAAAAACCAATGTTGAAAGAACTTTACTGACATATCCGCCAGTGCAACAAGGCCTGGCCAAACATTTTTAAAATTTAGAAACATTAAATAAGACAGCTTTTTCATCTTATGACATTTGCAAGTCCTAAAACTGTCACCCTGGATATGTCTAGCACTTTCAAACATCTGGTTTTTGTCTGTGACGC
This sequence comes from Lepidochitona cinerea, assembly GCA_963971465.1. NCBI lineage: Eukaryota > Metazoa > Mollusca > Polyplacophora > Chitonida > Tonicellidae > Lepidochitona > Lepidochitona cinerea. The sequence continues at coordinate 42,286,980 of OZ020551.1, read as the reverse complement.
TTGCAGAGAGGTAAATTACAGTAAGGCAAGCACAATAAATTGAAGATAAAGTTCTACATCACTGGAGACATCTCAGTGTTATAAAATTTAAAAAATAGATAGTTTTAATACATTCATAAGGGATGAAGAAATACTGCATATTGTCTCACCTGTAGCTGTTTACTTTTGTTAGCGATGACAGCATTGACAGGTATCAACATAATCATCACACCAAGACCAGCCAGTACAGACGGACCTAACGTCTGCCATAAGAAGTACAAGGACACTGCGATCTGGAACGGTGCTGACCACAACATGTGAATGTAGGTCATTAAATCCATAAAGCGCTGGGCGTCCACGGACATCAGATTTACAATCTCCCCAACTGTTGATGATTTTCGAGCTGTGTTTGACAATTTTAAAGACTGAAAAAATAATATGATTTAAAGCATGATGAAAATAGCGTAAAAGCTTCATAAGTTAGTATGTCTGTGTTTATAGGATTAAGGCCTCACATTTTGGGAAACACACATATCAGTAGGTCTTAGTGCCTATTCTGGTCCCCTTTTGTTTCATTTGCCCAGGTCATTTGTTAAAAACCAGACTGCAATGATAAGTGGTCAAAAATAATATCTTAAATTCAAGATGAGGTGTCAGGGAATTAAGACATTCCTAAACAAGGCCTGTGTTGCAAATGTTAAACAAGGCCTGTGTTGCAAATGTTAAATAAGGCTGTTGGAAATGGACAAGTGTGGTTAAAAATTGAGGTTTTACGCCGCGCTGAAGATTCTTTCACTTATATGGCGGCGTTGCCAAGTTTAGTGGGTGAGGAAACCGAGATCTTTGGCGGGTCTCTGGCACTCCTTTAGTGTGATTCAAACCTTCAACTCATCACTGAGTGTTTAAGTCGGCTTGAAAGACTATCAGTCTACCAACTGAGCCACTGAGGTGCGAAATGATAGCCTTCAATAGAATAGTACATTACATTCTCCCAATGTTGACGCCATTGTTTTTTAAGTATTGTGATCCATAGCATTTGTTTAGCAGCTGAGGTTGTGTTACATGTCACAACACAAAACTGATTAATATCTATTGAAAAATCATTTACCAGTAAATATCCAGAGAAAAAAGATGAAGCTCTGCCTGTACTCACCTTGTTATAGACAGAAGCAATGATGGATGTTCTGAGCCTCATACCCAGTACAAAACATCCATGGAAGTACTGATGTAGAACAAAGGACTGTATTAAGGCTACAATCACCATGAGAGCGGCATACAGGTAACCTTTCCAGGTGAAAATAGACTTGTCCTGGGTAAACTGAATCATCAACCTGGAAATTAAACACACGGTTAAATGATGTAACGGTCACAATAAAAGTCTGACACATCTATTAAAGTGGCATGAGCTGCAAAAATTTTTGATATTTTGAGGTTGAAACAGAATGTTGAAATTATTGGCTATTTTTCTCTAGGCATATAATTCAGAAGCTTTTTAGTGCTTCTAGTCTCGAAAATGTACGATAAAGTATTGTTTTGAACTAACTTTGGATTACAATGAATGAATGGTCGTCCCGGTTATTTAAATTTTGTTTACTTTTTGAACACGTTTTCGGTTCGTACAGGTCACGTACTGTATGGATTTCCCTCATTCCAACGCCAATCAATTAGTTTTCCGATGGCCTTCAAAGCCTCTTATTGTCGTGACGATCAGAAATTATGAAAAAAAGTGTGATTTTTGGCAGCTCATGCCACTTTAAAGGTGCACTGCAGTATACAATCAAGTAGGTCCAGGGTTCTAATCCAGTCTGTCTTCCTTCTCAGTAAGGCAATTACATAAGATTCTCTTTGCATGTAAATTACTTTTATTTTAATTTTTCAGGTATGATATCGGCTGGGGAGTTTTTTCAACGGTTTTATCGATTGATTGATTGGGGCTTAATGTTGCAGTCAATATCTGCGGTTATATGGCAACACCAGTACCAACTTTCAATGCTTTGTATCTGAGCATGACATGTGAAATGTTCTGTAGCTGCCACGGTAAATAGAACTGTAAGAGCAGATGACAGATGTTGATTACACTTAAATAGTTATGTGGGTGTAAAGTGGTGTGACAACTTAACTACAGGTATTTAAGAAATAAATAAATATACGAAAGCCAATTGATATGTTTGTTTGTTTGGTGTTTTACGCCGTGCTCAACATTATTTCACTTATATGGCGGCGTTGCCAGTTTTATTGTGGGCCGAAACCGGGCTCAGTGCCCGGAGGAAACCCACGACCTTCCGCTGGTAACTGGCAACCATCCCACATAGGTCATTCGGGTGAAACCAATTGATATGAGATTACATTCAATGATTTTGGGCCAATGAAATGTCAAGAAATTTCTCTGAATGGTGATATTAAATACCACCTGTTAAACTTGTAAGATGAAAATGTAAACAGGAATTCCCTTTCATACTTACTTCAAGAGGTATGGACTGACAAAGATAAGAATGTCATGAGCTAGTTTGAAGAGACCGGCTACGACACCATAAGTTCCAAATGCTCGAGTCAACGCTAAGAACAGGGAGGGTTCTTTTTTCTTCTTTCCATCCTCCACAGCCACTTCAGTATAAACTGTTCCATCTTCATATCTAGTCTGGAGTTCTCTCCCTTCCTCACACTCTTTCTTGGCTGTGCCATCTTTCTGACACTTGTACTGGCCACTGTTGGGAAAATGGTTAAATGAATAGTCAGTGACGAAGTGAGAGAAACAATTGATTTATGAATTGATGAAGCTATTGATAATTGCAGAGGATATGAAATGCACTTATTTAATAGACAGAAAGCAGAAAGACAACTGTGAGTTGAATTGTGATGCTGGTCCACCACAGCAACTGCTATGAAGTAGGAGTTTCCATGGTGATACAGTACATAGAATTGCACACGTTCTTTTCTATGCAAAATACAAGCCTGGCGTTGAATAAAACAATTTGCACCTGAAACCCATGACATATCACAATGCATTCAGTCAAAAAATAGTTACGTCCCTTTGCGGTGAAAATAAACATGGGAACAAATGGACAAAAAGCAAATTTTTGACTGGAAGATAAAATTTGGTCGGAGATTAATAGTGAAACTTTTATAAGTCATCGGAAATACTATTTTCTGAAATATACTGAAGTTTGAAAAAAAAATTCTGAACAAAATTTGAAACATTGCTAATTAAACTGAATATCCCCCATTTACTCCCATGTTAAAAGTCAACACTTGCCGAATGAAAAGGGGAGATAACTTTTAACAGAATGACTTTACTCCGTGGAGCCCTATAGAATTTCTCATATTATGTCTTAATTGCTCTACTGATTAAAGCCATTTTGTTTTTTGAAGTGATATTTATGTTTACCATTTAGCCTTTTGCAGCTCTTTATCCCACTGTCTAGTAAACTTAGGCACCACATAAGCAGATGTATCTTGGGGGTTCAAGGACCATAAATCTTGACGCTCCAGGGGTTTCTTAAACCCTTTGACAACTAACCTAAAACAAACAAACAACATTTGACAAAAACATAAATTAACTTCAAGAATGGTTTCAAAATCTTTATTAGACTGTTAAGAAAAAATGTTCCAATACTGAGACAAAAAACAATATCCAACTAGATTCAAAGTAAATTATGATAGTTCTTATCATTTTTACACAAAAGACTTGGATATTTTCCTATCTATCTGTTAATGATTGATTGCTTGATGTTTTACACCGCACTCAAGCATATGTAATGAAGCGTAATGTAAATATCTGAGAGCTAATCACTCACCCTGTGAACCACCAGAATGTTGTCTTGGACAAGAACGAGGCACTGTTTTCTGGACAGGGATTCTGAAAAAAAAATATGTAGACAAATCACCATATTGATGACACTGAAATCCAACATATTGAAAAAATTCAACAGCAGTTCTTCTGATGAAATTTGGATAATTGTGGTGAAAAATATTGAAGTTATTCCCTCTCAAGAATGCACTGAATGAGAGATTTTTTACAAGTGATCTATGACACCCTCAAAATTACTTCTTACTGAGCTAACTGTGATCAAGACATGAAAAATAGAGTAAACCACATTTGTCAACGCATCCATTTGACAAATAATGATAGTGTAGGAAGCAGTTTTGGTGAATAAGAGTTATAAAGATGAAAGGTGTTGACACTACTCCCCCCGAATTATCTGTCTAAGGTCAACCAGTATTATATGGCTGGTCTTCCGAATAACTCAACATCGTACAACTGATACAAGTCTAAGCCAATCTACTCACTTTCTGGCATTTGTTTAGCCTGTTTGTGAGTCAGCCAGTGAGATATTGTAATATTCCAGGGAGGTTTAAATCGAGGCCGAAGACTTCTGAAGAGATTTTTGTCGCTAGAGATCAGAATGATTTTGGCGAGAGATCAGAATGATTTCGGCGAGAGATCAGAAATTACATTCTTTATGTAACCTTTATGGTAAGAAATTCAATATTTGTCCATTGAATTAAAATTTATTCACAAAATGATAATAGTTCATTCTAAATCAATTTGTTTATACACCTTTATACTAGGAGACAGCAAAATAAAAAAAGGTAGTGGGGCAGGTCTTCTGCAGCAAAAAAAATCTCTACAGGATTTTTATAAAAAATAACATCGGCAAAGCTCAGCAATTTATTTTGCTCTGGAAATTTGATTTTACTACAGCAATCACTGCAGAATTGTGTGGATTGCGACTGGGAATTTTATCTATTGGTGGGTTGGGAGAGACTGATGAATTGTGAGGACTGAGACTGGGAATTTTATCTATTGGTAGGTTGGGAGAGAAGCAGACTTTTAGCCAGAGAGGAAACCGTTTATCATTCATGGTTACCTGTCCTGCCAATCAACCCACCGACAGGAATACAAGAAATATATAACAGATTAGCAATATATAAAACCCCTATTGAACTCACCAGATCCGGCTGTACTTGGTAAGATGCTGGCGGGAGATCAACAAAAGCTGATAAAACTAACTGTACAAGAACGATGGGGTAAAATAAATAAAATGTGGTAAAACTAACTACATCTGTGACTTCTCCCTAAAAAAACAAATAAATATACATATTTACACAATGCAAATTTGAAAAGAGCGGTCAAATTGATTGATCAACTGCTTGGGGACATTTTGATAAAATGTTTATAATTTGTGTGACTGTTTAAGAATAAACGTTACATCACTTCTTGGGATAGCTTTTTTAACATGATACGAGTGAAATTTTTGGTGAATTTTTGCTACACTGGTAAATCACCATAGACTGATCCAGAGACATTTTGATACCTGTATACAGGTATGGGCGCCCAAACTCACAAGCAAACAATCCGCCCAAATTCTTAAAACCAACAGATTTTATTGTCAAAATTGCATTTAATGTTGAATTTTGGGCCAGAGATGTTGTTTTTGTCTTGTTGTTGGAACATTTTGAACCGAAATGGTATGCCCAAATTTTCCCTGGATCAGTCCCTGATCACCAACGCTGAAGTACCCAGATGTAACACCAGGCCAGGGTTAAAATCAAACTAAGCAATTACCAGCCAAACCTGTATTTTTTCAGTCTCTTTTATTCATTAATTATTTTTGTATTAAATCATTTGGTGATTGATTACTGCATGTAGATGTTACACTGCACTCATGATAATTTTAATTATATGGTGTCATTGCCATGTTTAGTGGGAGGAAAGCGGCCTCTTTGCCTTAGGAAACTCCTTAAATCAATTGGTAGTGAGAAAAATAATCATGAAAAAAACTCATTTTTTATTTTATACAGTTTATACACGCTACCAGTATAACAAAGAGACAGTATTTACAGTACAAACAAAAACACATGCCTAGGGTGTTAATCTAATTTGAGTTGGACAATAATATTCTATAAACAAATGAATTCACACATTTGAGCAATGTCATGTGTATTTTATTTGTGAAAATTTCAGATAAATCAAGAGCAAATCCCTGATTTGGCTACCCATTGCCTATTCTATTTTAGGCATATTTCTGTTATGTATTTTGTTCGAATTTTTTAAGCAACTATAGGCCTATATACATGTAATGAATTTTATATTAATTTTTGTTTTACCCTTTGAATGATACCTATACTAAACGCAGATCCTGCAGTTTGCAAGAACAAGCAGTTTGAATACACAACTGGTTGATTTAGACATAGTTTTTGGAGGATAGATAAAACATTTTTAAAATTTACATCTTGCTCAATGAAAATGGTTTCAAAAATATAATTCCATAATTCAACTTGTGGCAGGTTTACAATCCAGTAGTCATTACAGAATGCCTGTAAAATACTGTTAATAGCACATAAAGGAGAGAAAGATCTTACCTCTAATAGTGCCACTCTTATTTTAGACCTAAAAGGTATTATCCCAAATAGAGCCAAAAGAACCCAGAAAATAAATAAAAATGCTGAGGAACGAATTCCTTTAACTCGATCAAAATGAATGAGGATTATGGACACAATCTGCCAATGAGAAAGAAAATAATGTTAGGGAAAAGTGGCTAGAAATATATTATTCATTAATATCATATTAATGGTAATAGATAAAATTGAATGAGCCTTCAAACTTCATCAAATTATACAAATGAAACATTTAACACTAAACTATTTGACAGAAATAAATAACAGACTGGTTTAGGATTTTGTTAATTTAAATTTGCTTATTCTAGCTGTAGAAAGAATTTGAATGAACACGTTTCCAGTCTTTAGATAATAAATATACAGTAATTCAAAAATAAACGTTGTATAACAATGTGTTCGTCTATTTTTTCAAAGATCAAAAATGGAGATAAAGTTATCTGGAGGCAATGACAGCTTTTCTGAAACTTATTTGGGATTTGAACTTATCATTTATACATTGGTTGAATGCTTGCCCAATATGATTATTTGGAATGAGCCAGACCCGGAAGATTCCAAGCCTCCGCCCCAGTGCCCCCCCCCCCCCCCCCCAAATCTGATAATGAAATACTTACTAGTGTTAAACACAGAATAAGAGGAGAGACAAAGTTAACAGCAGGCACAGGTAAACTGGCCACTATGTCATGGACATTCTTAAAGATATCCACTAAGCTGAGACATATCAAAACACCACTGAGTACCTGGAAACAAAAAAACAATTAAATGCAACTACGCAAGTAAAGGCAAAAAAAAATAATACATATTTACATATATTCTATACGTAAAAAAAAATCCTTAGAGAAAACCTGGTCACATATAATGATGTTTGGAGAACAATCTTGACTTTTCAATGGCACCTTGTATTTACACAACACAGTTTCCATATAGGCCCTTACAGGATACATGCAAGTTTACCAAAAAAATGGAAAATCAGATTGGGTTTTTTTTTTAATATATATTTTTATTTTATTTGTTGAGGCAAGCAGCATGTGAGGCAATTCTAGATAAAAAGACAGTCTATCTGTGGATTTGTAACCAAATTATATAGACCAAACTCCTGCCTGTCATCAACTTAATGAAATATCATGGGTTGTGGTTTATTATAACAAACTTATGATTGGGTATAAACGTCTAAATGATATTCCCCTTTTTAACACAATAAGAAACTTGTCTCCTTGGGTATCTTAGTAAGTCAAGGAGATTTTCCTGTGCCTGTGTGTTTTAAATATATAAAAGAATGTAAAAATGTGAATTTTGAAATAATGAAAACAGTGTGTGTGTTGATAAGTTGTTACAACAAGAGTTTCGGGAAATCCAAAAAGCTGTACAAAGCCTACATTTAATTTTATGGAGGCCATGTGGTAGAGGGAAGGCAATAAAAGTCTCACAGCACTTGAGATAAGTGCTAGTGTAAATAGAACAAGGCTGAGTTACTTACATGTATCTCTTTGTCTGTAGATAAAACTTTAATCCTTATAATTATTTTTCATTCGATTTTAATGTTATATATTGATTTAAGAATAGTTTCAATCAATTTAGAAACATTATTGCAGTTTGAAAAAAAAAAATTTTGATGAGAATCGGACAAGTAGAAACCATTTTATAATTTTAAGGTTTTTTTCATGAAAATGAAAGTAAGAATAAAAGGGAACTAGAAATTGCTGAAGCAATTGCGATTCAAAGTGTGAATCCGAACAGATAAGAGTTTCACATACTCCTTGACTTTTTTTCCGAAAAGTAATTAAAGCGCCGGAAAGATGTACATGTTTTTCGTTAATCGCCAAAAGAAAAAGCGCGGAAGTGAAAGAAAAATTCCTTAAATTTTAAAGATTAAATTAACGGAAGACGTTGGCTGATGAACTGTATCTACTGCATCATCGCTGTGAAATTTCGATTCAATTGGCTATTTAGTGTTTAATTTATACCGTTTTGAATACAGGATTTTCGTTAATCACCAAACGAAAAAGCGCGGACGTGAAAGAAAACATTTTCTAAATTTTAAAGATTCAATTTACGGAAAACGTTGACAGATAAATTGTATCTATTACATCTTACCTGAGAAATTTTGATTCAATCGGCTAAACAGTTGTTAAGTTATTGCGTTCTGAATAGAGGATTTTCTATAATCATCAAAGGAAAAAGCGCGGACCTGATAGAAAACATTCTCTAAATTTTTAAGATTTTATTTACGGAAGACGTTGACTGATAAACTGTATCAAGTACATCTTAGCTGTTAAGTTTGAATTCATTCGGGTAAACGGTTTTTAAGTTATAAGGCTTTTAAATATGTGTGACGTCATAAAATCCAAATCTTCGTTTATTACTTATTGAGCCAGTGTTTTCAGTTTGTTGATCGTTGAAACTAGTTTTATTTATGCATATTATGTGTTTACACTGATATATGTTATCGGTTTTGCTCTATAATGCGTCATTTTTCCTCGGCATATGTGAGAAAGTCCAATAGTACACCTGAAAACGACCAAGTCCAACAATTTAAATTTTGGAACAAAGATTAAAAGTACTTATGAAAATGATAGAAAGCATTTGGCGGTATGTTTTTCTTCGTCTTTTCAAGGGCTTTCAGATCACATATAATAAAAGTAACAAAAATCAGTTTTAGAAAAATTCACACTATTATTGATGACGTCATCAATTTTAAATACCAAATATCTCCTATGGTTTTTATACAATAAACTTCAAATTTGCATTCATAATAGATTATGCATTGAACTGTCTGATGTTACCAAATAAGAGCAAATACTTCTTTTTTTAGGGAGAAGTAAAGCTTTACGTCTTTGAAACACGATCCAATATGGCGGCCAAACTATTTGTCCAATCAAAAAACCGTTGCCATTTTGTGAGTAACAAATTTCCTTGTCTCTTTAAATTTGAAAACCGTTTCTCTCTATCTATATTATTGGCGAAATTAGCATTTTTATAGATTTTAAAAATTTAAAATGATGTCATGGTCACGTGACCTTGATTTGGATTTGACAAATTTAGGATATTAATCAGATGGATACAATCTATAGATGTAGAAAGTTTTGTTACGTTAACTTCAATAGTTTTTTAGTTATTGACTTTTGAATATTGAAGTGATGACGTCAAAATTTCGACCAATAGCGAGCTTCTAGAGTTTTCAACTGAAGTACTTGAAAGTTGCAACCGAGATGCGCTGAAGTAATTCCGACCTATGTATTAAATTTAAAGTCAATCCATTGAGTGGTTTTGGAGAAGAAGACCTTTGAAGGTTTAGTGCGGTGCCAAGATGGCTGCGAACGTAGCCCTAGAGAAACAATAGAAATATGCGCATGCCTAATCCATGGAAGTTTTGTCGACGAATCTGTAGTTTGATAAAGTTGCGATTTCTGGTTTTCGAGGAATAAGGTCTCAACATCGACGCAAGAAAAAAAAAAAATAATAATAATAATAATAATAATAATAAACACAACGAAAACAATAGATTCAAAGTTTACACTTTGAATCTAATAAACATAATCCAATAATTTGCAATAGTTGATATCATAAACAATTTTTTACACACTGTTTGTTAATATGGTATGTAACATGAAAGATTTGAAAGTTATGGAGCGGAAGGGAATATTACATAATCCAATATAACTGCCATATCATGTAACGAGTGATGTCAAAAATAGTTCGCGACACACCTTCTACCCATAAGGTATATACTCAGAAAAAATTGTCAAGTTGGAATTAAAACTTTGGAAGTTATGGAGCGAAAGGGAAAGCGGACGCCGGACAGACGGAGATGATACCATAATACAGCCCGCTTTTCAAGCCGGGCGTATAAAAAAACCTACTTTCATGCAGTTTATTAAAAATTAATTTTACCTGAATGTAAATACAATTGATCTGTGATTTTGATATTAGCTTTTTAAGAGGACAAAGCAGCAGAATTAATTGTTTGTCCAATCAATCCATAAACTAATTTTAAGTAAAAAAAAAATAACCATTGTAGATTACATATTATTGGGAAAAATATGTTTATAAATGATAAAAGTAAAAATTATTTTCACCATTGTATGTAGATTGATTAAACTTGTATATATCATGTATATATCATAGGGAAATACATTTACCAAGCTACTGTTATCGTATTTCTTCTAAAGATTCAGCCACTATTTTCCTCATAACTTGGATTCGATCATTAGAAAAGAAATATGCTAAATGAGGTCTGACAAATTTGCTCATTAGAGGGAATTTAAGGCAATATGACCCGGGGAGCAGTGTGTGAAAATGGTTATCCTTAAACACAACTCCATGTCCCCTTTTTTGACTGACTCAATGGAAAAATATAGGCCATTAGAATGGCTGAATATTTAGAAGAAATACGGTAGAGATTATGGGAAAATGTTATGTATATGTCTAAAAGGATTTGAAATGCCATGCATTGTAAAATATTTGGAAACAAAAAACCCTTATCAAAGAGATCAGAACAGAATATAATAGAATGCAAACTTTTCCAAAGTACCACAATAAAACTATGTGAAAAAGAGACCAAGGCATTTGTGGTATGATGGAATTCATAAACACACACATCATGAATCTGGAAACAGTTCATCACATATCATTTGAGAGGCCTTGATAAACCATACTTTTATCATTAAACATTTGTTACATTGAACAGTTTAATAGCATAATTTATATGACATATTATATAACTGTAACTCGAGGCTATTTAAAAAGAAAGGTCTTTAAAAATTAGCTGAACATATATACAAAGGAGATTTTTTTTTTGCTCTTCCTTTTTTATGTTCTATTTTCTTTTGATGCCATTGGTTTTCTAGTGATTAATAGACCTTTTCATTTAAATGTGAACTACTTCCAGCCTTTCCAGGTCATACAGTACATGTATATAACTACAAAAAGCCTTAAGAATATTTCAATTCAAAACTACCACATTATATGAATAAAGTTTTAAATTTTTTTTTTTAGACTTTTAAAAGTTTGCAAATGCGCATGCTTTTGGATTTCAAGTATTATTCAGGTCACCATTTTTAAAAAGGCCCAGAAGGTGCACAAAATTGGATTTGTATTTAGAATTTTGTACTAAAGTTATCAAATACAACTATCAAAGTTTAGTAAACACAGACAGCTTTATTTCTAATATTTTTTTTATTTCAACACATTCAATGAACTTTAAATTAGTTCCAGAAAAAATAATCTGATCAGCACATGCCACTTTATTTGACACCAGTTTAAAGTGGCATGAGTTGCCGAACTTCAGACTTTCCCATAAACTCTGATAGTCAAAAGATAGATTGATTGTTTGGTGTTTTACGCCCCGCTCAAGATTATTTCACTTATACGACGGCATTGCCAGTTTTATAATACTGTGGGAGGAAACTGGGCTCTATGCCCAGAGGATACCCATGACCTTCCGTTGGTAACTGGCAACCATCCCACAAAGGTATTTCGAGTGAAAACCCAGTTAGAAAATTTTCCAATTTTTAATTATTTTTTTTTTTTGGACTGAGTGGGATTCGATGGATTGTCAAAAGCAGTTAAGCACTTGATGTAACTTGAAAAAGTAAAGGATTGATTTTGAAATAAAAAAATATTAGAAAAGCCAGTTTCCCGCACGGACTGCAGATGCTTCCTAATAACGATCAAAAATCAAATAACTGGGTTGTTCAAGTTCATTTCAGGGTTTGTGCTGTTATAAAAAGATTTAAAACTACCTGAATGTACATCTTCAAGATTAGTATTGGCTGAAAGCTCTTAATTTGTATTTCTTTATAAAATGACGAACAAATGGCTAATTTTGTTTCATCTTTTTGGCAGTTCATTGAAATGAAAACTAAATAAAAATTAATTCAGGCAGTTTATGCCACATACTTAACCTGATTTCCAACTTCAAAAGTTAATAAAAAATTATTTTCAAAGTTTAAACTTTTTGCACCTTGAATTTGATTAATGTTATCGTGACTTTCTGTTTTATAATGTTTAGTCATTGTTGAAGTATATATGTATTGTCACGTAGTCTGAAGCCAAACAAGCCATGCATAAACACAATCTAAAGACATATACCCAATGACATCTATTATCTAAGATTCAATGCAAATTGTAAACAATAGCTGCTGAGCCAATTTTTAATTCACAAGTGATCAGTCACTTTGTATGTCAAGAGAAGAAGCCCATTTTAGAATGAACTTGTGCAGTGGGTGAACGAAATCTTACCAAGAATCACGCAGAAATGAGTTCAAATGTGTCTTATTGATAATGTACAAGTAAATATGTACATGTATCTAAATAAAAGATATCCTTCAATTTGAATTTCTCTTACCAAATGGAAAGTAAGGACGTCTTAAATATCAGTTAGAATTACGGTGTAAATTAATACATTTTTACAAAAATCAAGAGAAAAATTTTGGATATTAGCTTCCATTGATAAGTAACTAAGTATTGGTCTGTGAGGCTAACAGCAGAGGAAACACTTAATAATAAATGTGTCAGACTTGATGAACTCCGAATAAAAATCACAATGATTTGGAACAAACCTAAAATACAGAACAGTTTAAACCTACATATACAATACATTTATTATTTATTTGTACACAAGGCCAGAAAGAAAATTGTCTTGACTAAAATAACTAAGAGACAAGTTTCTAATTGTGTTAAAAGATGGGGGGGGGGGGGGGGGGGGGGTCATGGCGGTGTGGTCAGGGACTGATCCAGGGAAAATTTGGGCATACCATTTCGGTTCAAAATGTTCCAACAATAAGACAAAAAACAACATCTCTGGCCCAAAATTCAACATTAAATGCTATTTTGACATTAAAATCTAATGGTTTTGAGAATTTGGGCGGATTTATTGCTTGTGAGTTTGGGCGCCCATACCTGTATACAGGTATCAGAATGTCTCTGGGTCAGTCTATGGTGGTAATGTCGGTGGTATGTCATTTAGAGGCAACATCATGATGTACATCACACCTCCCCAAAATGTACATTGCTGAAAATCTACTCCTAATTGTTCACTGTAGAAAGAAAGAAATCAATCACTTACCAGTTTAATAATATTGAACCATGTTAATGGAATGGCTCCTACTTTTCTGTGTTTTAACTTATACAGATGAAATGGTGCGTAGAGTAACAACACTGCACATGGAACCCACACAACTACAGTCTTTTGAAAACAGGGGGTAAAATCAGGATCTGTAGTGTTACTTATAGTTTGGTAATCCTGAAGCAAAAAAAACATTCAAATAATACAAATAAAATATAGCAGTTTTTTTTTCAGTCGACACCCGAGTTAAAGTGGCATGAGCTCCCAAATTCACACTTTTTTGCATATTTTCTGATCGTCACGACAGTAAGAGGCTTTGAAGGCCATCGAAGAACTAAATGATTGGCGTTGGAATGAAGAAAATCCATACAGTATATGGCCTGTACAAACCGAAAAGTAAACAAAATTTAAATAACCGAGACGACCATTCATTCATTCTAAGCCAAAGTTACATGTAGTTCAAAACAATACTTTATCGTACATATTTGAGATTAGGACTAATAAAGTTTCTGAATTATATGTCTTGAGAAAAATAGCCAATAATTTCAACATTCTGTTTTAACGTCAAAATATCAACATTTTGGCAGCTCATGCCACTTTAAAAATTAAGGGCTGCAACATTTAATAGAATTCTCCTTATAAAGGACTGAGGAAATTCTATTAAAAAAAACTAAATCTATTTACAAGGAATGATAGTTCTCTTTAACACGTCAATATGTTTACCAATACGGCTTGCCCAAAAATTCATTGGGGCATTGCCCGATTTTTTTTCTTTCATAAAGATCTTTTTTTTTGTCTTTCGCACAGTGGTCAGGAGAAGGGAAAGCTAAAGGTCTATGTGTACATAAAAGCTGCTGTCTTTGTTAAGCTTTTGATGACCAAAAACAGTGTGTGAGTTGATTAAAATATTTTCAATGGGAAATGCCGTTCATTGCTGACATAGGACACAGTTTAACCCTTGGACATCAGGTGATAGACATAGGACACTGATCTTAAACCACTCAAGCAACTTTAGTAAAAAAATATGCTGCCTCACGTAGTGTTTAGATAATAGAAAATTGGGCATATAATATTCACATTTAGTTACTTAGTACTATTACCATAGTAACACCCACATCTTTACTTTTTGAGCTTTACATTAGGTATCAACTATCATCTAAATAATTAAGTAAGTAAAATCCACTCTAATGCCATATTCACATTCTCTTCACTATCAGACTTCTGAATGGATGAAAAAGTCACTCCTTTGGCGACTCCTATCACTTTACTCACTTTAGGCCTTATCACTGTTTATTTTTAGATGGGTTTTTTTTTAAATGGTAAATGTACAAATAATTACGAAGAAAAGTTTGAGGTTAATTTGAATAAATAAATTAGAACAAATCATGCTGCAATGCAAAACTCTGAGGCAGAACTTATTGCTGGTATTGTAATTAAGTAGTTGAGAATGATATGAATAGCCCTACTTGTGATTTGAACTGAAATTGAAAATATACAGACCAAAATACATAACTATGACTCTGCAGATAATAAAACTAAAATAATTCAACACTAAAGCAACTGTATGTTTATCATCCTTTCTCTTCTTTAACTCAAAATAGAAAGTGTACATCCTTTTTGACCTCTAACATTAACTAATGTAGTAATGAGATGCAATCTAACATTTGCTTTGTCATTCCTCCAACTACATTCTGCACTCCACGCTGCGTATATGAAATGCCGACTCAGACAGTAGCTTTTTTTCAAAGTTAAAAATAAAACCTATTCCGTTCATCCCAATATTTCAATTATTTTGTTATTTAGAAAAAGCATCCAGTTTTTGGTAATCCGACATTTTGGAATACTTACAGTAAAATAAAAAAACTGTCGACGGTAAGCGGGAGGATCGAATTTTGGAAAGCGACAGGTGTAAAACAGTTACGCGGTGCTCAGTTCCCGCGGATCGCATTTTCAATGCATGAAATCATCAACAAAATATTGACATATGTAAGTTGTATGAATTATAAAGTTTGGTAATTAACGATTGCTTTACGTACAGAATGTTAATAAACTAAATCATTCCCTACTTCAATCTTATACCAACTTACCCAAAGAGGCGAAGAACAAAACCCCTCGCCATCCGTCGCCATGTTGATTTCTGAGTACAAAGGGAAGATAACTCAATCAGAGACAGTGGACCAGCTTGCAGTTATTGATTGTGGGCGGGGGTAGGGTGGGGGGGGGGGGGGGGGGGTCCATCCGCAACGGCGATGGTTCCGCGGCCGCGGTAGATCGCGAAGACCCCGGAATATAGAATTAAATGTGAAATTATAAATCCATTTATTGCAGAAGTTTATGGGATTGAGCTATGACGGAAAAAACAAGACGCATTGAAGAAGGACTAACGTCTTCTTGGTATGCAAGAAGAAAATCGATGGAAACAGAATAAATTCGCTTTAATATATTTGGGGAAGGGTTCTCATACATTCAACCTTTAAGATGAAAGAAATGTAACTATTGTCTGTTTAATATAATTAGTTTTCGAGCTAATAAGTTTTTGAAGGGAAATCCCTAATTCGTTATTCCCTGCAATGCATAACGAACTTTCTTATTATAACATGGGCGGAGGCCTTTGTTTCAAATTACGAACCTGTCAATATAACTAGATGAACAATTTGACAGAGCTTCTTGTATTCTCCCAAGTCAATTGTAGTAGTTTTTCAAACAACATGGTCGTATCGAGTTACGTCAAAATATATTCAAGTCAGATATGCTAAATGTCATTGGGGGGGGGGGGGGGGGGGCAGAAAAGAAAGGCTCAGCTATGGAAGACGAAAATAAAGGCTCAGCTCTAGTAGACGAAAATAAAGGCTCAGCTCTAATAGACGAAAAAAAAAAAGACTCAGCTCTAGTACGACCTTTGGTCAATGGCTGAATATGATGCGATCGTGGTAGCGAAAAGCCATAGGCCCCTACAAAGCGAAGTGAAACCCCTCCAAATACTATTTGATATGTGAGATGCGTGCGTGTGTGGGTGGGAAAGTGACTATTCCATGCAGATCATGCATTATTTCTATAAAGAGATAAGATGTGATATTCTTTTACGGAAAATGAAACAAGCAAACCCAGTCGGCTATATCCCCCGCCTTAGCGAAAATATTGAAGAATATTTGTAGAACAATGACTATGAAGCCTTTATGAAAAATCAATCTACCCAGTACCCAACTTTTAGCAATCTATATCGGACATATACATTTAACCTGAAATTTCTACGTTTTATTTCCCTGGAAAGGGTTGAAAATAAAAAAACGAAAATTTCAAGCAAATCTGCTCATGGTGATTGTTCCACACAGCAAGTTTCATTGAGTTATGTCTAATACTTTTCGATTTCAGCTACAGAAACGAAATCGGGACGAGCGGACGGTCGAATGGATGGACGGAGCCTATTTTCTTTTGACGGGGATAAAGCTCTTCTATAGTTTAATGCCATCGTTGGTGCATGTGTATATATAGAACTCCTGTCTGTCGTCAACCAGGTGAAGTATCATGGGTTTTAGTTTATTACAACAACTTATGATTCGGTATAAAAGTCTAAATGGTATATACCCTACACTTCCTGGAGTAGCGCAATTGGTGAAGTGCTTGATTGACACTGTGCTGTGGTCGACTCTTTTGGATAAAAGGGCCTATGCTATTTGTTCTCAAGTCCACAGCCCAGGGGGGTATTTCATAAACAAGCTTAGGAGGCTAAACTGGCCTAGCCGACTAGAATAGCACTGCTTTAACATTACTGCTTAGTCACTATCTAACCGTAGTCGGCTATATGTGGTTTATGAAATACCACCCAGGGCGTCAGCCTTATAACTATAATCCGAAAATCCGCGATGATGATGACATTTTCTGACAGATAGGCCATGATCATCATCGCAGATATTTCGGACTACTATAACTATAGTCATTTGTTTTTCAAGAAAGTGTTATCCCGAAAGTAACGAGAATACTGTTAAACTCACTTTGTAAATGACACTATACTAATTAACCTCATTTATTGTCAGTCTCATATAACTATATAGTCGCAAGTTTGGAGGCTGATTAAAATTTGTTTTTATTTTTGAACTCATATTGTGAAACAAACTGGGTTTGTCATAAGGGTCAAATTTCAACTTGCTATTTGATTATTGATTTTCCACGCCCACTGACCTTTGACATCAGGGATTTGAATAAATTTTGTTGTCTTGTTGAAAAACAATCCTTGTGGCCTCTAACATGGGAAAACACTAAATTATCTATCTAATTATTTATATTAATTGTAAAAACTCAAAATTTGAACCCTGTGTCAAACTCGGTTAAAACATATTTTACCGAGCGTCCAAACTTGCGACTAATTAAAGAAGCGGAGTGATAGTAGCCTAATCCATAACAGAATTTCTTTAGGTTGTTTGAAGTTTGTATTCCACTATGAAGATTATTTATTACTTAGGCCTATAGAACAGCGGGGACAAAACCGGCTCTTTGTTCAAAGGAAATGGTCGACCTTTGGTGAGTACCTGCGGGGCAACTCTTCCACATAGGTCAACCCAGTAAGCAAACTTACTAACTTTTTTTTTTTCAATTTTCATTTGGTCTAACTGGGATTTGAATCCGAGACCATCGAGGCCTATATCTGACTGAGCGAGGAAACTAAACACGAACTGTTATTGTGTTTGTTGTGATTTTACAAACTCGTCGCCTTCAGTCTCTGACATTTGTAAAGAGTTAGTCCGAAATATCTGCGATGATGATGTCAGACATTTTCTGACAGATAGGCCATCACGATGATGGCCTGATGGCCTATCTGTCAGAAAATGTCTTACATCATCATCGCAGATATTTCGGACTAGTAAAGAGTTTGATACCTCTTATATATTTCACGTCACTATATCCACCCGCATCAATTAAACTTCGAACTCATAATTGAACAGGTTTTGGGATTTATTTCTGAGAAATATATACAGACAAAACTGAGAAGAAAAATAAGGACTGCTGGATAAAAATTAAGATTAAGATTTTTTTAGGATATTAAACATTTGGCACTGGAGGGTTTTCACTTTCCTCAATTTCTACAACCACATACTCTGGGTTGGCTCCATTGGATTGGGCGTTATTATCTGGCGGATTGCTTGGATCGGCCATATCGATCTGGGTGGCTAGCTGAGGAAAAGAAGTCGACTCTAATCTAAATGTGGCGCTATCGAAGAACAACCCATCTCCAGCTGTCTTCGCCTGGTGTCGCCGTGCTCTACGCTTGGCATTGCTCTTAAACCCTGCCATTTCTCTCTTTTGGCGTATTTTAAGGGTTGTGTATGGAGCCAAAAAGGCTATCAGGCCGTGTCCATTACGCCGGCGGAATTTTGTCCTAATCCGGGCTCTCTTAAATCGACGTTTGCCCCTACGGGGTATTTTGCCTGCTTAAAAAAAAACGAACAAATGAAAAGCAAACGTTGTAAATTATTCCTCCAAAAGTAACGGGAAAAAATAAGTTATTTGAAAAGATTTAGAAAAAAATGATTAAAGAAATTGGGATTTTGGGGAGAATGGATACTGTCGAAATTGATTCCAGAAATAAACTCCAATATTTCATCCAAGCGTTATTTTCATACGAACAAAAAAATGTAACAAATATGATTGGCTTTGTGCTGAACTTGGACTTACTCTGTTGTCCATATCCACATTCGATGTCCAAATGACCACCCTTTCGAGTCCGGTTTCTCCTAAATCTGTACCAAAGGGAGACACATGGAAACTATTAGACATGAATTGTTTATTTTGTATTGAAATGAAGGTTCCTCTCGCTACAATTATACAGAGGCGTCTGTTTTTTTGTGTTTTTTTTTATTAGCGGAGCAGGGGACGTATTTGTATATGAATAAATGCATTGTGGATAAATTTTAATCAAAAAGAAGACGAAAACTATTAATTAGTTCCACTGATTAGTTTAAAGTAATACACAATATTGCCAGAAAACTGTTAACTAGAAAACGACAGTTTATTTTCCACTCGATATTTCGGCATTTAGGGTATTGTACTACTCCTGATGATGGTCGACCTGTATAATAGATGCCCAGGTATTGAGTAACCTGTTTAAACTATACTCGCTACCTAACACCCTAATATACACTTGATAAATAGTCAAATAAGGCCCCAGTATCAACTCGTAGATTATTTAGACAATCTAAACCATATCTAGGTTGAATATTCTAAGCTTGAAAGTATATCACCAAGCTTACCTGAAAAATTTCCTACCCCAAAACAGGGCTATTATGGTCAAGCCAAGGGCTAAGACACATAGAGGTACCACCCATGCGGTCAAAGTACGATTGTCAATGTCCGTCTGGGTCCGTTGTTCCACGGGTACACCTGTAAGTAAGGAGAATTACAACTAATTATTGAGGTTGAAATTAAATTCATTGGTTTACTTGAAGAGTTCGACCTCCGTCTCATCATTTCGTGTATATGAGAAAAATACTATAGACACTGCGATGGACATTAAAACAAAACTATTTAGGCTACAATGCACATGGCATTATGTACTTCAATTTCACAAAATCAATGACGTCTCGCTCCTCACCAGGGGCGGATGCAAAATAGAGGACCAAGAAGAGAGTATGGTTGGTCTTTGAGGGGTTTTTTCCCCTAGAATTTACGTGGAAAATTATCCCAACTCACTTGGTGTTCCGGCGGGCGTGGTGGTGGCTATAAGCGCTGGGCTTGGTGAAACAGTATTCTCCACAGGAAAGGAAAATACGGTAGCTGTCATAAGACAGAGAGATATCATGAAAGAAAATCCTAGGATCCCCATTCTGATTTCTGCACAGGAAAATGCGTGGCTTCTCCAAAGAGTCGCTGAACGATTTTCGCAGTCTTTGTGACGTCAAAAAATCACGTGATATACTTGACAACCGTACTGCGGAGTGAATTCTGGGTTTTATTTCGTTTGATTTAGTCCTTTTATAGTGGTAATGCTATAAATTTAAATAATTATTTTTTTCAAAAATATTGCTTCGATATAATATAGATATTATAGAATAATTTCGCTTGTAAATACTTATAGCGGCTTGATAACTAAGCACATAGAGTTACCTCCCTTCATTTGTCCATTTCTCACTCTCAGTATGGCGACGTCACAATAAAACGATTAACGTTGTCAAATAACGTCGTAACGTTAACTATAGCGGGTCGTGAATTCTACCCCTCCTGCATGTGCGTGCCGTGTGCAAATATACATGTTAAGTAGAGATGACTTTTCAAACAACATCGAGTCTGTAGTGCAACGTCGGCTGGTAGGTTTACCTCCCCCGGAAGAAGTGATCTTTTGCTTGTTATCATACAAAATGAAGGATTTAACCTGATAATGTTGTGAGTGTGGTTATATTCTGCCCTTTTATATTGAAAACTGGGCTGTCATGAACGTATACAGTCACCAAAGGGTTGATTTCACAACATTTCCCCCGACAGCGTCGTCAGCAACCCAGCCTGTCAAAGCGGTAGCCATAGTGACATTATGTCATTCTGCTTCAAAATATCTGGGTCAACCGTTGCACGTGACCAAAGCTTATCGTTGATTGGTTAAAAGTTCCCACTCTGTCCTGAGGGAGGGAAAAGGAACGGCAATCAACAACAGGTCACTTTTTCCTCATTTTTCTCAATTATCGGGGTAGAATCGACTTTAATACCTTCGTCTTGGTGTTTATTGCATAACCCGATACCGCTGAACGTTGGTTCGCACCTCGTCATACCCCTCGAATGCTGCGCATTCTCGTGGTTTGACTCGGTACGAACCAACGTTCAGCGGTATCGGGTTACGCAACAAACACCGCAACGGCGGTATTAAACCCTTAAATATATAGAGGATATTGAACAGTTGTGTTTGAATAGCACCAGGGCCCTGTCTTACGAAGCTGGCGTAAAGTTGCGCATAGGCCTACAACATGGACTAGTTGCGACTAGGGCGTAAGTTCCTATAGCTTTAACGCTGGTTTACGTCCAACGTAACTTACGCCAGCTTTGTAAGACAGGGCCCTGAAGTCTATGAACAGGGAAGTGTGAAATGTCGCATTACCCCATATTCAGGGCACTGGCGCTTTCAGCCTGCTTATACTACACTATGTGACGTTTATGCGCGGTAGATTTTGAAATTGTCAACGTCAATTTCAAATCAGATAATAAATTCATTCTCCACTTACTGCATCTATCGGCAATTCCAGTAACCGCAGTTCGGAGAATGCATTGGTTTTTATAAAAGCTTTACCGAACATGCGACTCTGATATCTCCATTTCGACTCAAATCGTTCCAAACAAGTCTTCTTGTCTCATTTTCAACTTTATGAAGTTCTTCGGAAACTTTAACTTTTGCTCCATCAAGTACTGTTGTCATATCTAAAATGTTCGCCATGTTTTTTCTTATATCCCATAATAGTTCATAGGAGAAAGTGAACTGACTAACCGAGAGAGGGCTCTGTGTATGGTGACCTCTGGGTCAAAAGGCGCCAATGCCCTGAACACTATGTAATGGGACGCTTCACACTTCCACATTCATAGACTTCTGATAGCACTTATATTTTTTCGAGTGAAAGCCGGAGAATAACCCACGAGACGCGAAGAGAAAAAATATAAATGCTGTTCAAACACAACTGTACAATATTCTGTTCATTATTTATACTATCATGTTTTAGGCTGGAGATTGTTTATTAAGTGTAAATTTATCAATTATAAAAAAGAAAGTATCAACAAATTTATGACGGATTAGGTTTTCAGCGGTCGCCACATTCAAAATGACCTGCAGTCTATCAGAGGGTATTTCACGCACGTAAATCCAGGAAGTTATCAGACTGGCCACAGTCTGATAACTTAGGGGATTTACGTCACTCGGAACATCCTTATAAGTTAATTTAATGCTAAATTCATGCATCGATGAAGTTATTTGAGATTTTTATTGGGTCCTCAAGTGGATATGTAAAGTGTTCGTTTCCCCACCTTTTTGGTCGTACGCAATAAGTTGTTTGAAGTTACTCTTATACGGCCGCATGGCCTACTTAAATACCATGGTATTTTTTTTTTTTTTAGTGGTGGAAGAAACTGGGTTCATTGCCCGGAGGAAACCCCCGACCATCGGCGAGTACCTGACAAATCTTGTTACAATTGAAGTATTGCAGGAATCCTGATACGTATCGAACCTGCGTCTGTCTGCTTTTTGTTACTATCATGTGGCTTACCGAGCATATATAAACAAATATCTTTACCGATTATTTTAGCATTTGATTAATTTGCTATTATTTGTATTTTCTATTTTGGTCTGTAGTAACATATTTTGCTATGTAGGCTCGCCGTTTGTATTCAACCCAAAAATATGTTGATTTACTCAAGGATGTATATGTACTTCGGCTATCTTCCGACTGGCTCCGAGGCCAGCCAGAGACTTTGGGCATTTACGTATGTCAAATCCGCAGTTCGTTTGCTATGGTGGCTGATTTTGACGATTTCTTATCATGCATCGCTTGTTCTAAACTATAGGCGAAGAAAGCCATAAAAGGAACATTTGAAAACAAAAATTGCAAAAATAAGATAACACGATAAAACTCAACGCCTTGTTTGTGCCACTTAAGCTGTAAAGTTACTTTTCTTTTTTTCGCCCAGATTTGATCAACCTAAAGTAAGGAGTAGAAAAGTTGAGAACATTTTCGAATTTATCGAAATTTGAACAACACTATCAATAGGACGAAGGCATATTTGAAACAATTTTTTAGATTTTATTTCTGAATGTACAGTACAAATGTACAAATAAACAAGGGAAAAAAAAACTGCAGATGAAATTTGAATTTTTTAAACTGAAGGGTTGTCGATACCCTCCATATCAACAACAACATATTCTACATCTCTTATATCGGACTGAGCATTATCAGTGGGTGCCATATTGGCTTCGGCCATATTGATTTGAGTGGCTAATTGAGGAAGGGCAGATGACTCTAGCCTAAATGCGGTACTATTGAAGAAGACTCCATCTCCGAATATTTTAGCTTGCTTTCTGAGAGCTTTTTGTTTGGCGTTTCTCTTAGACAGGGCAACTTCTCTTCTCTGGCGCATTTTAAGAGTTGTATAGGGAGCCAGAAAAACTATCAGGCTCTTTCCTCTTTTACGTCGGCGGAATTGTTTCCTTACGCGGATTTTTTTAAATCGGCGTTTTCCACTCCGGGTTCTCTTGCCTTTGAAAAAAAAGAACAATAAAAAAACGGATATAACAGGATTTTATAAAAACAGAGGAAAAATCAGCTTTCAATCCAATTCTATTTGAGTTCCTTCTCTTGATATGCTATCTTTTTCAATTCTTAAATTCCTTTCTCAATTTTAAGGTTTGTAAGATTCGTCAACAGCCATTTTAAGATTTGTAGATCAGCCATAACTTTGATATTAAATAATATTAAACATTTATTGCTAAAAAAAAGATAATTTTGTGCCTTTGCCAAAATGGTTAAACTTTGAAAGTAAAGACATAGATAACGAGCTTACCCTGTAGTCCATTTTCAATGTCCATTGGATCATTCCGGCGTCCCCGGTTTCTCCTATATCTGTAATGAAATTGAGATTATTCAGTGATAAGTCGTACAAACCAGTCCAAGTGTCCGGGTCTAGTGGGGAAGGGGGGGGGGGGGGGGGGGGGGGTCTTTCTGCATGGCTCTCTTATCATGAGCGTTCCACGTCTGTCAAAGATTTTGCAAATATATTTTAGGAGTACGAAAGCAGACCCTAAACGTTGCTGTACTACAGTGTTGCAGAACTCTGTTCATATACCTTCGAGTAATCTGCAAATTAAGGATAATAAAATATTGGCAGAAAAAAGTTGCTAACAGACCCAGTATTATCTATAAGGCATACTTAGACCAACTTTTAAACAACGAAAAGAGTAAAAAGACACGGGCATTTAAAGTAAAAACTGTAAACAGAGAATGCTAAATAAACAAACTTCCAGGGGATATAATTCTGGACGCAGATTCCTACCAAACGGATATAATTCTGGACACGGAGCCCTATCCAGGGGATGTAATTCTGGACACGGAGCCCTACCAAACGGATATAATTCTGAGTGAGTGAGTGAGTTTATTTACAGGATAAGCCTAAAGGCTTCTCTCCCAAAATACATGTATACACAATATACAAATCATGAGTTATATTTTTATCAAATATTTGGCGACATCTCTGTTTTCGGTGATAGCAATAATATATTTAGAAAGAGACGTGAATGATTTTATGCTCTGAGGATTCATAAGCTTCCTGAACTTCAACATATTAGCAACGTCTATACTATAGCTCTGAACGAAGAGCCCGATTTCCTCCCCAACTCCAAGCAATATATAAACTGAGTCTGTTTTGAATTACAGTTTATATCATATCCTGTACACAGACATAGCCCAACAATGCAAAGTATTCATTCCACATTGGTTAAAATAAAAGCTTATTGCCTGTACCGTCAAAATGAAAGTGATATACAAACCTGAAAAATTTCCTACCCCAAAACAGGGTAAGTATGGCGAGGCCAAGGGCCAAGACACATACGGGTACCACCCATGCGGTCAAAGTACGATTGTCAATGTCCGTCTGGATGCGTTGTTCCACGGGAACACCTAAAGAACAATATCCTTCATTATTCAGTGCACTGGATGATGCGATATTTGGCTCTTAAAAATATATGTGTTTGGTTTGTTTAATCCATAGGGTTTATTTAAGTAAAACCGTATTAATGTAATTATTTACCTATATCTTTACTAAATGCGAAAGGTTGGTCCATCTTAGAGTATAATACTAATTAGTTATTCACTAATAAGGAATTCTATTTACATGGGCGTCATTTGAGTATAGTCAGATTCGAGAGGAATAAAAAAAAACTTCACTCACTTGGTGTTCCGGCGGGCGTGGTGGTGGCTATAAGCGCTGGGCTTGGTGAAACAGTATTCTCCACAGGAAAGGAAAATACGGTAGCTGTCATAAGACAGAGAGATATCATGAAAGAAAATCCTAGGATCCCCATTCTGATTTCTGCACAGGAAAATGCGTGGCTTCTCCAAAGAGTCGCTGAACGATTTTCGCAGTCTTTGTGACGTCACAACGTCACTTGACAACCGTCCCGGCTCCGGAATTTTTTAAATTTTTGTTTGCTTTGTTTATTTGCTGATTGCGTGACGGAAATAGTCTTTAATTTATTAAATACGAGAACAAAGCTTCAAAATCGGATGAAATTAGTTATACAGGCATAGGCGTCGGCTGTTCGGCTAACATCGATTTTGACAATTTCACAGGTAGAGTTATCTCCCCATAGCCTGCGGGTAAAATATATATTTAACGACGTCATTGGCATTCTGTCAGCGTCAGTAACGTCATCGCTGGAAGAAAATTACGTCACTTTTTACGGACGCACAATGGCGCTGAAGGACATAAAACAGGCTGTACAATTTATTGTTGGGACAACGATCGGATTTGCTGTTGTATCATTAGCCCTGTTTATCTGGGCTTGTGTGAGACCCGGCCATTCAGACGCGACGTCTTTCGTCGTGCCTTCTATATTCGCCTTCTTCGGGATCGCTGAGTTGTGCTTTCTACTGATATTCTATCGCATTGAAATACAGGATTCAAGACGGATTGATTGTGAACTGATGGTGTATCCTGAGGTGACTGAGGTTAAACCAATAACAGCGTGTGAATTAGAGATACCTGCAGGTAAGATTTTAAGTCACAGGCTATCACTCGGAACTCCCTTCGGCTATCTTCGCTCGCTACCGGTCGGCTTTGATTTCACGCACGTAAATCCCCGAAGTTTCAGAGTGACTGGCTATATGTGAAGGGGGCTCACTGGGTATAAACTCGGTTTGAACAATAGGCAAACCTGGGGTGAATCCGAAAAGCTTTCCAACGGGTTTGAATCCTAATGCAAGGGAATATATTAATATATCATGTCCACGAGGATGGGGGGTTGTCATGTAGCCTACCGTCACAACGAAACGTGGGGAATTTTCCTAGGGTATCGATTACCCAATAAACATGTCATTGCCGCGCCACTAAAAGGCACACTCGCGGCTGAAATCCAGAATGCTGTTTACATTAAAAACAGCAGACTGTCATCTATTTTACCCACACAGAAGAATTTTTTGCAAAAAAATTGGCATCTTTTTGTATTTTCAATTTTAAATTGAATATTTGATTTCTTAGATAACCGGAATGTTAACAAAATCCAGATTGAATTTACACACACGCGCCCTAATGATTTGTTCACCGTGCAAAGTTAACTAACGGCACAATTATTTTACGGACTTTGTATTAGGAGTACAGAGGAAAGATTTGGTTTAATACACAAACGTTTGTGGACCAAGTCTTATGGTAATTTATCTGTTTCAGAAATACAACTAGAAGATGTGGAATCAACCTCTGATGTTCCCGGGCAAGCAATTATCGTAATCAAGTCGGAAACTGGTTAGTTGCATTTTCTATAGTTTTCAACGTTGGAATGGACATAGTTTGTTTTTTTAAAATCGAAAACATTAATTCTATTCTAAGGCTGCCCATCTTTTTTAACTTTAGCCTAAAGATATTGCAGCTATATCTTATAAGGCAGTTTCTAGTGGCGCACCTCATTCATTCAACAGAATGGAGCCGCCAAATAATCAAATCATGTATGTATGACAGTTTCTAATTTAACTTGATATAAACGGTGGAATTTGCTTGTCAACTATACTACAACGGGAGCCTGTTTACAAAGCGCGTACCGGTAGCGTAAGTTTTAACGCAACTGCCATAGCAGCCCATGCTGTAGAGAAACGTTGCTATGGCAGTTACGCAAAAAAATAATACATCTACCCTGTTTACATTAAAAAAAGCAGGACGTTTTTTTTATATTTTTCCAAGATGTACGAAGTTAGGAACTTTCTTTTTGTCAAAATTCAAAAGGTTTGTCATCATTTTGCATTTTTAATTTGAAAATTAAAATTTGATTTGTTGGGTACCCGCTATTTCATCAAAATAGTGCAAACCTGCATACTAATACGCATACGCTCGGTAAATGACTTGAATCAACGAATATTGTATTCTAAACCAGCTGGGTTTTAAATTTGGCTTGAGAGACACAATAGGCCTTTCCGTAAATTTGAGACTGTAAATAAAAAAAAAATTGAAATAAGTATAATCAGCACTAGAATTATGCAGTTCCAGACCAATCGGTTGATGCTAGAATTTCAATATTGGGTATGCCTTTACACCACCAATTAAATATTTAAACATAACTGTATCTCGTGTTTAATTTTAGGCATTTTACTAATAGTAAGCTCGTATAAATTCGCTATCTTCAAAAATACCACAAAGGCTGCGACGCCGAGTGGGCTTTTAATTACATAATATCGACTTGTTTTGATATTTCGACAAAGTGAGCCTGGACAGTGATGCAATTTTAAAATTCCAGATATCAATATATTCACCTTCTCTCGTTGATAAATAATCTATCCTTCCGTCTTAGATAAAAACAAACAAACAAACAACAAACCGAGAAAGAAGCGTGCATTAGTCCATTCCAAATAATCGAATTCCCTCTGGTTAGTCTAGCGTAATAGACCAACGTAAGCACTCAGAGGAATGACAAAGACTGTCTGTTTAGCTCAATATTTCGGATTATTAGATCAAACCATCATCAGGAGTATATAATGGTTCAAAAATATATTTTAAGTTAAATATGTCAACGTAAGATAGTTTAAATTGTGCTTATCTTTTCATTTGACCTATGTACATCTATATTTTTGAAGAAACTTGTCTCCATGGTTATTTAAGACAAGAAGATTTTCCCTGTGCCCGTGTGTTTTAGTGATAATAAATATATATTTTTGAACACTAAAACCCTCGTGCCCAGGTATGTTTTAAAACAATGGTTATCTTATATATATGCATATAATTATACAGTTGACCAAAGTAACCATGGTATCTATACATAATCGATTATCGAATCCTTATGAAGGTCGTGAAAGCTTGTGTGCATGCATTAACCAGCGATGTATTCTCAGCGGGTTTAATATATGCATATATATATATATAACGTAACCAGTTTATCTGCGGGCGAGGTGTGTGTGGCGGGCGCCTCCTTTGAATAAGTAAGAGGAAAATTGCGGCTTAATACATACGGGAAACTTACGGCCAACTTAAGGCAATTAAACCATTTATTTTAAGGCGTTAGAAGCAGATAAATAGAATTACTTATTCGTAAACATAACCATAAATATTTGGATATGGATTTGCCGTGGATTTAGGCGTGCGTATATGACCGTATTCACTCTACCGTTTACTAAGCGTCTCTTTATTAAGTCCAAAGTGCGGACAGGCTTTAACGAGGATCCCTCGAGATGTTTGTACATGCATATAGCGACAGATCAATATTTCTCGCAACCCACTTCATGTATTGACGATCTGCCATTATCGATCAGTTCTGACATAGCCCGGTTGAAATGGTCTTGATTGGATAGATATCATATAGACAACGTAAGTCTCTAAGTAAAACACATGGGAAGTTCAAGGGACTTTAATTGGTGAGATACAGAGGCTGTGTGTGGTTATTCTGTCAGTGATCATACCTTGGCCTTCAGGTATGGTTGACTATTTACCTTTTCTACAGTGAACTAAGCTTAATACACGTCTGTTTAGCTTAGGTAAGTGAGTAGGTTGAAACCGATCATTCTAAGATAGATATAAAGTAATGAAGATCCCATTGGTGAACCGTTACACTGCATACCTGCATTCTGACTAGCGTAAGTACGACTATTGTATATCATATGTCTCCGTGGTTATTTTAGACTAGAAGATTTTCCATGTGAACCTGTGTTTTAGTTCATAAATATTCAATAATAATCAGTATTGTCCCACTGACAAAGGGCACCATATCACACGTATCCCCCAGCAGTGTAACATTTTAGTTATGTTCAACAACTTGTAAGTTTTGTCCACGAATTTTTTTTCTTCCAAATATAGCTTTTCTAGTAAAATGATCATTCTTGTTAGCCTCCATGTGCCAGTGTAACATTTTACAAAAATGTATGACAAAACAACGATATAATTGCCTTCATAGACGTTTAGTATGTTAGAGAATAGATAAACATTTTACGACTGACCTGTTCTTCAATATACAATCTCTTTTCAACAATTGGTCCATTTTTGGTTATTACACAATCTCTTTTCAACAAATGATTCATTTTTGGTTATTATACAATCTCTTATTACAAAGGATCCATTCTTGGATAATATACAATCTCTTTTCAACATATCAGATAATCCATGTTGTCCTCAAGCCCCAAAACAGTGCCTTAACCCGCGTGTGGGGTCAACAATTGTTTATAATGGGGGTACGCTCAGTGGGACAATTATCTCGTCTCTGGAATGTCTTGAATTCGGCTGCGTATACCTGATACTTACACGTCCATTTATGTCCATATAATTTAGTTCTATAATATGTCACATCTCCATTTGAATTATCCTATTAGATAATAGCCAATAGAATAGACATTAGAATAGACAAGATATCAGATGGTCTCCTGTACGCAACGAGCACGTTTTCAACAGCGATTTTTTTAACATGCTTTATTTTGATTGGGGATCAGTTTTAAGCAAAACTTATACCACTGGTCCGCTTACATACAAAAAATACGTATGGCATAGGCAATTGGAAGTATTTCCATTATGTACATTATGTTCTCCAGCGATTAACTTCAAGTCCGGGTTTTTTTATAATTGTTAATCGCAAAATAATATAAAAAGTTTTCTGATAACTATATGAGGTTTAAATACTATTAGATATAGAGGAATACATGCAGAGTAATTAATCAAGACAATAAGGAAATATAACTAAATACACAAACATGCAATTAAGAACGAGACAATAATTAATGATAGCAAGGTCTGTATCATATTTCAAATCAGTCATTACATTATTGGTATATAATGTGGTCATATTTATGTATTGATAGCTCTATTACTTACGGTGACATTTAGAGATCCATTGATCGAATAGAGGTACGGATATAAACAACATGTTCGTATCGTGTTCATGGACGTCAATTATGACATCAATCCAATTACTATGAGAGGTTAACAGTTTTGTTTTCTGTGTCTGTTCGTCTGTTTCGAGGATACTAACGGGTCTATTTCTGAAAAAAAAATGGGAGTGAATCATGGATTCATAGCCCGGAGGAAACTACGACCTTTCGTTGTGCAATTTGCATCCACCCCCACTTGAAATTAATTAGACGGGTCATTTCCACATTGGCTTTGCTTCGATCCCTCGCTACCTTGGTGGAAAGATTGTCGGATTTAGTATTCAATGAACATTTTTGGGAGTAAAAATAGTTTTTATTTAGATAAAAAAAAAATCTATTTGGCCTTGCCTATATACCAAAACGTCCGACAGTTCATAACATATAGGCATACGATCGTGTGAACTTAGTCTAGATTGATGTTATAATGTTGCTATCACTTAGATTCATATTTCGATAACGGCTACAGATATAATAACTGTTTTTGTAAAAGAAATAATATTTCTCCAGGGCATGAGGAAATTGCGCAATAACATTCTGGAATATGCCTTGTCACTATTTATCAATTCTATACACCTGCGTGCTCCAAACGAATGCTCTGAGAGGCGATTAGATAGAGCAGCTGTAGATTGTTTTAGTAAATCGAAGTTGCCGAGATAATAGAATACCATGACAGCGAAGATTATGCCTATTCAGCCTCATACAAAAATATGTCACTCAGTTTGTATTGAACGAGGGACGAGCTGCCAAAATGTTAAACAAAACGTTTAATTCTCGGCTAATTTTTTTTTTTAATACGAATTAGTGACATTAGTCTCGTGTAATTTGTTTAGAAGTAACATAAGGTTTAAAAGGAATGAACGTTCGTCCCTGTTATTTCAATTTCATTGCTTTTCGGATACTATTTTGTCTCGTTCAACGTAAGCCATCTACGTTTTACTATGAACTAAAGATTCCCGAGTTGTCTTTACAATAGGAATTTATGAAAGTGTGTTAATTTTGGAAGCTAAGTGGGTGGCAGGAGGTAAGACGCAAAGTCAGTCCTCTTATTCTGACCTTTTGAATCAGTCAAGTACTCGTCAAAGGTCGGGATATCGGTCGGACAAAGAGCTACTTTTCAACTAAAGCTCGTAGCGACGTAAAACACCAACCGATCAATCATATCACATACGGGATTCGATTAAGCTCGGAATATGCCGAAAACACAATACCAGTTGTTAGTCCGGTAAGCGGGCAGGATGTGGTCCGATCAAGACAATGAAATAACAATATAACCTAAATGACATACCTCTTTTTAGCACAATTAGAAACTTGTATCCATAGTTATTTTAGACAAGAAGATTTTCCCTGTGCCCGTGGTTTTTAGTGTTCATAAATATAACCTACTCAAATCGTGTCCTAACGGTGTTCACGGGTAATTTCGTAGCCGAGAAATCTTGTCTGTGTGGGTTTTCTTTATTTCTATATTACCACACACACGCCACGGTGTGTGTTAGATTCTCAGCACCACAGAGGCTGAATATTCGGCTAGGTAATTTCGCTACCTACCAGTGTCTGATATGGACGAGCAGGATCGGCCAGTAAACATTGTTCTTCCCCTGAATTCACTTTTAGCTTCCCCGGTCTCCAAATCTACGCCATTGATGACGTGATACTGTTTAGCGGTTTTAAAACGCTAATTTCCCTTTACAAAAAACTAAAGTATTCATGAATGTCGTAATGACTCTATTTGAGTTAGTTATATTTTTAGTTACTGTCTAGATCTGACCGCAAACTGCCCGATCAGAAACTGGCAGTCTACTCGGACTTTTTTATTGCAATGAGCCCGGGCTCTAAAATACGGCTGTCAGTATAAAAAAAATAGTAATTTTGGAGTCTGAAACCCAGACTAACAAGTAGTATGCGTCTGCACGTTATATTCCCCAAACTGTATCCTCATGATTCTTGTGACCTTGGTAGGGGCCTATTGGCTTTGTGGATTTTTCTTTAGATTAAGATACATAGAATTATAGGTTAGGAAGGCTCAAATGCCATTAAATAAATATACTTGTAAAGAAATAAGGAGAACATAGAGAGCAATTCTTTTAGAATAGGCCTTAAAAATATAGTCTTGTAGTATATTAGAGAATTACACCAACCATAGACCACAACTCCTAACATGCAACCAGTCTACGTTTTGGTATGTAAATCATTTATAGCGATCAAAAAGTCATTCGTGTTTTATAGAAAGTTAGCCAACATAGCTTTCTATGATTGTGAAAACAAAAAGCATACAGATTTAATAGTTTTATGTTTACATAGGCCATGTTTTTCACCAGATCATTTAAAAAAAAACAGCTTTGCTACAGATGCATTTTCTAGGCAATAAGTTTTCCCGTTTTAAACAATCTTTGTAAGTTTTCGGAACTTGTTCCCAATCCGCTTGCTTCTCTTATGCAATAAAATATGTTCGATTCAATTCAAACAATATTTTCTTTTCTTGTTTCTAGATTAATCGTTGGTTGACGGAATCCCCCTGCGTATTCCTGTAGAAGCATGCGGCATGCCGAGAAGAACCACGTCCGGGAATTATGGCACGTTGATTAGTAAGAGATCCCAGCGTCTTGAACAGATCGGAAGCTGTATCACCCTTCTAGGAGTACCTCTTGCCATAATGGGTGTCATATTCACTATAGTGGCCTATACCTCGGACAAAAAAATCGGACAATTCGAGACGTTTTCAGTAGTTGGTCCTATTCTTGTCGTCATCTCAATACTGTGTTTTATAGCGGGATTTATTATGTTTCAAATGACAGAAGAAACGCTGGCTCACATATATTCGTATATGTCCGAGGGACAATATAGTACTATGAAATGCTGTGGTATTCAGTGTGTCACATGTAATATTATACCGTACAGGAGATCAAGGGGAGGCGACTCTAGCAGTGAATTGCCCACCCCTCTACAAGCATCACAGCCCAGATCTATTTTACAAAATTCAAACTTTGGCAAAGGAACTCATAAACTAATGGCGAATAGAGTTCGTTTTGATGGACAATCAGAGGAAGATATTATGAACAGGGACAAGTCCGTGTCGGTTTCATCCCTCCATCGTCATTGCCGAGTGCACCCTTCAGACAGTGGAACGGAAAGTCCCGATAGTAGTATTGAAAAGTTAGAAACAGTATCGGGCAATATTCAGTAAGTCATAGAGATTATTAAGCCACAAAGTTATTGACACTGCACTTAAGATCATTGAATTCAGCTAGCTTTGCTTCTTCCAATTAGCTGCAATTTTCGCTGTTACTTATGATAACGCGCGCAATAAGTGATACAAGTCTTGTTTCACTGATTGCTTAATGACGTCATAGGAGGGATAATACAGCGCATGACTATTAATCTGCACTGAAAATTATAGTTGTTCAGTCATGTGTCGTGTCGCTACAAGGGACATAACAAAGCTGTCACTCCAAACAAGAAAGCTCTTTCATCCCATAATTTTTCCGACTGACGTCATTAAGCTTTCAGCCTATAGCAATCAAATAACACACCAGATATTTTCTGTATATATTGTATTAAAATTGATAATTCACCGACTTACATAATTTGTAAATATTGCTCTTGACCACAGGCTTCATCTCAAGCCTCTAATCTAACATGTATTCTGATGAGATCTCCTAAATGTAGACGTGCCTAAGATAAGCCTACACTATTTTGACGACAGGAAAAGGATGATTTCTGTTTTTATTAGCACGTAGGAAGCGTTTCCACATAAACTGACCCCCAGTGTAATTCAAACCATGCAAGAGTTCTGTAAAACATATTTTACGTATTGTTTGTTTATTTGTAGGGTTTGTTCTACTGCTAGAGTGAACGGTCGTCCAGCCAGTACCAGCGATATCCAAGCGGTGGTTGAAGAATATACAGCGCCAGCCTCATCGGTTGTATAGTACCAAGAGTGAAACGTTCTGCTAATCCATTTTCTCTGTCTCACAGTGGATTTTTTATAAAGGTTGTGAGTTACCTCCCCTTGGAGATAACT
Source organism: Lepidochitona cinerea (assembly GCA_963971465.1). NCBI lineage: Eukaryota > Metazoa > Mollusca > Polyplacophora > Chitonida > Tonicellidae > Lepidochitona > Lepidochitona cinerea. Next base: position 42,252,455 of record OZ020551.1, on the reverse strand, counting down.
GGTGCTTGATGTTTCTCACTACTCCAAACAAGGGCGACAAAGGGTAACGCTGCATTAACGTTAACGATTCAGACAGTGGTACCTTAGATTAAGATATGACGTGGCGTTCACCTTAAAACTTTGAGAAATTTCGTGGAATTTCAAACTATGCACGTTTGAGTCTCGATCATCTCTCGTCTGTTTCCCCGAATATCCCAAGCCTAAAACCATGCCACTTTTTGGGTCATTATAGTATATAGTATTGTAAGCTAAGGATAATTAAGGGAGGTTCCTAACCAGTTTAAACCTACCTCAACATTACCGTACCCATCATTTGCTCAAACCAAGACAATCCAGAACACTTGAGAGTATTTTAACTCTTAGGAAATAGTTTACCATTCTGTATGCATTTACACCCCCACTTAAACTAGCTGAACATGTATAATGTGTCCTATGTTTAATTTGAGTGGTTACTTATAGTAAACTCGTGAAAATTCTCTTTCTTACCAAATGTTAGAAAGGCTACTGCGGCGAGTGGGCCTTTATTGTTTCCATTTTTGGTATTTCAGTAGTGGTGTTGCACAGAACTCGAATGATGGCAAACCCCATTAATAGATTTTCTTGAATTCGCTCACTATCACTTCAATGTATCTGTATCGCTCTACAATGGGGGTACAAAACTACATTCGTCATTTTTCGTTAAGAGTTTGGCTCGAAATGACCGTCTCGCCATATTCTATTGTTAAAAGTCGAAGTATTTTATGCCATTAGATCCATTCTAACATATTCCCAATATTGTTCTAACAATGACAATATCAAAGTCACCAGAATCGCGTTGTCCCTAATTCAAGGGCTTACATGGAGACGTATTCTACTCGTGCCTTCGGCAAATCCCGAATCTCGTGTCTGACTCAACCTAACTCGTCCACCATGCAACTAGCTTGGTCTACGGTTACTATGGCAAACGTACAGAAAACAAGGTAGACATTTGTAGCTCATATCAATTCGTCATGTCAGTTGCAAGTCACGTATTCTTCATACCTGTACATATCCTTCATTCGTACGTTAAAAAACCGCACTGTACAAATAAGGTGCGATATCATATGTAAAGTACACCTCATTTTTTTTTATCCAACGCATAGTACGTTGTCCCCTGGGATTGAACAGGTGTATGATTGTATATTATATGTTTTAACACCATAACACATGCACGGGCACAGGAAAAATCTTCTTGTCTAAAATAACCACGGAGACAAGTTTCATATATGCCCACTATAAAGACCTTGTGTGGACCTTGACAGAGGGGCATCTCTTTACAAATTTCAATCAAGATGCAAAAAAAAAACACGATCTTGATTGTCTAGCGTTTGAATTTTGAGTTGGGAACTCTGTGTTTGGACAATGGCAGGAATCTAGAAGCTTTTGATTCCGAGTCCAATACGGTTACATTTAAACGAATCTCACTATATTTACACATGCAATGGACATCATATGTAATCATCCACGTTTATTTATTTATGTTATTTATTAACTTTTAATCATTGTAAAAATAACCTTAGATCTTGAACATCTCTATTAAGAAAGGGTAAAATGTTTGCCTTTTTCACATTTTACTTCACAAATAGACCGATTGAGAAGTCAGTGTGTTAATAGGAGTGATTCAACATGGCGGATCACCTTATACCTTATACCCCACAATGCAATTCACCTTTTTCGAATGACGTCATTGGGCTTCATGACTATCTTTCCCTTTACAAGTTTCAATTCGTTTTACCCACTGTGCCCCCTTCCTACATTCAAGATAGAGGCTAACATAAATCTTATAACTTTTTAGCCTATCACTAAATATTTTTTCTCATGGCCTTGTTGATATACTGTTATCTCAGATTTATAACGTGGCTATTTTTAACTACCCGACTGTGATATGCAATGTGTGTTAAAACTTTCATAGAAATCCATTATATAATATCTTTGGTACTTGTTTTTTCTTTCACTGCTAACAGTAATTCATAGTAATTAAATGTATTATTATATATTATTGATCAGCTGTTAGTTTATGCTGTAATTTAGTTTGTATTTATCTCATGTGCCAGCATTTTTAGAAGACAAAATTGGTGCTAGAGTTATTTCCCTTGTCGAACTCTTTGTCCCTTTTATAAGTGATTATGTTTATGCAAACCTGTCATTCGTGACCATGTCGAACTTGAATAAATATTTGAGAGCATTAACAGTGTTTGCGTTTGTGTCTTGCCTTCAGTATATCAATAGGCTATGATATGATCTGTATCAACTTTATGTAATCTGCATCCTTGTGAGCTTTCGGCATTGTATAAACAGTAGACCCCACGACATTGAATGCTCCAACGTCATACTATGCCCTTAATGGTGTGTTTGTTAACATTCAAACACATAATATCAGCTCGAAGAAAAGCACTTAAACGCAAATGCAATTAATAACGGAATTGTTCACTTTTCAATGGGTTGGGAGGATGTGGCATATTTATTGTCACCGTTTAAGGTTCACAAAACGTTCAAGATATTGAAGCACAACATGGTGCCTTCGTCTTTGTCTTCTGGGACGTCTAGAAGACGATGTGTTACTTCGGCTCTTCGTTTTCCCCTAATACACCACAAACATCGTTAAGTACAATTGGTGACGTAGAGCCCTAATAGGACATCAAGGTCCAGAAATAGCTTGTCTGTAAACCTGCATCCGCCATGCAAGCCAGCCTTTCGACAGACAATTCTTTTTAGTTATACATTTACCGAGAAAAGTCCAATTGTGCATAGCGTGAATAATGATAAAATATCGATTGCTGAAATTTTCCCGGCATAACCATAAACATGTCATACGGCCATGCCGTTTACAGAAAAGTTTCCCATGCTGATATTGTACTTTGGTTGAGGCGTTACCGGTTGAGCGTTGGTCGTTGGCTGTGGATTGCACGGACGTGCCTTGGATCAATTCGTAGCTCAAACGCATCGAAAGTTTTACATTCCCGTCTTTGTTAGTTATGGCCACGCTGTGCAATATAAGTCTGGTTTCGGTGTGGCGTTAAACAGCAATCATATACCAAACCAGGCCAAGACGCGTTTATGTTTATTGTTGCGAAAACTCAATATATGATTAAGACGTTCGGATTGAACAGAATATTACAAGGGTTATTCAGCTATATCTGAGCATTTTGGCACAGTATAACCGAAAGCTTTACTCTACCTATCCATTCTGAAATTAAACTATATCTTGTCATTCTTGGTAGTGATGTTTTTTTTCATTATGTGTCAGTCCTCTCGTTTTGTCTTTATTTTAATCACACGGCAGTAAGCTATGTTCTCTGAACTTTTCTAACATCATATATACTTCTACACTTCGTTCTAAAATATGTTTCACAATGCCATAACCGAAGTCGCGGTAATCTCGCTGCACAAAATGCATGTGCGGACTTAGTTAGGGACGTATTCAATCGTATTCTTGCGAGATCTCCTTTAGACGTGGCTAAGATAGACCTCGTACGACTTTACCGGACATAGCGCAAGGATTTTCGCAAGCTATCAGATAAATATAAAAATCGTGACATCACGCTGTACGTGAATATATATTTTGAATTTAAGAAAATGTTAAACTAGTAACGAAAACGTAGAGTCAATTTTACGAAATAGTCCCATTTTGACGAAAACTGGCAAAATGGAGACGTTCCTTGTCGAACCGATTCACTTTGAACTGGCCACTTTGATAGATTTCACGGGGCGTTTCCAATAGCAGCTAGCGTTTAAATGTGCGATGTAACTAACAATAGCTCTCGCTAAGTGTAAGAGAGTAATAGAAAAGCACGCAGATGTGAGCAAATGCCAGGTAACATTCCATGGCGTTGTTGTTTTGTTGAAAAAGTAAAAGCCACATGATCAATTGACCTCCTATGTGAACTCTCCAACCCCATTCCAATGGATATTTCTGATAAAAATGTCAACCTTTGGCCTTAGAGGTAAAATCTGGCCTTTAGAACTAGGATAACTTCTAATTTTAGATTGGGACGTATTCTGCTTGTCCCTTCGGCAATTCCCGAACTTGCGAGAATCTCGTACGAGTGTGATCCAAGTGGGGCTGTGGGCTGAAAGAAAGAAAACTTGTTTGTTTTGGATAAAACCTATATTCAGTAGACCGCAGCTGCTTTGACAACGCTTTGACAACGTGGGATAATTTCCAATAGGACTTTCTGGGGGTATTAACGTCATCAACTTTTGTTTTGTGTTTTATTATTCATGTGTGTTTATAGCTATGGTAGTTTTAATCGATGTCAGACAAAGCATTTGGAAACTATGAAAGACCTCACACATTTGCTTATAATCAATATGCTTATATATTATTTTTATGTTGCATAAAACGTTGATAACAGGAAACGCAGACCTATAGGCCTACCCAATTCCAAATAAACAAAACGATGAAAATATATAAAGCTTTTCATGGTAATGATATAAGCGTTTTGATTTACACGGTTTTTGAAACATTGATTGATTAAAACAGTATATCGAGAAAGCACAGTGAGTTTTTCCGATGCATCACAAATATAATTAATTTATAACTCTCTGGTTATATAGATTATCTTTTGTCAACCCCCAGAAGAAATTTATTGATATAATTTAGTTCAATACACATAAAATGGCCGTTATCTCTATAGGAGTATAGTTAACAAATAACTACATACATTTATATAAGGCATCGTCCAGACGATTTAGACATTTTAGAACTAATGATAAAAAATTAAGACATCACCACGTAGTAAGTTGTTTTGAACAACACGAGCTTTCGACACCTGTACCAGTGTATTCGTCTTAATATTTTATCATTAGTATGGAATCCACGTTTAAAGAGAGTTTCAAACATTTCTTACATTTTAGAACTGTTAGAACTTGGTAATGACTTTGAATGCAATGGATAACCCTGTCAGCATATTAAAGGATGTGATATGGAAATATGTTTAAGTCTTAACTTTGCCTTCATTTTATGGCTGATTCGGAGCGTGAAGTACTTTGCAAATGTCACAAACAACCTAGCATTTACCTTCGGCATCTGAATCACATTTTATCATATGGCAACATGCATTGAAAGACCTTCATATGTTCATTTTCCCTGTGTCCATATGTGTTAATGTTCCTAAATATATTTATAAGGGTTATTCATGTTGTCGAAAAAAAAATTGTCCATGTTATCACTATAATTTGTGTTGGGTCAAGTTTGTAAATCTGAAAAAGTCTTTAAAGGAACATGTCCAGTGAAACATGGTTCATTGATTGATGGTAAATAGTAAATGTGACAAATATTAATTTATTTCGAAGTGCACAACGATGTTATTGTATATCTCGTCCTTCGTTCAATTTGACTTACATGCATGGTCAACCGTCAATATAAGTACATTATGGAACAGCTATTAAAATGACCTTGTTATTATTTGAGTCACCCACAATATGTTTCGCTACAATAACCATACGCATTTAAAGGCCCACTTGCCGCCGTAGCCTGTTTAAATTTGCTAAGAAAACCAATTTACATGAGCTTATTACGACTAATACAACCAAACTTAAACATAGGACACATAAAACATGTCTAGTTAGCTTTAGAATGTAGAAATGGGGTGAAAAAACAAACGAAGAATCGAAGTCTGATTACAACAACAACGATCAGTGTCGGTCAACTTTCGTGTTGGATTACCCTCATTTCAGGCCTTTTTATCTGTGGTTTACACTCAAATAATTATCAGCAGGCTTTTCCAGTCGGGGGCAGTTTGGTTTGTTTACGTTACGGGCACCTAACAATTCAAATTTTCAAATTCAAATTAAAAATACAAAGTGACGTCCAAACTTTTAAATTTGGGTAAAAATAGAAAGTTCCTAACTTATATTGTCTGGGAAAAATACAGAAAACGGACTTTCTTTTTTAATGTAAACAATATTCCTGATTTTCGCGGCAAGTGTGCCTTTAAGGATTGACAGGCCATAGTTTGGAGGGAATCCATGAGATCGTGTTATCAAAATAGACATTAAAAAAGTGATATTATAACACAAAATGTAGCCTGTCTCAGAATTGATACCAGCATATAACATACAAGTATCAAATTAAGATTTCTTAAAACGCGTTCAAACAAAATGGTAGGTTCAGAAACTTAACACGAGCGTGGAATAATGTCAAATAACTGTATGTGCATGTTTTATTTTCATTGGTTTAGTGCCTATATCAAAGGCGTGAGTTATTCAAAATCACAGTCCGAATAATGGATGAGCATTGATAAAGGTGAACATGAGATCATAGATGGTTTAGTTTTAACACACAGACATAAACAATATACTGATAGTCTACATCGCTCCAGAAATATACATTATCTTTGAGTCGTTTTTCTTTGTCGATCCAAAAACTAACAAACTCCGAGTGTCTGAAATCCATTGTGATAGCTGAGTGTGCTGTTAAATAAACTTGTTTGACATTGCTAAGTTAGATAGCCGGCTGTGCCTTTGTCCTTTGTTAAATGTATAAGCCCAACTCAGACTCTTATGGTAGCTTAACCTATATATCTGGAGCGATGTAATACAGAGATATTACACAAAGAACGTCACAATTTATTTACTATGTTCTTTAACTTGCAAAATCGTACATGGACATCCAGGCAACACGGGACCAGATGTATATATTTAAGAACACTAAAACACACGGGCACAGGTTAAATCTTATTGTCAAAAATAACCATGGAGACAAGTTTCTTATTGTGTCAAAAAAGGGTATCATTATTATTCTTATTCGGATACATTTCCTTTCTCAATATAGCTTCAGCAACAAGTCTAAAGGCATGTTTAATTTCTTGCGTTTATATGTAAAAATGACAGGAATGTATATACATGTATATCCGTGTGTTTTAGTGTTCATGAATACATAATATACAAAACGGCAAAACGATGGTTTATATACAATAAATATATAACAAATGAGCAAAGCTTTGGCGGTGTTTTGTTATGAAGGCTTCTATAACAGCCTGACAATGTTGGACATATCTTCATACATCCTAATAAAAGAGCACATTTCCCAAGAAGAATGCACGGGGAAAACCCCTTATCTGGACGGATGGAAATTAAAAACGGGAATACAAAATCGATAAATATACAGATGAGCACTTGTCAGCAACTTAAGTTCCCCTCAAATATTTTTTAAGCTTAAAGAAATAAAAAATAAAATTATCACAATTTTTACAAAATACAAATTTTTTTTGAAGAAAAACAATGATTTCAGACATAGATTCATTCTGGAGATCACAGCGTCGCTTTTTTTTAACAAAATACTTGTATGATTGTTCATTGTTTGACCAAATGGCCTTCAGTCATATAGGTTAAAAATATCTTGAGATTTCTTCAAAGCACGAAGATTGGTGGGTTAATTGTTATGTCGTACTTCAGATTATCTCACATATGGCGGCGTTGTCAGGCTTATCTATAGGGGGAGAAACCGGGCTCGTCTAGTCCAAGGGCCGGCGGTTCAAAGTGCAGTCAACTGAACTTGAGCCGGTTTCATGAAAGGGCATAGCGTAGAAATGGTTCAATTATTTCAAAATTTGATAATAATTCATTACAATGGGTTGTTTTCGTTATGACAGCGGAAATGTAACGTCATTTCAACATGAACTATGGAGTCCAGAGACAAATCAAGAACTGTAAACCTTATAAAAATGCACGCAGAATTAAGACCCCGAGGGAATGTGTCATGAAAGGAGTACATACAAATTAAATTTTGGCCTAAAATATTGCACAAGAATGAGCTTAAAATTAACTTAAAGCGAATTAAACGGTTACCCGTTTAACCGCATTGACGACAAAGACATCCATAAATAGTAATGACGTGAAAACTGTTAATACAATTGCTGCCTTTGAGGTTCAAAACTTTTTTTATTCTATAGATGTCATGGCGATTCCCTACTCTTGAAAAAAGATCAAATCAACAGTTTTAGCGATGATCGCCAAAAATCCCACTAGTGCACTATCATCGATATTTTGACTCTAAAACAGCACCCCACTATGTTTCTTGATCTTCAGATACTTTGATTGCGTTGTTATTTCAACTGATGTAAGACTAATTAGTTCAAGTATTGTGTCGCGTGTTATCCTGTATTGCAAATAATAGACGCCAACATCTTATTTCTAAAATTAAGTCTGCATTGATTCATAATATGCTATCTCCTTCTCCAAGGTCCTGGGGCCATCGTGGTGCATACTGGGACACAATATGGAGACGCAGTCCAATCGAGCTTCGACAAATCCCGGAGGCGCGAGAATCTCGAATGTTGATATTTGGGATGTTGTTTCACAATCTGGTGGGATTAATTTATATTATTGAGCAGGTGGGCTTCTAAACTGCGTTGCCTTTTTATGCTATAGGCTTATATAGAGGAACACAATTATTTTTAAATCATAAATATGCAGGGTACAAGACTGGTTGTTTTCAGGATGGCGACAAGGCGAAGGTTGGACAATAAAAGTTATAAGACTGGTTTAATTGATAAGTGGACTCTCTGCCTATGAAGTACACGGGGCGCCGAAGATTGAGTACTCGGCTTATTTTCACTGGAATGGAAATCCCTGCTCTCGGTGGACTTTTCACTTTCTATGCTATTTTCATCGGTACTGTCGTCATTATCACCGTTATCCGACGTCTCGTCACCAGAGTCATCTTCGTTGTCACCGTCAGTCCCTGATGACGTCATCCTGCTGTGCAACCCATGTTTGGAGGCCTCCATGTCACGATTTCTTGACCTGAAAGCCACAGCAAACAAATATAGATTTCGCATTGGAAGAAATCAGTTATTTATGTTTCGCTTGATATAGAATCTGTAACGGATGATATTTTCTCTCAATAAAAGTACTTTAAATGCATTTAGTACCAATGAATTATGATAAATACGACATAATTTTGATCGATTGATATTTACACCGCACTATTATAACATTTATGAAAATATTTGATATTTTATTAAAAGCCCAAAAACATACCCATTAATTTATATCTACATGTAAATACCTTTTGATTCCATGAAATGAAAAAAAACCCAATAAACAAAACATTCTAAATTAATAATTAACTGGTAATTCAGAGCGAAAAAGCTTTTCCTCAAGGATGACAAGTAAGTGTAAGGCTAGAATCGATTTTGCCAACCGTCTAAGCTTCGCATTTTTTTGTGATTATTACCAGAAATCGTTACCGTTTCCTGGGGATAAACAACTAAACAAAGCAATTTTACAATCAATGGCTTGCTATTGAAGGCATTTGTCACGTAAAGATTTGCATACGTCAAATTGTACTTGAAATCACTAGTTAGCGAAATGGTCTTCATTATAAGTTAAAACAAGCAAACAAAAGCAAACACGCACACATTAAAAAAGTCTACTGGATTAATCGGTTGGCTAACTGCAATATTAAAGAAATAACTGATCAATGTCAAACTTGCAGCCTGTAGATTATGAATATAAATTCCATCAGTTTAAATTGAGAATGGTTGTTTTCAAAGAGATTCACAAAAAAGTAATAATTTTATTCCTTATCCTCATTCTAAAGGCAAGGTTATTCAAATAAATGTAAACAAACAAACAAACTGTGTGGGCGAAATAATTAGTTCAGCAAGTGAAGATGCTCACCACAACAAAATCAGTGTACAGCCGTAGATGGACGGGAGTGTACATAGTTATTTGTTGTAAAGAAGAACCTTTCTTATTTTGTCAATTTAAATTGAAAGTTAAATATATATAATCAAACAAAGCAAAAACTAGAAGTTGAATGCCTTGAGATAGTTACATTCTATTGATTGAGTACAAATGACATACGGACGACAATACGGAAAACAAT